>CM055606.1:3756075-4410936 GCA_029379385.1 Quillaja saponaria | reverse complement strand
ATATTTAAATATTATACAAATTTTTCTAATAATTATAAGTAATAAATACACACACACACACACAAACAAAAAAAAAAAGATAATAATTCAATATTTTAAATAATAAGAAAGTCATATCACAAATAGTCAAGTATAATTATTAATAGTTAATTTAATAACTATACTTGACAACTGATTGAATTATTGTACATTACAACATTCGAGTTTTAAGTTAATTATGTATCAAAATAATAAAAGCAACATCAATATTAGATACAATCATTTCACTAATTTTTAATATAAAATACAAAATTTTACTAATCATTAATATGAATAATAGTTTTAAAAAAAAAAAATTAGTTTGGTTTAATCAACTCTGCACCGATTTTTCTGATTTTTACATTTTACTGGTTTTGATCAGTCACACCACCAAAATGATTCTTTGGTTTAACCTAGTTCGATGTGTCACCCGAACAACTGTCCGACCTGCCAACTTGGTTTTCAAAACATTGCTTGGTTGTATCTTTTTGCAACCAATCAAGCCTTTAAACGGTCCAAAGATCCATCTGATTTACGATTGATTTTAATAACCCATTTATAATTTATAACATTCAAATTTGGCTATGCTCTGATACCATAAAAAAAAAATAACAATAAGATGCTTTTTGTAATTCTCACCTTGCATGCAATTGATGATTTGTGAACTTCTATTTTTATATATATTTACAAGTTAATAATTTTAATACAAATTCTAAAGGTCATTAATTGCTTATGTCAAGCCAAAAATCTACTCATCAATTTTACATTTGAATTTTACTTAATTGGTATCAATTAACATGTTTTTCTCCTTTATTTTCTCTTTTCTTATAATTGGTAGCAATTCCCATAACATGATTGTGATCAACAAATTCGTGCTTGAAAGTAACGAACAAGAAAGCGTATACAAAAAATTAACAATTGTATTATATTTATAAAATTGATGGATACAACATTTGAATTAATACTCTTTAAAGAAAAGAATGTAATCCTCTTATTCGATCTCCTTCAAAATTTTACTTGATATGATGGCTATGTAGCTTGATCTCAATTGAATTGATGAACTTCTTTCAATGACGTTGTGGGTGATCGTTGGGAAATGTCCTGTGATCTCTGCTAGAACTAGGCTTGATCACATGGATTTATGACTTGCTTGAATCTCTATTATTTGAGAGAGAAAAACAAGGGAGTTTTAAGAGCCTTCGTGCCTTGATTTTCTCCCTTCTTTCCATTGCCTATGTGAACCTATCTATAGGAGAAGCCAAGGGTGGAAAAGTTCGAGAATTTGAGGTAATTGTGGTGATTGAAGAATTTGTCCAATTTAAATGTAATTGGAGGTGATTGAATGGAATATTGGGTAATTGAAGAGTGATTTGATTGTGATTGAGGTGGATTTGAGATGATTTGGTTGTGATAGGTGTTGATTGCCAATTTGTTTTAATTGATCAATTAGTGTCTAATTTGTCAATTTATATTTTGATTAATTAATGTCTAATTTTTTTAATTTATAATTCAACTAATTGACACTTAAATTAATCAATTATTTTAATGGACAAAAATGTCAAAATTTTGATGTCTATAATGATATTAAATCGTTTTGCCAAGTAAGAAAGAAGAAAAAAGATACAGATAAAAATATTAAATCATTTTTGTAGATTTATTTTGTTAATAACTAATATTTAAATAATTTACTTGATCATAATGATTAGACCTAATGTGGACCGGGCCAATCGGGCCATAACTCAAAATTAGATCGATCCTTGTCTATCAAGCAAGCTCAATCCTTTTCCCATTTGGATTCTCTTTAACTTCTCTTTTCCTTCTTCGAAACTGACATTGCTTGCAATCCCAGCTGTCTATTTAAACTCCACCACAACCTTCTTTGTCCATATATTTCTCTCTACTCTTTAAACAGATAGCTCTCTCCCTCTCTCTCTCTCTCTCTCTCTCTTTCTCACACACAAGAAAGAAAGCAAGAAAAACATGGATCCATCACTTTGTGCAAATAATTGTGGTTTCTTTGGTTCTGCAGTGAACAAGAATCTTTGTTCAAAGTGTTACAATGAGTATCTCAAAGCAGAGGCTATTACTAAGTCCATTCAAGGCCTAACCTTAAACAAAGCCTCACCAAATCTATCAGACTCTTGTGTCACTGCCTCTGCTTCAGCTGGTGCTTTTCTGAAGAAGAAGAATAGGTGCAAGTACTGCAACAAGAAGGTCGGATTGACCGGGTTCGAGTGTCGTTGTGGGGACGTGTTTTGTGGAAGGCATAGATACCCAGAAGAGCATGCATGCAAAATTGATTACAAGGAATTAGGGCGTCAAGTTTTAATCAAACAAAATCCAATGATCGATGGCGATAAATTGCAATGGAGGGTTTAATTGGTCTTTAAGTTTTAGAGATAACTATGATATGATTGACTTCGATTGTTCTCAGCCAAAACAGCTAGCTAGTTTCTTGAATGAGAATTTTAATTGTAATGAAATTTATTATTGGTTCGGAATTTGATCTCTACCTTTAAAAATTGAATTAGGGATAAATTACATAATAGTTTATTTGATTAATTAGAATATTATTAATCAGAAATAATAATAATTAGAATTTTATTTAAGCTGAGTTTTAGTCATGGATATTATAAAGATTTTGAGAGTTTTAATGGGAGAGATATCTATATATAAATTTTATTTAAAAATTTTATATAATCAAACTCTAACCAAAAACTAGTGTGTAGAATAAGTGAACTCACACCTCAACAAAGCCTAACTAAATAAGTGTAGAATAAGTGAACTCACACCTCGACAAATTTAGTATAAGTAAACGGACACCTCAATAAGTTTTGGAGCATGCTAAATATGAAAAAGAGTGAGCGGTTGAGAGACTTTTGCAATGTCAGTGTTCGAGCTTGTAGGGAAACACTTATGGAAAGAAGCAGTCACGAGTCTTATATAAGATTAGGCTCACAACCAAAAAGTATAGGGATACTCATGAAAAGAAAAAAAAAAGTGACAAAATTATATATTTCAAAATATCAAGGAATAGTGTAATCTGAATTGAGAACCAATGCAAGGTCTCATCGACCAACCAATTTGGTTGTTAATATCCTAAAATTAGTTGGTAAAGACATTTCGACCAACATTTCCCTTACCAACCTGCAGATTTGCTGTGCAGGGATTAAAAAATAAGCTCCTAATTAATGAAGGGTTGAATTTTTGAAAGCTCAGCAAGTTCACATAATCATCATATGCCCCCAGGACAAAGATACATGCATTGTTTAGTTCACACCATTCAGTGTAGATTACGCTCTTAGAAATGTAAGATTAATAACAATTCTTTGGTCTATAACTATATCCGAAATAAAAACGTTTTCAAAACTAAAGATAGTAAAAGAATGGAATAAAAATTATAAACAAAAATAATTGTAGTACTTAAACCTCATTCATCCTCTCAGGCCCATTTGATTTTGGACATAAGCATCACTGCAATTACATTTTATTTTTGAGAATCTTCCTCTAAATTTATCTTCCAATGTGTACTCAAATGAATGAAATTATTTACAAAACTTAAAAAGATATTCTTAAGGTAAAATCCAGACAATGGCCGTAGGGGTTCTCTGCTATGGTGGAATGGGTGGAGGAGAGGTGGGATGGAGATAGTGAGGATAGAGTTAAATTTGAGAAGAGAGAAGGGGGAGGAGAGAAAAAAGAAAGTTTAATATGATAGAGATTATAGGAGAGATTGGTGGCTGATTAATGAAATAAATTAATTTATTATAAGATTGTGTTAGGTTAAATTTGAATAGATTGTTAAGGTGAAGCAACTTATCATTTAACATAAATTTATTGATTTATTGTAAGGTCCACGTGATAAAATTACAATATACAAATTTTTCTTCTAGGATGGACAGTATTTCAAATTTGATAAATTGAATACAACAATCAAATAAGGTTTGTTTTTTATTTGACCCTATGGACAAAAATAATCTTCATATCATTTTCTTAAAATTTTTATTTTTTTTTAATAATTTTATAATATTACTTATAAATATCCTTTTATATATATATATATATAAAAGTATATATAACGACATCTCAAACTAAAATCTCAAATCCCAAATCCCAAGAGACAAAAACAACAATCACCTCAAGTCTACGGTGACAAAGACAATTGGAGTAATGACAACTGTCCCAATAATTCCACAATCTTCTTTTTCTTTTTCATTTTTCATTGCCTGAGACATCTGCTACAAGTAATTAGCCAGCCTTGGTAATCTGCTATCAACTTGACAAAAAGGAAAAGAAGAAAAAGCACACTCTAATTAAGCATCTGAGTGGGAGAGAACTTTTCGGATTAAAGATTAAAGCTAGGCTGTGTAGAATGTTGAATGGATATTAACAGAACACAGAATATTGATTGCAATATTTTGAATAAGATCATGATATTGCCATAATAGACTCCTATAAAATCTTCAAATAACAATTTCTCTTTCCAAAGGAAAACTAAAAATTATCAATAAATAAGTAAATGACTTTCTATAAAGAAAAAAAAATAAAAATAAACCTATCAACTTATAACAACCACTGTTGATCAAATAAAAAATAGAAAGGGGAAGGGAATTTGCTTGTTTTCTTGGCCCTGTAATTCGGGAGCAAAACTAAGTTTTATTTTTATCATTTTTATCCAACTGAAAAGATTTTTCAAGTTAGAAAGGAGCTTGGACTTAAACTCAGGTCTCCACTTTGCTTGGCAAGTTGGGCACAAGAGGAACATCATCAAGCCAGTCACCATAAATGCGATCGATCTTCTTGAGTCCTTTCCACTTTAATAAGCATTTCTTGCCTTGCTCTATTTCATTAAAACTAGCTGGTACACTGGCTGTAATATTCGGAGATGGATTGTTTGCAGTAATAGTTATAGGCTTTGCTGAATCAGGAACAGTGCCTGTACTCTTTGATTCAGCTTCTATGCGTCCACCAGGCGCTTGTAACTCTGTTTCAGAAGGCAGCCAACATTAATAGTCAACAGTTGCAACCAAAATATTTTGATTGTTAAAGCAACTAAATCCTTTTTCAGAAAATACGAGTTACTCACTAGCATGTAACAGAAATTGTAAAGCATCAAATTTCAGAACCGACAATTTATGAAAAGTTAAAAGGAAGAAAATCTACAAGGTAGAGCACAGCATAATTGTTGTATATACACTAACAATAGTAGCCAAAACATCAACCATGATACCTTAAGCCCACTTTGGTTCCTTCAAATCATGAGCTTCTATGCTTGATTGAGAAATTTTGAGATGGTTTCTATGGATATCAATCTATGTTTCATATAAAGATTACTAAGTTGGGGCATGGAACTGGTGATGAGAAATGGCTTTCAAGGAAAACTTCACTTCAACAACAAATTTAATCAATACTAACTTCTGTTAAGAAAATTTAGGTAAAGAAGGCTGTGATAACAGCATAAAGCATTCCAATTGATCATTTTCACTTAGTACTATTCCAATTGATCATTTTCACTGAGTACTTTAACAACAAGAGAGCTCTAAAGCTCCATAGGTGGAAAAGACTAGGAACACCAAAACAGAGTGATCCACAAGGGACAGCAATATGGAGTTCCAACACAACACAACAATGTTGACACTCTATTTCTAAAATCAGACTACACTCATCAGATTAGACGCCCAACTGCATTTGAACATAAGGAAGTGCTTAGGAGAAGCATACTCTGTTTACAAGTGATTAAGAGTTGGACATTTCAATCAGACACCAAAATACAATGTCATACATCTAAGACAAATGCATAACCGCAAGTTAATAACAGAATACCAGTACTTCAGTTACATGAGCAAATACCAAATATCATTGTCAAACATGCTAGACCAATGAAGAAATAGCTCTGTCGCAACATTTAATTCAATCACCCAATTTACACTAGAAGAAAGTTGATTGAAAGATAATCAAACTTACTAAAGGTTCTCTTCCGAGGGGAGGAAAGTTAGCTAGGTATGGAAGGGACAATGCTGTTCAACCAATCATCACAATAATCATATAACTGTATACATAATCTGGTTCTCAATTCTCGAAGTATCAGGGTCCATATGAATGTAATTTAAAATATGGAAGGCAAAGATGCTCTAACAACTTCTATACTTATGCTTATTATGGATTAACACATCAAATTCAGAGCCTTAATCCGCCATTCTCTAAGCCAAATAATCTCTAAAATTATAGTCCACGGAAGTTTATTTTGTTGCTTAAAAACGAGGGAAAAGTGCTAAACCAGAAAGTAACGCTACCAAGGGAAGTCATTTATATGGCCCAAGGAAAACCTAATAGCGTGTAATTGTTTATGTATATAGGTGTTGGATTGCCAATATAATTGCAATACTTTCAAAGTGTTAGACTTTAAAATTGCAACATAATATGATCTTCACGCTTGACATGAATAAAATTTCCTAATCAAACAAAGTTCTTACTTAATAGAAAAGATATAAATAAATAATAAATAAATAAACCAAAAGGAAAATAAAGCTCAAGCTAATGGCAATGGTTTTCTTTTGAACATATGAGCCTCTTCAAGGCCTACCAACATTTACCAAATAAGAGCTATACACCATCAAGATAAATCTGAAATTCAATTAAGAATGAGAAACAAAGCTGAAACCAGATCAAACATAAATATGATGAGATATACATAAAGATTTACCTGCTTGCCCATGGGCGAAGTGACAATTATCACCAAAGGGGCATACACCTGTTGTCTCCCACTTGACACACAATCTTGTCCTCCAAAATATTGGCTTCACGATTACTGAACCTGCATTCACAGGCCTATTACTCTCAGGATTATTAGAGCCACTCCCACTTAACATTGGCAGCGTATTAGTAGTCCCGATGCTTATTGCTGAGCTCTCCCTGAACTTTCCTGAATCCTCCCTAAACTTAGCCGGCTCTTCATGAAGAAAGTTACATCTTTCCCCATAAGGGCATTCCTCCCCATTGTAAAACTTCTTGCATAGCTTCATCTTATGTATTATTTTCTGGTCATCTTCCCAATTTCCAGATGATCGCTCTTCGTCCCGTGAGCCAACAAGTTCTTGCCAATTTGGTGGTGGCTGCCGCATATCTTCAATACCATGTGCAAAGTTGCAATTTTCACCGTTCCTACACGTACCCATTTTAAATTTTATACATATACGAGTCTTGAAGAAAATACTGGTTGTCCTTTTGTTTACAGGAGGATTTGGTGGGGGCACGTCGCTTTCAGAATTCCTTGGCCTCTTGTAAGGAGGAGGCTGTTCAAATGGTGAATCCCGGTCGAATTGTTCATCATGGAATTGAGGACAGAGATCAATGGCATCACTATCTGCAGCAAAATGTTGCTGTGGCAGAAATGGAGAATGATGGTCAGGAAAACTCATATTGCAAATTTCCAGAAAGTATTAGAAAAACTCCAATTCTGCGCCAAATATTAAATGATTTCGCTGAATCTGTAACTTTATCAACAAAACCAACAAACCCAGATTGAATTTTGATAGAAGGAAGAATCAAAATTCAGGGAATAATCAAAAGAAACAAAATTGGTCTTCTGTGAAAGATGAAATGGAAGAGAAAGAATGATCCAACGAATAACGAATTATAAGATAACCAAGAAAACCCAGATAAGAATTTAAGGTTACGATCACAAGGTAGAAAAAGTATAGGGAATCAAATTGAACTTGGAGGGTTAAAGAGTGATCAAAGTTCCAATCTTTCAGGTATACATCACCAATTGGGACAGTCCAATATGAACCAGAACAAATATGAGAGACAAGAATAAGATTTAGATGAGACAGGGGTTAAAACCCTAGCCGCCTAGCACAAAACCTAAATCAACAAACAAAGAAAACTGAGGGAACCGTTGAGTCCATTGGCAAACAGCAGTTTCTAAAGCCCTATGGCCTAAACCCCAAGAGCCTCCACATCACCTTAATTATAGCATTAAAAATTTTGACTTAATTATACTTTTAGTCCTTATAGTTTTGCAAAGTAGAAACTTTCGACCATATATATCAAAATAGCAAAATATAGGACCTATAATTTCTACAAACATGCAATATCATCATAACCCCGTTATCTTTTATCATTTTTAATGTAATGACAACTGAGCTGGCTTAACACTCGCTTATGTGGAACACTTACGAACGTCTACGTGGAGTAACAAACCTATTATTAGGTCACGCTTGTGACAAATATATATACTGTAAGTGTTCTCTTGATGTATAGGGACAAAAGTGATTACTTCGCTAAACTATAAGGACGGAAGGTATAATTAAGACAAAGTTTTATTCCAATAATAACACTATTTTTGTAAGGATTTTTTTTTTTTTTTATCAATTGCACTTTACCCATGACTAGCATCCATTTTGTAAGTGCCCAATAAACTTTTGAATTAGGCATATAACTACTTATTTGAATCATAATTGACAAATAATCCCAATCATCCAAATTATCTATTAAATCTCTTTCTCATTATATTTCTTTTTACTAGCAATTGAACTCACTTTATTGCTCAAATTTAGATTGAAATTAATATTATCAATATATAATATATTATACTAAAATAGAATGTTCCAATTTGAGATAAAAATAAAAAATAATAAAAAAGACATTAAAAGCCTTAAAATAAGGATAATGTTTATTTTGAATTAATTGTTAGATTTAAGGAACAATTTAGATAAATGAAGGTTCTTTGCTAATTATGACTTAAATAAAGGAGAAAAATTTACATATAGTGACTTCACCACGTGGCTCTTACAATGAATCAATGAAATCATGTCATGTGGTAAGTCATTTCCACCTAAGCAACCTAGCAGATTTACTTTATGGTAAATTAATTTATTTTATTAATCACCCATCAATCTCTCCCATAATCTCTCTCGTTTTGAACTCTTTAATTTTTTTTCTCTTTTTGCTCCTTCTCTCTCCTCACCATCTCCATCCCATAATATCGAAGAATTTTACAGCCATTAACCACAAATATTCACCATGATTTTATTAGTCCTCTTGCATTCTCCAATAAGTGGCTTACAAATCACAACAAGAAATTAATTAATGATTTAATGAAAAACAAAATTCAAAAACATGTTCATATGATTTTCAAAAATAAATAAATAAAGTTAAGTGATTATAATTGGCCTTTATTATATATTTTTTTATTTCTATTTGAGGATAAATTTAATATTTTCACAATAAAATTGATTATGATATTTCAATAAAATGTTTTAGTAGGGCGATGGTTGTGGTTAATGACAATAATAGGGTTAATTGAGGTGCTGGGATGGGTGGAAAGAAAAAAAAAATGGAGATGGTGAAGATAGAGACTCAAATCTGAGAGGAAAGAGAAGGGATAGAAAAAGAATAAAGAATTTGATACGAGAAAAATTATAAGAGAGATTGTGGATAGCTAATGAAATTAATTAATTTACTGTAGGGTTGGGTTAGTCACTTGAGTTAGTTAATTTTAATATTGGGTTAACCCATATTAACTTATATTGTTGACATGGTTTATTTAAACACATGACAGTCATTTATTGAGTTACTGCAAGAATGACTGGTTAAGACATTCTAAATAAGTTTTCTCCAAATAAAGAGCCCATGTGCCTAATTCGATAGTTTATGGTGACTATTGAAAAATTAGTAGTAGTTTATGGAATAAAGTACAATTGACCTTTTTTTTTTTCTTCTTCTAACCATTCTTTTAAAATTTAATTTTTTTTAATTAAGTCATGCTTATTAAATAATAACATAGTCCAAAGAAAAAACTTCAATACCATAAAAGGTTAGGAGCCCTTATTGCCACAACCAATTTTTAGGGCTACAGTCTATTAATTGGCATGAGTTTTTTTTTTTTTTTCCTAAAACATTCATATTTACTCTATTTGACTTATTTTGTTCAATATTTATTATTATTTTTTTCTATTTTTATTAGGCTTTTTGTTTTTCACTGGACTACTTTTCCTAAACTCTTCAACTTCTTTCATTTATACGTATACTTCTGCAACTCTTCAATGTATTTAAAATTTTATTATTTCTCTTTCTTAGTTTAATTTTTATTAGCCTTTTCTTTTTTTTCTTTTTTCTTTTTTCTTTTTCTTTTTTACAACTACTTTTCCAGAACTTTTCAATTTTTTTGTTATTTCTTTTCAATTCACCTTAAAAGTCTAATATATTTCTTAACAAAAAAAATATATAATATACATTTTTTCAATTATTTTCTTTTTACTCCATACAATTTTTTCTCTCTATATTTTTTCATAAATTATATTTTTAAATTAAAAAAAAACTTTCTTTTTTGTTAAAATAAAATATTTACTTGTTCTTTTTTCTTAGAATAACTAATGTTGTATATTAATTTTTAAGTTTTTCTTGTTAAGATTGTGTATTCTAATAATAAAATCAAATTCGACAAAAAAATAATAATAACAAATTTAAAGAATATTTAGTGAAAAACATAAAGAGAGAAGGGATCTTAAAATATAATTCTTGAATTTCATAACATAATTGTGAAAATGTATTTTGCAATAGTTGTAATTATTTTCTAAATTTCAACTCAAATCCATTCAATAGACTTCATAGCTTCAGTTACCAAAAAAATTGAAAGAACTTCCTATAACAATTTTCACAATACTTTCAATGTAGTAAAAAGGACAAGGACAGAGATTGTGCTATTAACATTCTAAATTTTAAAGCACCATCACAAAATAGTATTTTAAAATTACTATCTTTACATATGTAAATAAGACAAATATCTTTTAGTCCACCCATGGCTTGAATAATTTTAAGTTTTCTCAATAACAATTTACCAACATATGGTTTTTCCTACCAGTATTTGTTTTAGTTACTCTATGAAAAAAGAACACCTAAATATTTTATTTTAACACAAAAATAAAGTTTTTTTTTTAATTTAAAAATATAATATACTAGAAAAAATAGAGAGAAAAAATTGTATGGAGTAAAAAGAAAATAATTTTTTAAAAAAATTAGGCTTTTTAAATTTTTTGTTAGGAAATATATTAGACTTTTAATGAATTGAAAACAAATATTAAAAAAAATTGAAGAGTTTAGAAAAAGTAGTTCATTAAAAAAATTTTAAAAATTAAAGAGCCTAATAAAAATCAAACTAGGAAAGAGAAATAATAAAATATGAAATACCTTATTGAAAAGTTTTATAGGAAGAAGATTTTCGATAGGCAAGACAGAAGTATACATACAAATAAAAAAAGTTGAAGTACAAATGAAAAAAAGTTGAAGAGTTTAACAAAAAGTAATCTAATAAAAACAAAAAGCCTAATGAAAATTAGACATAAGAAAGAAAAATAATAAATGTTGAACACGATGAATCAAATAGAGTAAATAGGGTATTTTAGAAAAAGAGAAACTTATGCCAATAAATAAGTTGTGGCCATAAAAAAATTAGTTGTGGCAATAAGGGTTCTCTAAAAGGTTACATAAATATAATATTGAATCTATTTTTTTTTTTTTAACTCAATTTCAAATTTGAAACTTTCGACAATTTTTTAGAAAATAATTTCCAATTTAGTCTGATCATGATATTTTTTTTAAAGTTATTTTTAGACATATCAAATTGTGTCATTGAATGCGTACTCAATTTAACTGGCTTTATTTGATTAAGAATTGGGTTTAAAAAATTTATTTTGTATATTTGAAAAAATTTATTAAAAAATAACAATAAAATAAAGAAATTAAATGAGAAAAATAGATACAATATTATAATGAGTAAATTATTTCAACCTCTCTTGGATTTTGTTGATATTACACCGACATTTTTTCTATTTTCAAAAAAGACACATACTTTTATTAAAGCTTAAAACTAAGACAAAGTACAAAAATACTTTAGTGTATTCTTATTAAGAGACAAATAAAATTTTAAAATTATTATTTTAATATGTTATTGTTTAACTTACAATGAGATATAAATAAAATAAAACCAATAATCATCTTTAAAATAATAATATAATAAAAAATGTAAAAAAATTGCCATCTACTTTTGTTATAGTCACTCTCAAAGGCACTCATCTTATTATTATTACTTTTTTATATAGGTTGAGGCACTCATTTTTCTCTTTTATATTATTTGGGGCACTTTACCAAAAATTGGTTAGTGTAGTCACTGAAAAATAGAGACATATTAATTTTTTATACATTGTAATATTTTTTTTTTTCTCTTTCCTATATATCATTTTTTTTAGTATTTTTTTTTGTGTTATTTCTCAAAATTCTTAGAATTCAGTATTGGTAAGTATAAAATTATTACATCCTTTTTTTTTATTATTATTTTACAAAATCTTTAAAATAGCACAATATCAATGAATGATTGTTTTTCTTTTTCTTAAATTTTTTTATTTTTCTATATTTTTCTGAAGTTATTCACCATAAAATAAAATTTTATGAATATGTAAAAAGAATATTAAGTTTTCCACAAGATTTATAAGTTTTATCTCAAAATACGTAATTAATAAAAATTAAAAGACAAAAGAAAATAAGTTAGTTGATTTTTTTTAATATTTATCTTAAACATAAAATTTGTAGAATAACAATTAAATAATGAAAAATGAAAAAAAAAAAAAAAAAAAGGACAAATTAAGAGAAAAAATAAATACATGTGTAAAAATTCATATCACTATTTTCTAGTAACTATACTCACTGGTTTTTAGTTGATTGCCTCAAACAATATAAAATGAAAATGTGAGAAATTCAAATGATAAAAAAGAAAAAAAGTGAGTGTCTATTTTGATAATGATCTCTATGTTGAGATTGAGATTTTTAAATGATAGTTAATTCAAAAACTTATACTATTTTATTAACATTGTTTTCTTTAATTTTTATATAATTTTAAGAATAATCAATAATGTTATTTTATTTTAAGTTTAATAACGAAACAAAGATCGGCCATCTAGGCCTTACAACAAACATATAAAGCATCCCAAATTCCAAACCCAAGCTCCAAAATTTCAGCAACATGCCAGTGCTTATATTTATTCTTCTACCTTCTATAAGGTGAGGTCTTTTCTTCTTCTCTCATCGTCCTCCATTTTGTGGTCTATGATGTAGTTATCTTTGCTTGTATATTTGCATCAGGGGACTTGTAATGGCTCCCAACACTGTGTCACACTGATAGGAGGAGGCTTCAAGTTCATGGTCTCCACTCTCCTGGATGGGAGACTTGTCTGTTTTGCACTAAGGTGAGTTCATGTTTTACTTTTACAATTGTAGAACATGTCTTCCCAGATTTACAATTTCATAAAATAAACATGTTTTGCTTCAAATTAAGTTGTACATTGTGTTTGTGCCTATCTCTCGTCCCTCCTCTGTCATGAATTAAACTGAGATTCCTATTTATTAGCACACTCACACGGCAGTAATTAAAGATAGGTGGGTCATGTAAGAAAATCTCATTGATGAAATTCATGGAGGAAAACCTCAATGGTTAAAATCATGGAGGGCAATTTATGCTTGTGAAGAAAGAAAGAAAGAAAGACAATGCCTGGAAGTTAACCATCATCTGACCTGAAAAATAATAGAAAACAAGATAATGTGTTCTGAAGATAAAGTAACTTGAAGTTTTCAATACAACTTAGGTTATAGGAAAATTATGAACCAACAAGGAGGGGGAAAGGAATTGTCAGAAATAATAAAGTAATGTTTTAGAATGGAAATTACTTCTCTGAGTGAGAACCACCAGAGTGCTCAAGTGCAACTGACAGCATCTTGTCCAACAAGTTTTGGCCCTTTTGGGTCTCCTTAACCATGAAGCTAATGCAAAAAGGTTTTTCAATATGACATTCCAAGTGTATATGTTTTATTTCATTCATTTAACAATGAAAGGATGAAACAATGTGAACCTCTAAACTAGCGGAGAAGAGTCCAGTTAGATTGCTGTGAAACATAACGCAATAAGTTATAGATGCATCTTGGAAGTGTTTAATTTCCTATTCAGTAAATGCATAAGCCTTCCCTTTTTCATTTTCATTTAGCTTTATATCATGTCTATACTTGTGCTATATCGACATTGAGAAATAGATTGTGTCCGAATCTTGTATAACAGTTAAACATAATATGCTTCTTCCTTAATCTGACACACCCATAAAGCAAAAAACAAAAAACAAAAAAAAAGTAGGAGAAAGAAGGGCATTCAACTTATGCAGCTAGCTGGTCCTGCACTTTGGATCCCTAAAATATGCTGGGAGAACTAGTTCACTAAAAGCAGAATAGTTGCTTAGCATTTAGAAAGAATATAAAAAAAAAGGTGGCTTATAGGAAGGCTGGAATCTTTTAAAAGCTAAATAATGGAGTATAGAGAGAAGAAGATAACACATCCATATATTTATGGTTTCCTTTTGACTCCATAAGATGCACATACTCATGTTGCCATTAGGTCAATGAATGGAACATACTATTGCTAAGGATTGATGCTCTGAGCATGTTTGGAACTTTTTGCAATTCTAACCAGCGCATTTCTAGGAATCAAGCCACTGCTCATGCATTTCCCTAGCAATAGAATCAATTATTTAATTTGCAAATAGAGCACTGGACAATCATCATGAGGAACAAATAAAGCAGGTAAACTTGGCTTTTCATCCCTTTGAACTTACATTTTGCATCTCTGCTTTTAGAGTAGAGCATCAAATTCTTATCTGGATAATTGTTTACTAGCTTGGGGATTTTGAACTACTCATAGAGATTCTTTGAATCTTAAGTCATTTATTTTCCTTTTAGTTATTTTAATTAAATTTTCTCTTGTTAAAACCAAAGCTCTAATGATGGTCCATGATCTTGACTTATTTTCTGCTAATTTTAGCAACAGTGCCAAACAATTCTTGGACCACTTCCGAAGTAGTACTTCAACATTATAGATTTTTCTAACCAACTTGTACATGTACGCATGCATGTACTTAATCAGCTACATGCATAAATTGAGCGAGCAAGCAAGAGAAAGGGGGAGCCAGAAGGGGAGAGTTATCACAGGGGCTAAAGGGCATAACAGCCTCATTAATAAGCAAAAAGATTATGGATTTCATAAAATTCATCTAAGAAACCTTGCAGCATAAAAAGGCAACTTCATGGCTCTGCTTCTGAAAAGGGCCTTTAACCTTGACAAATCTAGAGCTCAACTTTGGGAAAATCAACAAGAAAGAAATGTTGTTTGGTGAGAGACAAGATGCAACTTGTAACTTTGATATCATTCAAGTCTTCCAAAATTATTATTTTCAAACTGCACCACCTGGAATTAGAAGGAAAGAATGTGTCACAGAACCGGTCGAGGTTGAATAAGCATTTGTTAAGAAAATCAAATAAACTAATTTCAGAGATAGATGGAGAAAATTTCACGAAGACCGAACTACTCTCACCAAACTCCCTTGGTGTTTTGCATTTGAAGCATTCTGTCCTGCTAGCATAGTTGTGTACTCCACAACCCATTCTGTTACATTCAGAAAGCACTGATTTTAGATAAATAGACCAAAGAAATGGAAATGTAAGTATCAATCGTAACCTTTCCTACGAATGATAGACAGAGTTGGAGATTAATTGCTGAAGGAATTGAATGGGGGAGTGAAAGAATTAAGTACATTGTTTTTTGTTGTATCTCATCCTATACATTTACAGTATCCAATTATTCTAATCATCCCAGTCATTTTAATGTTATTATCAGTTATTTAAATGGTCCTCAAATAGCTCTTAACCTCTCTGGGTCTTGAGTGGTCTAAAATGAAGTGCTATTTCTGTTTATTGTCATTACTGTATATCAATGTAGAAGGATGATATTTTCCACAATAGCAATCTGGTAAAGATGAAAGAGAAATACTTTAGTAGCATTCAGTGAATAATGCAGCTGCTATGTGCACAGTTGCTTTCACAAGTACATTGCATTATTTTTTTTTCCAGAAACCCTGTGTTCGTTTTAAATCTTCTTTTTAATCAATCATAAATATATTTAGTCAATGTGCATAGTTGTGATTTTGCACAACTGTGCAGGCTAGTTTTTCCTTCTTAGTTTGGGAGGGCACGTTTTGCATTTATGTGAAGCATAAGCCTGCATACATTACAGTAACAATTTACGTAGTGATTATTTCAGGGATTATGTACGCAAAACAAAAAGACAAAACTTCACTCACCTATTGCAAATCCAATCACCAGTTTTCCATCCAGGGGGAACACTGCAATCAGATCCATATCCTCCAGATCCAACCATGTTTCCCCCATATCCAGAACCATAATCATTTTTTAATGCACCACACCTGTAGCAGCTTGATCGGCTGGCGTAGTTATGAGATCCACAGTTCATGAAAGTGCAATACCAGTCCCCTGCCAATACTTCTGTCCTATTGTATCCATAATCTGCTGGGTCAGGGCCTCCAATCTTGGGGTATCCACAACGTTGGCATGCATCTCGCTTCTTGAAATTCAAGTGCTGGCATGCGCCACACACCCAATCTCCTCCAGCCCAGCTCATTTTTTCTGTTTTAATACATAACAAACCAATGAGAAATAACAAGAATGTTAGTCTTCAGACATTTCTAGGGATCGTTTGAAGAGCTATAGTTTGAGTACTTTGTATGTGTCCTAGAAACTCATACTGACAAGTAACAACCTTTTGGAAGCCTCTCTCGAAGTACTGGTTGTGGCTAAGATGACAAAGCTATTTACAAAACAACTACTGGTTGGAATACGAGGTAAAAGTATTGCATTCCTAACTTATAGTGATGATCCTTTAAGTTATTTAGGAGTTTTGTTTTTAAATTTAATGTTCCTTTACATCGATTAATTAGAGCCATGTGTTCTACTTACTTACTAAATGATCTGACCAAGAGGTTCAATCTGCACTGCAGTCATCGAAAGAATTTCAAATCTTCCAAATGATTTAGAAGAAAAGCAGAACTAAGAAGCTCACCTTAAAAATTAAGAAGAAAGACAGCACTCTAGCAGTTGTTGTTGTTGGAACAGTAGCTTGGAAGAAGTTCTCAATGCAGTTGGTGATTTTGGTGCTTGTGTTGGAAGGCTTTATATACCGGTTAAAAGACATCATGTGTGGGGGTGGGGACATGGATGTTCTTTTCTCATTCCATGGTAATCTTGTAATGACTTTCTTCAGATGGGATTTTAAAAGCAAAAATTTCAGAAATATTTTGATAAATCTTCTTAGTTCTTCTCCTGTTATTCTTGGGAAGGGAGGGTGATTTGGGGTTCTAAAGGTGAGAGATGGCTGCTGCATGTGCATTTACATTTGCTAACTAAAACTCCTCTTTTGCCCTTCTTTACATGATTCCTCATGCATTATTGCAGAACATATCCATTTAAAGCAAGGCGTTATGAGGGGACGCTGCTATTTGAAAGAGGCCCATAGAATCACGTCTTCCCCCTCAAATTCTCAACTACCATCCCATAAATGACTAACATGAGCTGAGACAACATTTAGTGATTCATGTGTGCATACATCATACTGTTACGTGAAGTTCATCCAACTTGCAAATACACCTTTACTGAGTAGGCTTATGTAGTGATGGTACATGTGGATCAGTGAAAAGGGAAACTACCAAGAGTAAAATTTGATAGGGTATCGATTCCCTTATTATGCACATTCAGTTGGAATTTCTTCTTCAGTTTTGATTACTTTTTGACAATAATTGAATGCCATTCGAAAATTCATACCCAATAACAGCCCTTTGTTTCCTTTCAATGCTTAAGAGAATATGCATGTCTAAATTCTAGGGTAATATAAATTGTCAGACCCTTACTCTTAAAACTAATCAGTTGGTATTAAGAGGAGAGACTCATATACTTATATATAATATGGAGTTCCATTATGTTAGCAACGTGGGGAATTACCACATTAACATTTATGAACTTTACTTACTTCTTGTTGAAGACTTAACTTGTGTGCATGGAACAGAGAATATGATGCTTTTTTAATTAGGATCCTCTCAGATGAGATGACTGATGATGATCTTCCAAATGTTGATCTTTTAGTTTCCAAAGAGAACAAGCAGGTATGCGTAGCAAACCTTTTCTCACTTCTTTACTTGCATTTCTCTTTTTCCCCAAAGTAAAGGGCATACTTTTACTAGAATAAGGTTCGCGGCAGACCGACACAGGCAGAATGGACAGAAGAACCTGGTTTGTTGGTTCTAAGAAATGTGGTGAATTGGAACTATACTCCTTTAGACGTCCAAGTTGTCTAACAGCAAATGATCAGTAAAATGAATTGATTGCTTCATTTTTTTCAGATAAGTATGATGAAAGTTGAATAAAGAACAGAGATAATGACCCTGCTTACAAATACCTTAAAAGATCTGTATATGAACCAAATTTAATTAAAAAAGTGTATTATTCTCTTTTGCGATTCAAGTTAATCCATAGACAGAAGTATCTAGTTACTAAATATTACAGAATATTTAAACCTCTAGTAGGAACATTACTTTTCCTATTTTCAGCCTTGCCTTTTGTTTTTTTCCTAATTGTCTCTTGTACACCCCTTCAGGTGCAACTCATCAGGCTTGTCAGCTTGGACAAAGAACATATCTGGCGGCCATGATCAAACTTATGTCCACTCGGTCATAGTCGACGCTTTGACACCATGTTAAAGAACCAATTCATCTAAAAGTTTAAGTTATTAGTTGAAACTTCGTGATTATATTTGATCTCCTGCAGCTATTCTACTTATAATGTGACATGTCCTCACTATTCTGTGGCTTCAGCTCTGATTACTTTGTACATGCAGACCCTAGAGAATAAATTAGCAGGCAGATTATAAAGTCCTACCATCAGATTTTACAAGGTGCTTTAAGTTTTCCTCTTTAACTTTATTTTTTCCATTTGGTAAAATAAAGTACAAGAATAAGCTAAGTGTTTCTAGCTAGCACTCATGTTGTAGTAGATTAGATATCCACTAGTCTCACATGCAAATATTGCTGCCATAAACCTCCCCTGTGGGCACAGATGAAAAGGAAGAACAAGCATCTTTGCAGATTATATACCTCCCATGGAATATACTGCATGCATTACTGGATTCATAAGCCCCTCTCTGACCACTATTTGCTGACATGGCAATAAATCAAGTCCCCATTGGTTGATGTGCTTGCGTGTTGACCTATGGTTCGACAAGGAGGAATCCTAATCACCATTTTTTTTTTACCAGACAAATGAATATTCCAGATTTAAAACGAAAACATGCAAAGGAATAGAAATAACCTTAGACATTGCCATCCCTCTCTTTATTCTCAGATTTTTAATTATTGAAGGGGCCATATCTTCAATAAAATACTTGGAGAATCTACATCCTAACGACATTAACTCCAAAAAATAGCCGTTACTTTTGAATTTTGGATATTCTCTTTCTGTTATTGATAATTTCAGGCAGCACTAGAAGCCCTTAACCCTGAATGTGACAACAATCTAAAAACCTTAATATAACTTCTTTTTTTGGATGAATTAGATTTTGTCCCTTATGGTTTACCTTTATTTCACTCTATCCGCTTGTCGTTTAATTTAATAAATATCATTTAACCGACATGTAGTTTGTATAAACAAATTATATGTGCTTGTATAAAGTGAAATCAATTCAAACCATAAGTTTCATTGATTTTTTAAGACAACATTATTCTCGAGATTGTTTGTTCTATGCTTTGTTGTGTTGTAAATAACCCTAATATAAAAATTGCCAGAATAAAGTTGGAATTGGTCATTGAATTTTCAATTAAAGGTCAAAAATCTTTGTTCAACTTGCACTTCCATATGAAAAGTTGGAAAATTGAGTGGAAGGTGACTCCATTGAAGATAGATATTTGCCTTATTAAAGGTTTCTCCTCGTACGTTAGCCAATTTGCCTTTAGAAGTGAGAAAGTGACCAGTAAGTGTTACCTTTTGTAGGCATTTATTATATTAAACCAAGTCTAACTACTACTTACTGGCAGTTAACCTTTTGTAGGCATTTATTATATTAAACCAAATCTAACTACCGGCGATTAACTTGAGTAGTCAGCGACACTTGATATTTCTATCTATCTTAGAGGTCCAAGAGTCCACCCTACCGGAAGGCTTACTTGAGATTTATTTTTTCTTTCCCCCATCCCATAATAAAACATAATAACTACTGAAGAAGATTTGATTTATGCCAAATTGATTCTAATTCTAACCAAAGAGAAGGACTAACTTGCAATTTAGAGAATCTGATCCTCGACCTGACCCCTCCTTACGAGAGGGAGGGCCGACGAGATCATCCACCTCCCACTGACAACCACGAAAGAAATAGCCACAAACACATATGCGTCCATTTCCAGCTATTGAATAAGCCACCTTCAAATGCTCCTTGCCAAAAAAACAAAAGATTACTACAATTAAGTACATTAATTTTAACCATTAAAATAAATAATGACTTAGATAATTTTAACACCTTGTTCTTAAATATTTTATTTTCAAAAATAACATTAGACAATTAAAAAGGTAAATAAATAGAATTAAATTAAATTAAACGAAAAAAAAATTGCTAAAATTGCATATTGAGTAATTAATTAAGATTATTGAGATATAAATTTTTTCATTTTGGCGAAAGGTACATTTTAGAAAATAAATATATACAAAGTGTAGAACTAAGGAAATAAAAAGTACATCATTCAAAGTTGACATTTTTTAAAAGCAAAATATCTGAAGACAAGTTAACTTCCAAAGCAAAGAAAAAGCATAAAAAATGAAATATAATTATTTCACTTAGTGAAAAAGAGAATATTAATTTGCTTTTGGTATCAAGATCGATACCTCGACTTCAGGGCGATGCATCACCATTCATTCGGTGAATTTAGATCTTTAATGTATTTTATTGGTTAAAATTATCATATTTTATTCTTTAAAATGTAATATATTTATATTTATATTTGTACTTCTTCTATATCTATACTATATATAAATTAAAGCATAGATGTAAGAAATCTTTTGAATTTATCTTTTAAATAAAATAAGATTAGATTTTTTTCAAGATAGAAACTTTAAAATATTTAAATCTATCTTAATTTAAAAGATAAATTCAAACACTTTTAAGAAAATAATTTATTTTTTTTCGTTTAAAATTGAAAAATATGAAAAGCAATAATGGTAACATTATAAATCTTTATAATTTTATTAATTAATATGTCATAAATTTATTTTATTCTTTCATGGGCTAAAGTGGTAAAAATACATTCAAATTTAAAATCTATTTATTTGAAGAGAAGATACTAAAATTCAAACTTATTTGTCTCATAAAGTTATGACATGTGTTGTTTTAGAATACCACTAATAAATTTATTTGATTTTTTAAAATATTCTTTTTATTGGAGATAATACAGTAGAAATAAAAAAGAGAGAGAGTAAGTATATAAAAAATAATAATAAAAGATTGTATAAAAAAAAAAGTAAGTATTATGATTCATTTGAAAAGTGAAAAAGTAAAAATAAGGCTTTTTGATACTTTTGAGATACAAACATAACTTTTAGTATTTTATCCAAATTATTTTATAACACCGTTCACTTTTCCATTCATCTAAGAGAGGAAAGTGTTGATTTTTCCAAATTTTGGACTTTAGTTTTATTTCACAAAATTTTAAGGGAGGAGAGTGTCATTTACTCAATATTCTTTTACAATTTTTTTATTCTCACATAATTGTTCTTTATTATTTTAAATAATAATTATACTAATAAAACATTCTATTAGTACTTGAATTTTTTAATTTAATAAAATATTAGTAGTAATAGATTTAGTATTTGGATTCTTTTAAGTTTAATAGAGTTTTGATAGTAATAAATGTTATAGTAATTCAATTACATTAGTATATTTATATTTTTGACAATATAATAATAACAAATTCTACAAGTATTGGAATTTTTTTAAAAGTATTAAAGTTCACTACAAGAAATTTTTTAGTTTTGACTATCTACGTCTGTGCCTATGCAGATATTATCAATGTCTGCATAAATACATTTGCATACCAGATGCATAATCTAGACTCAATAACGACTTAAAACTGTTTATGTTTGATAGATATGAGCAATGAATCTAATTCAACAGAATCTCAGAGAAATTTAATGGATTTTATCTAAATTTTGAAATAGGATGATCAATTAAATTAATATTCGACATTTTGCAAATAACGACTGTCTAAGTGTTGTAAAGAAAATCAATTGATCCTGAAGTGTTGAAGAACAACTGATGGCTGAAGGAAATGAAATGACTATCTGTTAAAACTCGGATTAATTGTTGAAATCAAGTCAAATGCATTAACTACTGGATTATCTAGTGCTTACTTACTATAGAAGTAATATACATTATTTCATGAATTCAGATAACTGTTGAAAGCAAGAATTAGCAACTGAAGTTTCAAATATCAAAATTCTTCTTATCCATTAAACGAAGTTACTTAATGTTAATTTTTCAAATAATACAAAAGCATAATCAAACTCCATCAAAACTCAACATTTTTACCTGCACAACGTCATCTCTGTGTCAACTCTATTGTTCGAACAAAGTTCATTTAACAAAAGACTTTACATCACAAAAGTTTTAAGCAAAAGCAAGCAAGCAAAGCATGAACAACAATCCATATTTATATCAAACTGGAAATTCGTCAGTAGCCATTAAATGAACAAAGCTTGAGGTTCTTACTTTCAGTATAAGCTTTCAAAATTGGTATATTCTTCTGAAAAAAAAAAAAAAAAAAGTAAACTTACATCGCTTTGATTTAAATAGAAATCTTTTGAGTTTCAACTTTCATACTTCATCAATTTTAGCCAAAAACACTTTGTATTAGAAAATAATTATTCACCCACTCTAGTTTCACTACTCAGGCAAACATATTTCCACCATTTCTTAACATGGTATTCGAGAGGTCTGATATAAATTCTAGTTCTCTTATTTTCCCACTATTGCTTTTGCTTAATCATGAATCATGAAGAAGAAGAAGAAAAGATACATTCACTAGTCGTAAATCCAATTTTCACCACATTCTTTCACACTCCAAACAATTCCTTTCAAAACATAAAACTTTGTTATTCCTAACAATCCCAATGGATTGCTTAAACTTTTGTTGTTCTTTTTCATGCTAATTAATAAGCATTTTGAATCATGGAGACTAACTCCTCCTTCACTCTAATTATTGAATTGTTTTCTCAAATCAATTGTTGGACCATGAAGCAAATTGATATTTTATATCACTTTTCATATTTGGTTCTTTTAATACCAAGTACATAAACTTTCATTTTGATCTAAATTTATTTCTTTTCAAAATCACAATTCTTTGGTGAGTTCATTTATATCCATCAACAAGACTTATGGATTATTTTTTTACATCCATATATATAACCAAAAGATTCTAGATTCATTCTATAAGTGAAAAGACAATCATCAACTTTGGTTGCTATAAACATTTCACCAATTTAGTTTACTTTTGCAATTCAAGTTGGACATTCTCAATCTATATGCTCTAACATCAGGGCGGAGTATTAGCAAACATCATCCCCAAGAGCGAAACCAAAAATATCACACAACCTGGACCGACAATATATTAATGTTACCTGTTAGAACTATGATCTATTTTGTAACTACTAAATTACTCTAACCTTCCAGTACTATATTGATATTACAGGGACCTCTCTCTATTTGTAAATTCTACAAAATGAGATATTATGTTTGAACATATTGATGCAGAGGAAACGTTAACAGGTTCTTTAACTAATGGACTTAGGTATGGGGTTTTCAAAGCACATGTTGACAACATGAGAATTGTGAAGTTATTTGATGTTTTTGCAGTTAGTGGAAGTTTACTTTGTTTTGTTCAGACTAGCATATTACTATATGGAAAATATTTTTTCTTTTGTATTGATAATAAGAGTGTAATCTTACAAATATACTACAAGTACCAATATATGAAAGGAGCCCTTATTGCCACAATCAATTTCTTTAGGGGCGCAACCCATAAATTGATATGAGTTCATTTTTTTTTCCTTCTAAAACATTCATATTTACTCTTTGGCTTATCTTGTTCAACATTTATTATTTCTCTTTCCTGTGTCTAAGTTTTTCAAGAATTTTAGAAATTATAATTCAAGTTCTCTTCCCTTCTATGTTTTTCACTAAATATTCTTTGAGTTTTTATTATTTTGTTGGCAAATTTGATTTTATTATTAGAATATATATACAATCTTAACAAGAAAAACTTAAAATTAATATACAACATTAATTACTCTAATAAAAAAAGGACACCCAAATATTTTATTTTAATCAAAAAAAATTCTTAATTTAAAAATATAATTTATGAGAAAACGTAGAGAGAGAAAATTATATGGAATAAAAAGAAAATAATTGAAAAAAAATATATATGTTAGACTTTTAAGGTGAATTAAAAACAAAAAAAGCCAAAAAAGTTGAAGAGTTTAGAAAAAGTAGACTAGTAAAAAAAAAAATTTAAAAGCCTAATAAAAATCAGATTAGGAAAGAGAAATAATAAAAAATGAAATATCTTATTAAAGAGTTTTACAAGATGAAAATTTCTGAAAAAGAAATTATAAAAGGTGAAATACCATATTAAAGAGTTTGTAGGAAGAATATTTATGAGATGCAATGCATAAGTATGTATATGTACAAGTGAAAAAAGTTGAGGAGTTTAAAAAAAATAGTCCAATAAAAAAAAATTAAAAAATCTAATAAAAATTAGACGCAAGAAAGAGAAATAATAAATATTGAATAAGACAAGCCAAATAGAATAAATATAGATATTTTAGGAAAAGAAAAACTCATGTTAATTAATAGGTTGTGACGCTAGAGAAATTGATTGTGACAATAATAGCTCCCTAACTGAAATCAAAGATGTTGTGCTAATTAAATCAATTCTCAACTAACTCACCCACCAAATCCCTCTCTTTCCATTGGCTTTTTTTTTGTTTTTTTTTTTTTTTGAACACAATTTGGAACTAAATTTGATTAACTTGCATTGAAGGTTTGAGAGTTGTGGTGCACACTGCATAGTGGTTAAATAGAAACTAAATTTTTTATTTATTTATATTATATATAAAAGAGCCTTGGAAATAGGGTTGAAATTCATATCACACAATTTGACATTTGAATTTAAATTTAAATCAAATTTAAATGATGTAGTATTCAATCAAATTATTTGATTAAGTATTCGAATAATTATTTGATTAGGTATTCGAATAATTATTTGATTAAGTATTAGATTAACTATTTGATATTTGATAAAAAAATAATTACATATATTTATAAATTTTATATAATTTTTTGTATTTATTAAATTTTAAAAAATATATATATATATTACCTTTGCTATATTTACTTTAATTTGGATCCTCTAAAATTTCTTAAGATATTCTACCAAATAAAATTCTCTTAATTTTTGTTAGCAACAACTCTTTAAAAATATATTTTAATAAATTAATAATTACAATTACAATTAGAGTTAAAGATAGGATTTGCGTTTGAATTAGAATTAGGATTATGATTAAAATTAGGGTTAGATGGTACAATAACTATGGTACTTGTTGTTTTTTATGATGATTATGTAATATGAATATTCCAAACCGGATTTTAAATTACTTAGTTTTATTTTATATATTTATATTTCTAAAGTTTAAACATAAAATTTGTAGATAAATATTATTTTATGCAATGAAAATTTAAATATTCGAATTTGAATCAAATATTTGAATATTTGTCAAATTCAAATACAAATACAACTAATAGAGTATTCAAAACTATTCGATTCGAATTCCAACCTTACATAGAGGCATAAATTTTTTATTTCCTTTTATACGCTTATGAGTTTGTATTATTACATAGTTATGTTTAGTAAATGTTTTGCTTCAAATGCACTAATATTTTTTATTTTATTTTTTACTTTTTCCTTCTTCCTTTTTTTTTTTCTATTTTAATATCAATAGAATTATAATAATTTTAGGATTATTGATTTCTTTTTTATTAATTTTGCTCAATATTAATAAATCTATAATTTTTCAATAATTATATGTCAATAACAATTAAATTTATGATTTATTTTTATTCAATAAGTACATAATAGTCTTCATTTTTTTTTAGTTCTTCTCAAATTTAAGAATTAAAAATTTAAAAATTACTATGAATTAAAAAAAATATATATTAAGAGTATAGTTTTGATGATTATAATATTGTTGTTTAACTTTTATATCATTAAAAAAATTATATTTTTCAATAATTATATGTTAATATTAGTTAATATTGAATTTTTCAAAAATTTTATTTAATAAGTTCCTCATAATTATAACATCTTTTAGTTTTTCTCAAATTTATGAAATAATTTTTTTTTTAAATACTATGAATTAAAAAATATTTATAGTATAGTTTCATGATTATATATTGTTGTTTTAACTTTTAATGGAAGAAATTTCATTTTCTTAAATACCCTATGAGTTTTTGCTATTACATAATACTTTTTAATTGTATTTTGCTTCAAATAATCTATTTTTTATTTTACTACTCTCATAATTTTTGCTATTTTAATAATAATATAATTGTAATTATTTTATTACTACTAATTTTTGTTATCCTAATTCTTTTCAATATTAATAAATATAATTTGTTAATAACTATATATCAATAATAAGTTACAAATAATTATAATATTATAAATTTTTTTTTTAATGTTATGAATGAAAATAAATATTATGAATACAATTTTTATGATTATAATATTATTATATTAATTCTTCCTTCATTTTTAGAATTTCAAAAAAATAATTAATTTTATGTATAAATTATTTTAAAATTTATATTAATTATTGATAAACATTTATATATATATATCATAAATACGGTTTTTGCCCCAAGCTAGTAAATATAAATAATCATGTAAAAGGGTCATCTAGTTTTGTTTCAAATAGCACACAAGAAATTAAGTAAGTGGTACTCAGTAAAGGTTACAGACTTGATGATCACATTTGTTGTGCATTACATGCTTGTACCATTGCTAGTAGGAAGAGTATATCTAGCCCAGTTTCCTCCGACTCGATTTTGGATACACAACAATTCAACACTACGGATGCATACTAGATCCTCTAGGTAAATTTGGGAAGCCAGATGAAGCAGAGGATCTGGTAAAAGAATATGAAAATGGAGCCAGATGGAGCTCTGTGGGTTCTCTACTTAATGCTTGTAAATTAATAGCCTTGTCAAATTGTGTGAATATGTTGCAGATTGGCTTGCATTTGTCTTCCGTGCTTTCATCAAACATACATGAAGAAGCTGGTAGATAGAATGATGTATCAAGAATAAGAACCTGGCTAAATGATATGAGAATGAAGAAAGATAAATTGGCATTTCTATGAGGTAATATTTAGTACATAGATTGCTTTGATTATGCTACTAAACTGTAAACCCATCTTTATTTATTAATACATAGAGATGGATTCAGTTCAGTGTAGCAGAAGCAGAACCAAAAAATCCAAGTTAGCAATTTGAATTCATGCTTCAATGTTGGACACTATTGTTGAAGGAGTTCTTTCTTGCAGTTGCCAAAACAGTCTTGTCAGCTACTATGAAATATGCTGCTCCAGCCACTGCCATCATTCATACAAGTATAGTTCAATGGAAGTTGTTAATAATTATGTTAACAATTATGAAGAAGATCATAAATGGTAACAAAGATGGGCTTGGATTGTAACCTGTGGAGATTATCAGAGCTTGAGCAGTGTGATTGAGATTGGCTCTTGCCCAAGGAAGCATCCTTACACTAGCCAGCTACATGTCATAAATAATATTTTAATATGTTACATGTCAAACAAAGCAAGGAATTTGACAAAATTGTTATACTTACAGTTGGAATGGCAGTGGCAACTGTAGCAACAACAGCTGCCTTAGCTCCTGCTATCACACCCTCTGTTTGGCATCAAAGAAAATGAGGAGAAAAAAATATATTAGATAATCTTGTGATAATATTCAGTAATTCATAATTGCTACAATCTCCACTGGTACCCATAAATCTCATCTGCTCATGCTGATCATGTCAAGCATTATATCAAAAGCAGTGATTTATTGATATTAACAAGATGCAAATACCCAAAACAAATAAATGGAAAAAGAGTACCATGAGAGCAGCGCTTGGCCATTGCCAAATTTTGGTCAAGTGCCAAGGTGTTCCTCTCCAGAGGGGACTGAGCAAAATTTTCTTTGGCCATTTTTTAGATATCTAGTTGATGAATAAGAAGGATCTGAAGTTTGAAGAGAACAAACAAGCTTTGGATGAATGAAATATGAAAGTTGCTTGGAAATTTATAGAAGGAGATCAGCTGGTGAGATATTTGAGAATCGGAGTGGGAGAATTTCCCAAACTGACACTGGTTTTTAGAAGGAATCTTTATGTCAATAGGGGTGTAAGAGTACTTTTCTCATTAAATTTATCCATTTTTTGTCTTTTAACTGACACAAAAAGCCATAAAAGATTAAAAGCCTTTGTTTAACAAATCTGCCGTACACTTTGAGGCTTTTCTACTTTCAAAAAGTTCTCTTTTTTATCCCAAGGGGGAGAAGGTAAAGTAACTAAACTGTAGAAGCCAGTGGTTTGATACAAAGCTGTTAACAAAACAAAACCATGGGAACTAGTGGGTGGGGTGGGTATACTGAAATCCAATCTTGGGCATTTGGATATGTGCATTGTTGCATTTGTGCTGCAATCATTTGATCGCAACACGTGCCCACTTATCAAGTGCTCTTATCAAAGAGCCCCAAACAAGTTTGATGGATTTAATGTTTTGGTTCATGGTTTCTTTTGCGTGTGGAGTCAGAACTTGCTAGTGGGTTTTGACTGCTTGTGTAATGTTTGTTGTTTCCTTCCAACCCAAAAAAGAAGTAAGTGTTGCATCATTTTTTTCATTTATACTATTTATAGTATATATAATTATAATTTAAGAATTAAAACAATTAATATTTTGACACATCATTTTCATGACAACTAATATAACTTCTTCACCTAAAAAATATAATATCAGTTCTCTTAAAAAACCTATTATGATTGATATTATTTAAATTTTAGACTTCTTCAATGAAATAAGAAATCGTCAACCACTTTAAAAAGACTACTTATTAATAAATTAACTCAAAAATAATACGGGTATGTTTTTAAAAAACATCCAAAAGCCTCAAAATTAAATTTCACTATGTTATTTTGAAATTTAATAGAATAATACTAAAATCTAAAATTTAAAGAAATTGACACTACTCTCCTTGTGATTAATGAAAAGTTAACAGGGTTAGAAAAATAATTTTAAAAAATTAATTAAAAAGTCATAATTTTATTATCAAAGTACTAAAAGATATTACTTTAATTTTCTCTATAGAGAAATTAGAAGGTGTTTTATTAGAAAGTGTTCTATTGACATGATCCGATACCAAATATACAAAATACCATTCATTTTCATCTCAATATAGAATTTACGGAATCCAATCAATATTAGAATTATCTCACATGTCAATATTTATCGTAAATATTGATATGGATAAAGGTATGTATGTAAATAAATATGAATTGAATTAGAAAAAAGTAAGAATAAATCCTACTTTTCGCTTTACATTCCAGATAAGTCCTACAATTAATTTACATTCTCAAAATTCATTCTTTTAAATTTTCTGTCCAAATAAGTCTTAAATTTTATATTGACACTTTTTATGTTACTATTACCCTTACTTTTTATTTTTAGTTTTACGTTTAAAATATTAATTAAGTAGATTAATTTTTCAAAATACACATTCAATCTAGAAATTAAAATTTATTATTTAATAATTAATAAAAGAATATTCTTTAAAATTAATAATATTTTTCATAATTCCTTTAATATAGTTCTTTGTTAATTTTCTTACGAAATGAATCTAAATTTATTTATTATTTTAATTAATTATGAAAAAAATATAGTAATTCAAGTTGAAATTAAAAAACAATTAAAGAATATAACGAAATTTTTTTATTAAATTTTATAATTTTTTTTCTTTCATTAGTAATTATATAATGAATTTATTTTCTAATTTTATATAATGTATTTTAAAAAAATTATTTCACTTAATCAATATTTTAAATTTAAAACTAAAAATAAAATAATATGTGTAAAAGTGACATAAAAAAAGTAAATATAAAATTTAAGGCTTATTTGAAAAAAAAATTTGAATAAGAGTTTTTGAGAATGTAAATTAATTATATGACTTATTTGGAATGTAAAAAAAATCATTTAATTACTACATTTGGAAATCCTCAAATTATGTGATATTGATTGACAACTACTGTAGAATGCGCAGCAACTTATTTTTTTACGGCCCAAATATCCAACCCAACTCATTTTTCATGGCCCAGACCAAATGGGCTCGAAGATGGAGTAGCAGCAGTGCCAGTAGCCCTCACAGTGATGGTGGCATGTGCTTTCTTATTCGGCTTTCGAAAAAGTGAAGAAAAATCAGAAATAAAATTTATTTTACAGTTTTTCTATTTTAAATATTTATGTAATTATTTTTTATTTTGAAAGTACTAAAAGTTAATGTCTTTTCTTTCTTTTTTTTATGCAAAAATATTAAAATTTTAATATTCCTCGTGATTGATTCTTATTTGATTTATTAAATTAATTTTTAGAAAGCTACTCATCAAATTTTTATTTTTAAATTAATCATGTCGATTGTGACATTAACATTCTCTTCCATATGTCTAGTTTCTTCTGTTAAAATTAATTTAGAAGAAATATTCAATTAATATAATTTTTAATTAAAAAACTTCAATGATGCAAAGTTAAAGAATCAATTGTATTTTACCTTATGACTATACTTAATTTGTAATAATCTCATAAATTATTGATATAGGCACATAATTCCTTTATTTGTGTCATAATTAATAATAATCAAAACTGATCTAAATTAGCTATTAAATAAAATTAATTAATTTATAAAAAAACTAAATTATCCTCATTATCTATATATTTTAATTATTTTATATCTTCTCCTTTTTATATTTTTTTCCTTTTCATTTTCTAAGAAATTAAACTTTTTATATTGATTTAATTTTAACATGCATAAATAATAATTGAATATCCATAATTTTCGTTTTCTTGTCATAATATTTAAATTATTAATTAATTTACTAATATTATTTTTCTTACTTATAAAAATTATACAATTTGTTTCATTTTATGTTTTAAAGATAACATTATCATCAAAACTTTTACTTCTTATTATTGTATTTCATATTAAAGAGTATAATAAAATTGAATAAATATAAAAAGAAAAAAGAAAAGAAATAAGAGATAGAAAATATTGGACCAAAAGTACAAAAATGCCAATAACGAAAGATCACATCCTTTCCGATATCCTTACTAACTACCAATCTACCATTCTTGCTGAGACGACGAATACAGGGTGGCCGGCTATCCGCTTCTGTCGATTGGAGACATACTGTCTGTTTTCAGTTTGCTTACGTTCGGTGGACAAAAAATTGAAGAAAAAAAAAGAAAGCTTGCTAGGGAGTAATGAGTTGAAGATTATTTTTCGATGTTTTTCATGCTGCCTACATGTTTGAGAAATTGCCTTTGAGAATTTAAGCAGTTAGGGAAATGAATCCAAAGCAATTAGTTACAGGGGCTGCTGTCATCCTGGGTGGAATATTCACCCTCAACATGGCTTCTACTGTTACTCTCAAAGCCCTTCAGTTTGCTTCTGAAGCGAAACGGGTAACTGAAAAATAAAAGCTTGACACTTTTATCATTTGGGTATTTATTCTTTTGAGATTCATTTGTGGGTTTTGTTTGCAGAGAAAAATTGCACCTCCATGTAGGGTTTGTAGAGGCAAAGGTTTCTATATATGCAAATTGTGCAAAGGGAATGCCACCATAGAGTGGTCTCCCTTGTATGACCCTGTTGCCATTAACCCTTGTCTTTGTCCTACTTGTGAGGGAAACAGGTTTTTGTTTCTGTCATTATCTTTTTTTCTTTTTCTTCTTAGATTTCTATCCATTCTGAATGCTTAATTGGATTCTGGGCTGACTACTTTTAAGTGGTATAGTGTGAACTGTGAAATCATCATGCCCTGCATGAAAAGAAAAAACCGAATTGATTCTTGCTATTATCTTGGATTTAACTGTCAAATTCAAGCATTATCGTTTCTGTTATTCCTTATGTGTCTGGCAAAGGATGAGGGTGAATAGAAACATTACAGTGCAAAATGTGGAATTACTTAGAATGGATGTAATGAAACAATAAACATAAATGGGGAATTACTTACTGGAATGTTATTTGGTTGAATTGTGAACTATTTTAGTTAAACAGTATCCTCTTTCTAAAACAAGAGGAAGAAAGAGATTAAAAAGATAAAAGAGAGATGCTAGACATTCTGTCCAAGCCAAAAATTGCCGAATTTTATCAATATTCTATTTTCACTTATTCAGTCAGAGATACTTTTTCTTCCCTCCTCCCCTTTCCCTTTTCCTTTTCTTTTGGAAATGCTTTTGTTTTTTGATGGTTCCTCGTGATATTGCAGGGTACAACGCTGTCTCAACTGTGTGGGCAGGGGCTATGATTGACTTGTAAGAAATGAATATTGCAACTTTTGAATTCCTGTTTGCCATTATTATGTTACTAAACAAGCCTATTTAATTAAAGCAAATCATGAACTTAGTTAATATTCAATATTGATTAAACTGTATTCTGCATCAGATCATGTTCACATTGCTCCAAATTCATGATGAAACATACGAATCAGTTGCGAAGTAGGAGATGCTGCTATGGCCTCATTCAAGTTAAACACGCATCTACTTGCCTCTAATCTAGGGAGGTAGCTATATTTAATTGCCTGCTGTAGGAAGAAAACAGTATGTGCTGTATGTAGTACTCATTCAACTAACTTACTATCAGTCATCTCACTGTGATCTAACCATTACTCTTCTAGGATCAGAATATTCTTAATTAAATTTATGCATTTTGTCAAAAGTGGACTAGTTGTTCTGATACAAAATGATGCAGCCTTTCTGGTGGGGATAGAAGGAAAAAAACATGATAATCACATCACTTTGCGTTATGCGTTATATAGGTTGCAGAGTATGTAAGAATTGGTATACATCAAGTTCTAGCAGGCCTCACATTTTGAGGGTAGAGTTGCAGAGGCAATTGATTTATAAATCTTGCCCGTGTCATTTTATTATATGAACCACAGGGAAAGGAACTTCTTGATCTACTGCTGAAACTAATTAAGCAAGTGGCAAAAACAAGTAATTAGCAGGTTAATGGAATGCCATTTTTGATTACAAGATCACTGAGCATTTGGAAGTGAGATAGAACGTTGTAGAGGCTGCAGAAAGATTGTTTGGTTTACCACTAAAGCTGGGTGGGTGGATTCCTCAAACAAATAGATTAGTTAGGTTAGAATAGACAAACTAATTTATTTAGTATCAACAGAGAGAGAAGAAATGGGATATTGAAAATTTTGTTCTTACAAGAAATGTTGTGGTCTGTTTTTTTTTTTTTTTGTTCTCTCTAAAATTTGTTTAATTAAATAGCCCTGCTTATCCCTGTGTCCTATGTCAAATTGAAAATTATACATGTTATATGGGTTCAGATGATTACATGGACATAAGGGCGTAAACGGCTCGAGCTCGAACCTAGCTTTGACAAAGGTTGGCTCGGCTCGTTAGTTTTTAGCATTGCTTTAGTTTGACTCATATTCATTAAAAGTTCTCGAGCCTAAGGTCATTAAGCAATCACAAACCTAATTATAAGTTCGGGGTAGACTCATTAGAAGATCATAAACCTAAATTTTTAAACATAATATATTGGTAAATTGTGCATTACAACTGGTTTGATATTATATAATAATTCTACTTAAATAATTTTATATATAAATATTAAACCAGTCGGGCTCACGAGTTTATGAGCTTAGTTTGTAAAGTTTGAGTTCAGCCCGTTTAATAAAAAAGGCTTAAAATAAAACTTGAGCTTGGCTCATTTAGAAAACTGAATTGAGCTCAAGTGAGTCTTTAACGAGATTGTTCAGAAACGACTCTGTTTATTTGCATATTTAGACATGATCTAAAGTAAATGGATATGGATCATCTCTTGTGTCAGAGATGATCATGTTCCTATCCAACGATTCTCAATTTTTCCTCACAAAATGTGTTTAATTGTAAACCAAAAAAAATTTGCTATTGGATCTGCAATAGATATTCTTCCTTCTCTTTAGGAAAGAATCCGAATCTCATAATGGGAGGAGACTCATGATGAGATTTACATAAATGATGTGAGAGTAGATTATCACACAACATGTCTATGCAAAAATTTCTCTTGTAAATGACATGCAAATTGTTTCTTACAGTAGAATTTTACCTACATAGGTGGTCTTTATTTTGGAAAAACAAGAAACAACTGCAATATATATGAAACCTAATTAATAGCAAACTAATTCAGACCCCAAAAAAAAGAGCAAAACTAATTTTGAAAAAACATGAATTAACTTCAAAATGTGTGCCAAATGTGAAAACGGAAAAAACAAGTTACTATGTGATTGTCTAAAAGTAATTGAAGAGAACAACAACATGAAATGTTAAACAATATGGATGTGTTTGGATCCATTGAATTGGAATTGGAATTAAAATTGAAATTGGTTAAAATTACAATATATGAGTTTCGGATCACGTAAAAAATTATAACTGAAATTGTGTTTCAAGTATTTGGTAGAGGTTGTTAACGTCTTTGGTAGCTTGTAACAGTGGTTGTCGTCGTTTTTGACGATTTCTGTCGATGGTTGTTATAGTCTTCAACATCTTTTGACAGTGGTTTCTGTCATTTTCAATGGTAGTTGTCGTTATTTCCAACGAGTTCCAATGATGATTGTTGAGGTCTTTTATTGTCATTACGGTGGTTGACGATGGTCATCGTTATTTTCTGTAGATTGACGACGATTATCAGTATTGTATTCGACAAGTGGATGGTGACAGTGGTGGCAGTTGACGGTAGATGAAAAAAGTTGTTGGTGAGTAAGAGCCAATGGTGGGTGGCAGAGGTTGTCAATGATGGTGACCGATATTATAGCATGATGTACAGTCATAAGTAAGTAGCTGTCAAAAATAACATGCACAAGAATTATAAATTTTAGAATCTACCTATAAGAATTGAAGATAATGTTTTGTAGAAATTTTAACTCTAATTCGAAAATATGTGCCAAACAAGAAAATTAGAATTGAATAGTCTAATTCTCAATTCTAATTTGTTGCATTCAAACGGATCCTATAAGGAAACCCGATTCTAAGGCTTTGAGACGTGACTATTTTTACAAAGATATATTTTTTAATTTAATTTAAATATAAAATAGATTATATATTTATTATCCAAAATTAAGCACAAGAGTGTTTCTATATATAAAGAATTTTAAAGCCTCTTGACAATTATTGTCTATTCTATATGACATAAAAGAATGGATCAGATGGCAGCATTCGAGAAGAGGAAATACATGAGCAAAAATATTGTTCGGATAAATATTTAGATTGGATTGGATTAAATTAAATTAAATATTAAAATTGATAATTTTAATTGAATATTAACTATACAGTCAAATAATTAATTAAAAATATCAAATTTTATTATTATACAAATATCATATTCTTTTATTGAATCAACTTACAAATTTCCGCAACTAAAACAGATAACATTTTTGAAAATGGGTCGGGAAAATATTTTCTTTCCCTTTTGTTTAAAATATATTTTTATTTTCTTTCTAATTAGTAAGAATTTTATTAGACTTATAAGCTATATAATAGAAAGTAGAGTCTCATCCTTCTCATAAACCTCAATCTCAAGTGAAGGCATGAATTAATCCCATATTCTTGATATACAAGACCAAAAGATTTTACTAGTTAAACAAAATATTACTTTGCACTAAAAAAAGTATTTATATATAATAGAGTATGTATATTGTCTTTGTTTTAATAATTTATAGTATAAATTTCTCTAAACTTGAGATAATTAGTAAATATTAGAAAATATCTATTTAAATTTTTTTAATTAATAGTATATCACTCACTCACTTACCCACAAGAATTACATAAAATGATTAATTTCATGTGTAAAAGGATAAATAAACCTGAAATCAGTTACCCAATTATATAATAAATTACTCCTATTTTAATATTTACATATAAATTTCTTTTAATAATTATATAATAAATTACTCCTTTTTTGGTTTAAAATAATTTTAATTACTATTAGTTATAGTAATTCTGAAATATTTGTTCTCTTTTCGTTTATAATAGTTAATCTTTAACCGATTATACATTTATTTGTGTAATTTAAGAATTTTAAGAAAGATAATATTCGTATTATTCTGATTACTGTAATTAATGAAATTATTTAAAAATATATGTTTTAAAAACAAAAACAATATTTAAAAATATGTGTGTTTTAAAAAGAAAAAAATGGAATGTAGGAAATGTTATTAAAATATATTTTAAGGTAGCCTATTCTATGCAGTAGAAAAGTTTGAGGCATGTGGCCAGTGACTTTAACTCTTTTGTGAGCGAGACACGTGTGAAGTGAAATTAGAAAAAAAAAAATGTCATAAAAATTTGAAAATCTACTACTTCAGCACGATTGGGATTAATGTTTGTATTTAGGTTTGGTTTGGTAATGTTATGATTTTTTTAGAGGTGTTATGCTTTTATAGCTCTCTTAGAATTACTTTTAAAAGTTTATAGCAGTAATGCTTGGTAAAATAATGCAAAAATTACTCTCAATAAGTAGAAGTCATAAATTAGTGTTTGGTAAATTCATTGTAAAGCTGCTTTAAATATTTAAATTGACTATAATAAATATTGATAATAAAAAAAAAGATAATTAATCTATTGTATTAATTAATAAAAAGATAAATATAAATTTTTATTAAAAGTTGAGATTATATTAGTCTTTTAAATTTTGGATAGTAGAAGCCAGTTTTTAAATATACCCATTAAAGTACTTTTACAAGCCTAAGTAGATAAACTTAAACATTTTTTAAAAGAACATTACCAAACCAAGCTTTAATCTCATGCAAGTCTTCCATTATCACAAGACAACTAATTCCCTTATCTCACTTCTCTCTCCTCTCTCTCTCTCTCTCTCTCTTGATTAGACAAGATATCAAATTATATAAAATCATAATCAAGAGATGGTCCCAATATGATTCCGAACCACCATTCCTGTACTACCTGTTCTGTCCCTTTTTATTTGTATCTGCATCCTCATTGACATTGACTGTTCCAGGCAGTGAAGGAGTCCAGCTATCTACATGAATAGCAGTTGCATGATTTATAGGACGGGCCGCTTGAGTAGCTATGGCATGTACCTATTCATCCCTTTCTTCTATTGTTTTTGCTACAATTTTATTTAGACTCCATTGTTTATTGTTAAACACAGCAACATTCCTTGCTTTCCACCTATGAAGCACCGATACTGCATATTAGGGGTCGTATCCGTGTCTAGTTCGTATCTGACACGGATACGGCCCCGATACGCTAGGATACGTATCTAAAACGTATCTATAATTAATTTTTTTTTTTTTTTTTTGAAAAAAAATGATACAGCTCAGATACGGCTGGATACGGCTTTAAAATGGTTGAATACGGCTCCAATATGCAGCTTATATAAAACGTTTCGTTTAGACTGAAATATTGCTTTTTTAATCCTTGAAAAGGTGCCTTTTGTTTGCTTCTATCTTGACTTTGTGATTTCTTTTCTATTCTTTGGAGTCTACGCCTTTTCTTTCTAGGGATTTGATGGAAATCCTTCCTCTCATCTTTGCTGTCATTGAAGCTGAACCAGTGAAGCTCAAAATCTTGTCTCCTTAAAGCTGTCTGGGTCTAAGTTTACATTTATCTCCTAAAGCCTTGGATTTGTGAAGCAGCCTCTGATTTGTGGAGCAGCCAAGTGAAGTCCTTAATCATCAACTCATTTGTCAAGGTTTACTGGTTTAGGTAAGCTCTTGTTCTGTCTCTCACGTCCCTAACTTCCTTTTTCCAATATGACTCTACCTTCTTTTTTTTGTCTCTGCAACAAGCCAACAACTATCTTGAGTCTTTTTCCTTTTCTGGCTATATGTTTGTGACAACTGAGATAGCCATTTTGTTTTAGATTTTGTTGTTTTTGTTTTTATGTTCTCTGCAAAATATCTTCATGTATTTTTTATTTTTTTTCTGGGTATATGTTTGAGTTTGTCTTCTTGTGTACTATGAAAACAGTGAGTCTACTATCTTTTTTTTTTTGCCTCTGCAAAATATCTTCAGGTTTTTTTTGTTTTTTTTTTCTGGATATATGTTTGAGTTTGTCTTCTTGTGTACTATGAAAATGAGTCTACTACCTCTCTTTTTTTGCCTCTGGAACGACTATCTTCTAAGGTTTTTTTTTTTTTTTTTTTTTTCTTTTTTCTGGCTATATCTTCTTGTTTACTATGAAAACAGTGAGTCTACCTTTTTTTTTTCTTTTTTTTTCTGGCTATATGTTTGTTACAACTAAGATAGTCATTTTGCATTAGATTTCGTTTTATGTTCTGCCTCCGCAGGTTTCTTCAATTTTTTTTTTGCTGCTTGATATATGTTTGTGTTTGTGTTTGTGGTTTTTTTTCTTGATGGCAGATGGCTTGTTCCTTGTTATGTATCTAGATATATGTCTGTGTTTGAATAAACTGAGATAGTCATCTTGGTTTGTGAGAATGTTACGTACCTGTTTTTTTTTTTTTTTTTTTCATTTTTATTTCTATGCTATGCAGTTATGGTTTCTGGTTCTGCTTCTACAACCGATTGTTCTAGTGTAGCCACACCTACCAGCAGATTTGAGAACACTGAGACTCAAAGTACAGATTTGAAATATCCTTTATGGGCTTTTGTTACAATTACTAAAAGGGTTGAAGAAGGAGGAAATAAATGTTGGGCTTGCAACTTTTGTAATGAGACCTTTACAGGTTCATATACTAGGGTTAAGGCACACCTTTTACAAACTAGTTCTTATGGAATTAAGTCATGCTCTAAGGTGACATTAGACTATAGGGCTGAAATGCAAAAAAAGGTAGAAGAGGCAGAGAATAGAAACAAGCCTAAGTGTGTCCCTTTACCTAATTCTAGTTCTTCTTTCACCCATCCACCTTCAGCGCCTATATTTGAGCAAAGAAAAAGAAAATCAGCTGGTGGGAGTGCTTTGGAACAATCATTTGGAATTCAATCTAGGAATTACCTTAATGCTCTCATTGCTAGGATGTTTTATTCAGCTGGCTTGCCATTTCATTTTGCTAGAAATCCTTATTATGTTGAAGCCTTTTCATATGCTGCCAATAACTCAATTTCTGGTTATGTACCTCCTGGTTACAATTCTTTGAGATGTAACTTGTTAGTGCAAGAAAAAGTTCACATTGAAAGATTGTTAAAACCACTTAAGGGCTTATGGAAGGAGAAGGGGCTTAGCATAGTTACAGATGGGTGGACAGATGCACAAAGAAGGCCTTTGATCAATTTCATGGCTGCCTCTGAAGGAGGCCCTATTTTTTTGAGTGCTATTGATGGCTCTAAAGAGTATAAGGATAAGCATTACATTGCTAGTTTGATCACAAATGTAATTAAGGAGGTTGGACCTCAAAAAGTAGTCCAAGTGATAACTGATAATGCCCCGGTTTGTAAGGCAGCTGGTATGCTTGTTCAAGCTGAATATCCTCACATATTTTGGACTCCTTGTGTTGTGCACACACTAAACCTTGCATTGAAGAATATATGTGCAGCCAAGAATACTGAGAGAAATGAGATTGTCTATAATGAATGTTGGTGGATTACTATGGTTAGTGATGAAGCCAAAATTATCAAAGACTTCATAATGAATCATGCTATGAGATTGGCTATCTTTAATGAATTTGTTCCTTTAAAATTACTTGCTGTTGCTGAAACAAGGTTTGCATCAACCATTGTGATGTTAAAGAGGTTCAAACTCATAAAGCATGGTCTTCAAAGTATGGTTATTAGTGATAAATGGAATGCTTACAGGGAGGATAGTGTAGGCGTAGCTCAAACTGTGAAAGAGATTATTTTGAATGATTTATGGTGGGATAAGGTGGATTACATCCTTTCTTTTACTGGTCCTATCTATGACATGCTTCGGTTGTGTGATACCGATAAACCTACCCTTCATTTAGTGTATAACATGTGGGATTCTATGATAGAGCAAGTGAGGACAGTGATATTTAGGCAAGAAAAGAAGGAAGAAGATGAGGTATCAGATTTTTACAATGTGGTGTATGCTATACTTATTGATAGGTGGACAAAGAGTTGCACACCACTTCATTGTTTGGCGCATTCTTTGAATCCGAGGTAAATTTAAGATTATGTTTCATTTGTCTTTTTTTTTTTTTTTCCTTTTATTGTTAACTTTGTTGTCTACTTGTCTTACAATATAGGTATTATAGCAAACAATGGCTTGAGGGACTTCCAAATAGGGTCCCCCCACATAAGGATGTGGAAATTTCTGCTGAAAGGAACAAGTGTTTTCTTAAATACTTTCCAATTGCTGAGGAGAGAAGGTTTGTCAATATTGAGTTTGCTAGATTCTCAGGTTGCATGGATGTTTTTGCTAGCTTTAACTCTTTGCAAGATAGATGGGATTTGGATCCTAAAATGTGGTGGCTAGTGCATGGATCTTCAGCATCTTTACTTCAAAATATAGCTTTGAAGCTTCTTGGACAACCTTGTTCTTCATCTTGTTGTGAGAGGAATTGGAGTACTTACTCCTTTATTCATTCGATGAGGAGAAACAAAATAACTCCTCAAAGAGCGGAAGATTTAGTTTATGTGCATACAAATCTTCGGCTCTTATCAAGGAAGAATGAAAGCTACAACAAAGGAGAGACAAAGATGTGGGATATTGGTGGTGATCATTTTGATCCACTTGAAGGTGCGGAGGTCCTTGAGATTGCAAGCTTATCCCTTGATGAACCGGATATGGAGGCAATGCTTTTTAGTGATGCAAATGATGGCATTGCTTCCCCTAGTATTGGATAAATGTTTAAGACTTCGATCTCTTTTTTTGGGACTTTCTTTTAATTCCAATTAGAGAGAAAGTCAATGTAATGAAATGTGCTTTGTATAGCAACTTTTATATAATGAATTTGCTTATTAGGCAATTTTTTGATATGAATTGTGGATAACTTTATGTTATAAATTATATATATATATAATATAATTTAAAATTATTTAATTAAACGTATCCTTAACGTATCGTATTCTTGTTTTTTAGAAATTAGTGAATTCCCGTGTCGCATACGTATCGTATTGGATATTCGTATCCGTATCGGTGCTTCACAGCTTTCCACACTCGTCATAGACAGGAACAAATGTATTGAGACAGCTCCTTATTAGTCCCTCCACCATGGATTTCCAACATTCAGTAATAGAGTCTGTTGAAAGTTAGTATGATATATTGACTTCCCTGCCAAACTTAAGATGCCACGGGACAGTTTAAGAATAAATGGATGGCTGTTTCTTCTGAATTTCCACAAAGCCCACATAAGTTATCATTCATATAACTCCTATGGCCTAGATTGGCTTTTGTGACAACGCTATTATGCATTAATCTCTATATAAAATTTTTAATCTTACATGGTATGTCTAGCTTCCAAATAGTTGCCTATTGGAAGGAAGTAAAGGGCGCAAGCTCAGGGGTCGATGCTGCCACAGTATATCTAGATGAAACGGTATAGGACCCTCTTGGCATAAAATGCCAAATGAGTCTATTAGGTGCACCCGTGCTGAAGATGGGCGTGCCTAGGATAAGTTCTGCATCCTCCTCTTCCAAAATAGCTTTAACCAATTCTTGGTCCCACTTGTGATCATCTGTAATTAGTTGGTCGACCCACCAAATGGTTGGAGGGGCTGAGTTTTTGATAGAAGCTCTAAAGGGAAACTGAGAGAGGATCCACACATCCTCTCTAATTTTAAGGTCTTTGCCATTGCCTATTTGCCACTAAATCCATTTTTTCAATAATTTCCTTCCTTCTAAGATACTCCACCATCCCCATGAAGGGTTTGTGCCAATTGGTGCTTCCATGAATGATGAATGAGAAAAATATCGGCCTTTCAATAATTTAAAGAACAAAGAGTTACCTTCGTTGACTAGCTTCCATCCTTGTTTTGCAAGCATGGCTAGATTGAATTTCTCTAGATCTTTGAATCCCAGTCCTCCTTCATCTTTTGGTTTGTACATAGTCTTCCAACTAACCCATTGGATTTTTCTTGAATTATCAATCTGACCCCACCAAAACTTTGCAATCATCTTATTGATGTCTTTACATAGGGAGATTGGGAGCTTGAAACATGCCATAGTGTAGATAGGTATAAATGTAGCTACTAATTTAACAAGTATTTCCTTTCCCGCTAGTGATAAACATTTTTATTTCCAACCTCGTAACTTGGCAGCTACTTTTTCCCTGGCTCCTTGAAAGGTGATTCTTTTGGATTTGTTGACAATAGAAGGTAACCCAAGATATTTATCTTGTCCTCCCAAGTTTTCAATATTCAATCATGATGACAATGAGACTCTAAGTGCATTTGGAGTGTTTCGACTGAAAAAGATGGAGGATTTGGATAGATTAATTTGTTGTCCATTAGAAACTTCATAACAACGGAGGATATCAATGATTTTAACACATTCTTGCTCAGTACTTTTCTAGAAAAAGATGGAATCATCTGCAAACAGTAAATAATTAACAGGAAGGCAGTGTAGAGATAGTTTCAGACCATGTATAGAATTGGATAATTCAGCTTCACGGATTAAGGTAGATAAACCTTCAGCACATATCGAAAAAAGGTAAGGGAGAGGGGATCGCCTTGATGGAGCCCTCTGGATAGATTAAAAAAACAAAATGATTCACCAACAATTGAAATTGAATAAGTAACCGTGGTAACTAATTCCATAATTAAATGAAGCCACCATGGATTAAAGCCCAACTTAATCAACATAACTTTTAGAAAATCTCATTCCACTTTGTCATATTCTTTGCTCATGTCTACTTTGATTGCCATATCATATTTAGCTCCTTTACTCCTTGTTTTAAGAGTGTGCATTAATACATGAGCTACTAATATGTTATCTAAAATTAATATGCCCTCTAAGAATGCACTCTGGTTGTGACTAATTAAGGAACCCATGATTGGCTTGAGCCTGTTTACCATGACCTTGGAGAGTATATTGTAGAATACCGAACACAAACTAATAGGCCGAATTTGTGTCATGTAACGTGGTGGATTAACTTTTGAAATAAATGATATGACTATGTGGTTGAAGTTTTTTAGCATCATTCCGTGCATGAAAAAGTCCTGGACGACTAAACATATATCCCTGCCAACAATGTTCCTGTAGCATTGAAAAAAATTTCATGTCATTCCAACATCACCCGGAGTCCTTGTAGGATTAATGGAAAAAGTAGCTATTTTAATTTCATTCTCACTCACTGGTCTTCGTAATTTTCCATTTGTATTGGTAGATATCTTTCTCCTCACTTTGTCTAGAATTACTTTTGTTAGTAGTATGTCATAAAGTCAATGACATGTGATGTTGTGGGATATTATTTTATGCACAATCTTATTCATATTATTAATAAATATAAATGACAAATATTATCATGTATAAAAATTATTAATTAACCATCATGAGCCCAAAGAATTAAAGTAATGGAAATAAGCATCATGATGAGATCATGCTAATGAGATGTATTTCCTTTAAGCTTAATTCTTAAATGTTCCTAATCATAGGATCACTAAGTAGGGCATTAGTGAATCTGGATAGATTAGTACATATCTAGTTGGCTCAAAGAGTTGAGGGTGACTAATCTCATAGTCACTTGTGTATGAGATACTAAGACATATATGTAGGTGCTCATTAGAGAATGAGTTCCCTGAACTGACTCAATTGAGAACATCTATATGGAGTTTCTCTACATGTCAATAGGTAGTTCTCATGTTACAGTCGTAGCAAATAATCCTTTAACTTGAGACATCATAGTTATTTTGTATGTACGTCATTATACTTTGATACTATTTCTGATTCTATTAATGAGTCACCTAAGAAGTAATAATTGGGTATAACCACATACATATGGAGGTATGTGAATGTACAATAAAGGATCTATCACTCTTAGTAGAAAAGAGAAAATGTCCTATGTGGTCTATAAAAGATTTAACTTAAAGTCTATGGTCATAGCAGGGTGGATATTAGAATATGAGTTTCTAATTTTTCCAATGAAGTTATAATATTAAGATTAGACACATATGATTAAATTTAGGTTTTGACATTATTTTCATACCCAAATAGATTTAATCAGGACATTGGGTGATAGAAAGATTGAATTGCATGGTAACTGTTAACATAAATATTCAAAGGTTCACAACCATATTCATACTATTATGGGTAGTCATCATGTGCTGCTAGGCACCAATCTTAACTAGTATGAAACCTTAATAATTAATTAATTATCTATAGATAATTAATTAATTAATTTTAATTAAAGGGTGAATTAAAAAGAGTTTTAATTTAAATAATTAGAATAAGTTCTAATTTAATTGGACATGGTCGAGTAATAAATATGTAAAAGTTACATGCCTATTGCTATAAATAGTTTGAACCTAAGGGGTCACACACAAAATGATGATATTCAACTAATAAGAGTTTTGGGGCAATCATGTAATTATTATAATTTGTTAGGTATTAGATTAAATTATAATTAAATCCTAATATTAGCATAATCTCTAATGTGTTAGGATTGTCCAATACATAAGGAGGTGGCTAGTCTTTATAAATATAAGACTTAACAAACTAAAAAGATATAGAAGAGAAAAATAATTGAACGTCTTACATAGAGAGCCTAAGATCCATTAATTACAAGAGAGATTCGGTAACTTGTGTTAGCACACAAGGAATCACTAGGTAACCATTTTCATCTTCAAGCATGAAAATCCTTAGTTGGATTCGTTCTTGTGGATACACTTAAAGACGGAACATCTGTGTCGTTGCTGTGTTCTTGATGAATTAACAAAGGAGTGAATGCCGAATCAAGAATACGACAAAAGAATTAAAAGCCTCAGGAAGTACACAGTTCTCTACTTGTTTAATTCTTAAACTATAATTAGAATCTTTCATATAATCATAAGGTGATTTCGGGTTAAAGGAATAAAAAATTTTAAATTTCGCTGCGCATATGATTGCCATATTGTACACTGATTCCTAACATCTCTTTCCTGGGGAGCCTGAAGTTTGAAACAAGGTAATGAAAAATACTATAGTCGTGTTAGCAATGTCAACTTTGGAGGATTGTATGTTCCCAGCTTCATCTTGTAGTTGTTTATGCATTCTAATTAGTTATAATTTATGCATTCTATTTTCAAGATATTTTTGTCATATGATATAAGTTCATTGCTTACGATTTAGTATTTAATGCAACTTGTGTTTTATTTATGGTTAATGATTTAAATTTAACATTTAGGGAGTCCAATTAATTATGTTTTATGTAGTATTTTCCCAAAAACATTAGCTTATAGGTCATAAGATCACTGCTTATGATTTATGCATTTTATTCGTTAGGATTAAATGCAATATTTTACCATGATTAGGGACTATTTTCAAATTGAAACCTTAAAGAATCAAATTCATTATGCTTTATGTATTTTACTCTCAAAATCATTAGTTATAGTTCATATGTTAGATCACTACATTTTAGAGATTAAATCACTATTGGTGTTATTACAACCTAATAATATCAATGGTATAACTTATAAGAAGATTAAAAATGAAATTGCTTAAAAAAATTAATTATTTTTAAATTTCTTAATTATAATGACAAAATATGTTATTATGGATTAAATCATTATTAGTGATGTAAGAATCTATCACCAATGGTATATGTCATAAGTAGATAAAGAATAAAATTATTAATAAATAAATAAATAAATAATCTTTATATTTTATAATTATAATGAAAAAATATGTCATTAAAATTAAATCACTATTGGTGCTCTAATAACTTATCACCAATAAACAAAATAGTATTCTCATTTTTTTTAAGAAAAAAAATTGTAATTTCTTACATAGATTTTAATAAACTTTTGTGTCATTTTAACTTTAAACAAATTATTTTCTAAAGATATCCACATTATTGATATATCATGCATCAAAGAATGGCTAGTGCTAGGGCTGGACACGAGCCAAGCTCGAGCCTGTTCAGCTATGCTCGATTTGAGCTTGATATTTTTTTACTTATTTGAGCTCAGCTCGTGTTCAATTAAAAAAAAAAAAAGGTACGTTCGGGATTAGCTTGAGCTCGTGAAACTTATTTTAATGCAACCAAACTTAAAATACATTCAAAAACATTATAATCAAAACACAAATATTGATCTGATAAATTCTTAATATCTAAATTCACCAAAGCAAGGCAGCAGCCAACAACCTTCCATCCAACATGAAGGCAATAACCAACAATCCAACAAGAAGGCAACATCCGACATGAAGGCAATATCCAACATTCTAACTAAACAAGACAACAAGCCAACAATCCAAGCCTAAACAAATTTCAAACTGCGTAACAAAATAACTAAAAAGTTTAAACTAACAAGCCTTATTTGATTAAAATTTTTGGATAAAAATAAAAAGGTAAATCTAATAAGAATTAGTAAAAAAATATTAAATATTTATGAACCGAGCTTTACGAGTTTCTCTATCCTAATCTTATAATTGAATTTCAAAATTTTATTCAACCTCGACTCGTAAAATCTAGACGAGTGAATCCGAGCTAATTCTAAACTTTATCAAGCTGAGCCGAGGCTGAGCTTGTTAGCCAGCCCTAGCTGGTGCATTGAATGTTCTCGTATTTTAATTATTTTTTGTACAAAAATTAAACAAAAAAAAAAAAGCAAATTAGTGAGGGCTAGTCTAGTAATATAAGAGCAATGATTAATGAGAGAGTGACAAGGAGAATTTAGAGAGAAACAGGCAGCTTTATATGAAGACAGCTGTACCTAAATCCAATCAATCATTTTTGAGGGGCAGGGAGCGTAGCACACGCTCCAATCTCTCCATCCCTTCGACGGGGGGTCAAATACAGACAACAAAACGCGCCGACTCGAATCAAAAATTCACTCCATCCAATAATCGTGTTTCAAATTTCGAAAAAGTTATAAATTCCACGGCCCAACCTCTGTCCACGTCAGCTCACACCCTATATTCCAATACGTTTACCTCTCTCTCTCTCTAGCCTCTCTCTCTCTCGGCTCTCTCTAGCTGGAGAAGAAGTTGCTCCATTTCTCCATTTTCTCTGTGTGTTTAGGGTCAATTTTCGAACAGAAACTGAACCGCGTCAGAAACAGAAAATCCTCTACAATCCAAAAGATTTGATTTTTGCATTCGGTTATCGAACTTCTGGTAAACCCCTAATTGAATCCCTAATTTTTTTTATTTTTTCTTTTCAGAATTTTGGGTCTGGGGTGTTATTATCAAAGAAAAAGTTAATACTAATAATATTGGTGTTGTATTTGTAGAGATTGGTATTTATTCAGCTTTTGATGAAGCAGTTTGATTGAATTGGGGTTCTTGTTGAAAGTTTGTTTTACAACAGTTCTATTGTTTTAGTTGAGTTGTTAGATATTGGAAAGTGGTTTGAACTGTTTGCTCACCAAAGGGTGGGAAGTAATTGGGGTTTGGAACTTGGATTGCTGCAGTTGTGTTAACTTTGCTTGGTTTGTATGGGTTCACTTGTGTATATTGTAGTTATTAAAGGTGCACCTCCTCAGCTCAAAAGGCTAGGGGCTACAACGATCTCGCGAGGTTCATTCACTCAGGCGACGCCTGGACCCCATGGGCTAACCTCCTCGGCCTCGCCTAGGCCCGGACCTCTTAGGAATTTAGAAAACAGAAACACTAATTTTGTTGTTTTTGGCTGAGAGCTAGTTTTTACTTGCTGGACTCAGAGGAGTACTTGTGCCTCTTGAGTCTTGCCTTTAACTAGATTTTTCTGTTTTTACATTCTACTTGCTGATATTCTTTCTCGTAGCTATATTTTTTTTTTCCTTCTATTTTTACTCTCTCATAAATATCAGTGCTAGTGTTTGCTTGAAGCCTTTAATTCTTGAAGCCTTAGAGGAGTACTTTTCATTGGCTGGGCGCTTGACTTTGTCAGGCACACCTGTGCCTTCAGCCAAGTCTCGATGGACCCCTAGCACCTAGGTGCGCCTAGGGGTTTTAAAAACACTGGACTTCAATATTTGCATAATGGTTGTAGACTGCTGTAGCCTACGTTTTAAACCGTTCCGGGAGTAATAGTAGGAGAGTTGTTTGGAAGAAGAATTCATGTTGGACACGGATGTTGTTATGGATTATATATATAGTGAAGTTTTTCCATTTTAATGCTTTACTTTTGATTCGTCTGATGATTAATTTTTCCAGTTGCTTTCTTCCATTATGGTCATCTTAGGGGGAAATATAGTGCTCACAGATTTTACCCACTTCAATTACTTGGACTCTATAAATTCCATAGTTCCAAGTAGTCAAATGTTCTATTTGGTTAAATATGTCCCATTTGATGGTAAATTAACTAATATTTTGTTGAATTCAGTAAATTGTGCAAATTGTTTCTCAAGTATTGCAATTAATATTGCATCTTCTCATGTCCTTTTCTTGAGCTCAATTTAAAATAATAAAGTTCCTTCATAAATGATATTCTGGGAGCCAATACAAATTTGATTATCATGTCAAATTGGATTGTTGATTATGTGCTAGATATTAAGGTTTCTTGCATCATTCTTTATAATCTAAAGAGGAAATTCAGCCAGTTAGCTGATTTTATGATGTGTGATGATCATGTTATTATATGTATGGTTGTTAATTTATTGACTAAAACAAGTTATAATTTGTAATATTCTGATCGGCAACTTCAATCTTAAATCAAAACTAGGTAGAATCCTTCACTTTGATTCTCTTTCACCATTCACTAATGTTATAGTCGGCTACTTCAATCTTTAATCAAAACTATGTTAGTTCTCTTTCACCATTCACTCCCATTTTTACCTCTCTCAAAAAGATGTTTCTTATGAATTTTTCACTGTGTCATTCTTGATATCCTTCTTATCCTCTTGATTCTCCTATACTTCTCACTCTTACATGTTGGGGAATTTTGTATCTCTACTTTCTACATGCCAAACTGTCGTAGTTCTTTGACATGTCTGATAATATCCTGACATTCTGTACATAAACCATACTGGTTTCTATGGATGTCTTGTGCAAATTACCATTTGAACGGAAAAAAAAAAAAGAAGAAAAAATCCAATGCATTTCTCCAATTTGTGCAGCTAACTTTCTAGAAAATAATTTCTTATCCTCCATCCAAGCTAATTCTTCTGCCTTCTCCACTCTTGTTCAGCTTGCATGCTGTATGTTTGGTTTTAGTTCTTTGCAGCGTAATCTCTAAGAAATCTGACTTAGTAGTAGGCCCCAATTCATATGAATCCTTTTATGACTTGTATCATGCAGTCTTAAACAATTGAAACTGTTTGAACTTTGAACTTGGGCACTTGGAAGTTGCTTGGGAGGATCTGTGCCGATTAGTAGACTTTCTACTAATGGGGGGGCCGGCTGGTCATCCACCATCGGTGGCGCCAGAGTGAAATCTAAATTAACATTGCCCCGAAGCCTTCAAAACCATTTTAATGGTGTTTGTTTCCAAAATTCTCCTCAAATCCTGACATATTGTTCTTCACTTTCAAATTTTGCTAGTTATAACTTTTCAAAATTTTTATTAGTGATGTTTTTCCCAATTTGTATTCTACCAGGGGCTTGACAACTTAAGGAATTTTCTTAGTATATAGTTTTTAACCATTTTATTTGAAATATTCAATGTAAATGAAGTGTTATCTTCTGGGAAGCACGGGTACTCCAAAAATCTAGTCGTGCCGGTATCAGGGGTGTATCGGATACTAGGACATATCCGGTACACCCCCTCGAGTTACTAGGATTTTATTTTATTTTTGGGTATGGCTCGGTAAGGCTCTGTCTTCATAGCTGCGGCTTTGGTACAGCTTGTAGGCTAGGTACATGAGCCGATATTTTTTTTTTTTTTTAAGGAACAAATATGAAATGCTACATTTCATCACAATACAAACACTTTGAAATCCCTAATTCTCATATCGAAGGAATGCATTCAGTCTCTGACTGACACTATTATTTTCTTCTTCGTGATCGATCCCTGGGTTTGAGATTGTTGAAGTTCTGTGTTTCTGTTTTCATCTTCGCTTGACTCTGTCTTCCTCTTGGCGGGCATTGTCTGATATCCGAAGTTCAGTTTGTCCTCCTTGCTTGCTTTCAGTTTCTTTCCTTCCTTTTAGTTTCTTCTTCTTGCTCTAAGCTCTTAATCTATAGTGGCTGAAACTTTCTTTATTTTTGCAGTATTTTTTTTTTCCTCTTTCTGTTGTTTTTGTCTATAGCCTAGTATTGAATTACCTTTAAATTTATTATGCTCATACATATTATATGTAAATATATTTATATATATTATATATTTTTAATTGTTCAATTTAATATGCCCTCGCTGTATGATTATCGTGGTTTTTAAAAAAAATATCAAACCGCCGTACCCGTAACAATGCTTCATTGGTTGTCTTTGTTGGACTTGTAAATTGATATTATGAAATATGTTGTGCATCAGTTTCGCCATTTATATATATTAAATACTTTTTGTGCATTACTGATATTGATATATCATCTGTACTTTTCAACCATTAGATAGTCGAGTTGTGGGAAGCACCAGAATAATTAGTGTTTGTGTTGATACTTTTAAACTATTGTCATGCCAAAGGAGAGAAGAGATCGTTCTGTGTCTCTTGATAGGGGTAGGGCATCACCTTTTTCAAGCAGCTCTAGACGTATCAAAAGATCATCTCTTGATACTCATTTAGAGACACAGGAAAATGTGAAAGAATGGGAAGATGCTAGGTGTCCTGTCTGCATGGAACACCCTCATAATGCAGTTCTCCTAATATGTTCATCCCATGAAAAGGGATGTCACCCTTACATGTGCAATACTAGCTATCGTCACTCGAACTGTCTTGATCAATTTTGCAAGTCATTTGAAGAACCCTCACCAACAATTTCTCAGGAAGAAAGTCAGATCTTGGTCACAAACTCATCTCTTACAGAGCCTTTAGAGTCAACTGTCACTCAAGTACATGAAGAAAGAAGTGAAGGATCTGTCACTATTGAACCTTTATCCTGTGAGCATCGGGCAATGCAAAAGCTATTATGTCCCCTCTGTCGTGGACAGATAAAGGAGTGGAAAGTTGTGGAGGCTGCTCGTTGTTTTATGAATGAAAAATCAAGAAGCTGTTCAAGTGAGACTTGCGAATTCAGTGGGACATATACAGATCTCAGGAAGCATGCAAGACTCGAACACCCTCTTGCACGTCCATCAGAGGTAGATCCTGAGCGGCAGCACAACTGGAGGAGGTTAGACCGGCAGAGGGATTTTGCCGACCTGCTTCGCACACTTCAATCTGCAGTTGGGGAAGAAATGGTTGATGACAGCATTCTGCCTATCGATGGTGGTGGTTTGCTAACTGTAATATTTTTCATTCGGTATACAAGGGGTAGCAACTGGTCTAGTACCTCGAGATCCAGGGCGCAAATGAGTAGCAGAAGGAGATCTACTAGGCTTTGGGGGGAGAGCTATGATGGGGAAACTGGATCCTCTGCCAGAGATGATGATAATGAGTCTTCAGATGGTGAGGCAGGTCCTTGGAGGCGTCGAGTTCGACGACGTGCAACACCTGACAACCGAGAATGACTTTGAGGTGTTGAGGGATCTATTTGTTTGTTTGTGTTGAAGTGTTCCACAAGTAAGTATTCTTTTTGTTTTTGAGTCCTACACTTCTATTGTTTTCTATATTGCCATTCTGATAATTGGATTCTGTAATTTACAGGTGGAGCGAAAGGGATGAACACGAAGCGTTTCGCCTTTGTGCTTTCAAAGTTCCATCGAACTTGGAACTGTTTTTCCTTGCAATTGCTAAATGTTAGGAGGACAATTGGTAAAAAAAAAAAAAAACTTGAGGATTTCATAATCTATTATATCTTATTTTTGTCTTTGCCACTTTGGGTGGAATTATAAGGATTTTGTTTGAGCTTGAAAATAAGATATGTTGATCGTTGCCATGATATTGGTATTGCTCAAGTTGTCAAAGTTAAGTCTGATATTATTTATCCTTCATCTTGTGCATAAACATTTGTTTATCTGAGAATAACAGTTTGTTTGGTGATGAGCAAGCACCAGCACTGAAACTGGTGCAGTGGCCATTTTCTGCCAGCTGAGTGGGATTCAATATGCTGTACATTATAACTCAAATGATTCCCTTTTAGAAGTCCTTAACTTGTAGTCTCTTTAGGTGTAGCAATCCCTAAATATTCAATGAGCTTTTTCTGGTGTTATCTGCTTCAACTAGTTTATGTGGATGGCCAGGTGATAAGTTTCAACTTTCAAATACGGCAGACATCCCAAATGGTGTGCATTATGCAAATATTTGATTATGTAAGAACTCAACGGATGTCCGTTGAATAAAAAGAATCATATATATATATTTATATATTATCAAAGATAAGGAACACAATTGTCTCAATTTTCCAACATCCATGGTTTTACATATAAATAAATTAATAACAAAAACTACTAGTCCACCAATTTTTTAGGAAGCACAGCACAAAGTTAATAATTTTTATTAATATTGTAACAATGCTACTAAATTATTCTAGGAGATATCTTGGTGGTCAAGAAAGTGGGATCTTGACAATATCAATAATTTGCCTTTGCCGGAGGGATGTAAATAATTGAGGTGTGCGTAAGCTAGTAAGCTGGTCTGGACATACTTAAACGTTAATAAAAACTATTAAATTAAACCCAGAAAATAGGAGATTTAAGGATTAGAACCATAGGTTTAATTGGGTTTAATTTTATATATAATTTATTAAAAAACATAAACTATAAATCTTGATAATCAGAATACTTACAACAATAATATGTTAGTTTGTTAGGATTATGATTCATAAAATTATATTATTAGCATATATATATATATATATGTATGTATGTATGTATGTATGTATGTATGTATGTATGTAGTATAAGAAAAAGTTATCATTATTTGCACAATGTCAAGCTCCATTTATCTCAAGAATCATTATATATCATGCAGAATTGACAACTAAATAGATGAATAAATTATTAACTACAATACTTGTATTTACTACGCCTAACAAGTGTTCTTACAAACTCATAAAAAAATCATAATATCATTGATCATAGCTAGTGAATATAATCACCTTCACATCGAATTTAAATAAAAGACTAAACAATAAAAATGCACTCATAAAAATAAATAAGTAAATCTAGCTGCTTGATGCAGAACTTAAGGTAGAGGAATTCCTGGAGCAACAAAACAGAAGCAAGAAGAAGAAAAAAGCAAGTCGTAGGCTTAGGCTTTAGTATTTTCTATTTTATAGGAGTTACCACTTTAGTATTTTATTAGGAGTTAGTATTTTATTAGAAGTTACATTTTTTTTAACATTTCCTATTAATTAGGAGTTTATCTTTTATTAGGAATCTTTACTTGTTGAACAAGTATCCTTAGTCTTTTAGGGTTTTTCCTAGCCTTTTATAAAAGACAGGCCTTGCTAGTTTGTAGGAGACAGTTTTTATCATAAAAGTTTATACCTAACGGTGTTTTGATATTCTGCTTGTGGATTCCAGTTTATTTCTTAAAAATTTAGTCTTGTGCTAATCTTTTCTAAGCTTAGTTTTATGCTAGCTTAGGTTCTTTCATAATTCTGCTGTGTCAGTTGGTATCAGAGCAGCTTTCCTGATTGAATGGCCAACGAAAACAGGGATGGTGGGTTGGAGGATATTTGGCAAGCAATCACTGAAACCCGAGATGCACAAAAAGAAGCAACTGAAACTATTCAAGGGTAAATAAATCAGATTTTGGGGGCTCTAGAACAGTTGAGAGTTGATTTTAATGAAAGAGTAGCAATTAATAGGGAGCAAGGAAAGGGAGTGGCCCTGCCAATTGAGCAACCTATTAATAGGTGTGTGCCTCAAAGACCTATGCAAAATAGGCAAAACCAAGCACCTGTCCAATAAATTCCAGCACTTGTCCAACCAGATTTCCAAGGAGGAGATTCAAATGAAAAGGTAGGAGGATATGGATATTATGGGCAGCAACAAGGAAGAAAGAATAAAGAGTTTGAAGACTATAGAGTGAAAACTGAGATTCCAAGCTTCAATGGAGATTTAAATATTGAAAACTTTCTTGATTGGTTGCGCGAGGTTGAGAGATTTGGTGAGATGATAGAAGTATCAGAAGAGAAACTAGTCAAAACAATAGCATTCAAGCTTAAAAGTGGGGCAGCTGTATGGTGGGAAAATTTGCAAAGGGATAGACAGAGAAATGTGAAGAGTCTGGTGAGACAATGGAGGAAGATGAATCAACTTTTAATGGAGAGATTTCTGCCATCAGATTATGAGCAATACCTCTTCCAAATGTATCAAAATTGTACCTAAGGCAACAAAACAGTGACATATTATATAAGTGAGTTTGATAGGTTGTCAGCTAGAACAAACTACTGGAAACCTGAAAACCAGAAGGTAACAAGGTTTACTGGTGGACTGAAGCCCTCAATTAAGGAGAAGATAAGCCTTCAAGCTTATTGGAGAGTTGATGAAGTTTATAATACTGCTTTGAAGGCTGAATCATTAGAGAGTTCTTCAAAGAAAGCTGAGAGAGCTAGAACTTACCAAGAGCACGTACAACCAGTAACTAATAATGGAAGAAAGATGCAATTGGATCAACAAAGGAAAGTCCGAGAAGCTCCTAATATAGAGGGAAAAAGGGCAGTAGCAACTACTAGTAGAAAAGAAGCTACTAAAAATTTTAATTTCTATGCTCCACTAAATATGGGGGTTTGTTTTATGTGTAGATAGCTTGGACACCTGTTCAATAATTGTCCCGAGAGAAGAAGGGTAAATCTAGTAGACAATGAAGGGAATTTACAGGAGGATATTGAAGAATATGATTGGGCTGAAGTTGCTGCTGAAACAGGAGAGAAATATGTGTATGTTGTTAGAAGGTTGTTGTATACTCCTAGGAAAGAAGAACCACCCCAGAGGAGGAACATCTTTAAATCTTTCTGCACTATTGGAGGAAAAGTGTGCAAAGTGATAATGGTAGTGGAGATAATATAGTTGCCAAACAGTTGGTGGACCATATGAAGCTACCTACAGAAACTCATCCGCAACCATATTCCATTAGTTGGATAAAAAAAGGACCCTCTGTAAGGGTAACAAGAACTTGTTTAGTACCAATTTTTATTGGGAGGTATTATAAAGACAAAGTTTTGTGTGATGTTGTTGATATGGTTGCTAGCCATGTATTATTGGGTAGACCTTGGCAATATGATATGGATACTATGCATAAAGGGAGAGATAATGTCTACTTATTCACATGGAATGGTCACAAGATTACTATGAGGCCTACAATAGAGATTCAAAAACTACCTAAAACTTCTAAAGTAGAGGGTAAAACTTTAGTATCTATTGCCAAACCGAGGGAGAATTTGAAAGGATAGCAAAAGAAGCCAAGGAAGTCCTTGCTGTTGTAGTTAAGAAAATGTTGTTGGGTAAAGAAGAAGACGATAGTGAGGTGCATAGAGAGGTGCAACCATTGTTGGAGGATTTTTCAAACCTAATACAATATGATTTACCTGATGAGTTACCTCCAATGAGAGATATCCAGCACCATATAGATCTTGTTCCAGGTGCTAAGCTTACTAATTTACCTCATTATCGCATGAATCCTAGAGAAAGCGAGGTATTAAGGGAGAAGGTCAAAGAATTGCAGAAGAAAGGCTTGATCTATGAGAGTATGAGTCCTTATGCAGTCCCTGCATTGCTCACACCAAAGAAAGATGGCAGTTGGAGGATGTGTGTTGATAACCGAGCTATAAACAAGATCATAGTGAGGTATAGATTTCATATTCCACGCCTTGATGATATGCTTGATCAATTACATGGTTCCAAATTTTTTTCAAAGATTGATTTATGAAGTAGTTATCATCAAATAAGGATTAGACCTGGGGATGAATTGAAAAATGCATTTAAAACCAAAGAAGGCTTGTATGAGTGGTTGGTTATGCCATTTGGCTTATCCAATGCTCCTAGTACTTTCATGAGGATAATGAATCAAGTGTTGAAGCCTTTCATTGACATATTTGTTGTTATTTATTTTGATGACATTTTGATTTATAGTAAATCAAAAGAGGAGCATCTAAAGCATCTTAGAGAAGTGCTGAAAGTTTTACAATGGAATAAGCTCTACATAAATTTGAAGAAGTGTATTTTTTTGACTAATAAGCTACTGTTCCTGGGGTATATAGTGAGTTCTAAAGGCCATATATATTGATGAGGATAAGATTAACGCTATCCGGGAATGGCCAACTCCAAAAACAATGAGTGAGGTACGATCTTTTCATGGTTTAGCTACATTTTATGGAAGATTTATTAAAAATTTCAGCTCTATCATGACCCTAATAACTAATTGTTTGAAAAAAAGGAAGTTTGAATGGAATAAAAAGGCTGAAGGGAGTTTTGTTTTAATTAAGGAAAAGCTATGTATAGCTCATGTGTTAGCATTATTTGATTTTGAAGCCTTGTTTGAGGTTGAATGTGATCTAGTGGTGTTGGAATTGGAGCTATTTTATGTTGTTGTGAGGACATTGAGGCAATGAGAATATTATTTAGTACAAAAGGAATTGATCTTTTACACTGACCATCAAGCCTTGAAATTTATCAATAGTAAAAAACACTTGAGCAATATGCATGCTAGGTGGTCAGCTTATTTGCAAAAGTTTCTTTTTATGATTAAGCACAAGTCTGGTAAGCTTAACAAGGTGGCTAATTTATACGAGTTTCATGCTGAAGAGGAACCTCTTAATCCTGATATTAACTCGAGGATGAGTTCTTTCTATATAGAGGAGACTGATGAAGAACTTAAGGCAGAGGAATTCCTAGAGCAATAAAACAGAAGCAAGAAGAAGAAAAAAGCAAGTCGTAGACTTAGGCTTTAATATTTTCTATTTAATACGAGTTACCACTTTAGTATTTTATTAGAAGTTACATTTTTTTTTTTTATAAATATTTCCTATTAATTAGGAGTTAGTCTTTTATTAGGAATCCTTTCTTGTTGAGCAAGTATCCTTAGTCTTTTAGGATTTTTCCTAGCTTTTTATAAAAGATAGGCTTTGCTAGTTTGTAGGAGGCAGTTTTTATCATAAAAGTTTATACCTAAGGATGTTTTGATATTTTGCTTGTGGATTCTAGTTTATTCCTTAAAGATTTAGTACTGTACTAATCTTTTCTAAGCTTAGTTTTACGCTAGCTTAAGTTCTTTCATAATTCCGCTGTGTCACTGCTCCTCTTCTTTTTCTCTCAAAACTCTCTCAAAAACAAGTTCCACTGTAGCCTCTCGCCTTTGGATGGCAACTTCATATCATTTTTTTTTTCTAGTTTTGAATAAATGGACCTTAAATCTGAATATTTTATGATAAATTTAGAGGTTATGATACTATTATTCTTAGGTCTTGTCATTTTTATGATTGATTTTGGAATTTTTGTTTTGTTTGCCTTTATGAAATTTCTCATTTTTCTTTTTTTTGTTTTAATGAGATTGATTCGATTTTTCCTCTTTTTAACTTGAAGTATCATATGAACAACAAGTTACATATCGTTACAACACATGTGGTAGAGATCTCCATTGATAAAGATATTTCAATGTATGGCAACTTTCATACCAAAACCCATCACATTCTTTATCTCCAATCTTTTCTGCACCGACCTTCACCACAGATGCAAGTAAGCAACTTAGCCTCAGTTCTGAGAATTAGTTCGTTGACGTCTTCAAAGCCAGCTCGTAGAGCAGCATACCCAAAAAAAAAACAACCATTCTCTCTCTTGTCATAAGCAGTATCTCAATTGAAAGGGAATGTAATTCACTCATTGAGCATGATATAGCTAATATAGGAGTCGAGTTTGTTTTTTAATTAAAATGAATGAAGTTAATTAAGTTCATATTGTAATAATAGATTTGATTAGCATTTATCAAATTTTTTTTTTGATCATGTAAGTGCCGCTATGCTCCTACACCAATGATTATAATCTTTTTTTACTCTCAAAAAATAAAATAAAAGTACAATTACTAGTTTGTTATTATCTTTCCTCTTTCTCTTTCTCTATCTCACACTTAAATCTTTTAGTAGGCAAAATTCCTATATATTTGGAGTTAGTCAACCAAATAAAAAATGATCTTTGCTCAATCTAAAATTCAAGAAAATAATGTGATCAAGCCTTTGTAATTGCTTCCTAAAATTTCATATTTTTAAATAAAAATTATAGACTGTGTTATAGAAAAGTGAAATGATGTATATCCCCAATTTCAAAGAAATCCAAAAAAAATAACAATATCTATTGTTTTGTTCAAATTTAAGTTATTTTTTTGTTGGTGATTCAATAGAAAGCAAATGCTTAAGACTAATTAGACATAATTAATAAAATTAAAGGATCAACTAGTCATAAATTCATAATTAGGAATATGAAAATTAAATTAAAAATAAAATTACTCATAAATACTTCTAGAATGTCACAATAATCACTAATCACACCATCATACTGCGTTTTATACGTAGTTCTCCATTGTTGTTTTGGAATAAACGACACAATCTTAAGGCCAGCAACGCTTCCCTTAATTTTCGGTCCTTTTCTCTTTTTCTTATTTCTGTCCCCGGGAAAACTGGGACACTCGCAGTCGAATAATCTAAAACGTCGTCGTAACTACTGACCCATCTTTGCACAATCATTTTCCCACGCGACTTATTTCTTTTTACGCTCTTCTGCTTCTTCCACTAATTTTATATTTCTCAAAAGGCCTTCAAATTCAAAGCTTCCACCTTTCTCTTTCAGGCCGGAGAGGGATCTGTGAGGATCATCATCTTTCTATCTCTCTCTCTCTCTGATAGACTAAGGAGGATAAGTTCATTATTGGGATTTGAAGGTTTTTCTGGATTTCCAAGAATACTGTGGATATGGGGGCGGAGAGCATCTCAAACTCAAACTCAAGCTCTGGATGTGATGTGAATAAGAATTACCAGACCCATGTGTTGTTGAATGTGTACGACCTCACCCCTATCAACAATTACTTGTATTGGTTTGGTTTCGGAATCTTTCATTCCGGTATTGAAGGTTAGGAACAATTTTTTTTTTTTCCCTCTTGTTGGCTGGGAAAATATATCTTGTATTATTATTATTTTTTTTTTTCTAAATGTTTTTGGCTTTAATATGCTTTGGGGATCTGGGAGTAGGTCTAGTTTATTTGATGTTGAAACTGGATGTTCTCGTGAGATTTCTCATGGCTATCCACCTTTAGGTATTGCTTTATATGATATTAAGCACTTCTTACGTGGGGCATAATAAATTTTACCTTTTGCTTTGCTTAGAGGACGATAAATTTTGTTAGTAGCCCAAGAAATAGAGGAAATGGGATATGTTGGTGTGGTCAAACATTTTCCTGAATCTTGTTTTTCTGTGGACTTGAAAAATGATTGGCCTACTTTTTTTTTTTTTTTTTTTCTATATAAAAGTTTGTTTCCCCATTTTGTTGTACATTTACCACTGCAGAATTAGTGCTTGCTTATGTAAGTTGTATCTATACTTGAGCATACTTGATATGGTTCTTATTAGTTTCAACAAACAAATGTAGACACTAGTTATTTTGTTTTCAGATGTAAATATTATGACATATATCTGGGGAAATGGTTTTTACTGATGATTTGTATCCTACCATTGATCTTTTAGTTTTTGGTGATATATAAGGAGAAGCTAGATTATATGCTCAGAGGCCTATTGATGTGCTTCCACCGGATTACTTCTATTTTAATTGTAAAAAATGGATTGAGCCAGGTGTAGGTAGTTATTTTATTCATACTTTATACATCAAGGAGATACCTTCATATATTCTAATTGTTCATAGATATATGCAAGCAGTGTTTCCATGGCGTTAGCCAACATTGGATGCTTATGATTGAAATGCTTATTATTTTGCATTCACTTAAGTATGCTCATTGAACATATTTCCATTTAAATCTGATTAATTCTTTGGTCAGAATGTATCTTAGAAATATTAAAATTAAAAATAGATCTTGTTATTGTTGATGGTTTTGAATTGAAGGAGGGAGGGACTGATGGAGGGAGGGAGACAAATATGGTTTCCGCATTGGTTGAAAAATGTTGTCAATCAAAACTAAGTTTTTCAAAACTTCATACAAGATGTTAAATATGTCAGATACAGAATATGACAAGTATTTTGTGAGAATACTTTTTGATACACTTGTTTAAGACTGGTTGATTCTTTGGTCAGAATTGCATCTCAAAAATAGTACATCTATAAACATATCCTTTATTATTGTTATTGCTGATAATGTTCTATTTATTTTAGTCTTGACTTGGTTGTATTGGTTTCATTTTTATTTAACTACTAAAAAGCTATATTTAATGTGTTTGAACAGTACATGGTAAAGAATATGGGTTTGGAGCCCATGACTTTCCTGCTAGTGGAGTTTTCGAGGTGGAGCCAAGGAGCTGCCCTGGTTTTATGTTCAGACGTTCCGTCTCTTTGGGCCAAATAAACATGCCTCCCTCTGAATTTCGGATATTTATTGAGAAGATTGCTTCTGAATATCATGGCGACACCTACCACCTTATCTCCAAGAACTGCAACCATTTTTCAGATGATATCTCATCGAGGTTGACTGGAAAACATATCCCTGGGTGGGTAAATCGGCTTGCAAAACTAGGTAGAAAAAAGATCTCTGTTAACTTATGAGTCTTTCTTTCACATCTTTCTATATTAATTTCATCTGTCTGCTTTTCTTCCACGTCTTTCAATGTTCATTTTATCTGTCTGCTTGTCCTTGATGGACCAGAAACTAGTTGCAATTAGCTTAGTTCATGTCAACCTTCTGTCTGTGTCATTAAATTAAGAATTATTACATGGCATGAAGTTCCCAAAAGACTTTCTTTAAAATGACAACCCAAAAGTTATTCCTAACAGATGACCTTTTAATTGAGCTAATTATATGAATATCTTTAGAATCTGAAAACAACAATTTTTTCAGGATCCAATTGAATTGTTCTATATTTCTGCTTTCTTGGAGCCGACATGCAGACTTGATTATTCTATAAACACATGAAGAAAATCTGAAGTGTGGTTTATTTGGTCAAAATTTCAGGTTCTTTATGCAGTTGTTTGCTTCCTGAAAGCTTTCAAGTAACTACTGTTAAACACCTGCCTGAATACCATGAGTACTCAGGTGAGTACATTTTCCTTTTTTTTTTTTTTTTTTTTCAGCATGTGTTCTTATAATTACAAATTTACAATAACTCCCACGTCATTAATATTTCCAAGTTTCCTGTGTTTTTTTCTGGCTGATTACATCAGAAGATGATGTTACTGAATCTGTTTCAACTACCACACCCCGTGAGTTGACACAATTAGATGATGATCAAGAGAAGAGTCTTCTGTCACCTCTTGTTGGAATAGATGATGTGACTTTTGTTAAGGAGGCACAAAAGTCAAAAGAAGATACTAATGTAAGTGGTGGAAAAGAAGCACCCAAAGTCTAGAGGCAAAAAAACCACATGCTTTTATTGCTTGCAGAGTAACTGTTCATTTGATTGCTGTGATTTTTCCAGTCTTCTCATTCTTATACCACGTTCTGCTTTCTATATCTTTCATTTGTTGGTGATTTAGCCATTTAGGTCTTAATTGTTGTATTGATATTTGAAGTACACAAAATCTCTAAAGTATTGGATACCACATATATGGCATCTGTATCTAAATGCTGTGCAATTTTGTAAGAGCTTGGAATTGAAAAGTTTGTCTCAGTTTCTTGTTATCATTATGTGGAAAATTTTCACTAATATGAAAATAGAGTTCTTGAAATTGTTTCAACTGGGGCTAGCTGTTTCAATGAACATTCAAAATAGTTAGATATGGTAATTCAAAGACGGTCCTTGTTTTCTTCTTTTTCACTAAGTCCTTATTTCCTTCTTACTTTTCCTGGGAAATTCTTTAGGATTAAGAGTTCACTAAAAAGACGGCAACCACTGGACTGGCTGCAACTATCACTTACTGCGAAGAAAGTTTATTAAAAGTCCAGGCAGACACTGGCAGCAATCATTTTTTGAGCAGCAGCTAAAATTTAATATGACTGCTAATATGAAGAGGTCTGTTTGTCCAGTACAACAAAAGAAATGGCGTCTCAAAAAAGAAAAAACCCAAGTCAAGTCGATCTGAAATCGTTCCATTTATCTGATTTAAGGAAGCTGCCATATAGCCAAAAAAACTAAACAATGTCTATAAATAAAAAAGAGCTGGCTATAAAAAATTATCAATATCAATTATCATGCAATACAATAAAATATCAGAACATAATATCTGGCAGAGAATCTCCAGCTCCATACCCAGTGTCACATCCCGAAATCGAGCTGAACCTAACTAAACTTCCTGATGATTTCTCCCCCAACTCTATAGACAACCAGGGTGTCCACTGGAACAACACAAACCAACCAATGTTATTTTGGAAACAGCTGCAGCTAACATTGAAAAAGAAAAACAAGAAGTATTATGCCAGAGCTGGGGTCATAGGATGTCGGCAATGCAAGGGCTCATGCTACCGAGTATGGAACCCAAGCAAGACTATCAAAACTCTAGGACAATCAAGGAGAGATCAAACTAAATATTTTCATTCTCTTTTCTGTTCACAACTTTAAGCTGCCAATACAATTACAAAACGCAACAGAAAAGATTATTGGATACTTGACAAATTGATCTTTCACAAGTAGTTCCAGCTAAACAATTAGTTTAAGAATATATATGTCAGCGAAAGAGCAGTCCAAACTCAAGAAACAAAGACAAGGTGAAAGAATACAGTATAAATGTGGGGAGGAGAGGAATCAGCCAAGGCTAGGATTTGCCCATAAGCTGAGTTAGCACAAGGAATTGGTAAGGTGTTCAAATCTCAACTCTCAAGTGTTGCATCAAGTGGTGAAATTTTAAGCATTCTTTCTGTTAGTACTGTATCAAACTACTACTATAGTGACGTGAATTTCCCTCATGTACCAGAATCCAATCAGATGAAGAACACATGGTGAAACCTTCTCAAGTGACATTATCACCTACATATTCTCTCTCCTTATTGAAATCTCACAATTGTAAATATATCCGAGAAGTTAGAGATGGGAATGGACCGGTCTGGCTTAGTTTTGATCCAAGTCTGATCTAACTTGTTATTTGCTTATATTCATTATGAACTTGAAAATAAGATTCCTTTTAAACTTTTTAGTTACTGGGTATACTCCAACTCATGAGCCCGACTCATAGACCTTTTTATAATAATTTTTTTTTCTAATTAAAGACTAATTCAACTTAAAAATTAATTTAACATAATTTTAAGTGATTCATAGTATTACTTTTCTTATAAAATTTATAATAATAATAATTTGGCTAAATTACATTTTTAGTCTTGTAGTTTAAGCGAGAAATCAGTTTAGTCCCTATAGTCTAAAATTGTTCACGTTAATCCTGAGATTTTGGTCACATTCATCCTTACCGTGACGAATCTGTGCCTTTCTGTTAAATTTCTCCTACGTGTACTAACGAAGCCTACGTGGATGCTTACCTAGCCAATTAGATGCCCCATCTGATGCCAATATGCTACCTTTTTCCCAAACCCTAAAAGCTTCGTTTTCTCCTTCTCAATCGAGCTGAATGTTCCTAAATTGGAAAGCCAACATAGTCTTCCATTGTTAAGTTTTCTTAGAGTTTGTTTCTAGAAATTCATCAACTCCTCTCACTCTCTTTGTTTCTATTTAACGAAATGGGAGCGTGGTCATTGACCATTTCAACTGGAAGTACAAGTGAGGTTAAAAAATTTCCTAGATTTTGTCACTGTGGTGAACCAGCCATGGTGTGCACTGCATGGGATCATAATGCAGGTTTTAGGTATTGGTGCTATCCTAATTTATGGGTAAGAACATGTGATTGATGATTTGGTTTAGAATGTCAATGATTTTAATTTATTGAATGGCTTCCCTTGCAACTACTTCATTTGGATTGATGAAGAAACTTGTAAGCATAGGACAAATTTAATATTTCATCAAAGGAAAACAATTGCTCAACAGAGTAATACAATTTCTAAATTGAGGGAAATGGTCCTGTTTTGGAGAAAGGTTGTTGCTTTTTTTTGTGTACTATGTGTGCTATCATTTATGCAATCTATACTTACAGTTGAGTGAAACAGAAATAATATGGCTCTTTGTAAAGTGTAGCAATGTATGCTTTCTAATGTTAATTTTCGTAACACTAATGAGAAAGTTATTTTTCTGAATTCACCTATGATCCGTCATTTTCAATTCAAATTTGTGCAATAAGAACAAACACCAAAATGACCAAACATGTGACAAAACAAGGCTTTGTATTTCATATGATCAAAACCATTATATTCATATCTACAGTTACAAATAATCATATAAACAGCTTTATAGCAAGACTTTACATTTCATATGTTTATAATAGGACTTTACATTCAAATAAAAACCAGCATTCAGTGACAAATTAAACAAATGTTTGGAAAAATATAAACATCCATTACATTTAAAAAAATCTTTATATTCATAAAAACCAATTACCCCAGTTGCCCCCCATATCTCCAGCAGAAGCTTCTAGAGGTCCTGACCCTGAAGCACTAGCAGTTCCTGACCCAGAAGCACCAACAGGTCCTAACTCTGAAGCAACATTGCCTTCTATTACTGACCCATAATTTTCAGCAGTTTCAGTGCCACCCCTAGCATTATTTACAACTCTTCCAGCACTGCCACCGACCTTACCACCAATTCCACCTCTTCCTCTAATCCTACCACTAACATTTCCCTTTCCAGCCATTACTCTATCCTTTCCAGGCATATCTCTCCTTCCACAAGACCTACCACTCCCACTGCCTCTCAGTCCTCTTCCTATACCCTTTACACTAGTCTTAATAACCATAATAGGCCTATCAATCCCAGCATATACAGAATTGGACCCTACACATGCAGCAGACCCTCCTACACCTCTAAGTTCTTCATCATTTAATGTCATAGCAGCTTTGTAGGACCTTTTGTTATGTCCATATTAATTACACCTTCCACATCTTAAACTGGTTTTGGACCTCTTCCATTGTAAGGGTTAGCCTCTTCAGTCTCATCTTGCCCCTTTATCTTTTTCTTAGGTCTTCTAGGTGCCCTCTATTGCTATGGGGGTCTGATTGGATCTCCAATAACTTTAGGCCACATTATTCACCATTTATAAGCTGAATGATATGCTCATAATACTTAGCATATGCCTCTTTCTTATAGTATGCATTAACATAGTCCTCAGCTGCACCCCCTTTGAAATACATGCAACTTATTGCATGTCTACATAGGATTCATGTTAGCTCCCATAATCTGTAAAGCCAACAATCAATGCTATTAAAACCCATAGGCATATTAAATGATAGTAGAATAACATACCAAAGCCACAACTGCAACTACAATAGTGTTCATCCAAGTCAACCACACATTTTTATAGTAAGAATGAAGTTTCAAACTTCCCATCCCCTGCCCATTTTGTTGTCCACATGCTCCAATGCATAATCTCTTTGTCTAATATTCTTTTAATCTTTGGCATAATCTCACCATTGTATCTAGCCAACTTTCCCCTTAGTTGACTAAACCTATTCATTAGGTAATCCTTAATCCACTCAAACATGGTTATGATAGGCTTATCCTTAACTGGAAGTATAACTTTGTTAAAAGCTTCAGTGATGTTGTTCAGCAACATATCACTTCTAGAGTAAAATCTAAATGCATTTCTACACATAACTTGGTTGGCACATCTATCAACCAATTATATGCATCATTATTTATTTTTTTCAACTCACCCATTATTTTTCCCACAGAGCAAAATAGGGTGCCTTAGCAGCCGCATGCACAAGGTCCCTTAACTCTGCTCTCCAACCAAACCTATTATAACCCAATATTTTAATGTACATTTTATAATGTTCGTATGTAACTTGTGTAACTAGGTGAATAAAATTTTACACGAAGTAGAATTAAAATAAATAAACACTTGTAAATATTATATATATATATATATATATATATATATGTAATTAGGAAATTAATTTTCACTATATCATTAGTTAACTTAGAACTTGAAATTAACATATATAATTTTATTTATGTGTGCAACAAATATGTGAAAAAAAAAAAAGAAATTGAAAAGCATTTAGACATATATATATATATATATATAAATACATGTTATAAGATTTAATACACACCACATTTTTTTGAAACTTTTGACTTTGACCTTATATTTTCTTAGTTCATTTATTTTATTCTTTGGCTGATTTTCCAACAAATTCTACCGCCCTTGTCTCTTGTTAATTTTCTTTTGCCCACCGACTTTGGTTAGTCCCTATATATCCTTTTTTTTTTTTTGTCCTTTCCTTCTTGTTTTGTTGCCGAGCTTTCCAGAGCTTTCATACCCTTTGTTTCTTTGATCTGCCGTTGAGGAGAGGCTCTCTCAACCTCTAGCTCTTTTGCTCAATCTTACTATAAGCTTCTTGCTAATTGGCCTCCTCTTCTATAAATTTCAAACCGCAATCTCACATTTTCCAATTCCTTTGTAATTAATCTTGTTGGGTTAGATCTTGGCTGATAGATTTTGTTGTTATTGACATTCCGAGGCTAAAGATAGTGATCCAAGGACACTTTGAATTGTATGTATTTTGGGGGAAGGTCTGGATCTTTTATTGGTTCTGAAGTTGGTTTTGGAATTTCTAGTGGGATATTTCTGCAATTGGAGCAGTTGGTTGAGGAAGAAGATATATTTTGAACTAGAGAGATTGAGAAAAAAGTTGTGGTTGAAGTTAAGAAAGGGTGAAGACAGAGATGGTTTCTAAGTTGGAAGGAACTTCGGCCTTAACAATTAGATGAGACCCATATGAGGTATTGTCCGTGTCAAGGGACTTAAACGATCATAAAATTAAAACGGCTTATAGAAAGCTTGCTTTCAAGTAAGTTTTGGTCTAGCATATTCTCCATATTTTCGTTTGGGATTTGGGCTTTGATTTCTCAGCAGAATTAAGAACCTTAATAAAATGTAAACATAATATTGCTTATAGATATAAATTGCTTTTGTACCTAACAAGCTATATAACATTAGTTCAGGCCACAATCAATTAGAGACTATACATAAATTAATCATCTTACTGACACAAATGATTAAGCTTGGCAATCTTCTCAACTGAACTATATGTAGCTACATCTAAAAAATTGTGTATTTTTTTTTTTTTTTTAATTTTTGAAAAGTAATAGGTACCTTTTATAGATAATGCTTCTAATAAACCAATTTTGGGTTTCATTGTTTTCCTTTTCATGCAAATTAAATTAATAAAAATCATGATCTACAGAAAATGTGTTTGGTGGAAGTAAATTTTCTAATTCATGGCACATTTACCCACATAAATATTGAACAAGAATAACTAATTTTTTGATTCCTTTGATAAAAGATGGATGGAACTCCGTTATTTTAATCAATTTTGTTAATAGATTCCATCATATTGAAACTAGTAAACGTAACATTTAACTCTTTGTTAGAGATCTTGAGGATAAGGAATTACTTTTTTTGTCATTTCTTATGTAAATTGATTAAGTAGCATATACGTTTCTTCCATCTTATTTTCATGATAGCCTTTGGTTTACTTCTATTCGAAATAATATTTGAATCTACAGTCTAGAATGATATAGACGAAATTAATCTAAATTAGAAGATATAAAATGTTACAGACCGTAATTTGAGAGGCAAATGAGAGAAGGGGGTTGAAAAATGAGAGTTAAGAGGCTTTTGAAAAGATGCAGAGACAGATTTCGTGGGATTGAGAAATCTTGTATTTCGGGGATTTCCAGGACTAAATTAAATTAAGGATTCTAAAGAGAAAGTGGAGCTTAGGGTCTTGAGATGATGACTAAAAAATTTTGTAACCTGGTTCTAAATAAATTTGTCAGTAGAGCTGTTAGATTGCAACTAAATCCATGCAGGATTTTTAGTGAGCTTCAGTCAGTTCTGGAGGCTTCATCGGGAGTTGTGGTTGGAATTAGATTAGGAACTCTGAATAAAAGTTATTCCTAACACTTTAAAGGATAAATCTGGAGTGGTTCAAATCTTAATTCCTTGTCATACATATTTTGGAGGTATTGGAAGTTATGACTGTGATTTTTAAGTCCTGACTGTACCTATTTTGAAATAATTGAGATTAAGGGGTCTTAAAGGATAAATTAGGCATAGAGTGTTGAAGATGAAATGTTCCTAATATCTTGAAAAAAACTAAATAGGAAAGTTTTGTAATTTAATTCCCAAGTATGAGAATTTTATAAGAATTGGAATTAGAGATTGGCAACCAAGAATTTTATGATAGTCCTTTTTTTATTCATGTGGGGAATTGAATTGATTCAAGACTAATTTTAAGAAAAATTTACAAATAAGAAAGATAGCTAACTTCCTAAAGTTAATGTTTAAACTTGGTGTCGTTAAATTGGGTTAAGTATGTAAGTTGAAACCAAAAATATAAACAAGGGGGGTTGTGAAAATGCCAAAAATGAGTAAACTTGAAATAAATACTTGAAACTTAGTAATTCTAAATTTTCATAATTAAAATGTAATAATACTTGGAAAATGTAATTGTAGGCTCTGAAACTATGATTGAACCAATGTTGCAAGTGAACACAAGAGGAAGTAATGATCAATGTTGGTATAAAGTGAGAGGTTAATTATTGCCCTTTGGTTACTGAATTAGTGTATTTGATTGTTTTATGTATTTATGTATGTGTGTGTCTATATATATATATATGTTATATAGTGGTAAATAAGAATCATGATGCTATGAGTGACTGTTTGAATTATATTTGATGATTAAAATTATTTGTAGTTGATAAGGGCTAACAAATTAAATTTTTCTTTGAAATGATTTTTATTTTCGAAATTGAAATCCAAGTGTACCTCGGATATTTTGATTTGATATTTTGATATAAGATACTCTGATTTTGACAAATTATTTCAAAAGAAATGAGTGCTCAGTCATAGCAGGATAGATTATGTACTGAGAATTAACCTGTTGTGTGAGTGCGTAAATGCCCAGTGGGGGGAGATACTGTTATGCGGGGCTGAGTTACTCGTTGGTCCTTTACTTACTTTGTATGTTGTGATTGCTCTAATTGATTTGTTATCCTATAAATCATGTGAGTTATGAAATTATGACAATTACAAAATGCGTACGTGCATTTTGAATTAAGGCATGAGCATTGTTACATGATATTAGTTGACTATATTTGTTATATACTTGTGTTGAGTGATGCTAGTACCTTTTATGTACGATTTTTCACTCACGGAGTCCATAGGACTCACCTCTTTCTTGTGAATTTTTTTTAAGTAACAAGAGTTCAGTGTATGACATCGCCTGGGTCATGACTTGCCAACAGAATATGGCAATGTATTTTCCAGGATCTCAAACTTGAAGTCAAGGATGAAAGTTTGCAGTCACACTAGAATTATAGGGTGTCTAATTTTGTATGATGTAATAGTCTAGTTATTTATCTTGTTTATGATGTGGACGAAGCGGAGCTCCTCATTGTCTTTGCATTATTGTTGTGTAACAACAGGTGTACTTGTTTGTATTTTGAGGCATGTTCTATATTGTAGAGAGTCTCTGTTGAAATTTTCAATAAATTGTTATTTGTGTTAGTACACATGTTTTTATAGTTAACTCTTGTTTTATAAAATTTGTCTTTATTTATTGTTTTAGTCAAGAGTCACATATGTTCAGATTGTGGTAAAGTCAGGGTTATTGAGGTCTGGTTATCCAATCCTTAGGCCAGTCATGCCTCTGTGAAGGGTGAGACAAAACCTCAACTTAAAATTAGCATACAAATATTTTAGACAAAAACTGTGCTTAACTCCCTGTAACAACTCATCAAGAGTAGGAACCAGGCCTTGAAACCAAAACAGTTGAATATTAAAAAAAGTAGTGCTTACAAATAATCATTTAAACAAAAATATGAAAAGAATAATGGGTTAAATGCTTACTTTTTGTTTATCAGAAATAAAAACCCACTTATTCCTTTACATGTCCCCAGTGTCATCTAATAATCTTTCCATAAACCATGTCCAATTGTCCTTGGTTTCTTGCTCCAATACTGCAAAGGCTAAAGGAAAATATTGATTATTTGGGTCTCAACGAACAGTAACCAACAATTGTCAACCAAACTCTCCCTTTAAATGACATCCATCTATGCCTAATATAGGTTTGCAAGCTACCAAGAATCTATTTTTGCAAGCCTCCAAACTGATGTACAATCTTTGGCATAAAGGTTGTACTTCAAGTTTAGGTGTCTAAAATTTTATTTGACATGTAGTCCCAGGACTTGATCTCCTCAATTCAGCATAATATGACCAAAGTTTTAAATACTGCTCTTGTGTGCCATTAATAATTTTCACAACTTTCACTCTTGCTCTATAAGCAACTGTAGTAGACATTCCAACAATATATTTCTCTCTATAAGCACTTATCAAATCATTAACCTTCACCTTTGGATTTATCCTAACACTGTCAATAACAACATCTGCTACCCTCTTAGAGTTGGCAAAATGATTGTCAAATGATTTATTATATGTGTGCTTCTTCCCAACTGTCTTAATCTTGAATTGATCAGTCCCTCCTATTAGGGCTGAGCATATAAACTGCCAAACTGAAAACTCGGCCCGAATCTAACAAATTTGAGCCAAAATGGACCTAACTCAATTCAGTCGGATTTAAAGTTGGGTTACATTTATTCATATATATCTGGTCAGTTCATATTTTAGGTTGTTTTAAGTTATTGGGCCGGTAAACCGACCCAACTGAAATGAGCCTAGTTTCATGATTAATATTTAAGTTATAGAAAAAAGCCCACCTTATTTTTTCTTACCAAGTCCAAGACTCTAGCCCATCATCCACTTACTAAAATCAAACTAAAAAGCCCTAAACACATTAACCCTTCCATCTCTCACATTTGTAGCAAAGAAAGTAGCCGCCAGATGAGAAAGAGCCACAAAAGTCTCAGCCTCTCTCTCGTTCCACAAGATTGCAACAATGTTTAAGTCTCATCTCACTCCAAAGCTCAATCTCTTTCTTTCATCTACTGGCCTAGATGAAAATCAAATCACAGTTTTGATGTCATGGTTGTGCTCTTAGATGAATGAAAAATCCAAGATCAAGGAGCACATAACTCTCTGTCATTTATATTTTTTTAGATATGTGAAGAAATTTGTTTTATATAAATTGTATTTCTCAATTGAAGAACAATTGTTAAATTTAGTCAATTTTCTTCCCAATCTTATTTAGTTGTTCTCTTTTCTACTTTTCCCTTGGTTTTGGAATTCAAATTTTGGGAGTTTGTGTGTGTGTGTTGAATGAATAATCCGTAACTGACCAAAACCAACTGTAAAAGAGTAAAAATGTGGTGCTTTGAAACTTTAGACAACTAAAATTTTGGGTTGGAACATTTCAGGGAACCGAAATAGTTGGGTCAACCAGAAAAAGCTCCAAAATTGACCGACCCGACTAAATACTTAGCCTTACCTCTTACTACATTGCACAAAACACACCAACCACATTTATCCTTACATTCTGCCCTGCATCCAACATTGTCATTTTTTGTAAATTTTGTCTTTCTACTATTAAGAAGAGACCATTTAACAACTGCTTCCTTGAACTACTTCAAGTTTGTAAACTCTATGCCAACTTCCCAGACAAAATCTTTGCACATATCAACCTCCATGTATCTCTTTCCTCTGTCACCATCTGTTAGTAGTATGCATTACAAGCCAATGATATTAGATGTCTATGATATATTACATATAAATACAGTATTATTCAGTTATTAATAAAATGAATATGTTTCATTATTATATAGTATTATTATTTATCATGTACTTTAATTGCTAGTTAATTCTTTAGTATGAACATGATAAATTCCATAAAATATAAGCAATGAAAATAGAAACCATGATGTGATCATGCTTATAAGATATATTTTCTTATGCTTTGTTCTTAAATATTCCTAATCATAGGATCATTAATAATGTAAATTAATGATCCGGTTAGATTAGTACATGTTATATTAGCTTAAATGTTGAGGGTGATCGATCTCATGATCACTGGTGTAGTTGACACTATAATAAACATGTAGGTGCTTATTAGAGAACAAGTTTACTAAATTAACTCGATCATAGAATACTCATATGGACTTTTCCATAGTTGTCAATGAGTGTTCTTCGTTGTAGTGGTGCAAATGATCTTCAGACCTAAGGTATCATAGATGCCTTGTACATAGGTTATCATGCTTTGATATTATCTAAGTATAATTCATCATGGGTGTTGGGTATGACTATCTATGTATGAAGATATATGAATGCACAATAAGGGATTTATCACTCTCAGTAAAGAGAGAGAATATTCTATGTTATCTAATTAAGACATAACTTTAAAAGTCTCTGGCCATGGTGGTGTGAAACTAAATTAGAGAATTTAGATTTCACCACATAAGTTGTGACTTATAAATAAATATATTAGATTAAACAATATAGGGTTTGACATTAATCCATACTCTAAGTTTAATCAGGAACATTGAATGATAGAAAGATTGAATTGCGTGGTAAGTAACAACGAAAAGGTTCATAAATATATTTATATTATCTAGGTAGTCATCATATGCTGCTAGGCATCAATCTTGACTTGTAGGTAACCCGAGAATTAATTTAATAATTAATTCTCATTAATGGGTAAATCAAAAATTAGTTTTGATTTAAATTAATTAGATGTGGATCTAATTAAAAATACATTAAGTTAATGTGGCCTACTACCAGTTTAATATGAACCTAAGGGGTCACACAGAAAAGGATGTAATTTGATTAAGAGAAGTTTTGGGCTTTCATGTAAGTACATACAAATGATATTTGAAACTTAAAATAAGATTAACTTTCTTGAGATTTTCCTATTTTATCTAAAAATCTCTAATAGATAAGATTTGATCTTATCATCTACAATTTAGTTATATCATACTTAAATAAGGTTAGACCTTATAAGTATCGTACGTAACTTTTATTCAAATATCATATAGAGAGCCAAAGTTCTCAGTAGAGAATTTTTGGCAAACTAAGTGTTTGTGAGAGGTGAGAAAATCTCATCATTTGTGCTAACACACAAGGAGACTTTTGGTTGCCAACACAGAGCCCTTGATCAAGTCATTCGGTATGCATACATTTAGAGGTTGTACACCTTGTACAAATTATGGATCAAAAGTTAAGATCGTCCTAATCGCTTCAACAAGTAATATTCTATTTATAAGATTAATAGAAAAACGTTGGTTCATAAACAATAGAGATTATTTTAAGAATTTGGTTATGCCAAAAATTTTTAAATTTTTACTATGCCTGATATAATCAATCTCCTAGCATCATCACCATCAAAACCTATAGGACTTCTTAAGTCATCACTTTCATACTTATCTTCAATATTGTGCTCACCTTCCAAGTCAAGCAAAGAGGATGGAGTAGATGCTTTAGCAGAACCTTTCTTAGTTGGCCTTTTCACTCTTATTTTTTTTGGTCTACTACTTTTTTCATCGATGTCAACATCTTCTGTACCATCATTTACATTTTCATCAAATTGGTTATCATCTCTATCCTCATCACTACATGCATGTTACACCCTTCTAGACTATTTTCATAATCGCCCTCACTTTCACTTTCACTTTCATTCCTACCAAATTCAGCCCTTTCACTTTCACCCTTCTTAACATTAGCCTCAGCCTTTTCACTTTCACCTTGCTCAACATCATCTTTAGCCTTTTCACTTTCACCCTGCTTAACACTAGCTTTAGCCCTTTCACTTTCCTTATTAACCATTTCCACATTATGTTCATCAACACCCTCATTATCCTTATTTGGTTGTGACTTTTCCTTATTAACAATTTCCACATCAAATTCATCTCCACCCTTATTCTTATTATCCACATTTGGTTGTGAGTTTTTCTGAGGTGCAGAGGCAGTTAAAAGAAATTCTACTTCTTCAGCTTCATCTACAGAGTGTTCAGAGGTTGAGGGTAGAACATGTTCGGTGCCTCGTAGCATACAACTCCATAGGTATATCAGGGTTTTCTATTACAGCCCTAACCATTTCCATCGCATAATTGTCTACATTAAAAGTCTTAAGTTCTTTGGTCAATGACAAGAAAGGAACTTTCCAAAATAGCCTCTTAAAGGAAAAATAGCCTAAATCCTTTTCAACCATTGCTTTCACTAGAAAGTACAACCAATAATAAGAGGAGTATTTATATTTTTGAACTTCGGCATTTATATACGTAATTTTAGACTCTCCAACAAATTCTCCTCGGTGGTGCAAATGCACTGTAAAAATGAACTTATCATCATTCAATTCTGCAAAAGAGTTAAAAATAAAAATAAAAAATAAGAAGAAGAAGAAGAAGAAAAACAGTACATTTTATACCCTCATAACCAGACCCACACAGATCCACCTGTTCCCCAGCACATGTACAAAACCATAATTGTATTTAAAAGAAACAAACAAAGTGAAGAAGTGGTCCTACAATGATTATTTTAAACATGATTAACCTATTCAAAATTAAACTAATCACATTTACATAGAAATTTGCAAAAAAGAATATAACCAGATTTGTGCATGGAAATCATACCTAGTAAAACAATATGAACTCGATTTCAACTTTGTCTTAATAATGAAACGATTGATTGTGCAAATGGTGAAAAAATTACACAGGGATGACGAGGGGTGAAGAAATTGGTTCGAAATGGATTAGGGATTTTTGGGGAGAGAGAACAAATTAAGGATTTTTGGAACAATGTCGTTTTATGGTTAATTTAGGAGGAAAAAAATTGATCTTAGGGTTTGGGAAAAATGGTGGCATTTTTGCATCAGATGGGCATCTAATTGGCCAAGTAGTTGTCCACGTGGTCTTCGTTAGTACAAGTAGGAGAAATTTAACAGAAAGGCACATATCTATCATGGCAGGGACAAACGTGACCAAAATTTGTACCTCTCAGATTAATGTGAACAATTTTAGACTGTAAGGACTAAAGTGATTTCTCTCTTAAACTACAGTGACGAAAAACGTAATTTAGCGTAATAATTTTAACTTTTTTATACATAGTTAAAAAATATTAATAAAAATAACAATGAAATATAAATTTCAAAAGATCAATATTTTCGTCTATTTTCCTATGCTTTTCAGCTTCTTCTTGTTCATTTTTATTCTTCTTTTTTTCTATGTTTTGTGGGTTCTGTGGGAATTATTTTGTTAGAGGTGCAAGAAAAATATTTAGTTGCTTCATGCAATGTTAAGAAATTGAACCTAAACATTTCAGAGGAAATTAAATCATTATGACTAAGTGCTCCAACCAAGTTGCAATTGAAAATCTGAACAATTTGTTTTGAAAAAAATAAATAATAAAAACAGAGCTTTTGACGTTGATCTCTCATTGTTCCCAAGTTTTAAAAAATCCAAATTGGAGATATGAGGATAAATAAAAATGGCTTCTCCATCCTTTTTTCTTTTTTCTAAAAATCCAGTTTTATAATTATATTATTTTACCTCCAACATCCAACAAATTAATTTTCCTTGTTACATTCCCAAAATTTTTAAATTTGAAAAATCAATTTCTCAAATCAAAACTAACAAAACCAAATCAATTTCTCATGATAAAATTTTGAAACTCAAAATCAAAGCTACAAGACGAAAATATTTTCCTCCACTTTGACCGTGGAAGAAAATGTAAGTAATCTTTGACGGACATGAATGTGTGTAAAATAAATAACAATTATTATACACCCCGTTGATCATAACAAGCATGAATTTCTCAAAATTGACAAATATATTGTTTTGATTTTATTGAAAAAATTTATCTTAGACTCAACAGGTTTTACCTAGACCTAGCTAAAAGATTAAAATATCCAGACCTATACCCATCTAGGACCCACTTAAGACCCAATTACAGACCCATTGGTTGGGTCGTGCCAAGCCCAACATAAGCCTTTCTAATTTCCATCCTTATTGGGGGTTGAGGAGCTCACCTCGGACTTTTGTTCCAATCCTTTTCCAACGTCACTTTCAAGGCCTATATAAATTGTAATTTGTACACAATTTTGGTTCTTTAAACGTCAAGTTCAAAATTTGCCTCCAGACATAAATATAATAATTTTCGTGACACATGCATTGTGCGTAAACTGTATTTATATCGTATACATATATATTCATTAAAAATTGATGTACATATCAATAAATTGTAGTTATTAAAAAATAATACTTCATGTTAATGATATTAAAAGAAATAGAAAAAGTCAATAAAAATTTCAATTAATAATATGAACATATAATATATATTTTTTAAATTATAAACATAGAAGAAGAATTAACACAATAATATTATAATTTAAAAAATTATACTATTTATATTTCTTTTCATTCATACCATTTAAAAAAATAATTTATAATATTATAATTACTTGTAATTTATTAAATAAATAAAAATTGAGAAATTTAATTTTACTTACTATTGATATATAGTTATCGACAAATATAATTTAATAATATTAAAAAGGATTAGGACAAAAAAGAAGAAGTAATAGTTATAAAAAAAAATAAAAAATTACAGTCCTATTAATATTAAAATGAAGACGAAATAAGAAATAAGTAAAAAAAATAAATAAAAATAAATAGTCTATTTGAAGTAAAATAATAACTAAAAAATATTTATATAATAGTAAAAACTCATAAGAGTATTTAAGAAAATAAAATTTTAATCTTCCAATAAATCACTTTTATATTTAGGGTATTGATATGTACAATACATAAAGTTATTAGACTGCACAAAATAGGCCTAACTCTAATGACCAATTTATGTATCTAACACATTTTGGTACTATATTTATAAACAAATAGATAAATTAACAAAAATATTGAAAGAAAACTACTTGACCACGAGAAGTAATGATTGCACATAAAAGCAATGTTTTACAATTAATATGCTACTAATGGAGAGAGTGTTCTTTTTATTTTAATTTATCTTTTTTGTTAATTCTCAAATAAAAGCAATGTTTTAAAACTGGACCAGCGATCGACTCATAAAATTAGCTGGGTCTCGAGTCATTGGTTTAGCAGAGATCAGATAGAATAACTTCATTAAAATATTTAATTATATATTTTAAATAAATACTAAATACATAAGAAAACAAAAAATTAGTAAGAAAAGCACACCACAAATAGTAAAATATAGTTATTAACAGTTAATACTACAACTTGATTAATTTATTGTGTATCACAATATTCAAGTTTCAACTTATGTATCAAAATTATAATGAAAATATCAATATAAAATACAATTGTTTCACTAACATATAATATAAAATCAAAATATTTCACTAACGCTTAATACAAATAATAGTTTCAAAAAAAGTTCGGTTCGATCAACCCAACAGTGGTTCTATTAGTTATTCCAATTTTTAGGGTTTTGATCGGTTCATCCACCAAAATATTTTTTTGTTCAACTCGATTAAATTTGCTACCCAGGTGATGGTCTAACCGGTCCAACTGATCTAGCCAGACCGATTTTCAAAACATTGAGTAAAACTTAAAACAATAACATTATAAACATTTAAACGATATTTATAATATTTTAAAAAAATTAATTCATAAATTTGAGAGAAAATATAAATATTTTAATTATTAAGAACTTATTAAATATAAAAAGAAAATTCAATTTTTACTACTATTGACATATAATAGTTTGAAAATTATATTTTTTTTCATGAATTAAAAGTTAAAGCATCAAAATTATAATCATTAAAATTATACTCTTAATATTTTTTTAATTCATAAATAATTTTTTTAAATTTTAATTCCTAAATTTGAGAATAACTAAAAAATTATGATTATTAGGAACTTATTGAACAAAAAATTGAAGAAATTCAGTCTTAATTACTATTGATATATAATTATTGAAAAATTATAGATTTATTAATATTGAGAATAATTAATAAAAAATAAATCAATAGTCCTAAACCATTACAATGTTATTGATATTAAAATGGAGAAGAGTTAAAGCAAAATAACAACTAAAGGTAATTATATAATAATAAAAACTTAGGGTATTTAAGGAAATTAAGTTTTTATGCCATTAAGTCACTTTTATATGTAATATATATATATATATAATTATTTTATTAAAAACATATTAAAATTAAAAAATTGAAACTATATTTTATTAAAGACAATAGTAATATTGAAAAAACTAAAAAAAATAGAGAAACATGTAAAAAAATAAATATTTAAATACCGAGAACTTAGTTCAAGTTGTTGGTACTCTCACCCCTAGTACCGAGTTTGAACACTTCTAATGTAAAAAAAGTATATTTAGGACTCACTTAAAACTTAAGATTAAAAATAAGATTTACTGTTAACTTTTAACTTTTAAGATAAAAATAGAATATTTTATTTTATTTTTTCAATTGTCTTATTAACACATTTACCTTTGAGAAATTCACTAGAATAAGGTTCTTTCAAAATTAAAAGAGTTAAACATAGCTCCTAGAAAAATAAATACTAAATTCCACTTTTAATGAATTTGTGTCTTCAACACACAAATTTACTTGTCATGTCAACTTCACATATGCAGAGAGGGAGAATATATTTTTGACAAAATTTGTGGGTTGAACCCACAAATTTAAAACTTGTGAGTTGAACCCACAAATTTATTTGCCATGTCAGCTCTCCAGAGAATATATTTTTGACAAACAAAATTTGGGGTTGGACTTACAAATTGAAACTAGTAGGTTACACACACAAATTTAAAAGATATTTTTGAAAAAAATTTGTGTGTTGAATCCACAAATTTAAAACTTGTGGGTTTGACAAAATTTGTGGATTGAACTCACAAATTGAAACTCGTAGGTTACACACACAAATTTAAAAGATATTTTTACAAAATTTGTGAGTTGAACCCACAAATTTAAAACTTGTGGGTTAAACACAAAAATTCAAATTTGTGGGTTGAAAACCCAAATTCAACCATTTCTGTTTTTTTTTTTTTTTTTTTAAATTTTGAGTGAATTAAAAAGATTAAAAGAACCTAAAAATTCAAATTTAGTGTTTCTCAAACATTGTTATAGGGCTTTAAAAGTAATTCAAAACTAGATAATTTGCTGCATAAAAATTTAAGTATTACGACTTATAACCTATATAAATAGAGATTTTAAGCCATAAGAATTCATTATTCCTATGTATCTTATATGAATATATAACTTAAAAATATTAAAGCTCATAACTAAATAGCCAACTAATATACAATGACACTCACAAGAGCCTTATATAGAATCACAAAATGCTAAATAGACATAAGACTCAAAACTAAAATATTAACATAAAGTAATCTGGCAACTTTCTAAATACATTAACATAAAATAAGACCATGTCACAATAAACCAAAATCCAATTTTTCTTATGTCTTTAAGCCTTATGGTTTCGTGATCCTATTGACGTCTACGTCTATCTAAAAATGAAGAAGTTTCAAAAAGAGAACAATGATTAAGATAATGAGTGGAGTAAGAGACAAGAATGAGATTCTCAAAACAAATGTCTTTATTTTTTTAGTTTCACCACCCTCCTCATTTCCCACTAGTTGAAAGTAGTGCATGATTTTCCCGTAACATGTCAGAGCAATACTCTTTTGTCTTGGCATTAACTTGTTGTCTTGAGCATTATGTCGTTACTATGATGAAAATTTTGTATTATAATAAACTTGGTCACGTAAAGCAATATGTCATTTTTTTAAATAAACAATACATATTATTGATTTTAAAATTTGTTATTAAAAACTTGTCACATACTTGCAATAATGAAAAATAAATATGTTGTTGTTCAGCAACATGCTGGAAAAGACAAAGTGAGACAATTATGCACGAAATCATCATAACTGTCACTCTCAGGATAGTTAAACATAGGGGTAAGTTCGGTTCGGTTATAAAGAGGTATGTTAACCGTTTCAAACATTCGGTTATGCCCAATTTCGGTTATTTTCAATTATCAACAAATGTTCCAATCGAACCTAATCGAATAGACTTGGATCGGTTTGGTTTCGGATACTTCGGTTTTTTAGGCTTGACAGTTGGGCCTAAATTATTTAGCCCAATTAGTTTTTTTTTTTTAAATTTTAATATATTTATTCAGCCCTAAAAGAAAGCCCAAATACTACCCATATATTTTTTCAGCCCAAAAAAAATACGAAAATTATATTAAAACAAAGCCCAAAGGGCCAAAACTTGTTTTATCATAAAATTAAAAACTTGCTTCTATTGTCAGCTAAAAAAAGGAAAATTATATACATAAAGAAATGCTAATTAATAGCACAACTTGTTTGATCACAAAATCTAAGAGCCTGCTTCTTTTTTTAGCAAAAAAAAAATTATATAAAAATGAGCCCAAATACTATCAAAACCTATTTTACATTATGTAAGACCTGTTTTTTCACAAAATCTAAGAACATGTTTTGTGAGCAAGCTACATCACCACACAACACACACACCGCAGCACAAAATAATATCCATTCATGTTCTAATTACCAAAATAATCTACTTAAAAGTCTTAAATAAGACTCTTCAAACAAACTACTTAAACTGTAACTATCCACAAAAGAAACATTAGTTTGGTCCTTAAAAAGGCAACCAAAACCTTCCACTGATTGCATCATGCATTAAATAAATATAAACACACACTACAACAAACACCCAATACCTGTAAGGGTGTAAGCTACAGCACAAAATAACACTCATTCATGTCCTAATTACTAAGATAATCTACTTAAATGTCTTAAATAAGACTCTTACATATGAACTACTTAAACTGTAAGTCAGCAACAATATCCACTAAAGAATGCAGCCAAAACCAGCCAGCAGCCACCATTTGCATCTTGCGCAAAACCAGCCATCTATTCATATTAACAATCTTGAATGCTAAAAATCATTGGACAATTTAGTTATATAGCATATTAATGTCTATAAAAATTGAAATCATATAAAAACTTAAAAGATATTAAACTTACATGCTTTAAAATTGCAACCACTAGTCAATAATCATGGAAGAACTCTGCTTGTTCGCTGAAGTTGAGGCATCTAACAATAAGAAGAAAATAGTAAGTAAGATATAATGATTAAAGTAAATAATCAAAGGAAAGTTTAATGAAATTATAGTTACCTTCCTTTGAATGAATAAGTTCTTCTAAGAGTTCTTTACTATTAATGGTTTGAGTGGTTGGGCCAAGCTAATTTTGTAAGCATATTAGGCATTCGGCAGTCTCCCAATGCAAAGAACTCCTAAAATCATAGAGAACATGCCCCCCAGTGCTAAAAACCTATTCAGAAGCCACAGTAGAGACTGGAATTCCTAAAACATCACGAGCAATCATGCTTAGAACCCTAAACTTGCTAGCATTAGCCTTCCACCATAACAGAATATCAAAACCAGATTTTTCCCTAACGGTGTCCTCATTTAAATACAAATCTAGCTTTGATTTTGTCACTGAATCAACTCTATATCTCTTGTTTTCTTGGCTCATCCACATCTCTACCGCACTTGAAAAAACATCTCCATCATTAAAGTCTTCAACAACACCCAAACTAATTCTTCTACCTTCACCACCTTCATGATTTTTTGTTTCATCACTCCTTAAAAGGATTTAACTATAAGCTTCATACAATCTCACCAAAGTTTCCTTAACTTTAAAACCCATATCATATGCAATATCAATCGGGTAAGAAGTTTCAAAAATAAACTGTATGAATCCAAGCTTGTAGCAAGGATCAAGGATGACAACAATGAACATAAGAGGATTGATCTTCTCAAGATTCCCCCAATACTTATCAAATTTCATTTTCATACTAGTTGCCATTTGTTTTAACTCCACATTGTTGCTTTTACACCATTTGCTTAATTCCATTTCCACTACTCCAATCCTATTGTAGCATTCATTGGAAGTCACATGCAAAGTCCCAGAAAAACTCAAAGTAACATCATAAAATACTTTGAGAAACTTAATAAAAAACTCCGTATTTCTCCAATCTTTAGAAGAAGGTGGTCCTTCTTTCCCCTTTTTCTTCACCACCATTGATACTTTAACATCATCTTCATTGTACTCATCTTGCTGATTTTCATCTTCATTATCAACCTTGAACCATTTTCTATATCCTAAATCTTCATCTCTCATGGAATCAAAAGCTTTTTCAAACTTAATGGCACACTCAAGCATTAAGTAGGTGGAGTTCTATCTTGTAGGAACATCAAGACACACCATCCTTTTGATTTGCACTCTTTGACACACCATCCCTTTGCTTTGCACTCTTTCACTTTCCACAAACTTACCAAAGGTAGCATGCCTAGAAGGAGATGATCTCACATAAGTTACAGCATTTCGAATGGCTGCAATTGAAGGTTGTAATTCTTTTATCCCATCAAAAACAACTAAATTCAATATATGCGCACAACACCTCAAGTGCATGAACTCACCTTCTAATATTGCACCCCCCCCACCTGCTTATCTTCTTCTTCAAGTAGCTTATTGCCACTATATTGGCACTAGCGTTATCTACTGTTATAGTGAATACCCTTTCAATCCCCCATTCTAGAAGGCATTTCTCAATTGCCTTACCAATATCCTTACCCTTATGACTATCAATATTGCAAAAATTCAAGATTCTTTTATGCAAAGTCTATTCATCATCAATGAAATGTACCGTTAGTGCCATATAATTTAAGTTTTGATTAGAAGTCCATGTGTCGGTTGTGAGATAAACCCTTTTGTTTTTTTGAGACAACAACTTCTTTAGATTTGCTTTCTCATCAACATACTGTTTCCAAATATCATTGGTAATAGTCTTTCTTGATGGACACTCAAACCATGGCATTACAACATTTAACAACCTACGGAAAGCAACTCTTAATATGATTAAGCATAGAACTTGTACCATGATTTATAGGATGACACAGATGAACACTACCATAATGATTACATGCAGCAGAATTATCCTCACCTTCTAATGACTAAGGAATAATTTCAAATTCATTCCATATCCAAGCTCTCTTTGTTTTCAAAAAAGATTCAACCTTAGTGGTTCTACCTGGTGGAGCAGGAGGTCTCAGGGGTTTAGGAGGTCTTGAAGTTCTTGAAGTTCTTGCTGGTCTTGATGAACCAACATCAATGTTAGGAGGCAGCTCTTCATTTTCTGGATTCTTGTTTGCTTGTTACATATTGCTGCAATATTGACACATATTACAAAATAAAATTAGAAAAAAAAAAAAAAAAAAAAAAAAAGATGAAAGGAAAGAAAGAAGCTAACATGTTACAAAAACATATATTTACAGTTTATGTAAAAGCATTGTCATGCATGTTAATTATGTAAAATATGAAATTTGTGATAAGCCTATTAAGGTAAAACAGATTAATTCAGGTACGTGATGCTCCCAATCTATATTTGTAAGGAATTTACACCTTATAATTTATTAATTTTCTATAAGTAAATTAATGTACCTGAAATAATCATTATCATAGCTTTCTATCTTTAGAGTTTTTTGCTGTAATTTTTTATGATGAAAATAATTCTCTTTTTATTGTTCTAGTCTTCTAGATAAACATTCTGTTGGATTTTTAATTTCTCATATTAAATGCTGTAAATTATATAATGAAACCTACTAGCTAGCAAGTAATCACTTCTGAAAAGTAAAGGTATTTGTCCCTATATCAATAAATGACATGAACCAAAGTCAAACTTTTTTCAACAATGTTCCTCACACACGTTTCCTAAAAAAAGAAGCACCATGTGATGTAAACTTTTATGGCCAAACAAAAATGGCCATGTATGCCTATTTTCTTCTTATTTTATAATTTATATGACTATCTTTCATATCATGATCTAAGTTAGTATATGCAGTACATGACAAATTGACAGTAGTAAATGACTTGAGTCTTTAATGGACAACATATACATAACACAATGACAATATATACAAACTCTAGTTATAAGGTTTAAGGTTATATGTAACTCACCTTGTGTTCTTGTCTCAGAAGTCAGATCTGCTAGTGTAGATGACAGAGAACAAAATGTGGGATTTGTTGATTTGGAGCTTAAGGCTTGAGGCTTGCATGCTTGCGTGCTTGAGTGCTTAAGGCTTGAAGCTTGAGGCTTAAGGCTTGAGACTAGGCTCTGTTGAAGCTTCGATTAAAGGCAGCAAACTCCATAGCCAAGATAGTTTATGTATTAAAAGCGGAAGGCATAAGTAACAAGTGACATATGATGGTCAGAGAGTGGATTTCAGATGGGGAGAAAGAAGTCAGAGGTGAGAAAGAGAGGGCTGAGATCAGTAGAAGAAAGACAAAAAGTGAAGCTCTTATTTACTTTGAAGGAAACCCTAGGCTAATTCGAGAATGAAGGAGGAAGGGAAAATTTTAAAAAACGGTCTCCCAGAATTGAAGGAAAGCTTAAGGCTTATTGGATTTTTGGAGATGGGCTTAAAATAGAATGGGCTGGACGCTGGACACATTATTAATTGGGATTAGGCTTTAAGTAAGATGTAAGGCATAATTCGGTTTCAATTTCGGTTATAACCGAAATACATATAAAACCGAATCGAAAATTTGGTTATTGAAATTTACTATCCGAAAATTAACAGTTTTGTTTTTATAACCGAAACCGAACTCAAAAAAACTTCAATTCGGTTCGGTTTTTTGGTTTCTACCGAAAAATGCCCACCCCTAATTAAACAGGTCATCATCGCTCTTATATTACACATTAATTTCAATTTCCATCATGGTCAGAATTTTTAGTTCTTAGCTCATCTAAAGTACTCATATTCCTTTGCCTAAACAACCTAATTTTCTTGCGAAACATTAGTAATAGGGCCAACCGTTATACGATCAGCAATACTTAGGAATGCATTCAAACTCTCATTTCAGACCATACCATGTGACCTCATTCAGATCATTATACTTATCAACACGATGAAGTCGTTGCCATGGCATTAATGACTCACATCTAGATTTAGTTGAAGACCTATGACCACCACAATGTCCATGGAAACCACAATGTCCATGGAAACCACAATGCTTGTAAGGTTGTCTCGGCGTTTTATTGAGTTAACGGAAATGAATTTTTCATAACAAATGGCTGTTTGATGTTATTAACTTTTATGATTTTCAAACCCTTTATATAAGCAAATATTTTTTGTTATTATGAACATTAAGTAATTTCAACATGTTCTTTAAAGTTGAAACTCTACTATTTTTTAAGATTTTCTTATTGTCATATTAAATTATAAAATTGTCAAATATTCAATTGTCATTACTGATCCAAGTTATTTTATATGAACTTCAATTGTCATTTTAATTAATAAAAAATCGGACAGAGTTTCCCTTGTTTTTTAACATTTCCTCCCTGTAATGACAAACATATATTATAATATAACTCAATGAGTGTCAACATCACACATATCACATACATACTGATGAATTTATCCAAAACAAAGAGTTTCACAACTCATTTATACAAAACCATAATTAACAATCCTCTAGTGTGTACCACTAGTCATGCTTTCCTCTTTCATGTTGGATTCTTCCTACGTGGAAGATTATCCCATCGTCCACCCCTCTAAACTTGTGCAATATGTGATACACTCTCACGGTGCTGGTGTTATCCTCATCATGCTCTGCACCATCATCAGCATGGCCTCCACCATCATCTTCGGTCTCCTCAACATCATGAACATGGAGAAGTGATTCAGAATCAATATGTGTAATAGTCTCAATTTGTGTGATGTTCTCATCACCTATGTCAACTTCATTAGGAAGAATATTAGCTGCAAATAAAGGTGGTGTATTAGTCAATCGAAATAAAGTTGTACGTAGAATAGGTGAGACATAGATATCTATTATGGCCAGCAAAACCGAGACTGTCGCAACACTTGACATATAAGTAGCATAAATAGGTAGTTTTGAACCTGAAGTAATGGATGTGGAATGCACATGAATAGAAGTCGTAGTGAGAAGGTGCATTGCATTACATGAAGTTGGAGATAGGCGTCCGACCCCAGCATCTAAGTCAACATGTGAAGTATTGGTTGTTGCAACACCTAACGTATGAGAAGCATAAATAAGTGGTCCTGAACCTGAAGTAGTAGGCATGGAATGTGCATAACTAGAAGTCGTAGTGTGAATGTGCATAGCACCACATGAAATAGGAGTTAAGAGCCCGACTTCAACATCTAAGTCAACTTGTGAAGTGCTAGTTATGGTACATGAGCTACTGAAAGGTTTGAAGGTGCCAAACAAAAAAGATGTGTATGTGGCATGAATAGTTAGAAAAACATATAGATCTGCACATGGTCCAGACAATGTCTGACATCGTCGTATACTTTTAGTCTATGATATAAAATAATTTATCAATATCAGTTTACCTAACAACTTGATTAGTAACATATTACCGATTAAATTTGTTACTTACCAAAGTTGTGTGTAAAGATCTCTCTGAGTTAAATATCTCTTACTTATCTGACTATACCACTGCATATATGATGATATTGAATTTAATTCCCCATCAAATAGATCTCCAGGCACAACATGCTCCTCTCTTCTATCCTATATGTTGACAAATTGTCTATGTCTGATAATCTAATCGACATTTTCTCTACCCCTTAGATCAATTCCATGCAACTGAATATCACTCTCAACATTAAGTGGTATATTTTGATGTATTCCAAATTGCCGCAATACTCTATTAGGCCTATGCCACTCCACTATGTGAAAGCATATCAATGGAAATACTGCAGCCCATATACTCTGACCAACTAAACAATAATCAGGAAGATCTGCTATTAACTCAGCATTGTACGACATCCAAATAATTTACAACCATGTCAATATAAATTTTAAGATACATAATATCATAATAAGAAATATGAATAATAAAAAAATAGATAACAAGTAGTAACCTGGTCTGCTGACATCTGATCTAACTTAAATTTATACCAAGAAATAACATGTGTGGACACCTCAGTAACATGAAAATGAGCTCTCTATCTATAATTGATTAGATAAAAAATCATTAAATAACTTTTAATAATAATTATTTAGTGTATGACAAAATCAACACACCTCACACCTAAAGGATCACGTGGTAATTGTGGACCATATGCCCCCATCAATGAGATCCCAATCGTCGTGCATAGGATGCAATCGTTTAGGTGCAATAAATGGGAGTCTATTCCATGCCCATAACTGAAGTAAAATCAAGGCCCCAGCAATATGTTGTGATGTGGAGTGTGAGGCACGACATAACTCTCTATACAACCATGCAAGACAAGCACTACCCCAACTATAATGACCAGACTTATCTAAATTATCAAGCAGTGGTAAAAACATCATATGCACATGAGATTTGGATTTATCAGCAAATAAATATCCCCTAATAAGTTGCAAGATAAATGCACGTGCATGAAATTGAATAGTATTATCATCAGCATCTTGAGGCAACACTTGAAAAGTAGTCGCGACCCAATGAAGACTAAGACGAGAGCCATTAATGGCTGTAGAAGGTGGAATAATTCCCAGTAATCTCTTACAAAGATTTGGCCAAGACTGATTTGAGTTGTTACTAGACACTACATCACCGTCAATTAGTAGGCCTAACAAGATGGCCACATCTTGTAATGTTATTGTGCACTCGCCATGAGGGAAGTGAAATGTATGCGTCTCTTGTCCCTATCTTTCAACTGATGCAGTAATAAGATGCCACTCTGACTGTATGAATCCCAATCTCAAAACTCCGTAAAAACTTGCTGCACGTACATATGGAATGATGCATGTATTGATAGAATCTCCACGATGTAAAACCGCCTCTCTACGCCGGCATGCCAAAACAATAGAAACCTACAATGAATCTAAATTCTATAGATTATTATTGAAATTAAAAATAAATAAAATACCTCTGAATCCCATATGTGAATAGAACAATGATTATCATGTAAATATAACACTGAGCGATTAGATGGTGATGGATCCATTAACTATTTGAAAGTATACAATTAGTAAATACTTATAACAAATTTTGGATGCAAAATACATAAAATATGTAAAGTAAATCTCATTACCAATATGATTAATATTAAGCATTTGAAGATTGTCCTTGTGCAAGATTAGGATATCTTTTTCTGTTATGACCTTCTTGTCTACAAATTTCACATCTAAGTTTTCTAGGGTTCTCAATCCAGTCCATCTCATTATGCAAGCGTGACGATCGTGGCCTACCTCTTGTTCGCAATTGATAGATATCAGGAAGCACACAAGGAAAGTTGTATACAGGCCAATTAGCATCTTTCATTACATGCATAAATTGTAGGATATACACAAGTTCCTGGTGTGCCAATGTATACCAATGACCCACAAATTGGTTGTAGTCAACATGATGTTTTGCAAAACATGCTATGACATGAGAGTAAGGTATTTGATAATATTGAAACTTGAGACAGCTGCAAGAACGATTAGCCAATTCCACTGTATGCTAATTGCCACCTTTTCCATGTTCCCAACCACGATATTGTGTTTGAACTTCGAATGTTCCTCTAACTGGATCAAATGATATAACATTATGACCGGTTACCCTATTTTTTCATTCTTCTAATCTCTTATTTACTTTTTCAGTGTACAAATGTCCTTATTGTATTACAACAATAGTCTCTGTGCAAATTCTAACAAAATAACTAACACATCGATAGAATGTCAAGTGTACCATAGCAGTAATAGGAACTTGGCGAGCTCCTTTTAATATATTATTAAAACATTTGGCCAAGTTAGTGGTCACAAACCCAAACCTCCTTCCACCGTCATGTGCCAATGTCCATTGTTCTTTTGGACAAGTTGAAAACCATGAAACGAAATCTGACTTCAAGTTGTTCAATTCCATCATACACTTATCAAACTTGTCAGATTGTGTTTGGTAACTGGCTTTCATCACCACTCTTTTTCCTGCTATATTTTTCTTATTTGTATGAAAATTACTCATTACATGTTTCAAGCAGAAATGGTGACAAACATGTGGTTCTGTCCAACCAACACTAGGATCATTAATGGTAGCTATTATGCCAGGGTGACGATCAAAAATCAAGCATATATTATCTCATTGAGTTACATGCACTCGCAGGCATAAGAGAAACCATGACCAGTTATCTTTGTTCTCTTCTTCCACAACAGCAAATGCAAGTGGCATAACATGATTGGCGCCATCAACCCCACATGTGATCAATAATTTCCTTTTGTACTTTCCATATAGAAAAGTACCATCAATCTAAATAATGGGTCTGCAATGTTTGAATGCCTCAATGGACGGACCGAATGACCAGAATACTCGATAGAATATAACCTCACCAGGACTATTGGTTTGGAATGTCTTCCATTCCAATTTAGTTCCCGGATTGGTAGCTCGTATTGCATTTAAAAATTTAGGCAGCTGATTGTAAGATTCCTCCCAACAACCATAAACTAACTCTATGGCTTTCTTTTTTTGCATCCCATATCTTCTTCATATGTACCTCATAACCAAATTTATCTTTCACATTACCACGCAACACTGCTCTTGGTGTTTGAGGCTCTTCTCTAATTGTATTTTTAATAAAATCAGTAATTGTACCAGTGTCCATATTATAATGATCTTGTGACAAACAAGAAGAAACACATGTATGCGGAGTAGTTAGTTGGGTTATCATGAACTCTCCTTTCCTTTTACAATAAACTACTCACAACCTCCATTTGCATCCTTGTTCATGTAGCTTGCATTTGATATCCCATATCCACTTACACGATTCAACCACTATAAAAGACACATGCTTCTTAATATGCCAATACTTGACTATTTTTTTCACATCCGCTTTCGTGCCAAATAGTTGTGCCTTGTAAAAATTCTCATGCAATAGCCACTATGTTCTTGCCATATGATCATCGTCTTTCGCAATTGCTCCATTAATGTTAACTTCGATGAAAAACTCATCCAGAACATATTCATTGAACATATATTCTTCAGTAAATTCAAGATTATCAGCATGTTCAATATCAATGGTAGGATCATCATCAGCAACATAATGATTATATTCACTAGCATGAGGGTCATCGTTAACAGGATCTCATGAGTGAAGATCAATCAAGACAGGATTAACAATTGGATGATGTTGACTATCCACTTGATACGCTAGACGAGATGGACTTTCAATTAGTTGTTGATTGTGTCTCAAAAATTCTATCTTCTATTATAACCTCATTAACTAATTGAGTAGAAATGTTCAATTTAGTTAGTAAAGTCAGTGGCACATCTAGATTATATATTTTTTTCAAAAACAACTCCAGAGCATATGAACCACCTTGCTCGAGGGCAAATTGTAGCATATTCTCCAAATCCTCGTTATCGTTTACATGAACTGGGTAGTAATGAATTGTATTGTGCATGACATTCCCATATCGACAAATAATCTCCAAGCATTCTATTGTGCAATCAACATGTAAAGCTTCACACAAGCGGCCATGAAACTGGTCATAACTTATCCCTAGTCATACCCTCAAAAACTTAACAAAGGGACCATCATATTCAACCCTATTTTCACCCATTTTCATTTCACCATTCATAAAACATAAAATTCGTATAGAATGATTATCACCCATTATATATCCCGTTCCATTAAAATTTTTAACAAATTAAGTATAACACAACTAAAGTTATTTTATTAAGCTAATCTCATATCATAATAAAAAGTTCAAATCAACATCAAGATTATTTAAATCATATGCATAATGCTCTAAATTTTAATTTTACATTTGAACATAAAGAATCTTACTCTATCTATAAGAAAATTATAATAATTATGATATTATTAGTAAATAGAAAGGAAACCAATGAAGAGAAGTAATGCTAGGCAACAAAGGAACTAAGCTGAAATAATGATGTGATAATTAAGTTTAAAATTAGTCATAAAATTATTAGTCGAGTTTAAAAAAAAAATTCAATTCGTTTTGCTTAACAAGTTCAAAATTAAAATTTATAACTGATTTAATAAAAAAAAAATTAAGCTTTATACCAATCTTTAACGAAAAAAAAAAAAACTTAGAAAATTGTGAACAATTAACTCATCTCCTATACTCTTAGCTTACAAGTTAACATTTTATAACTAATAATGTGACATTGTATTGAAAAAAAAAGAAACATAAAAAGGACACTATTCATAAGTGCAATGCTATGAAAAAAACAAATCTAAAGGGTTTGGAAGCTAAGAGGAAACAGAGGGAATGATTTTGGTGAGAAGGTTTTGATTTAGGACCACAAACAGCTACTATATTCTTCTTCCAGTCACATCAATGAATTCTTCCAATCACAGCAATAAAGAATGAATTTACATTTGCCTAGAAAAATCAAAACACCCCCTAATATGCTTAACTTAAAGAATAAACAAATATTCTACAATAAAAGAGAAAGGGAGGCTGAATACCAAATAATTACCGTGAGAGAGGTATGATGAACAATAAAACCCCTTGTATGTCAACTGCACTTATAGATAAGAGAAGAGAGTAACTAAGAATCTGGTAAGAAACAACACAAACATCGTAACTATCAAAGTCAAGGAATAATTGCACTAACTCCATTTGTTGGTATTTCTTAACTAACCTTATTCTTTTTCTGCAAGCTGTGAAAGAAAATGACTGCTTCACTTATTCTCCAAAATAAAAAGGCTAAAGGAAAGAGCCAAGATTAGAGATGAAAGCAACAGGAAAAGATGAAAGCAGTAGCAACCTTCACTCTGCAACCTTTGCTCTGCAATGACTGAGATTTGAAAATGAATGAGGTGTGTTTCGCGGTGAGGGAGAGATATGCAATTGGAGCTTTAGGGTTTGGGACCCATGACTTCTAAACTCACCCCTTCTCATCTAGATGTCTACTGAACTGGAAGATACATTTTGGCACCCACCTAGCTGAGAGGTGATGACATAGGACTCTAAAATTGTGTTTTGAAGATACACATTCTAAAACAATCTGATACTCCTTTTAATTTTTGAAAGAACCATGTTTAACTTTTTTTTTTTTTTTTTTTTTTTTTTGAAACAACCTTATTATGGTAAAATTTTCTTTACCTTTTCACCCATAGAGGAGAGTAGTTTCTATTTCTGAAAACTTTGGAAGGTCGGTGTTTTCAGTAAACCAGAAGGTAGTGTCATTTTATTCAAAACTAAAATTTCCAAGTTAAGCCAAGTCGCCCAGCCCTACCAGCAAAAGCGACGTTGCCCTAAAATTAAACCCTCCTTCTTCCTTTTTTGTGTGTACACTACAGAGTTCAGTGACATGGAGAGCTCCGGGAACGGCGTCGTTGGTGACCACACCACCCCAGTGGACAAGGAAGTGGATTTCGCGAATTACTTCTGTACCTACGCCTTTCTCTTCCATCAAAAGGAGATGCTTTCTGATCGAGTTCGAATGGACGCTTACTTCAACGCCATTTTTGAGAACAAACATCACTTCAAAGGAAAGGTATGTCTTTTAAGTATTTATCTATGTTTTGATAGTTATATACTAGGAGAAATTGATACTTGCTTCCATGTGTACCTGTTACAGTAGCGGAGTTGATTAAGTAATATACGAAAAAAAAAAAAAAAACTTTGAACTTGTGAAATATATGACAAGAGCATATTATCCATCCGGTGAATGGAGTAAAAGTTTGAAGTGACGCCCAAGAGTGAGCCTACCCAATTTTGGAAACTGGGTTGGAACCCGTTATGTTTATAGGCACAGACTGAGTAAATATGAACTTGCAGGAGTTTTTGAAGTTAAGTTTTACCAGTAATTGTATTTACTACTGATGACATATACATTAAAGGTTTTCATTGTGTTGATTATAATATTTTGCTTGAATTGGACCTGACTTAATGAGTTAAATGGAAAGGCTGTTTTGGATGTGGGAACTGGAAGTGGTATTCTTGCTATATGGTCTGCCCAAGCTGGTGCAAGGAAGGTATATGCAGTGGAAGCAACTAAAATGTCAGAACATGCACGTGCACTTGTCAAAGCAAATAATCTCCAAGATGTTGTTGAAGTTATCGAGGGCTCAATGGAGGATGTTACATTGCCAGAGAAAGGTTAGTGTTATTAACTTATTGTACTTGCTGAGTAAGTTTAAAACTTGTTTTTCATAATCTCATATTGTGAACTGTGAAGTGTATTTTGGTTGATACCATTACCAATTTCCCTCACTAATTTTGATGTTATTTTATATGCAGTTGATGTGATCATTTCTGAATGGATGGGATATTTTCTTCTGCGGGAATCTATGTTTGATTCAGTTATATGTGCACGTGACTGCTGGCTGAAGCCAACTGGAGTTATGTAAGTATTATATTTACAGTCGGGTTGCACCTCCATACCTTCTATCTAATACTCCAGAAGTATGAAGTATTCCAGTACATTTGTTTGGTTTATATTAAAAGTTGTTGTTTCTTCATATGTGCATGCACCTTCCACGCATAACTGCTATTGAAACTGTTACTACAACTATCACTGTTGGCTATTTTGCTTAGAAATTTTCCCGTGGGCTCTGGTTTCCCACTCAAAATGTAGTCAGTCACTCGTTATCTTGATTTAATATCTGTACCCATGATCTCATTCTCATATAATGTAGCTTGTTATGCTTGCATTAAGATGCTGCCAAATTTTAATTTGAATAAGTATTTTAATCAAGATTTAATTACGTGTTTATATTTTTCAAAAATTTGGTTTACTCTAGCAAGGAGTTCTATCATGCATTAAATTTTGTATTTTTCGTCTTCTACTTTAAACATACATGGACAGCTTTTGAATAGTGTAATCAAAATGAAGCACATTCATGGACTCTGAAATGGACAAGCAAATCTGAATGTTCACACTTTTATCAGAGTTTAGATGTCCAGCTAAAGTGTTTGATATCTAGTGTTGCGATATCACTATATCATCTGTAGAGCCCATGACTATCTTGAGGTCGTTGGTATTGCAGATGTCCATATCTGAACCCTGACATCTACGGTGAAGTGATTTTGTGTGATACAATATATTGCAATATCTAGACATAAATTTGGGAAAGCCCCTATCAGATAATGCATACCTGGTAAAGGACACCATTAATCATGCATGGTTTCTTGTAAGAAACATCATGGGTACTTGATTTTATCTATATGAGTTGGTAAACGTTCACTATAATGTCATCAAAAGGTTCCTGATATTTACAAGTCATTGTTACAAAACTTCAAAAGTTTCATTTCAAATATTATTTGGCCCGTCTCTTATTGGACCACTTTATTTATCTTACAGTCATTTAACAAGTTGCATTTTACTTTTATTCATGACCAAATTTATGCAGTATATTGGAGAAAAGAAATGATATAGATAATGCATACCTGGGAAAGGACACCATTAATCATGCATGGTTTCTTGTAAGAAACATCATAGGTACTTGATTTTATCTATATGAGTTGGTAAACGTTCACTATAATGTCATCGAAAGGTTCATGATATTTACAAGTCATTGTTGCAAAACTTCAAAAGTTTCATTTCAAATATTATTTGGCCCGTCTATTGGACCACTTTATTCGTTTTGGTGTTCATTTAACAAGTTGCATTTTACTTGTATTCAAGACAAATTTACACAGTATATTGGAGAAAAGAAATGATATAGATTGCCTTCAGAGTTGTCTATACTTTATCAAAGTTATATAACTTGAGTCATGCCATTCAGTATATATATGTGTTCTATGTTTTAATAATTCTTGAAGAGCTTCAAATGGTGTATTTTTATACTTATCTTTAAGTGATACAATATACTTTAGTTTCACAGGTATCCTAGTCATGCTCGCATGTGGATGGCACCTATCAGGACTGGGTTGGGTGATCACAAAGTGGATGATTATGAATCAGCTATGGATGATTGGGGCTGTTTTGTTGATCAAACAAAAACTGATTATGGTGTAGATATGAGTGTTCTAACAAAGCCTTTCTCTGAGGAGCAGAGGAAATACTATCTACAGGCAAGATATATAAACTTGTTGGACCTTGATTTTTAATGAGTTCAACGTTGGTAAATACTTAGTTCCATGTCACCATTAATATTATATCTGTTTTGCTTTCAAATATTGATATATGGTCTATTTTCTATTTGTCGTTGCTCACATTTACATTCATATTACATGAGAAATTAGTTGAACTAATGGTCTGGAACAAGACATGTGATAGTACATAAAAGGCATAGCCCTTTTATGTATATACCATACCACATTTAGACCTAATTTATCTTGTTGGTTTTCCATTTTAATTGTTGCATCACTTGGAGTTGCCTTCGTTGAGGATTATTGTGAATTAGATATTTATTAACGTCCAGTCTTCGATTTCCTATGAAACTAATGGATGCCATTCTCCTTGTCTCATTATCCTAAAACTATAGACATCACTGTGGAACAACGTTCACCCCCATCAAGTCATAGGGACAGCTGCTATACTAAAAGAGATTGATTGTTTAACTGCCAGCGTGAGTGATATACTTAAAGTCAGATCAAAATTTGCTCTGTCAATAACTACGGAGAACACAAAGCTCTGTGGGTTTGGAGGATGGTTTGATGTTCATTTTCGAGTAAGTTGACCTTTAATATCCCATTTTTAAAAACACTTGGTCTCTCAAGAATCAAAGATTTTGTCCTATTCTTGTTTTGATGCACTAGGGAAGAACGGAGGACCCAGCTCAGCAAGAGATTGAGTTAACTACGGCTCCTAGTACAGATTATAACACACATTGGGGCCAACAGGTTCGTATCTTGACAGCATGTATTTTGGATTGTTGGAACATCTTCATATTGTCATTTGTCCTTGTTGTTATTCTTCATTTAGGTACATATTTTTTCTTAGTCTATGTTAATCAGTAGAATACTAGAATAGCACCCCCACCCACACCAACCCAAGGATTGGTAACTTGTCGTTAGCTGTAAGATGGTATACCCTTTTACTTTTAGCCATCTCTTGAATGGCAGTTGCTTGCAACATATGCCTTGAATTTCTTATTTCGTATGATGGGGGTAGCAAATTACATCTTTCACAATTAAAATATTTGTGCAATTGATTGGTCTTATACATGTGTAATTTTGTTTTATATTTTTGTACATAATTCTTGGAGTCATAGGCCTAAGGCCTTTGACTCATATGCATATGGATGGTAGTATGATATTCTTGTGGTGCTGGTTTGTCTTGTTGTATACGAGCTTATTTGGTTTTTTACTGTACAGGTTTTCCTCTTGCATCCTCCAATTTGTGTCAATCAAGGTGATGACTTGAGTGTTTCATTCTTAATGGTTCGCTCAAAGGAAAACCATCGTTTAATGGAGGTTGAGCTTGGCTGTGAGATTCAACAGCATACTGGCAAGCTGCTTGCCCCATGTAAAAATAAGTTCTACATAGAATGAGATGACTGATCATCACCTTGTGGACGTCACATTAAGCAGAGGTAAATATACTGGCCATCAACATTATACAATTTTCAATGGAATATGCTTATATTTTCATTGCGGACACTGTTGATTCAGTTCTTCCAGTCTGCAGGGTGGGGATTTTTTTATTTTCTGGGGTTAGGCAAGTGCAGTGTTATCAGAGGAAAGGAAGGAGGAAACATGAAATAGAGACGGATCGAGTGTATCTTGGCCCGTGATTTAGTTACTTTGTGGATGATGTTAGACAAATGTGTTCAACTTTTAACATCATTGGATTCTTTTACCATGTCAGCTATCTTGCTTATTGGTTTCCTTAGATGTGTGGCTGTTTATGCCACACGAATTTCTAGTGCTACTGTTGTGTTTGTAGTGAAAATTTAAAGTAAAAATATAATGAAATTTTTGTTATAGTGCTACATGATAAAATGTCTTCTGGATTTCTATACCAGTGCTCATACAATGTGAACACTGAAAGAGGGAAAAAGAAAAAAAAAGCTTTTTTTTTTCTTTTTTTTGCCTTGAGATATGCTCAAAGCAGTTCATTATTCTGTATTTTGTGCATGCAGTTGTTAGTTTCACATAATTGAAGTGCAACTAGTCTGACTCAAACCATCGCATCCTTTATGGACGTGTGGTATTTGACTCTTGATTCTGGTTTAAAGAAGATAAAAGTTACCACATTTTGTTGGCTTTATCTTTTGTTTTAGTTTCTCACTAATATTCTAATTTTGGCAAAGGCAAACCCATCCAGCCAAGCCAAGCATTAAACGGCACACTCCAAAAACTTCCATTTTGGGTTTCTGCACATAGATGACTTGAGTGTTTCTTTTTTAAGAGGCTTCCTACTCCATCAAACTCTTATAAGCTCAATACGGATGGCTCATTTTTTAACAGTGCTGGAGCAGGTGAAGGGGAGGTTAGGGACGATTCAGGTAATGTCATTCAGCAAACTATGGTTCTTGTTGTAGAGAGGAATATTAGCTCTGGCTTACATATTAGTGATTCTGAAGTTGTAGTTAATGCAGTTAAATGTACTCAAAAAATTCCCATGGTGTATGAGTTATATCGTGAGGATAGTTATGGTGATAGGTTTACTCATAAGTGTGGTGGATGTTCTTCTAGATATGGTGATAATTATGTGGGCGCAATTAAAAGCAAACTTAGTATCAAGTCAGAGAGGGGTAGTTGACTTTGCTGGATTTTGAAAATTATATATGTCCTAAGAAAATATTTATATTGTCCCACTCATTTAATGTTAAATAAAGTTTTGCACTTACAGATTTTAATTATTTTTAATTTTATCACACTAATAAATTTCTCAAGTCAAAAATCAAACTAACATTATTTAGATTTAAATTTTAGCACTTAACTCTTTAAAAGGTCAATTATACAATACCCAATTTTAAAAGTGAAGTATTAAATACCAGAGAGACATGTAGCATTATACACCTTCCATTTCTACTGATTCAATTATGACCATCCAAAGCATACAACTTACAACTGGATTACTAAAGATAAAAAAAAATTGTTTTAACCCCAGTTTGGCTTAAGAATTTTGAATTCACCAACAACCCCCTTTATGCCCGACTGTGTTATTTCTCCATCATTTTCCTCTTATATTCTTCCAAGCTCTCACTAAAGCAATTACCCCATAAACTATGGTTTTATCTTATTCAAACCCGTCAAAGATCTCTCCAATTATTTCTATAAAAAAATTTCAAATCTAGAAATACAAACCCGTCATTTTCAAAACCACATGTCACCTTGTTCCTTTATTTGTTTTTAGAAATTATTAATCTCATGAATTCGACATCTATTTTTTCTCATCATCTTTTTATTAAAAATTATTATCGAAATTTGTTTCACCGAATTTAAAGTAGAAAAGTGGTTTATTATTTTTGTAAAACAAAAATATGTTCATACTAACAAATTATATTTTCAAAAAAACTTATTAAAAACAAATTGTTGTGTGTGGTGTATATAAATATATATTTAATAAATTTATTATTTATAAAAATAAAATATTTGTCCTTAATGATCAAATTTTCTAGATCCTCTACTGGATAATGGGTCTATTTGATTAAGCTTTATGTAAAAGCACTGTGTGTAATAATATTTCTCAAGTGGAGTTGTTTAAAATATACTGTATAAAATGTTGAAAAGGTGTTTGGATAGCTAACATAAAAGCACTGTCATATATAAAATATTTGTTTGATTTATTTTTTTCAAAAAAGATATTAAGTATTAAAATTACTAAAAATACCATTTTGAAAAATATTATGGTTAAATTTATCTAAATAAAATAATTATTAAAATTCATTTGAGATTCCCTTGTTTTCTATTTGCAAAACTTCTTTTTATAGCTTCAACTTTTAGTCACTTTTAGGATTGTAAAAGCCCAAAAATATTTTTCCACAAAGCTTAAAAAATAAAACCTCTATTATCAAATAGCTTTGTAAAAAAGCTTAAACTCAAAAGTTGTTTTAAAAGTTAAACCAAACATGAAAAATATTCCTTACCAGAACATGTAGGTTTCATTTCTTTAACAAAAATATAAAAAGGGAATGGCTTGGCCGATCGTCTTGGTGCTTAGGGACAACATTCTAATGTTTCTTGTTCAGGATTTTCCTCCCTTCTGCTTATATATATGCCTTCCAGACAGACTATTATCGTTCAGTTACTTATCGTAAGAACTAGGATAGTTTTTGTTTTACATTTTTATTTGTATATAAAAAAAGAGTCTCCCTCTCTTTCTTATACTACTTTTGGGAATATAAAGAAGTGTTTGTACCACTGTTGCTCTAGAGTACAGGTGCAAACGATTCGAGTTTGAGCTGAACTTTAACAAAGCTTGGTTGGGCTCATGTTCATTAAATACTCACTAGTCTAGACTCGTTAAAGATCACTAGCCTAAATCTAAGTTCGGGCTCAACTCATTACGAGATCATGAACCAAATTTTTTTTCTTGTCTAATTAAAATTATTTTTAAATATAATATATTATTATTTTATATGATACAACTAGTCTAATGAGTATTCATTTAATAACTCTTCTTAAATAATTTTAAAAAATAAATATTAATCTTATAGTATATATATATAAATTAAATAAGTCTGGTTTGCGAGCTTATAAGCTAAGTTTTGCAAAGTTTGAACTCGGCTCATTTAGTAAACAAGCCATAAAATAAAGATTGAGCTCGGCTCGTTTAAAAAAACAAACAGAACTCGAGTGAATCCTTAACGAGCTTATTCACGAGTGATTCACAAACAACTTTTTTCGTTTGCACCCCTAATCTAGAGTAAGGTTTTATGTCCCTATCCATGTATTTGTTTCTTTTTTGTTAATAAAATGAGGGTAAACACCATGGTCCTCCTCTAACAAAATAATAATAAATAAATAACAGATTAATTTTATACCTATAAGAAGAACTTAATAAATTTTATTAAAAAACAATAGATGTATGTGACCATTATTCTCATTTGGTTTTCTGTAAGTCCTATTCCAAGGCACCACATAACAATTGAGACCAAGGGAAGCTTAATTGGATCCTTCTTTTGCCTCCATTTATTCAGGCTTTCTGCATGTAATGATGGCAAACTTAATAAGATCCTTCTTGTATCCTTCTATCATTAATGGCATAGCCAAAGCTCCTTTAATGGTTTTGAGTCCTGGTAAAACCAATAGTAAAAGTACAAATTAAAATTGGGACTGCAAAATTGTTCCTTTTTGTGCCCAAGGAAACAAAATTATGCATAATGCCTGCTAAAGAAAGTATCAAATTAAGCATTACAAGAGAATAGAGGTATAAAGGAAATAACAGAACTCTAAGCTTAGCTGTCTTAAATTTTGCTGAAGCTCTAACTTGAACTGAGACCAAATTCCAGTAAAACATATTTGTGCTCAAACATTACCTGACTAGTTAAATGAATGGACTTAAAATTAGGCTCAAGGTTTGTCTATGTAAGAAACAACCTGACTTGAAATTAAGCGTCTATTGAGCAGCTTGACTAGTTTACAGCCTTGCAAAAATCTTCACTATTAAAACATGATGTTCAAATAATACTATCTTGTTTTAGTGTTTTGCAGTGAACAATTGGACATGTAGATCAACCATCTTCTTGCCTTCTTAACAATTAGTAGATTAGTATAAATGAAGAAATGGAACTATTTTGATTAATAAGCTTACCACTGCGGAATAATGATGTCAGACCTTTCCACGATAAAGCAGAGCGAATCACTGCAGGCCAAAATGGAGAAACAAAGGGAGACCAATCTTCTGTCTTGATATCCTGCCACACCAACTATCGATTTTACAGTGTACACAAAAATTAAGTTGTTCGTGTACATCGGCAAAACTCATACTAAACAATGGACAATATCATGTCAATCAAGAATTGTCAGATTAGGATAAAGAATAAGCACAATAAAACTATTATTTTATTGTTAGTTTCAACCATTTTAGCTAGTGATCACCTGGAGCTGCAAAGACTCCAGTAATTTGACATAATCTGCAGTTGAGCACCAGGCTGGAAGATAAAATGCATCACATATTTTCTTCAGCAGATTTTTCTCCCATGGTTGCAGGGATTCTTCACCAGGTTGAAGATCTCTGTGGCACCATGTTACTACTATTATTGTTGCTCCAGGGGCTGCAACCCGAGCTAACTCGCCAATGAACTGTAATTCGTTAAGTTAGGAAATTAGGATGTAATACTATGAAAAGAAATTGATCGAACACATTTACTTGCACAGTTAATATTAGATTTAGAAGCAAACTTGGAGAAATGACATGCATGAGCCACGCATAATACTCCAAGAAAGAAAAAGAAGACCTTAGTTTTATCAGGCATGTGTTCCCCACTCTCCATGGACCAGACCAGGTCAAACTGCCCATCAGGGAATGGTTGATCCAACGCATCTGCAACTTGAAAGGAAACCTGCTAAGCAGTTCATGTTTTTAAGTCCAGAAACTTATGGCATAAATTTAGCCTATAAGTATAGAAAAAACTGAAAAGGCCATAAATTCCATACAAAATACTAAAATCTTTCGAGGTAAAGGTTTGTTTTGATTTCCTATATAATAATATTAAATAATGAGCTTGGAATTTTGAAAAAACCAAGTGCCTGAATAGTACCTTGTCAGCTAATCCATCAGCGGCGGCAAGAGCATTGGCCCTTTCAGCTTGGACAGGACTTAAGGTGATACCTTGACCTTCTGCTCCAAATTTCTTTGCAAGGTACCTAGAGCTGCCGCCTATGCCACACCCAACATCAATGATAGTCTTAGGCCACTTGCTTGAATCCTCTAAAAACCAAAACCAATCAAGAGAAAATTCAGGTGTCAGTATCTCATACTCAGTAAAAAAAAAAACAGAAGAAAAGAAAAGAAAAGAGCAAAGTCACATGGGCCATCATGGTTAGAAGATAAATAAGTGAATGGTCAGAAACCACACGATCTGAAATGGCTACCCTAAGTTCTTAGTAGTCGGTTACCTGTGGCTTAAATATAAGGCATTCACATCTCCCACTTCCATTGTGTGACTTGGGGTTTCACATCTATCCCACAAATTTTGAAATTTGAAAATAGGAGGTATAATATCGACTGGGAGGATATATGATGGTAAAAAATTTAATATAACTCATTTGTAAGCAATTATAACAAATTACTCAACTCAACTCAACTGAGATGATCTGAATCCAGTTTCCCAATGCTATTTCACTAAAACTTCTATATATATACTAATTTCTATTACAGCTTCATAAAAGGGCCACTTTATATATGTTTTCTAGTGGAAATACTTTAGGCACTCTACTTCCATTTCCATAAGCATGAGTTGTGGAGTGATCTTGTGAGAGAGGAACTGGACAGGAATTGCACCCAAAAATCTACTTATTGAGTCTTTGAAAGAATCCACATTCATATGAGTAACTCCAACACTTTCTTGACACTAAAAAGATGGCATGATAAGAAAATACAATACAACCAATTCATTTTCTAATGAAAGGTATTTTTCTATTCCATCTTCTAAAATTGCCACCACTCCAAGGAAACTTTTAAAACTTTTGTACTAATTTCTTTCATGTAGATCCATATAAAAGGACATCTTACACATGATTTTAGGTGGAAAAACCTGAGGCAGCACCTTTTTTTGTTTTGCATTAATCATCTTACTCTGGGTTCAATGATTTTAAAAATGAACAAGTTCACCCAATTCAATCTACAATAAGCACAATCATAACTAACACTCTTTCAAATTATTCATTCCAATGGATGACCAAGATGTGGTATTCACTCAAACAATTCTCACCCCAGAAACAAGTTAAATACTTTCAGTAGGAAAAGAAACCTCAGTCACAACATTGTTGTCCATGTCTAATATATTTTAAAACATTTATTATAAATATAGTTCTTTTCAATTTGGTCTGCCAAATGCAGCCTTACTAACTACCAGATGAAATGAGAGAGAGGGGAAGATAATACATACCCGAAATTCCGGCGAATCGGAGGGCCTCCTCTATCATTCGAATCTGGGCGGCCCGATGATCCGAAACCGAAGCAGTAGACGGGTCGTAATACCCGTGATGAAGATGGTCACCCCAAATATTCTCCCAGAGTCCTGACGACTCGTCATAAAATTCAGCGATTCCCTTCTTCAGTACACCCTCATCCACCTTCATGTCACTAGCCATGGCCTCCACACGCCTATATCTGGTTGACCCGAGTCCGAAACTTTTACTAATACGGGTCCCAAAAGTCCGAGTTGGGTTGAGTTGGAAGCTGAGATTGTTGAGATTTGTTTGAAATTGCAAAATAGAAGCTGGATATCGGTTGGTACTTAATGAAGAGCTGATGCTGTAAGTGGCTGTGCTGTTCATGGTATTTAATATTAATAAAGGATGATGGATGATGACTGGTTCACACAGAACGAGAACTGATAACTTTGTATTGTATGATAACGGTGAAGAAGAAATGCTGCACCCAAATTTCAATGTTATCACGGGCAATATGGGTCTGTGATAGTAGCCCATTTTGAATGCTATATGCCATATACGCTGACAATGCACTTGTTAATATAATTGGAGATAACAAAGATAAGTCCCGTTTTTGCTTTTACATTTTAAGTAAGTCTTGAAAACACATTTACTTTCCCAACCCCCAAGAACTCTTATTTTGGAATATAGAAATCAAAATCATTATATAATCATTAATAAGAGGATAAAAAATTTTCATTATCCTATTTCATATTTTTTTAACAAAATATTATTTTTAAATTTAACTTGAATTATTATATGAATTTATCTAACAGATGTCCAAAAAATCCTTGTTAAGCTTCTATAACTAGAAAATTTGTAACATTTATTACGATAGTTGATCATAATTTCAGTATTATTTGTTACATAAATTACTACTTATAGAAATTTTTGATTTTTCAATGACTATATTTATTTTAGTTCAGCAAGTGCCCTTTGAACACCCGTTAGAAAAATCTTTATTAAATTAATGAAAAGATAACAATTAATTCTTATTTTTTATTTGATAGACAAAATTACCCCTAATGACTTAAAAGCCTATTGAATTTTAATTATTTTTTTTTACCCTAACCCTAGCTCAAGCACTAGCTTTAAGCCTAACCTTCACCTTAACCCTAAATCAAAAGTTTAATATTTTCAAGAGTAATTTTCTCTCTCAAATAAAAAAAAAAAGTAATAATTAATTATTATATTCTCAGTAATTATAACTAAGAGTTAATTGTATTAAATTTTTGATAAGTTGGACTGGGTTGAACACAAAATCATTTTAGTGGTTGAATTGGTTAAAACAAATAAGAACTGTGAAAATTGAAAGAATCATAGAATTGGTATCGGATTGATTGAATCAAGCTATTTTTTTTATGCTGCTCTTTATATTAAGTATTTGTGAAATATTTATATTTTATATTAAAGATTAATGAAAAACTCTATTTTATATCAATTTTGCATTTACTATTTTAATTTATTAATTAAAACTTGAATGTTGTGATGTACAATAAATTAATTAGTTATTGTATTAACTATTAATAATTATATTTGACCATATGTTATGTGATTTTCTTATTAGTTAATAAATATTGAATTATTATTATTATTTGTATTAAAATATATAATTAATAAAAAAATTGTGTAATATTTAAATATGTAAATAAATATATTAATAATATTATCCAGCCTAATTACGTGTCTCAACTTAGTTTAATTAATAATTTGAGACCTGATGAATTTTTCAAGTCAATCGATAGACCAATGTTTCAAAAATTGAACTGGGTATTCATTGCAGTTGGCACCACGTATCATATTGCAGCCATAAAAACGTGTAATAGGATCTTAAAATGAACATCACTTCTGCATTGCGCAAACTTTGAGATAGATAGTATAACAATTAAAATTAACAAAAAGTGAATTAATTAAAAGATCTTGCTAGGGCAATGGTTAAGAAATATTTAAAATTTTTATTTTTTTTAATTTTTACAAGAATTTGTCCTTATTTATTAGTTTTAGAGTCTTTATTGTTTTATTATGACACTAATACTCTTAAAATAAATTCAGTATTTTATTAAAATAAATTATTTTAATATAATTTTAATTCTTCAAATCAAAATAATAATAATAAATTATTTTATCTCAAAAAAAAAAAAAAAAAATTGACACCCTAGCTTCTCATTTTTACCTCTTGCACACCTACAATAATGATGAATATATGGAGTCTTTCTAATTCGTCGTTTTATTGGACTCGAATTTGAATAATTAATCTATAATTGCAAAACGAGGAGCATATAGCAATTATTGAAAGTAATGATGAATGATGAAGTTGGTCATGCAAAATGTCCCATGCCTCCTTTGTGTTGAGTTTTTTTGTTTCCAAGCAACAAAATCGAGATAGAAGAAATCCAGCAAAAGCGATCCCCTTAGACTTAGAAACAAGAATATTTGGTATTTGCAATGAAAAGGAAACTTACGACCACCAATATTAATACTTCTCTATTAGACTAGAAACAAGAATAATTTGGTATGATTGTTAGATGACTTAAGCAACAGGTTACCCAGCTTCTCTATTATAACTTGGTTGGTTAATTGTGACTTAAGCCAAACATCAACACATGGAGCATGCAGTGTATGTTACATTAATTGAATCCGCATCAAATTATTAAGTAGCTAGCTAGGTTTAAATATGAGGGAAGGGAATTTTTTTTTTTTTTTTTTTTGGAGAAGGGAATATTTAAATAGGAAATACATAATTACTAGAAAAGAAGTTTCATCCTAGAATTTATAAAATCAAAATTATAAAAGTAAGGAAAATTATGAATTTTAACAAGGATAATGTATATATATATATATAACATTATCCTTGTTAAAATCATAATTATATTCACAACTAAAAGTGTTTGGTGAATCAAAATGGGTCTCATTTTTTGTTAAACAACTTCACTTTTAATTTTTTTTTAATTGCCTTCACTTTTTATGTAACTAGCACTTTTAATCGAATTCACACATGTTTTAAGAAATTTCTATCATTTCTTGTTATAAAAGAGAAAGAATATCACAAGTTTATACATTTGTTGAATGAGTTATAAATGTTTTATTATTTAAAACCAAATATGAGTGTCAACCACTGGATTTTCTCTTGTATTTATTGATCTTTTTTTTTTGCCGAGGATTGTTAACCATGAAGATCTTGTTACCGTACGTACTTCTTTCTTTTTCAATAGGTTGTGAACTTGTGGCCCAACAAAAAGTAGGATGCGAACTTGGTTTGTGATTTTCTAATTAGGTTTGGATCTGTTGGCCCAAAATGTAAACAGGGGTGAATATGTTTTCTAATTGAAAACTTATGCTTGGTTTGATAATGTTATTTGAGAAGGGTACTTATAATTATGAGTAATATAGGTCAATTTTTTTTATGTTTGGTAAAAAAAATAAAAATTATAGTGCTTCTGCTCTGGATTTTTAAAAGTTGATGGTGCTTTTAAAAGTTTTTCAAAGAGGGCTTTTAAAAATTAGCTTATGTTCTCAAAAATTTTTTAAAATTAATATAACCTTATCTTTCAATAAAAAAAATCACAACACTACCAAATCAATCCTAATTTTGTATCTTCTACTTATTGAGAGTAGTTTTTATATTATTTTACTAAATACTACTACTGTGACTTTTAAAGAGTGGCTATAAGAGAGTTAGAAGAGCATAAACACCTCTCAAAATGTCACAACATTACCAAACAAACTATTATTTTTTGGATTAAAACCACAATAACAGTAAGTAATTAATCAAATAATTTGTACAGAAAGGAAGAGTAAAGAGAGATTGCAAATGGTGGTTCACAAATTTTATTTTTTTTTGGCTACATCCACTAACAACTTAATTGTAGAGCTCAACAACCTTTACAAAACTGAATGCAGGTTCAATAACCTTTATAATCGTTGCAGGGCTTAACAACCTTTACAAGTTCTTCAAAATTGAAACTGAGTAGAAACGTTCCAAGCTTAATTTTAAGCTCTAATTTCTCACTCACTTTTTCAAACAGAAAGCAAAAGTGTGATTTTACAAAAACACTCAACTAACAAAGCAATTAGAAAAATGGATATGAAAGTTCTGATCTTGCTTTGTTTCAAGGAATTTTTGAATTTGAAAGTGAAAGTAAAGTCGTGAAAATTGAAATTTGCAGTAGTCCCACGATAGTGCAATTCCTTTTTCTTCTTCTGTCTTGACTTTTCATATATAGGCAAAGCTAATTTCTAGTTCTTTCTTAGAGAATTCTAAATCATTGTATCAGAATGGTGCAAGGTGTGAACAAAGGACAACCACGTATGTCCTTTTTTGAAATTTTGGTAGTGCGCCGCAATTCTTGCGAGGTAGTACATGAGACTCTTCGTACGTTCTGGGTAGCACAATGACATTAATATCATCATCTTAGATGACAAATTTGCTTACTTTCGAATTTGACACAAAAAGTACATTGAACAAACCAGCTGAGGAAGAAGATGAACAATGACTACATTGAACAGCACAATTGATGAATTCAATTGAGCCAAATACAAAAGTCCAATTGACCATTTGTCTAAAACGTCAGCATTTAAATAATAAATGAGCTTCAATTGGCAGATAAGACCATAGTTGAGAAACTTCAAGTGACAATGTTTCGTCTGTTGTCTAGCAGGTTAGCTGCTTGAAGTGATTATAGCTAATCAAGATACAACTGACTGTAAAATTTCAACTGACTATCTTGAAATAAAACGATCTCGTTTTCTTTTATTTTGGCTGACTAAAAATAGACTTCCGCTGATGATTTTAACTAAACGCTACGTTACATCTTCAACTGACTGTCATTAAGTAAAGCGGATGTGTTGCATAAGCTTCAGTGTTTGACTGTTAACTGATAAAGATGCTTCAAGTGATTGAAATAAACTTTTCAACTGACTGTTTAAATGAATTGATGAAGTTACAAACTTCAGCCGATAGCTTCCACTATATTGACTTTGATATTTTAGTTGACCGTACATACAATAAAATAATATTTTTAAAATTAATTTTATTATTATTATATTATATAATGATTTAGTTATCATCCAAACTAATTAAATAAATTATTAATTAAATCATTCATTGCCTTTGACAGACACAAACAACACCTGAACGATTTGAAAACACATACTTGACTTACAGAATAGATAATACATATATAATTTACCCTTTTTTCATATACTTGATCTCTTTCAATTAATTAGGATTTCAATTTAACACCTTATATGATTTAGCTTGCAAGTGGTGATAATAGTGGTGGTGACTTGGTAGAGATAGAGAATGAATAATACTTTAAATATCGAATCCGACCATGGTATGGTTGGTTGAACAGATTATATTCAGATAGTATTGTGAACATATTTGAATCATAAAACTATTCTAGTCGTTTTAGTGATTGGACTGTTACAAAATGTGAGAACTAAAGGACATGAGTTCAACTATGTGATTGGACCTTTTTTATTTTTTATTTTACTCTAAGACTAAATGATATGGGTTTTGGGTATATTTTGACAGGGCATATCAATATGCCTAGCTTCAAAATCAGTTGAAAACTAAAAATAAAAAATAAAAAATTCAAATTACATTGAATTATATTATAATATGTTAATATGACAGATTTAGATTTTATTTATTTATTTTTGCATTCTTAAATTCTTAACATTTAACTTTATATATTGACAATATAATTTGTTTGACCGTTAATTCAATCAAGGGTAATAATAAATCAAGTTAGTTTGTAACTATTAGTTAAAAGTTCAGATCAAGTTCGGATTGTTTTAGAAAAAAAGTCTATTTTGAACTTTTCAAAGCTTGGTTTGTAAGATCATGAACTGAGTTTTTAATATTATTTAATATATTTTTATTAATTATTTATAGATATATTAATATATGAAAAATTAATATAAGAAGTAACTTAGTTTGGTGATATTTATTTCAATTGTATCTTGAGTTGGTTCTTGGTATAACTCATCTCATTAGTATAACTTTTCAAAAAAAAAAAAATTAAAATCTTTCATGAGCACTTAATTAATTGAATTTGAGTTTGAATTTAAATTCACCAACTCTTAACAAATTGATGCTAAGTACGAATTAATAAAACTTGTGTCATATACAATTTGAAGAGCCGAATCAAATTTTGGTAAAGCTTGACTAAGCACCGCTAAATTCAATCACACTTAAAAACCAGTAACATAAGTTTTTTTTTTTTTTTTTTTTTTTCGGCTTGTTGAATTTTTGCAAACATTAATAATTAATGTTTAGCTTTCTTTTGTTGATTATAGGAATACGATGACCTTTTAGGATGTGTGGTTTTCAAATTTTAACACACTAGTCACCTGTGCACATACTTGTTATATATATATATTATTATTTATGGATGTGCGATATTTGACTCTTGATTCTAGTTTAAAGAAGATGAAAGTCACCAGATTTGGTTGGCTTTATCTTTTGTTTTAACTTCTCACTAATATTCTAATTTTGGCAAAGGCAAACCCATCCAGCCAAGCCAATCATTAAACGTCATACTCCAAAACTTCCATTTTGGGTTTCTGCACATAGATGACTCGAGTGTTTCTTTCTTAAGAGGCTTCCCACTCCATCAAACTGTTATAAGCTCAATACGGATGGCTCATTTCTTAACAGTGCTGGAGCAGGTGAAGGGGAGGTTAGGGACGATTCAGGTAATGTTATTCAGCAAACTATGGTTCTTGTTGTAGAGAGGAATATTAGCTCTGGCTTACATATTAGTGTTTCTGAAGTTGTAGTTAATGCAGTTAAATGTACTCAAAAATATTCCCATGGTGTATGAGTTATATCATGAGGAGAGTTCGTAAAGGATAGGTTTATTCATAGATGCGGTGGGGATTCTTCCAGATATAGGATGATAGTGATGTGGGCTCTATCAGGGGCAAACCTAATAACAAGTCAGAGGGGTAGTTGACTCCGCTGGCTTTTGAAAATTATATATAAGCCCTATGAAATTTTTTTTATTGTCCCCACTCATTTAATGTTAAATAAAAGTTTGCCCTCACAGATTTTAATTGTTTTAAATTTCATTACACCTATAAATTTCTCAAGTTAAAAATCAAACTATCTTTAGTTAAATACTATGCCCCTATTTGGTTTAGCTTTTAAAACAACTTTTAGTTTAAGCTTTTTTACAAAACTGTTTTGTAATAGAGCTTTAATTTTTTAAGCTTTACAGAAAAGCATTTTTTGGCTTTTAGAATCTTAAACGCTACTAAAATCTGTAGAAAAAGAAGTTTTTTTCAAATAGAAAACAAGGGAAGCTCAAATAAATTATAATAATTATTTTATTTATATAAATATAACCATAATATTTATCAAACTGATCTTTTTATCAATTTTAATACTCAATTTTCATGTAAAATAAAATAAAATCAAACAATTTTTTTTTATCTCGTAGTAATTTTACATTAACTTATTCAAACACTTTTTAAACTCTTTATACAGCGCTTTTTAAATAGTTTTACTTAAAAAAAATTTTCACAGGCAATAATTGTAAATAGTTTTATTTGAAAATATTTCCACACGCAACACTTTTATACATAGGGCCTATGTAAAATTCAAAATTTGTCACTTAACTAATTAAAATATACTAAATATATAACAATTTAGTAAGTAAAAACATATTCAATTTTTCTTAATCTATTTGAATTTTTCTCACTAAACTCATAACATTTGATAACCAATTTTATAGTGTATCTTACAAGTATAAAAAAATGAGTAGGATATTTTACAAATATTAGAAAATAACTTTTAGCCTTTTGATTAAAATTCTTTTAGAAACTATCAAACTCATAAGTTCCGCATCTATTTTCTCTCGTCTTCATTTTATTAAAAATTATTATCAAAATCTGATTCACTTGAATTAGAATTGAAAGATTGTTTATTATTTTCATGAAACAAAAATATATCCAAACTACTTAGCAAAATTTTTTTTTGAAACAAACTTATTAAAAACAAATTGTTATGTGTGGTGTATATAAATATAATTTTAACTAGTTTATTATTTATAAAAATAAAATATTTGCCCTTACAAACAAAATTTTCTGGATCCACCACTAAACATAATATTCTCTGCCGGAACATATAGGTTCAATTTTCTTAACAAAGAAAATAGAAAATGGAATGCTTGGCCGATCGTCTTGGTGCTTGGGGACAACATTCGAGGGTTTCTTGTTCATGATTTTCCTCCCTTCTGCATGTATAGTTGCCTTCCGGATGGACTATTATCGTTTGGCTACTTATCGCAGGAAATAGCATAGTTTTTGTTTTACATTTTTAGTTGTAAATAAAAAAAGAATCTCCCTCTTTTTCTTATACTGCCTTTGGGAATGTGAAGAGTTGTTTGTACCACTGTTGCTCTAGGGTAAGGTTTTATGCCCCTCTCCATGTATATTAATAAAATGAGGGTAAACACCGTGATCCTCCTTTTCTAACAAAATAATAATAGTAATAATAAAAAACAGATTAATTTTTATACCTATAAGAAAAGCTTAATAAATTTTTTTATAAACAATAGATGTATGTGACCATTATTCTCATTTGCTTTTCTGCAAGTCCCCTTCAAAACCACCACATAAGAATTGAGACCAGGGGAAGCTTAATTGGATCCTTCTTTAGCCTCCATTTATTCAGGCTTTCTGCATGTAATGATGGCATACTTAATAAGATCCTTCTTGTATCCTTCTATCATCAATGGCATAGCCAAAGCTCCTTTAATGGTTTTGAGTCCTGGTAAAACCAATGGTAAAAGTACAAGTCAATATTGGGACTGGAAAATTGTTCCTTTTTGTGCCCAAGGAAACAAAATTATGCATAATGCCTGCTAAAGAAAGTAACAAATTATGCATTACAAGAGAATAGAGGTATAAAGGAAATATCAGAACTCTAAGCTTAGCTGTCTTATATTTTGCTGAAGCTCTAACTTGAACTGAGACCAAATTACAGTAAAACATATTTTTGCTCAAACATTACATGACTAGTTAAATGAATGGATTTAAAATTAGGCTCAAGATTTGTTGTGTAAGAAACAACCTCACTTGAAATTACGCGTCTAATGAGCAGCTTGACTAGTTTACAGCCTTAAAACCTTCCCTATTAAAAGATAATGCTCAACATAATACTATCTTGTTTAAGTTTTTTGCAGTGAACAATTGGACATGTAGATAAACAATTTTCTTGCCTTCTTAACAATTTAGTAAATTAGTACAAATGAAGAAATGAACTATTTTGATTAATAAGCTTACCACTGCGCAATAATGATGTCAGACCTTTCCACGATAAAACAGAGTGAATCGCTGCAGGCCAAAATGGAGCAACAAAGGGAGACCAATCTTCTTCCTTAATATCCTGCCACACCAACTATCCATTTTACAGTGTGCACGAAAATTAAGTTGTTCATGTTCACTGGCAAAACTCATATTAAACAATGGACGATATCATGTCAATCAAGAATTGTCAGATTAGGATAAAGAATAAGCACCGTAGAACTATTATTTTATTGTTAGTTTCAAACATTCTAGCAAGTGATCACCTGGAGCTGCAAGCACTTCAGTAATTTGACATAATCTGCAGTTGAGTACCAGGCTGGAAGATAAAATACATCACATATTTTCTTCAGCAGATTTTTCTCCCATGGTTGCAGGGATTCTTCATCAGGTTGAAGATCTCTGTGGCACATGTCACTATTATTATTGTTGCTCCAGGGGCTGCAACTCGAGCTAACTCACCAATGAACTGTAATTCGTAGAGAAGTTAGGAAATTAGGATGTAACACTATGAAATGACATGCATGAGCTACACATAGTACTTCAAGAAAAAAAAAAAAAAAAAAAACCTTAGTTTTATCAGGCATGTGTTCACCGCTCTCCATGGACCATACCAGGTCAAACTGCCCATCAGGGAATGGTTGATCCAACGCATCTGCAACTTGAAAGGAAACCTGCTAAACAGTTCATGTTTTTAGTCCTTAAATTTAGCCTGTAAGTATAGAAGAAACTGATCAGTTCATTGTTAATTTCAGATAAATAAATTCCATACAGAATACTAAGAACTTCGGGGTAAAGGTTGTTTTGATTTCCTATATAATATTAATTTGATTTCCTATATAATATTAAATAATGAGCTTGGAATTTTGAAAAAAACTAAGTGCCCGAGTAGTACCTTGTCAGCTAATCCATCAGCAGCAGCAAGAGCATTGGCCCTTTCAGCTTGGACAGGACTTAAGGTGATACCTTGACCTTTTGCTCCATATTTCTTTGCAAGGTACGTAGAGCTGCCGCCTATGCCACACCCAACATCAACGATAGTCTTAGGCCACTTGCTTGAATCCTCTGAAAACCAAAACCAATCAAGAGAAAATTCAGGTGTCAATAATTTAATATAACTCATTTGTAGACAATTATATCAAATTACTCAACTCAACTGAGATGAGCTGAATCCATTTTCCCTTTTTGATGTAACTAAATATAATTTTAGGATGTCAATTAGTCCACCTACTCATCCAATGCTATTTCACTAAAATTTCTATATCTATACTGATTTCTATTACAGCTTCATAAAAGGGCCACTATATATATGTTTTCTGGTGGAAATACTTTAGGCACTCTACTTCCATTTCCATAAGCATGAGTTGTGGAGTGATCTTGTGAGAGAGAGAACTGGACAGGAATTGCACCTAAAAATCAACGTAGGAAAAGAAACCTCAGTCACAACATTGTTGCCTATGTCACTAACATTTTTGGAAACATATATGATAAATATAGTTCTTTTCAATTTGGTCTGCCAAACGCAGCCTTACTAACTACCAGATGAAATGAGAGCGAGAGAGAGACAATACATACCCGAAATTCCGGCGAATCGGAGGGCCTCCTCAATCATTCGAATCTGGGCGGCCCGATGATCCGAAACCGAAGCAGTGGAATCCGGGTCGTAATACCCGTGATGCAGATGGTCGCCCCAAAGATTCTCCCAGAGTCCTGACGACTCGTCATAAAATTCAGCGATGCCCTTCGTAAGTAGACCCTCATCCACCTTCATGTCACTAGCCATGGCAGCCACACGCGTATATCTGGTTGATCCGAGTCCGAGTCTTTTACTGATACGGGTCCCAAAAGTCCGAGTTGGGTTGGGTGGGAAGCTAAGATTGAGATTTGTTTTAAATGGCAAAATGGAAGCTGGCCATTGGTATGTACTTAAAGAAGAGCTGATACAGCTAGTGGCAGTGCTGTTCATGGTATTTAATATTAATAAAGGATGAAGGATGATGACTAGTTCACACTGAACGAGAACTGACAACTTTTGTATCGTATGGTAAGGGTGAAGATGAGATGCTGTACACATTTTTCCATGTTATCATGGGCAAGATGGGTCTTGACAATAGCCCTTTTTTTTTTTATAAGATATTGCTGTACCAATTAAAAGCCGAAAACTGTTTTTTTTTTTTTTTGGGTGGTAAACATTCTCAGTCCTTATTTAAGGAATATATGCTGACAAATGCTTGTACTTGATAATAAAGGACTCACCCGGTGCACAAAGTGCTCCTCGATTATTGCGGGGGTAGGGAGAGGGTGGGCGCACATGTACGCAGCATTTTCCTTACATTGTACTTGATAATAATAATTGAAAAAAAAAAAAATTTAAATTTCCTTTTTACATTTTAAATAAATTCTATAACATATTTACATTCCAACTCCAGAGAACTCTTATTTTGAAATATAGAAAATAAAATCATTAATAAAAGAATAAAAAGTTTTCATTATCTAATTTCAATTTAAAAAAAAAAAAATATTATTTAGTATCTTTAACTTGAATTACTATGTTAATGAGAAGATAATAATTAATTATTGCCTAATTTTTTTTTAGATAATATTACCCTTAATGACTTAAAAGCACTTATTTTTTTAATTTTTTTACCCTAACTCTAGCTCTAATTCTAACTCTAACCCTAACCCTAACCCTAACCCTATCCCTATCCCTATCCCTATCCCTATCCCATCCCTAACCCTAATCCTAGTCTTAAACCTAATCCTAACCCTCATCTTAAATCTAACCCTAACCCTAATCTAAATCAAAATTTTATTATTCTTAAGAGTAATTTTGTCTATCAAATAAAAAAGATAAAATGATAATTAATTGTTATATTCTCATTAATTATAATGAGGAGTTAATTGTATTAAAATTTTGTCAAGTTGAACTGGGTTGAACCAAAAAATTGGTGATTAAACCAGTCAAAACTGATAAAAATTGTAAAAATTAGAAGAATCGTAAAACCTGAGCAGGATTATGTCATACTCCTTATGGAGGGATGATTGGCTGGAAGATTAGGTAACTAATCCACCGTAACCCTGACTCATGACCCAATTAAAGAATAATCACCAAGAATTTATAAACACAAAAGTTAACATTAAAAATTTGTTAATTGAAATAAATCACGACTTACTGAAAATTTTGGCAAAAATTCCTTACTATAAGGAACATGCCTTAAAATACAACCACCTATATTCATGATTTCACCCACAACACAAACACAAATATAACAAGGAACGTTGTTCCGTCCACATCCTAATCAAGACAAATAAATAGACTCTTACATCTTACCAAAATTTGACACCTCAAAGTTCTAATGTGACTGCAAATTTCCATCCTTGATTGCAAGCCTGAGATCCTGGAAATACCCAGCCTCGCACAACATTATCACCCCCTACCGGGCATTTATGCGTCCGCATAATAAATTTATCTCTGTGCATAATCCATTCCATCGGGGCTGAGCACTCAATTTAAAAAAAAAAATATTTATCAGAATCAGAATATCTTATGATTTTAAATCAGAACATCTTAGGTGCACCTGGATCTCAATTTTAGGATAAAAATTATTTCTCAGAAAAACTTCCACGTGTTAGCCCTTATCAACCACAAACAATCTCAAACAAGAATGATTCCAATAACTCACTAAACATTACACTAGCACACTTATTTAAAAACACATAATTGCACATAATGATCTAGCCTCTAAAGGTAACAATTAACCACTTATCCGTAACCGATTCCATTTGTCACTTACACATGTGTTCACGCATCTCATCAGGCCCACATCAGAATCTGGAGCTGAAATTCATATTCTTAAATAACATTTAGTTCATAAACATTATTGTTATAATTTTTAAGTTACTAAGCTTATATCTCAACTTGTATAAGTTTATTTATGAAAGTTTTCCATTAAGATATTACATGTCAATTAATATGAATTGGACTTTATGTGATGGGGTTAATAATGAAGAGACATTTTAAATGTCTTAACAATGCATGGGGTAGCAGGAACCATTAGAAAAGATAGAAAGCACTTAGTAAGTTGAAGATGTTGAAACTGTTCAAACTTTGGGTTTGGACAGTGTCTACTTTAACGGTCATATCTTTCTCTAGGAAATTTCGAATCCAGTCTCGTAAAATTTATAAAATACTAGACACATGTAGTTTTATAATGGTATATCATTTGAAATTTTTAGATTTGCATATCAATACAGTTTACTCTTTAAAGTTGTATCAAATTTTGCAAAACGCATGATTTTGACAACTCTGACCTTATCTTAGTTAATTGAACATAACTTTCTCTAAGAAAAAGGAAATCCAATTCCATTTGTCGGGTTTGTTAATAGACAAGTATATCTATATTTATTATTTAGAAACTTTTCCAAAAATCAGTTTTAAGCCGACTCAATTCCTCACATGAATTGAAAACAGGGCATTGAAACTACGAAATTTTGTAGACAATATCTCAAGACCTTAAGCTGAATTTTATCTTTTATACTCTTAATTTAATTTAGTCTCGAAGACACTCAAAATTTCGAATTTATGTTACTCACGAAATCTCCCCCTGCACCCCTTTCAAAACCACTTAACTCACATTTTCCAACACTTGATTTCCCTACTAACCGTCCTTTGATCACATCCATTACTCGTTTTCATTCATTCCTTAACTTAATACATCAACCAACCACTCTTAGCTCTAGTTTGTGAACTTTTATTCAAATAAATTATTTATTATATTTTCCATCAAAAGCTTAGACTAAACCTTCTAATGTCATTATGTTTCAAATGCCAACTCTTAGTTCATGTCTTTAACCTTCCTTTATTCATTTTATTCCCATCCATTTCGAACCATTTATTAACATCCTAAATATTTATTTTACTAAGAAACCTATATACATCAATCTTTATACATATATTATTGTTTGATTCCTTCTAAGCATTTTGTCAAACACCTGATATACATAATTTAATATAATTCATAGGTATTGGTTCTTATATATATATATCCCAAGAAACTAATACATATCTCCTGGTTCAACATTGCACATGTTTAATTGCTACCTTCAAGGTTATTATCTATTTACAATCCACCAAAAGCTTAACTAAATTCTTTTTCCCATTTGTTCCTTTTTCCTTAATCACTTAATTCCTTTATTTCCAAATTCTAATTCATTCTCATAACTACTTTAAACTCCAATTCTTAATTAATACAAAAAGGAAATAACTCTAATTCTAAAAAACACAACTCACTTAGTTGAAAAAGGGACTTGAAAATACCAAGATTAAAGAATAGCAACCAGAGGAGATGTTGGTTGTACTTGATAGCAGTTGAAAAGAATGACCAATTTACTGCTTAAAAGAAAGAATCCTTGCTGCCATGGCTGGACAGATACACGTTCTTGACTACACCAAAGTGACTACTACACGCCCAAAACAGAGTAGCTGACTTCCTTGTTGCTGGTGACGCTTGAAGGTACTCGGCCAGTTGAAGGAAAAGACAACTGAAGCAAGATACAAACATAAGGAAAAGAGGGAAACATGACTACAATAAGGAGCTAAGGCACGGCAGAAACAAGAAAAATTGAATTGGGACCAGAACAGGGCAAAAGCAGAAAGAGAAAACTCAATTGAAAGGTACGAAACAGGAGCAAGAACTGTTGGTTGAAACATATAAGAGATGACTACCCAAACGGTAGAGTTATGATGCTTGATTGAAGGAAGGAAAGAGCCAGAAATTTCTTGAAACAAGCAGAAGCAAAGGAAGAAAGAAATAAAGAAACCAAAGGCGGTGGGGCTTCTAAATGAGAAGCAATCCATTCATCAACAAGGATAAGACAAAGAAAGGGGAAAAAAACATTAAAAAAAATCAAATTAAAAGTCAAGATTTGTGGTACATCTTCAATTCCAATTTTATACATATTTATATCTATATAATAAGTCCATTAAATTTTCTTTACTTACATTTACAATTTTACATAGGACAAAATTTTAAAATTAAAGTTAAGTCAAATTGATACATAGTGCATAATTATCCTTAGTTTTATACACACATATATATATATATATATATTATTTGCTTAATTACAACAAGTCAAATACAAACATTTTTAAAACGTACGTTAAATAAATTGGGTTACAACGGTCGATTACAGTTTATAATTTGTTTACTTCAAATACTTGTATTTATTTATTATTATATATATATATATATATATATATATAATTTTATTTTTTGGGTTTTGTCCAATTATACAAATTCATATTTTAATTTCGATTATAACATGTTCAATTACATTGTTACTTATTTAATTTGTTTATTTTTATAACATGGCTTTACACATTGTCTAAAACTCGATTTTTATATTATCGGGTTATGAGGGTTATAACATATTGAATGAACTGAACCAATTTTTTTTTTTTAAATGTTCTTTGTATTAAGGATTTGTGAAATATTTATATTTTCTATTGAAGATTAATGAAAATAAAATTATATTTTATATTAATGCTGCCTTTACTATTTTGATGTATAAGTTGAAACTTGAATGTTGTTATGCACAATAAATCAGTTAGTTATTGTATTGACTATGAATAATTATTTTTGACTATATTTTAGGTGATTTTTTATTATTTAATGAATATTGAATTATTATCTTTTGTTTTTTTGTACATTAGAATATATATATTTAGTAAAAAAATTATATAATATGCATAATATTTAAAATATATAATTAAATATATTTATGACACTTTCTGGTTTGATCATCGGTTTGATCTCTATTGAACCAATGACCCAAGATTTGACAAATTTTTCAAGTCGATTACTGATCCAGTTTTTAAAATATTAGTCTAGGTATTCATTACAGTTCGCACCACAACAAATCACAGGTTCTTGTTAGGGCATTGATTAAGAAGTATTTAATTCTCTTGTTTTTCTCAATTTGTATAGGAATGTTTTCCAATGTATTAGTTTTGGAGTCTTCATTTTTTTACTAGTTCACTAATACCCCAAAAATAAATTTAGTATTGTATTTAAATAATTATTTATAGTACAATTTTATTTCTTAAAATCAAAATAAATTACAATTTTAATTTATCTTTGAAAAAATTAAACAGCATAGAGAACTGCTTCTGATTAAACCTCTTACACACATACATGAAAATAATGATGAATATATGGAGTCTTCTATTTTATCGTTTCATTTGACTCAAATTTGGATAATTAATCTGTTAAAATGCACCTTAAATTGGGTGTTTCTAATTATGCTTAATGTGGGGTATATGGAGAGGTGATTAGTTGTTTGTAAAACTAACTCTTTAAATTCATTCAAAAATTTTATAATTTCATGTCAACAGTTATGAATTTATTTCAGCAGTTATCAATTTATTTTAGTAGTTACGAATTCATTTCAATTGTTATAAATTTATTTCAACAGTTATGAATTTAATACAGGGGTTATGAATTCATTTGCAATTATGAATTTAATTCAAGGGTTAAGAATTCATTTTGTGGTTATGAATTCATTTCAATGGTTATCAATTCATATTAGGAGTTACGAATTAATATGCACTTAATAGAAAATAATGTTTTGAGACCGTTATTATTCTTAAAATAATTAAAGAATTAAATCTATAATTGAAGAATTTTTGAATAAAAACATGTGAAGTTTCTACATTTTAAATTATTAGATACAATCTTCTTATCTTCTCTTAAAAATAAAAAAATAAAAAATTAACTTTCACATAGAAGCTTTCAGAGATTTTTTTTGTGAATTGTTATTATAGGAAAATTATTTTTTTTAAGACTTGACATATATCCTGGAGGTGTATTGCATGTAACCTTTAGCAAACTTTTACAATAAAAGCAATAGAAAACTTAGAGACAAAGATAACCTATGTTTTTCCTTGTCCAATTTTCTAAATTCCTCATACTTTTGTAACTTCGAAAGTAACAATCTTAAGGTTATCATCGTGATAGATTCAGAGTCATTCAAAATCATGAATAAGAATTTTGTCAAGTTGAATCGTTTCGATGGGACAATTTCAGCCGTTGGTAAGACAATATGAAATTCTTACTAATGGTGCTGAATATTGCATATCTCTAACAAATTTCAAAGGATCCAAAACCTGTTGAAGGCTAATAACCAAATCTTGCTGTAATTGAATCATTGAAGGAGCAAAGGAGGAAAAGGGTTGAAGATTAGGAGCTTGCTCGTGGACACATCCTCAACACTCTTTCAGATTGTTTGTATGATTTTTACACAAATGTGTAATCGCCTAAGGAGCTCTGGGAAGCTTTGGAGTTTAAGTACAAAGTTGAGGAGGAAGTTACAAAAGATTTTAAAATGATTGATAGGAAGTCTATTTTAGAGTAAGTACATGAGCTCCAGGTTATTGTCAACAAGCAGGGGATCCTTAAAATTATCTTGCCTGAAACATTTCAAGTTGGAGTGATAATTGCAAAATTACCTTTAACTTGGAAGGATTTTTCTAAAAAGTTAATGCACAAATCTGAGAACTTTTCCTTGGATCAAATTCAGAAACATCTACGTAATGAGGAAGATGCTCGAAAATGTGATGTTAAGAATTTGACTCAAGGTCAGTTTAGTGTTAACTATGCGGAGAAAAGATCATCAAAAGGGAAAGGACATGGTGTTAAAAAGGATAATGAAAAATTCAAGAAATCTGGCTAGAAATCTAAGCCTAATCCTAATGTAAGAAAAGACAAGTGTCATGTTTGTGGAGAAACAGGACACTATGCTAGAGAATGTCAACATTGTAAGAATGGTTCGAGCTCGGCTAACATGGTTAAGGAGAACCTTGTTGCCATGGTCTTGTATGGCAAGTGGGCCCTTCGGTTGGTGGTTGACTCTGAAGCTACTGTCCATATTTGCAACAATTGTGTCATGTTCAAAACATTTGAAAAGGTTGTTGTGCACAAAGTTCAAATGGGAAATAGTTCATGTGCTAGTGTTAGAGGCAAAGAAACTGTGCAGATCAATTTTACTTCCAAGAAAACTAACCTTGCTGAATGTTTTATTTTGGGCTAGAAACTAATAAAAGCTTAATTTATGTAGATCTTTTGGATTGAATCTGGCAAAATCATTCTTATCAAGAATGGTGTCTTACTTGGAAAGGTATATGCAAATAATGAAATTTACAAGATGTCAATCAATAATATTAATTATGTTTCTGTTTATATGACTTGTTCAATTTCTTTATGGCATAGTAAATTAGGATATGTTAGTATAAAGAATTTAAAAAATATGTATGCAATGGGATTAATAGATATTAGTAATGATAAACTTGACAAATGCGAAGTATGTGTTAAATCAAAAATTATGAGAAAATCATTATGCAAAGGGAATCACAATTATTAGATTTAATACATAATGATATTTGTGAATTGAATGGAATGTTGACAAGGGGTAGAAAACGATATTTTATTACATTTAAAGATGATGCTAGCAGATTCTATTATGTGTATTTGTTAAGAACAAAAGATGAAGTACTTGGCTCATTTAATATAAATTAGAAGTAGAAAATCAACTCAAGAAGCAAATTAAAATTCTACGTTATGATAAAGGTATTGAATATTTTTTATATGATTTTGATGTATTTTGTGAAGAAAATGGCATCATATTTCAAACAAGTGTTGCATATACACCACAACAAAATGGTGTAGCTGAAAGAAAAAATCATACATTTTATGATATGATTAACTGTATGTTAAACCATGCCAATTTGCCAAATAATTTGTGGGGCGAGGCACTTTTAACTACTAGTCATATTTTAAATAGGATTTCTAGTACAGTTGTGAAAACTAGTCCATATGAAATATGGAAAGGCAAAAAATCTAACATAAATTATTTTAAAATGTGGAGGTGTATTGCTTATTTTCGAGTTCTTGATCCTAAGAGGACTAAGTTAGGGGCTAGAGCTATTAGAAATATATTTGTTGGATATGCTGCTAATTGTAAAGCTTATAGGCTTCTTAATTTGGAATCTAATGTAATCATTGAGTTAAGATATGCGAATTTTTTGAAAATAAATTTTTGAAAGATGCTGAAAATATTGCTACACCTACACTTGATGAGCCTAGACATAATGTCTATTGTTGAGATTGGGGAACCTAATGTTCTAGAACAACCATGCCGACCTAAGAGGAGTTCTAGAGCTAGAAAAGAGAAGAATTTGGATAAAGACTTTATTTCTTCGTAGTCTTTATTATTTTTGGCGGAGGGAGACTAAAATAATAAGGTGGTAAATGAGATACCCTCTATATATAGTCTTGAGACTGATCCTAAATCATTTAAAAAAAGTTATGACTTCTAGAGATGCTGCTTTTTGGAAAGAAGCAGTAAATGATCAAATTGATTCAATTTTAGAAGATAAAACTTGGTATTGATAGATTTACTTAATGATTCTAACCTATAGGGTGCAAATGGATATTTAGAAGAAAATATAATACTAATGGTACTATATCTTTTTTTCAAGCAAGATTAGTAGCTAAAGGGTTTAGACAAGTAGAGGGTATTGACTATTTCATTACTTACGCACTGACTGAACGAGTTACTTCCATCAAAATTCTTTTTTCTTTGAATTTTCTTTAAGATCTTTTTGTTCATCAAATGGATGTTAAGAAAGTATATATGGAACAACCTGTAGGATTATTGTTCCGAAAATAAGGTTAAAGTGTGCAAGTTAGTTAAATCTCTTTATGGTCTAACACAAGCACCAAAATAGTGGCATTAGAGATTTGATATTGCTATTTTAAACTTTAGGTTTAAACATAACAGTGCGGACACGTGCTTATATTCTAAAACCATTACAGACTATATGGTGATAGTCTGTTCGTATGTTGATGATATGTTGATCATTAGTACAAACATTATTAGAGTAAATGAGACTAAAAAGTATTTATCCTCTGTCTTTAAGATGAAAGACTTAAGTGAAGTAGATACTATTTTAGGCATCAAAGTAAAAAGGCATAGTGGGGGTTTTGTGTTGAATCAATCCCATTATATTGAAAATGTATTAAATAAGTTTAGCCACCTTGAAATTAAGGAGGTGAACACTCTATATGATAGTGGAGTTAAACTTAAAGCAAATTTTAGCAGAGCTATTACACAGCTAGAGTAAGCAAGTGCTATAGGTAGCCTTATATACGCTATGCATTGCACTATACTAGATATTTATTTTCCAGTTTCTAAACTTAGTAGATACACAAGCAGTCCAAATGTTTATCATTGGAAAGCTATTAGTAGAGTGCTTGGTTACCTTAAGAGAACTAGTAGCTTAGGATTATTTTATGATAAATTTCCTAGTGTCTTGGAGGGATACTCTGATGCAAGTTGGATCAATAGTGTGAGAGATAATAAATCCATATGTGGGTGGATTTTCACTCTTGTCGGTGGGCCTATTTATTAGGCAAGCAAGAAACAGATGTGTATTTCTCATTCTACTATGGTGATAGTCTGTTCGTATGTTGATGATATGTTGATCATTAGTACAAACATTATTAGAGTAAATGAGACTAAAAAGTATTTATCCTCTGTCTTTAAGATGAAAGACTTAAGTGAAGTAGATACTATTTTAGGCATCAAAGTAAAAAGGCATAGTGGGGGTTTTGTGTTGAATCAATCCCATTATATTGAAAATGTACTAAATAAGTTTAGCCACCTTGAAATTAAGGAGGTGAACACTCTATATGATAGTGGAGTTAAACTTAAAGCAAATTTTAGCAGAGCTATTACACAGCTAGAGTAAGCAAGTGCTATAGGTAGCCTTATATACGCTATGCATTACACTAGACTAGATATTTATTTTCCAGTTTCTAAACTTAGTAGATACACAAGTAGTCCAAATGTTGATCATTGGAAAGCTATTAGTAGAGTGCTTGGTTACCTTAAGAGAACTAGTAGCTTAGGATTATTTTATGATAAATTTCCTAGTGTCTTGGAGGGATACTCTGATGTAAGTTGGATCAATAGTGTGAGAGATAATAAATCCATAAGTGGGTGGATTTTCACTCTTGTCGGTGGGGCTATTTCTTAGGCAAGCAAGAAACAGATGTGTATTTCTCATTCTACTATGGATTCTAAGTTTACAACTTTGGCTCAAGTAGGACATGAGGCTGGTTGGATAAGAAATATGTTATTAGACATAAATCTTTGGCCAAATTCAATGCATCCCATTTCACTATATTGTGATAGTGAAGCTACGCTTGCAAAAGCATATAGTGGTACCTATAATGGTAAGTTTAGACATATCGGTCTTAAGCATGAATTTGTGAGACAATTGATACATGATGGTATTATTACAATTGTCTATGCCAAATCTTGGCAGATCCGCCTTATTAAGTCTCTGACGAGAGACTTAATAAGTTTCCCTACATGAGATATAGGAATTAAATCACTTTGAGCTAGGGGTGATGGTAATCTGACTTATATCTAGGTTATCCTTAGTCTATAAGTTCAATGGAAAAAACAAGTCACAGTTATTGGCTGTGTAACTATCTTTTGGTCTCACATATAGTTTATGATAGTAACGTCTATTGCATGACTGAGGTTGAAATATACTCTTAACAAAGTGATACACTCTTGGCAACAGAAGTGCATGAGAAACACTTTGCTTATATGAACTAGAAGTGGAGCCTCTTCTTATAAAAAGTTGTGGTTTACTTTCTTGGAGGTTCATGAAACAGGATATTGCGCATGGCCATAAAAGCGCAAAGTAATGAGATTGCTCATTGTGGAGGGAGGATTGAGTGTGTATGATGACTCTGATCATGTCATATAGGAGTAGAGGTTCATTCTGCGGACATCATCAACTTTGACATGATTTTGAGTTATTTACACTAAGGGAAAGTTCAATGTTCGTCACACCTTTCTTTATGCATATAATCCTTAGAGTTAATTAATAGAGAGTTGTTTGGTTAAAAGTAGTTTTCCAAACAAGTGGGAGATTGTTAAAATATACCTTAAATAGAGTGTTTCTAATTATGTCTAATGTGGGGTATATGGAGAGATGCATAGTTGTTTATAAAACTAACTCTTTGAATTAATTCAAAAAACATTATGAATTCATTTATGCAATTATGAATTTATTTCAGTGGTAATTATAGGTTATGAATTCATTTTAGCGGTTATAAATTTATTTAAGTAGTTATGAATTTAATTCAGGGGTTATGAATTCATTTTTGTGATTATGAATTCATTTGCAATTATGAATTTAATTCAAGAGTTATGAATTTATTTCTACGATTATGAATTTATTTCAATGGGTATGAATTCATAATATGAATTCATTTCAAGAGTTATGAATTCATATGCAATTAAATAAATAACAATATTTTGAAACCGTTATTATTCTTAAAATGATTACATAATTAAATTTGTAACTGAAGATTTTTTAAATAAAAACATATGAAGTCTTTAATTTTAAATTATTAGATACAATCTTCTTATCTTCTCTTAAAAAAAGAGAAAAAATAATTAACCTTCACACAGAAACTTTTAGAGATTTTTTCTATGAATTGTTTTCACAAGAAAATTACTTTTTTAAGGCTTGATATATATACTGAAGGTGTATTAACTGTAACATTTAGCAAACCTTTATGGTAGGGCCAACAAAAATCTTAAGAATAGGGACAACTCGTGTTATTCATTGTTCAATCTTCTGAATTCATCATACTTTGTAATTATAAAAATAACATAATCTATAATGCAAAATGAGGAGCATATAGCAATAAATGAAAGTAATGATGAATATATGAAGTTGGTCATGTAATATGTCTTGTGCCTACTTTTGTGTCGAGTTTTTTACTTCCAAGCAACAAAATCCAGATAGAAGAAATCTAGTAAAAGTGATCCCCTTAGACTTAGAAACAAGAATATTTCATATTTGCAATGAAAAGGAAAATTACACGTACCCAATATTAAAGCTTTAAGCAATATCTTTTTCAATTAATCAATTTAGTGTAACACAAACAATAAATCTGCTATGTGACGTATTTCTTTCTGTAACTGATGAGTAAGTTTCATATGTAATCACTTCATACAAAAAGAGACATATATATATATATATAGAACAAAACTTTGTTAGTTATACGTCTTTTTTCTTTTAAAAATAGTTTTAAACCTTGTTAGTTATGAGTCATGTGTTGCTTGTGGATAAAGATGGAACTAAAACTTTTACATGAATATGAAATTGGTATAATTGTTAGATGACTTAAGCAATATGTTATCAGCTTCTCTATTATAAGTTGGTTAATTATGACTTACACCAACACATGGAGCATGCATGTAATGTTACAGAATTGAATTGGCATCAAATTATTAAGTAGCAAGCTAGATTTAAGAGTATTAAACATTATATGAGAGAAGGGAATAATTAAATAGGAAATACATAATTACTAGAAGAGAAGTTCCACCCTAGAATTTATAAAATCAAAAATATAAAAGTAAGGAAATTTAGATTTTACAAGGATAATGTTAGGGGTATATGTATTCATTACTAAAAGTGTTAGGTGATTCAAAATAGGTCTCATTTTTTGTTAAACAATTTCACTTTTAAAATTTTAATTATTTCACTTTTTGTATGACTAGCTGTTTTAATCGAATTCAAACATTGATTTTATTTATTTATTTATTACACTTATGTTATTTCTTGTTATAAAAAAGAAAGAATATCAAAAGTTTATATATTTGTTGAATGAGTTATAAATGTTTTATTATTTATAACCAAATAAGAGAGTCAAACACAGGATTTAGCTTGTTAACTATCAAGCTCTTGTTATGGCACGTACTTCTTTCTTTTTCGATAGGTTGTGAACTTGTGGCCAAAAAAAAAGTAGGATGTGAACTTGGTTTGTGTTTTTCTAATTGGTTTGTATCTGTTGGCTCAAAATGTAAACATAAGGGTGAATATGTTTTGTAATTAAAAACTTAATTAAAAACTTAATCTTTTTGGATTAAAACCACAATCACGGTAAGTAATCAAATAATTTGTAGAAAAAAGGAAGACTAAAGAGAGATTGCAAGTGGTTCACCAATTTTTTTTTGCTACATCCACTTTTCAAGCTTGACTTGAGAGTTCAATCCACTAAAAACTTATCAATTGTAGGGCTTTACAACCTTTACAAAACAGAATTGCAAGATTAGTAACCTTAACAACCACTGAATTACAGGGCTTAACAACCTCTGCAGGTTCTTTAAAATTGAACGTGAGTAGAAATGTTCCAAGCTTAATTTTAAGCTTTAATTTTTTATCACTCAATATTTTAAATAGAAAGAAAAAGTGTGATTTACAAAAACACTCAACTAACAAAACAATTAGAAGGAGATGAAACTTCAAAACTTTGTTCTCGAGAAAACAAATAAGGATGGATATGAAAGTTCTGATCTTGCTTTGTTTCAAGGATTTTGAATTTGAAAGTGAAAGATTAAGATTGAAATTTACAGTAGTCCCACGGTAATGCATATGACACCCCAATCTGTGATTGTGTAGGGTTGGAGTGTGCTGAGTCCTACTTCAAGTTTATGTTGGCTTGATCTTGGCTATATAAGCTACAAGCATTAACTGCTAAGTATCTTCAAGCTAGTATTTTAACTTATGTGATATGGGTTATAGATTTTTCAAGGTACTTGGGCTTGGGGCGTTACAGTGCAATTCCCTATTCTTTTTCTATCCTGACAGCCACATATGTCCTTTCTTCAAAAATTTTGGTAGTGCGCTGCAATTCTTATGAGATAGTGCATGAGACTCTTTGTACGTTTTGGGTAACACAATGACATTGATATTGTCATCTTAGATGTCAAAATTTGCCTACTTATGAATTTGGTGCAAAAAGTACATCGAGCAAACCAGCTGAGGAAAAAGATGAATAATGACTAAGTTAGATAAAGCAACTGATAAATTTAATTGATCCAGATACAAATGTTCAGTTGACTGTTTGTCTAAGACGTCTTCATTGAAATAATAAATAAGCTTTAGTTGACAGAGAAGACCATAGTTGAGAAGCTTCAATTGACATTGTTTTGTCTGTTGTTTAGTAGTTTAGTTGATTGAAGTGATTATAGTTGATCCAGATATAGTTGATTGTGAAATTTCATCTGACTATCTTGAAAACGTCGCTGTTTGCTTTTATTTCTGCTAACTAAAGCTAATGGTTTCAATTGAAATGCTACGTTACATTTTCAGCTGACTGCCATTAAGTAAAGTGATGTATTGCATAAGCTTTAGTGTTAACTATTAAAGGTACTTCAAGTGATTAAAATACACTTTTTAATTAATTGTTTAAATTAATTAATGTAGTTGCAAACTTCAACCAATAGCTGTATTAGTTGTTGACTTTGATATTTCAGTCGACCGTACATGTAATAAAATAATATTTTGTAAAATTAATTTAATTATTATTATATTTGTATATAATTATTTAGTTATCATCAAAACCAATTATGTATTATTGAATTAAATTATTCATTGCATTTGGTACACACAAACACAAACAACACCTGAACGATTTGAAAACACAAACTTGACTTACATAATAAATGATAAATGATAAATATATATATATATATATATAGTCTACCCTTTTTTCCTATAATCAACTCCTTTGATTAATTAAGATTTGAATATAACACCTTATATGATTTAGCATGCAAGTGGTGATAATAGTGGTGGTGACTTGGTAGAGATAGAGAATGAATAATATTTTAAAAATTGAACCCAACCATGGTATGTCTGGTTGAACGGATTATAATCAGATAGTGTGAACATGTTTGAATCATAAAACTGTTTTAGTCGTTTTAGTGGTTCGATAGTTAGAAAATGTGAGAACCGAAGGACATGAGTTCAACTATATGATTAGACCATTGTTTATTTATTTTTCACTCTAAAAGACTAAATGATGTGGGTTTTGGGTATGTTTTGACAAGCGTATCAATATGCCTAGCTTCAAAATCAGTTGAAAACTCAAAAAGAAATTCAAAATAGATTTAATTATACTATAACTAATTGCAAATATGATAAATTTAGAATTATTGTTTTTGCATTCTTATGTTCTTAACATTTAACATTATATGTTGACAATAGAATTAGTTTCACTATCAGTTGAATCAAGGGTGACACTAGACTAAGTTAGTTTATGAACTATTCATTAAAAGTCACAGCAAGTTTGACCTTTTTTTTTTAGAAAAATAGCTGATTTTGAATTTTTCAAAACTCAGTTTGTAAGATCATGAATTGAGTTGTTTAATATTTTGTTTTTCCATGTTTCAGAATATGTTTAACCAACATGATAACTAATCGATTACGATAAATTGGATCAAATTTTGCATTTTTTTCTTCTGTAGTACCTTGAGTGACATGAGCTAGTGCATTGTAGATTCTTATCCAAGACTTGTATTATTTGATGATGCCATGTGAATAACTAAAAAACCCAATAACTAAAGTTTCGTAAGGGAACTGGAGCAGGCTACCATTAGACAACCTAAATGACCGCTTAGTGATAAAGTAGGTAAGGGTGCAGACACATCATTTGCCACCCTCCTTTCCCTCCTTTTTACCATGACAAGTCCTTGTGAAATAACTCCGATGAGAAGAAAAAGAAGGTTTTAAAAGACCCCCCCAGCCCAACCCTAGACACTCTAAGATCCTTTTTCAAACTTGATCCCATTTCAACTCAAGAGATGGATAAATAGACACATCTCATTGCATTGATCGGGGCGTTCATAATGACTGAGGGGGTGAAAGACCAATAAGTGAGTTATTTTTCATTTATTTTTTCATAGATATATTTATATATAAAAGAATAATATAAGAAGTAACTTTGTTTGGTGTTAATTTATTCAATTGTCTCTTCAGTTGGTTCTTGGGTTTAACACATCTCATTAATTAACATAACTTTAAAAAAAAAAAAAATTTAAAATCTTTCATAAGCACTTAATTAGTTGAATTTAAATTCTCAAACTCTTAACGAAGTTATGATAAATACTAATAAAACTCATGCCATACGCGAATTTGAAGAGCTAAATCGAATTTTGGTAAAGCTCAACTCAAGCTTGAGCACCCCTAAATTCATTCACACTTAAAAAACGGTAACATGGTTTTTTTTTTTTTTTTTTTGGTTTGTTGAATTTTTGCAAACATTAATAATCTTATTTTGTTTACTATAGGGATATGATGACCTTTTAGACTGTGTGGCTTTCAAATTTTGACATACTTGCCATTTGTATGCATATACGTGTTTTGTATATATTTTATTTTTTATCTTAATTTGACATTTTTTTTAATTAATTCAATTTGATAAAAGGATGAGAGTGAGTAGGAGAGTGAGAAAGTAGAGAGGTTATTGTATTAGGTGTAAGGAGAATATTTTTTAGTAGTTATCAAGTGATAGAAGAAAATTTGTTAATTGAATTTATTTTTTAAATAATTGAAATTTCTATACATTATATAGTAGGAGACCATAAGGGATTTCTCATTTTTATAACAGTATGGATATAGATATGTAAGCAACTAAATGTTGTATCTTTTTGGCCAATAAATGAGCAAACCCTGGAATATCTTATCTTGTCTGTCATAGGCTTGCAATTACCAAATGTGATATTATCAAGCAACTAGATGTTGTATCTTGTCCAATGATACATATATGTACCTTCTTAAGTTATGGATATGAAATCCTAATTCACTATTGATATTCAAATGTATGCGTAGATACGCTATTAGATTATATCCAAGAAAATATGATACTTTAATACTTTCGATATCTTTACATACATATCCTACAAACTCAATGGCAAGAATCAACAAAAATGTTTTAAGTGATTTGTTATTTTTACTTTAACAAAGAAATAACTTTTAGTTTGGCTATTTTATTTCTTAATATTTTTTTAGTATTTTCTAATAGTTAATATTTTTTTTATTTAGAAAATATAACAAATAAAATTGATTGTTTTTGTTTTTACATATTTATACTTCATTATAAACAAGTAAATTATACAAACTAATTTGTGTTTGTAAATTATTATATTAGATTTTGTAAGTATAAATACCTATAAATTAGAGTTCACTATACTTGTGTTGGTTATATATATCGTGTACAGTTTTATAAATGATTAAGATTATAAGTGCAAAACATAAATATATATATTTGTAAAAAGACAAATCAAACCTTTAAACATGTACAATTAATCATTATATATAATACAAACCACTATAACTAAGTATTACATAATATTTTTACATGTTTCATATATTTTTGAGACTATATACCGTTTGCATTATATTTTCAATATATACCTGACATGTTTTTGTTTCTAGACCAACCAGCATGCTAACAAAAAATAATATTTTAATCATGGGCTATTATTATTATATGTGATCTCTTGCATTTGGGAAATTGGTGATAATATTAGATTATATTGACCCAAGCTAAAAAGCTCAGGTGACTCAGATATATGACTTGACAAACTAATTTACAACCATAAATTTAGTTGGAGGCAAATTTAAAGGTTGGTTAGAATCTCTTTGAGAGACAGATGTTGTTGGAGTAGATAATTTCATAATTTTTTTTTAATTTCTACTTAAATAATTTATTTTTAATTTGATTAAACAAAGTAATTAATCAAATTACACATACACTAATTTGAATAATTTCACTGTAATAATTTTTTTTTTTTTTAATGTAATAACACATGTCCTAAACAATGAGACTTTCCTGGTTTCTTGCTCTGTTTGACAAGTAATGAAGTCCAAAGTCAAAGAGATAACGAGTCTGCTGGCTGCTATTCAAATTTCTTTGTTTAGGGAAGTTGTGACTGTTAGCTAGCTAGTTTGATTTTTGAGTCCTTTTCTTCTACACAATATTGATTCTTCTTAACTGACCACGTTTTAGGAAAGGGAGGAGGGCATGACTAATATTCACCAATTCTATTAGGTGCAACTAAATGAAGATGTGTAATTTGCACAATTGATTATAACTCAAATATAAAATTATTCATATATGAATTCAACTAAAGGTTTAAATTTTTGAGTGAAATAATTTTTTAACTGTATAAAATTAAAGTCTAAATGACCAAATTATTATAATTGAATTTTCAACACCACCCAATTAATATGATTATAATTGAATTTCAACATAAAATATAAAGGAGATAATGCATCTGTTTGGTTTGTATTTTAAAACAACTTTTAGGTTAAACTTTTCTACAAATTTGTTGATAATAGAATTTTAATTTTTTAAGCTTTGCATGAAAATCATTTTTGGGCTTTAGAGTTCTAAAAGTTGAAGTTAGAAAAAAAAAATTCAAATAAAAAACAAGAGAATCTCAAATTAATTTTAATAATTATTTTATTTAGACAAATATAATCATAAAATTTGTCAAATAATTTTTTTTGGTATTTTTAATACTCAATGATTTTTTGAAAAATAAAACAAATAATTTTTTATATCTCATTGTTTTTATGTTTATTCATCCAAATATTTTTTTAGCTTTTTATACAATAATTTTTAAACAACTTTACTAAAAAAGTATTTTCACACACAACGTAACCAAACAAGATTACTGAATACTTTTTATACTCACAAGCATAAGTTAGTATGTATGACATCATATAGTAATGTAAATCAAAATTCATTCTCTGAGTCTTTAATCTTTTGAATGAGAAAAAAAAAGTCAAATATGTATTCATATAAGTTGATTCTATTGACACAATAATATTATATTAATGATATATTTGTATATTTTACAAACAATAATATGAATCAGTCAAGAGTACAATAAAAATGAAATATTTATGTAGGTAATAGAATTTGAGTATTCGTAAATATATAACACAATCTTATCATTCTACCAAATATCTGTTGTCAGTCAAATTAACTAAGATCTATAATAAGAAAAATTAAACCTTATAGTTTTTTTTATTTCTTGGAATTTTCATATGCATTACTATGAAACTAATTTTTTAAGTTTTGTCACAACTAGATGACCTTCTTAATAATTTTCTAATTTAAAACCCTATAATCTTTAATATCACATATTTGAACAAAAAACAGACTATGCGTAGTACGCACACTGCTCACAATAAGATGTAACATTCAATCTATTCTTGGGCCCTCGGCGACTTGGCATACAGAGTTCAGCTTACCATATTCGTTGTTTATTAATTAAGCTCTCTTTTTATAAAAAAAAATAAAATTTATCTATTTATTTTAGTAATAATATTTAACAGGCTCAATTAATAAAATTAACATTTAATAAGCAAATAAAAACACAAATACAACCACAATCAGAGTAAAAATTCATAGAGGCAAAGAAAAGATCGTCTTCGGAATCGTAAAAAGGTCAGTTAGATTTCTTCGTCTATGTTCTTACAATTCAATCTTCTTTAGGGTTTCATATTCCAGGTTTTGTGCTGATTCTTAAGCTTGTATTGCTTTCTCTTTTTGAAATTTTGAAATTTTGAACTTTTATATTTCAATTTGAATTAGTTTGTTGTTGCAGACAAGTTTTTTTTATGAATATTTGAGTTCATAATTTCTCAACTTGTGTTTGGTTGTTGAGAAAATGGAGGAAAACTATCAAAACTCTGGTTTTTTTTTTTTTTTTTTTTTTTTTTTTTTGTGGTTGTATTTATTATTTATGTATAAAAACATCAAAATAAAGGAAAAAAATGAAATTCAGACATACTTTTGTTTGACTCACCCAAATGTTTTTTTTTCCTATTTCTATTTATATCAGAAATTGATATTCTGATCTCTTTTTGGTAGTATCCAGAAAGAACTGAAGTTTGTTTGATCGCTTTCAAACTTCTTCCTCATTCATCTATTTTGATGGTTTTGCTTGGTATAACTGCTTGTTTGCTGACAAAGGTTGGGGAAAAGGTGATCAAATTTTTTGAACTTGGTAATTTTTTATTGAATAATTTGCCCTGTTTTATTGCCTCATAATTAGCTAATTGCTGGCCTGAGGTGATTTTTGCTTTCTTTGTTCCATTTCTTTCTTTCTATTTCTGCAATTTTAAAATTGAGACAATTTAGAAGTTTCAGAATTTTGTTTTTGTGCTATGAATGAGTCCCTTTATATATATATATATATATTACTAATGTCATTGTATTTTTACAATCAGTTTTCTGCAAATTATATTTTCTGTTTATTTGGGTTCTCTCCAGTTTAGTATCTTATCGACTTCACTGCAGGATACGTTTGCATATTGATTTAACCCCTATCGTTTATCATTGAATGTCTTTCTATAAATTAACATCTCTTAATCTTTTATTTTTCCTTCTTTGCATATCTTTTATTAAAAAATTTACTGCATCATTCTATATTCTCTTAATTTTTGCCTTGTTTCCCATATTAACTTTTTCCATTTGTTTCAGCATTGATATCTTCGGCAGCATATTAGCAACCATGAGAATCAAGAAAGGGAGTAAAGTGGAGGTGTTAAGCAAAACGGAGGTACCTTCAGGGTCCTGGCGATGTGCGACGATAATCTGGGGTAATGGCCATAATTACACTGTTAGATATGATGTGTACAATGGTGACACTGACAAGGCTGTTGTAGAGCGGGTATCCAGGAAAGACATAAGACCTTGCCCTCCTTCACTTGGAGTTGCAGAAAATTGGATGCCGGGTGATGTTGTAGAGGTGTTTGAGAATGTCTCTTGGAAAATGGCCAAAGTTTTGAAAGTTTTGGGGAAAAAGTATATTTTGGTCAGGTTACTTGGATCTTCTCTGGAATTTAAAGTGACCAGGTTTGACATCCGGGTGAGACAGTGTTGGGAAGATGAAAAATGGATTGTCATTGGAAAGGTATGTTTCTCAATTACCAAATCCATTCCTGAGTGTTTCAAAGAGCCAATTATGATTTATGAGGCTCTATTTACGTGACCCTTTTTTAATCCCTTATTTATAAATATTATCATATCCATCAGTATTGGAACAAATTTCGATTTGAAATAAGAGACTGGATCAAGTGTTGGAATTTGCTAATTCAGTTGGTCTTGTTGTCATCTGATACTTTCACTACTGATACTCTTTTGCTTCCCCTATCCTGATATGTAACTTTGAGCCAGTATAAAATCTAACTACCACTTGAGAACATGGATCTTATGGACTAGCTGTTATGTTTTATGTGTCAATTTACTTATTTTCTTCTGCATACAGGGTTCTGGAAGTTGTAAAAATGGAAAGCACAGTAATAGGTTTACTCTAAGGTACAATCCAAATTTAAGTCCAGAAAATCAGAAGATAAGTGCAAGGACAACACTACCTGTTAAAAATGACTGCTGTCCTGGAAAGAAGGAAGTTGATGTTCTGGAATCTTATCTTGTTTCTTCTAAAACCCTGAAGCGAGGGTCACCTTATTGCCATACTCAAATTGAAGCCTCCCAAAAGTTTAGAGCAATTGAGAAAGAAGGCAGGTGTCACCGAGCAATAGCTGCAAATCAATCTGCATTTCTTAAACAGGTAGATGCTGTAGTTATCGCAAGAGATGTGGTGGGTGAAAATTGCATATATGGTTCTATAAACAACAGAACAACTGGAATATCTGAAGTGGGCATAGAAAGGAGGAAAGCGACTGGCACTGTTGGGTATTCATTTGCAATAAACTTAGAATCAAATGATGCTGATAGTGTTACATGCTCTGTTGGTAGTTGTAGTATCACTAGCAACAACTCCTGTAAGTTGCGTCATCATGTTTGTGCGTATCCCATTGAAGATGTAGATGGTCAAAATAGTGATGCTGAATCTGTATGTCAGTGGGGATACGAGGAAGGGAATTATCCCCTTCCTGCAAGGGAGGAATTGGCAGAAGAAATCCATAGGTTAGAGTTGCATGCCTACCGTTGCACCATGGAGGCATTGCATGCATCAGGACCTTTAAGTTGGGAAAAAGAAGCATTGGTGACAAATCTTCGCCTTTCGCTCCACATATCAAATGACGAACATTTGATGGAGCTAAGAAACTTAATTTCTTCTGAAAACAGTATTCCTATAAGATGACAGGAAATCTTTGGTTATACTTTGTCCAAGATTTTTTTTCCCTAGTTGTAGAATCTCTTAGTCCTTTGCTTTAATGGCCTCATTTAATTGTAAAAAGCAAGATGAGATAATACCATTTCTCCTCTTATTGTTTAGGACTTAGGATCTAGTGCAATTTTGATGTATACAGCAAATGTTGTGAAGATAATATACTTTTGTAATGTCATCCTTGTGGACTTTTTTTTTTTCTGTGATCTTTGTGGGATTTTTCCGTTACATGTGATCATCAAGATCTTTTTAGCATTTTTAGTTATGATGTAGATTTTCTGAACAGTCAGAACATAACAAGGATGTGTACTGTGTAGCCAATACGCCATAAGATTCTGTCAATGAGATTAATGCTTTGGTATGAGAATTGACTGCTAATATTAGAAATCATCTGCTTTTAGGATGATAATGCATTGTTCAATGATATTCTTGTGAGGTTCCTGCATTGTGTTCATTATTTATGCTTTTAATCTGTCCAAATTTAAATGAAATTAATATTTCTCTGTTTTTATTATGTACACCCTCAATCATAAGGAAGCTGTTTCATGCTTTCTGTATTAATATAAATATGTTGTGGGAAGTACAATACATGATACCGATTATCTCCATGACATTTGGCACCATAAACCATATCATTTGAAGATACTATTGATCCTTCCCCTGCATTTTCCAGGGCTGAAGTAGGAGTAATGTGGACCTTGATTCCAGATGTCTACAGATGATGTTGGTGTTTTCCACCTTCCTGTTGGTCCAGACAATTTAGGAAGGCTCATGATGAGCCACTAAATCTCATGAATTTGTGGGGTTGAAGGTGCAAGCTCAGAATCTTGTGGCTTCCATGGGATGACCTGATATGGAGATGCTTAAGAGGTTTATATCAAACCTTTACCTCAGTTTAGCCAAAAAAAAACTTTTACTTTCTGACTCATGTATTACTCTTCATATGTTGCAAAATCATCACATGCAATTTTTCCTCAATACTTTTGGATTTCAGTTGCTTCTTAAATATATTTGATTCATTTCACTTCACTGTATTGGCTTAAGAGCTTCCTATATTTGAAGCCTGTTTAAGGCTCGTTTGAATTATGTAGGCAAAACATATGAGCATTTTCTTATGATGTTGGAAAGAAACATCTAAGAGACTGAATGAAGATGATGCATGGTGGATTTTCTGTGAGCATATTGTTCAATGATGCAAAAACTGTTTCTGAGGTAAGAACATTGTTACGCCTATTGAGAAATGCAAAAGGCTATGCTCTATTGGAAATACAATGCTCAGTTTCAATTATTTGGAAGCTGTTTCAAGATTTTGCTAGCTACGCTGCATAATGTGGTATGGTTCCGATTTCCATTCCACTTGTTGGGAGTGTTATATGTATTGCATTACCCGTCATCTGACTGGATCAATAGGGCAATCTATTTGAGTCTTGTTCTTGCAATGGCTGGTTACAACAATATTGTTCAGTTATATGTATTGCTCTGCAACTAGTTTACTATTTTTTTTTCCTGTTAGAACCCATATATGTGAAAAATTGACGCTGATTTTTCTTGATAACACATTCCTGTCATTTATGTTCCATTTAGAGCATGATTCAGATGCTTGTCGAAGAATTTGGTCCTAAGCATGAAGATACAGGTAAACATATTACTATAACAGAAGCTGGGCTGTCGATGTATCTTTACTAAGCTTCTTTATGTAAGTTAATATGAATGTGCTAGGATCTTGAGTGGTCTAGCAGCACTTGTATCTTTACCTATCTTAGAGAACCAAGAATCGACTTTCTTGAAAGGCTTACTTGGGATTTCTTCTACCTTCCCCACCCCGATAAAAAATAAAAAAATAATATGCATGTTATGATTCATGACAAGGTACCTACATCATTTTCTTTCACCTAGAACCTGATCTTGTTCATTCCACTCTATCTGGAGCCATATATATTCTTGTTCTTCTTTAAAACCAAAACTTATTTTGGCAGCATAATACCGATCTGTGTATTGGCAACTAATTGGGGAGTCTGGAGCTCATTCAAAAGCTGTGAATGGAATTTTTTTTTTTAGAGCAGAACAGATTACTTAGGGACGATTTTGGAATTTCTTTCTGTAATTATTTTGACATAGAATTCAATGGAAAAGGTTATAGTAATAAAATTGTAATTGCTATTTTTTTATAATTAATTTATACAGTGAGTTATGAATTCTAATAGGAATCACACTTATTTTTATTATTTCTTATTTCATATTTTTATGTATTTATTATTATAAATAAATAAATTTTAAATTTTAAAAATATGGCTCACGAATAAAATCACACGATAAATTAATTTGTATATAAATTAGTTGTTGATGTATATTTATAAATGAGAGAGAAGAATTAAAATGGAAGGTAAGGTATATATTTATAAATGAGAGAGAAGAATTAAAATGGAAGGTAAGGGCACAGGTGGGCATGTCACTGAAATCAGCAACAAAACTCCAAGCTGTCGTTCCTCCATCAGTCTCATTTTACTAGTACATGAATCATGATAATGTATGTAAATGGGGGAATATTCAAATGGTTAATATATTAATGAAAAAGGTTGATGGAGTTACACTTTGACCTTAATAAATAGTTTATGGATATGAGACCTACAAATGAGTTGTGGCATTTATGTGGCTCCACTGAATCCTCTACCATTGTCTCATTTGAATCCTTCATCATTGGTACTCCCATGTGATGATGCCCCCCTTTCACTCACTGAAATGAGAGAGAGAGACTGATAAGAGAGAAAATGCCTACATAGGGTTTGATTGGATGCTACTTGTGTTTTGGCCACCCTAATTTGTCCTCAACCCATTTCTTAATTAGATGTGTTTTTTCTAATAAATATATGTTATTTGGGGCTATTTTAAATTCTCCCAAGTCACAACCTAAGCATCACACATTTAATGCAACAACTAATTTGGAAGAGTTGCCTACTTTTAAAATTGATTGTGTGATTCTTATTATTTTTGAGTAATTGAGATTTCTTCTGTTTGCAACAAAAACCAATTAGGGAAGGAGTAATTTTTTAGACAAGTCTTATAAATTGTTGGTCATACTAAATATTCCCTTTTCAATTAAACATCATACTTGTCTTGAAACTTTAAAAAGTTTAAATAAATCTCAAAAATTCTATGGAGGAGTGAGTGTATGAGAATGAAAATTATTGTGTAGCTTAAACTCAAAGTCTTCCAATAAAAAAGTAAAGATCGAGCATGCTTTGAGTCTACTTTGCAATATTTTTTGTTTTTGGGTATTCATTTCTGTTATGCAAGAAAATGTATAGAAAATGTACCCAAAGGAACAAAATTATAATAAATAAATTATGAATTATCTAACAATTGAGTGATTATATCTAATGAAGAGATAAGAATAGCTTGGTGGTTAAAAATGTTTGTTTTCTTCATTGAATTTTCCAATATTCAAATTTATATACTTGGAGTTGTGAACAGTAAAATTTTTACAATTTTTTTGATTTCAGTGTGAAAATTTTTTGATCAAATCAAGGAGATATATTAGCTGAGACACAGATAAACAGATTTGAATATTACTAGACCATTAAAAATAATAACTACTTTCCAATCAAAATTGAGATTGTTTTCTTTCATTATCTAATCTTTTAAAGTATCCCACTTTGTCCCTCCCAAATAAAAGTAAAAATGAAATCATATATAATTTTTGATAAAATTATAATTTAAAATGTTTCAACAAATAACCATCTAATTCTCTCTTGACCTATTTCTCTAATTTGATTTTCAACATGAAAACTGGTGTCTCGAGAAAATAAAGGGGAAAAAAAAGAAAAGAAGCAGAAGCCATGAGGGCACCCTATTTTGTGTTTACTCCTCATTATTCTTCTGCATGTCATAAATTAGCTAGCTCAGAGATATGGATCCTGTAAATTAAATTTTTATTAATTAAAAGAAAATTGGTAAGCTCGTAGGGGCCAATATATATTTTTTTTCTTATTTTGTCTTTTCCCAATCATATAGGCTATTAAAAAAAATCACCCCTTGGTCTATAAACAGAGACAAAGTTTCATCAATCAAGGGCAGACATTAGCCAGCTCAATTGCTTTGAGACTAGTGAAAATTAGGAGACATTCTAGATTATTTTTAATTTAGAGTTACTTTTTCGTTGAATTTCGTTTGTTATACATGGTTTTTCGTTAAGCAGTTACTTGGGATTTTATAAACCTTTTTTTTTTTTTTTATAGTATTTTTAATGTGTGTCTTAACATAATTGTTAATTAAAATATAATAAATATAATGCTTAAAATTTAAAATATTTCAAAAATAACAATTCATTAATTATATAATACTGAAATTATTAAAAATTATTTTATTAAATGGTATTAATATTCTATCAACTATCACTGTAAAATATTTTACACTTTCAGTAAAAAGAATCATAACACATAATTTTATTTGACAAAAATTAAGAGGTGGTGGCTAAATTAATCAAGGGTGTTGGTTGATGTTGACTCACTAAAATAATGAGCCTGAGTTAGGGGAGTTTTTTGGTATCTAGTAGAAAGCATTGACCGCTCCCCAGATGTCACAATAAAAAGGTGACATGTCACCCATATTCAGCCAAATACGTAAGTCAAATTAATTTAGCCAAATTATTAAATGATTGTGATTTTAAAGGTTATGCATGGTCAAGACGTGAGAGAAAATTACGTAAGGAATAAAAGTACTTAAATTAATTGTTATGCGTTGAAATTAGTTGACAAATTGTTAAGTTAGTGGGCTAAGGTTGAGAATCCATCATTCAGTTTGTAGGCATATATAAGCCTAATCTAATCTCTGTAACAAGTACACACAAACATCCTCCCACAAGAAATACCAAACTTACTTTTAATTTATCATTTTCATATTTTTATCTTTATATATCTGCTTTCTTGCTTTCTCAGCTTTTCTTAGAGTTTTATTTTTTGGTACCAAAAATAAAAGAGTCGATTGACTTTTCTGCTATAGATTTACTACATTTTCGTACGCTTAGGGACATAGAAGACACCTAACTGTCAGTGTTTTGCATTAGGGTTAAACTATTCACAATCGTTCGATATTTTTGTTTGAGAATAATAATTCCTGGCATGCCGCTGTAAAAAATCTAAGTTTACCTCAAATAGATACTATAAAATACAAGTGGTGCCTTCACATTCACTGGCAAAGTAAAATTTTTTATTACATGGACAATGAATAGAATATTAATTCTCTATGTATTATCTTATTAAGTGTTTTAGAGAGATCGTTAAAACACTTATTTCTATGTGAAGACAGAGGATGAGGAGAAAAGCTAACACCTTACTTTATATATGTTGCTTAAGAATTACTTCTTCTATAAAATTAATATTGTGTATTATAATTTTTTAAATAATCTCTAAGATTTTTTTGGAATGTAAATATTGTTGTGTAGCTAGTTGGAAGGAGACAAAGACTCGATATGCTAATGAGGGGAAAGCACAAAATCAGCAGAAGCCTCCAAAGTTATAAAATAGAGTCTAAGATCATGACATTTGATTGTCTTAATCAAGAGAGACACCATTTAGTAATATCTATTATATATGGGGAAAGTTAATTAAGATAATGTAGAATAATCACAACGTGAAACATTATGTTCTTGTTTTATGTAATTGGAAATCTTCAAGGAACATTTTTTGATTCCCCCATAAAAGAAACACATTTATAGATTAGCAATGAAGAATTCTACGTTAATAATGTATAAAGTAATAATAAATAAATAAAATAATAAATTGACTAGTTGTTCATTTAACAGGCAAAATTAGTCACTGAATTATAAGCTCTTTGAAGTTTCAACCAATTAAGGATTAAATTCGGTAGTGATTGCAGGAAAATTTTATCTGCCAAACCTTTTACTCACGTAGTCTTACAAGTTTTTTTTCCCTTATTTGTCTTATGTAACAAAAATACAATAACAAGAGGAGCTTCTACACATGTTTACGGAGTTATAAGTGAGCTCTTTTAGGGGTGTGTAAGTCACATGGATTTCTTTTTTTTTGTTTTTTAACAGTCTAGTTATGTTCGATATAATTTATACGTATTTCGATTAATTTATTTTTATAATCTAATCAAAGACATATTATACATAAATAGTATGATGTATGTTTGTAAAAGATGTTATGTGCATGAGACAAGACAATAACTAAAATTGTATATAGTAATAAATAAACTGTTATCTTCCAACTCAATTTTCAAGATTAGCATCACGATAAGAAGAATAAATGACTTTCTTTTGATGTACCAAAAACAATAAAAGAATTATACTAATTAATTAATGACAATTAGTATGTATAGAAGTGTGTGTATTTGTAATTTAAAAATGAGTGCCATAAGGTAATTATGGAAGATGTCACACGCTACATTAATGCATGCTTGATTTCTTTAATATAAAAGCCAGAAAAAGAAAACTAAACATCAAATTAGAAGAGAAGAACATCTTTCCTAACCACACGCTTCATTTGGGGCCATCAATTCAAACCCCAAAATATTAGAGCATGACAAGATCCCAAAAAGTAAATGCAACAAAGAAAAGTTTGTTTCCTTCAAATCTTGCCTCTAAATTAAACGTCTTAAATTGCCCCAAATCCCCATAAAGGAGAAATTGTAAAATATGTGCAACTGATTGATGTATTACAATCACCTTTGCTTTAAAAGAACATCACATGCATTAAGCTTAAATTCTTTCTAGTCACACAAATTAAGCTCACTTTTCAACTATTGCTTAGTTAATAGATAACCCCATCAATTCTGCTAAGAGCAGCCTATCTTGGCTAGCTTCCTAGGGTTTTGGCAAGTCCATGAGAAAATCCTTAATGTGGCCATGGCAGGAAGGCAATATATATATATAACCGAGAGAAAATAATTGGTCTTATGAATTATACAATCGAGATGTAGATCTATTCCTTACTATAATTCTCTACTCCTTACCGAATGATTTGCCATTTTAACCTGCTGGCTGTATCTTCGTTTCCTCTTGATAGGTCTAAAATCTGTTAAGAAGAAATTCTCTAATCGTTTTCAATGTAATATATTCTTTGTTTAAGAAGAAATTCTCTAATCGTTCTCAATATAATATATTCTTTGTTTACACATTATTACAATTAACAAAAGGCCGTACATATAGTTGTTGGTACAAATATGACAAGTATGGAACTGTAAGTAGGGTATTACATTATTGTTGGCTTAAAAACAGAATGGGGCACAAATCACAAGTACATTATATTATCTTCTACGCAATTAACAAGCAGAAACTTTAGAAACCTAACATATATAATATTTATGGGGCTTCGTAGTCCAACCTGTCTACTAATAATGCCAATTGCCAAACATAAATGGAGGAAATTTTCAAGAGGGAGACAGATAGAACAAGGATTGTCTAACAGACACTCACGAGACGTGGTTCAAGTAATAAGACACGTTTAAATTTAATAGTTGAGAGATCTCTATAATGTCAGAGATTCAAGTCTACAGGAAAATACTTATTGGAAGAATCAACCATGAACCTTAACGATATTGTGCTCATACACAAAATATGTGGGAATACTTGTGAGAAACTAAAAAAAATAAAAAAATTTCTAATGAGCAAAGACAAGCAAGACTCAAAAATGTATTCCAAGATTACAAAACTCCATAGAAATTATACTCAGTGTACATACACAAGCTGTTAGACATCTACTTAATTAGTATTGCAAGGGAAAAGCGATATAAATAAATAAATAAAAGCAATTTGTAGGAGAAGGTAATAAATGGTACTAAAGGGTATTTTGGTCTATCAACTCAGTAGCATTTATATATAATATATATATGCTGCACACTCACACACTAAAGGATTGATATGCCAGGATAGTATAACAAATCACAGCCCTTGATCTCTTAAAGAAGTGCGAGTTTGGAAAATGATTGGTGCACCATGTTGAGGATAAAGTAGCATCAGGACCGTTGGTGCATGTTGATAAGCTGGGGCCAACCTAAAAGTAAAACGGTGTAGTATGATTGACAGTGCCAATTTTGCTTGTAGAATAGCTAGATTTTGTCCTATACATGTACGCACACCAAGTCCAAATGGTATAAACGACACTGGATGATTCGCCGCGTGGGCCACTCCTTCTGAGAAACGGCCAGGATTGAATTCGTTCACATCGTTGCCCCACAATCCTTGATCATGATGAACGGCCAGGATTGGAATCAAGAGCTCAGTCCCACGTGGGATCTTGTAGTCTCCTAGCTCAACATCAGTTTTTGCCCGTCGGATTGTTGCAATTGTTGGTGGATATAGCCTTAGGGATTCATTCACAATCATGTTCAGCTGCAGGAGATCATAACCCGAAACCAAACGAAAAGACAGATTTGCCCCTTAGTTGTCATAAATTCAAGTACACTAATCTTTCTATGTATGAAATGACAAAAATGCCACAAAATGTTCCCCTTCCCATCATAAACAAGTAACAGAAAGCGAAAGGTGACAGTTTGTTTTTCTTTTTCTCAGGAAACAAACACAAACTAAGAGACAAAGCATGTTATTTGGTCCAAAGCCTTACCGTCTTAAGCTTTACAACATCATCTTTGGTTGGTATGTCACGTGCTCCACAAACCCTTAGCACCTCCTCACGTGCTTGTACCTGCCAGTGTGGATGCATTGCTAGGAGAATCGTTGTCCACGTCAACAAATTAGATGTGGTCTGTTTGCCAGCAAAGAAAAAACTCTTGCACTCTTCAACAATGTCATACACTGTAATATTTGAATTTGAAGATGGACATGAATTTGAAGCCTGAATCATAAGTCCCAGCAAATCCTTTGGCCCTTTCTCCACCGTTAAGCAACAATTCTCTCTCCGTTGATTGATAAGTTTCACTAGCAATTTCTTAATTTCCTTGTCCAATTTCCAAGAATTCATGTTCCTCTTCGTTGGAAAGAATCTACAAATTAACATAATTAAAAAAAGAAACTACTAATTAACATACGTAGAAAAAATAGTACTAAGATAGGTGAAGTGATAAATTTTTTAAAAGAATTTGATTCATTACCTGTAACCTGGAATGAAAGCTTTTTGAAAAACATCAGCAGCCAAAAGCATTTGTTGTGCTTGTAGTCGGAAAACAGCTTTTCCATCTTCATAACTGCTACCAAATGCTGTTCTTGTAATGACATCCTCTGTGAGAGTTTGAAACCACTCAGAAACATCGATTTCCACCTCGCCATTCTCTGACATTGCCGACCATTTATCCAACATATCAACCACACACTTCGCCATTACCGGTATCAATAACTGAAAGTAAAAATTAAAGTTTTTAACAATCTAATGTAAAAATTATGATTTTTGTTATAATGTAACGTGATCTTGTTAGTTACCTTGAGATTTTCCATGTGGAAAGTAGGAGTAATGATTTTTCTATGGTGAGCCCATTTTTCTCCTTTAAGACTAAGAAGTCCATCACCTTCAAGCTGCTTAACAAGTGGATGAGCTTCATTTTTCTCATAGAATTCTGACTTGGAGGTGAAAATTTCTCTGATAAGGTCTGGATCAGAGACAGTGAGTCTAACAGTGGATCCGAACCATACAAGAAATGTCGCACCTGTATAATAATTATATGAGTAAATTTGAATTGTGAAGTTAATTTAATGGATAGCGTAGACTATAGTGACACTCATACAACTACTCAACTCAACTAAATTTTAAATCCCAAACTAGTTGGTTCGGCTAACTCTCATTCAACTACATTATCAAAAATTCAATTCAACCCTCTAAAAAACAAAAGAAAGAGGACATGCTATACTGTACAGACAAAGTGTTATATATATATATATATACATGTATACCATGCTTAAAAGGGGTCGGCTTCAGCATGAAAGCCAAATGTTTGATTATGAATTAACTGAACCTTTATTGATTTTCCAGCCAAGCAAAGAGAGGATGGTGTAGAGTGGGGGCATAAAAAAACCAGCTGCAGTGGAACAGTCTAAAATCTGAACCGCAACATCAAGCTTGCTTAGAAAAAAAAGAAAAAAAAAAAAACAGAACGAAAGCCTGAAAAGTTTCAAAAAAGAAGTATCCTATAACTAAAAAAAGTCTCAAGAATTCAGAAGAAGAAGAAGAATCATGAAACTAACTAAAGAAACAACACCCAGAAGAAGGCCAGAACTGAAAAACACTAACATTAATGATTAGAAACCTCATTTTTTAAGAGGGTAACTTCGAAGTTTGAATTCATTTGAAAATTCCCAGAAGAAGTTAATTAGAAGCAAGAAAACAAAAATGATAAAATAAAATAGCCAAAAGAGTGAAAACCCAGTTCTTAAAAACCTTGAAAGATTAATTATAAGTGAAGAAGAAGAAACAAGAAATTAGTACCATAGATTTTCTTCCAGTGATGGTAGAAGGAAAGGACTCTGGGAAGAATGTTATGAGAGAGAGGCATAGGTTGAGAGGAAGCCTTGAGCATCATCCCCATAAGTTCTTTAAAATTTCCAATGAAGAAATGATAAGGAGGTCCTCTGATTCCTTGCTTTGAAAAATGGACTTCAATTTTTTTAGGTCTCCACCAAAGCAAAACTACTACCTTTAGAACAAATAGCAAGGCCATGAAAGCTAGTAAAATAAGCTTAATACAGGACAAGAGCTCTTCCATTCTTGATCTTCAATTCTTCAATATTAAGTCCACCAGAAACAACAGTAAAACTCTAGTACTCTCCTTCCTCCTTAGGGATGAGAGAGTTTTGTTTGTTTTACTGTAGAGGGGAGGGTTAGGCTATAAGCATTATAAACATTTAGCAAGCAAGGCCAACGCCCAACGGCGTAGGGGCCGCCATTTGAATTCCAAGGGTCAACGAATGGGGGCCCTTTCTAATTTCTTTTTTTCGGCCTTTAAAAGACAAATTTACTCTTGTCCTCACCCATTAGTATTCCTAAATCCTCAGTTACACCATTTAAGAGTATTTTGGCACAAATAATAAATTTGAGATCAAATTACATTCTCATCTCTTGAGATTTACCGAAAGAACATTAAGGTCTTATTTTTGGAACTTGGATGAATGAAAAGGTAACGGTGTTAAAGAAAAAGGCTGGGAAAAATACTAATATAACCTAATTTTATAATTAAAGGACCTAAATGTCATGCTTTATTTTATTTTTTCAAATGTGTCATCTTCTTTTTTTATATATTATCATTTACTTTTAGTTTCTTAATTAGTCTTAATAGAAATATATTTTTTGATAAAATAAAAATATATTTTAATTGAATTTGTTTAATTTTTATATTACTTTTAGTAAAATATCAAGAAAATATTTTACATGTATACAGGTAAATTTTAATTTTCCTATTAAAGAAAATAAGCTTGACTTTGTTTATTTTATTTTATTATGATATGACCTATAAAATAAAAATATGTATGTATTTAAAAGATAAATTAAAAATTTGTAAAAAATAAAAATTAAACAAGTGATATATATAAATCTAGTATTGAAATATATATATATATTTTTTGAGAGAAAAAAATTATTATGAACTGAGAAGATGAAAATATTTTATTAATTTTTAGAAAATTTAATTATTCTTATATTAATAATTATATAAAAAAAATATTATATTAGCTTACCACTCGACAATTCAAGAACAGTTTGTTCAAGTTGCCCTCACTAACAAAAAATACATTATATCCCAACATTTACACTTAAAATGAGCACATAATGAATTGTCATTAAAAGTATCATCTAAATAGTTAGAAATATTCATAAACATAAATATTACAAAAGCAATGACATTCGTCAATGATTATTTACATCTCTTAGACAAAAAATAATAACATATTCTTCAAAGTAAGAGATTGGCCTTTAGTAGCATTTTCTACATAATGCTTCTTCATTTTCCGAAATTTTAACTCTGTATTACTTGATTCTTTTAAGTTATAACTAGAAAGCCTTCAATAAATTATTATTTTTTTCTCAAGAAAATTAACATAACCCTTCTTTAATATTGTCCTATCATGAGTCTTTTGATTACTTGAAATAACAAGTTCAATCAACAAGTCAATCTAAACTCATTCATTCAGTTGGTTAATTTTAAGTTTTTTTCTATTGGCTGAAAACCATCATAACATAAAAAAGTAAAATTAAAAAAAGGCACATAAATTATTTATGATTCAAAACATTGGTCAACTAAGTTCCATTAAAAAAGAAAAGGTAAAAGTTTAAGGGGAACAAACAAAAACTAGGCTTAGAGACACAAATTGTCTATTATTTTGTTTTATGATCTACCATCTCAAGCAGTCACAATCAATACAACAATCAGTTGATGGTTCAAAACAGTCAATTGATGGTTTAGAACACTAAATTGCATAAACTCTAAGTGAGTCACATGCCTTGTAGAAACTTACCACATACTTGAGTTTTTATTATTAGAAAAATAAATAAATAAATAACAGGTGAAACTATTTTTCATATTCCTCTAAAATATTAGTGTTAAATATTTTAAAAAACAGGTGTTAGTGCATAGCAGTTTTTGAAGAAAGAAACAATTTTTTTTTTTAATCTCCAGAAAACAATAAAAATTGTTAAGTAATAAATTTACATGTGACAATGACATTCTATGATGAGAATATTTTCCCCTCTTGCCAAGTTAATTGTCATAAAATAATTCATATCCAATTCTCAATAAAGGAATAGAAGATGGTCCCCTATTTTAATACAAATTCCTTTTTCTTCCTTCCAAATGCTTTGGTACTTGGCTTAGAAAAAAGAAATAATATTTAGCATGAAAAATTGTAGTTGAGCAAATCAAGGCTCTTTTGAAAAAATTATTTCCTATAAATTACAAATTAAAAATTCTACAAATTGAACTTAATTCCATGAGAAAAGTGAAGGAGGGAAAGTGGAAGAGTGCAAGTGTTCCTAACTTTTGTTCCTTGTTCCCAAAAAGATGTTCTTAAGAAAGAGGAAAGGGGACACATGGTGTTGTTGTTTTGGAATGTTGCTCTTAAATTTGTGCACATGGGAACAAGGCTGTCTATGTTAGGGGTTTCTTTCTGTGTTTTAGGTGGGGAAATATGCTCTAGTTGACCCAAACAGTGGTGTTCCCAAGCACAGGCACCTTCCCCTAATCTTGTCCTAATAGACGCAAAACATTTTGGGGCCATCTTCGCCTCTTGGGTCCTACAAATTTATCTATAATTAACAGAACTCAACTGTTAACAGCATTACTAGAGAGTTCATGGGCAAATTAGGTGGTTGACTCCACTTAATAAAGTTCAATTTCAAATCTAGATTAGACAAAAAATTTATTTTATTTAGCAGTCTTTGTATAGGTAAGAAATCTCTCACACTCACTAATTGACATATGTTCACTCTGTTAAAATATATATTATTTGTCAAAAAAAAATTAATTAAGAGTAAATAACACTTTATCCCATGTAGTTTGTGTCTTTTTTTCTTTTCAAACATATACATGTGATTCATTTTGTCTAAAAATATTTTTTTGAAGTTTGGACCAAAGTATTTTTATACAAAATCCATCTAAACTAACTTTACTCAAAATTTATTTAGTGCATCATGTTCACTTATTTAGGTCATTTAATGAGTCTAAACTGAAATTAACTTGATGATTAAAAAAAGTGACAAAAATTGAGTTTTAAGGTTGAAATTGGTTGTTTTGGAGTTAGCTTGAAAAGCTAGCTTGGTACAAACCTGTTTTAGAGGGTTTTTCTCAGGGAAGCTAATTAAGTAAATTATTATTAAATCAAGTTATTTTTTTAATTATTGTTTACTTATAATATATTTATTATAAATTTATATATAAGCAATACAAATATATTAAATTAAATAATATTAAGTGAGTCAATTTGTAAATTTTAAAAAGATTGAACTCGATTCATTTTACAAAATAGGTTCAAAATAAAATTTAAGATAGACTTGTGTAAAAAACGAACCAAACTCAATACAAGCTTTAAAACAGTAGCTCACGATCTAGCCCGATTCATTTTCATTCCAATGATGTAGTTTGGTACTCTCTCAAAAACAGTAAACATAAAAATCATTATGAATTTCTTTGACACTACTCAATCTCAAAATTATATATTAAATGAGCAAAGATCCAAAATTCAGTTAGTGTAGTTGTTATTGATGGAAATCAATTACTTCTAACACAATCATGAATCCAAGAACTTGGAGGGCGGGGGAAGGGTTAGCCTGTCCATTGTACCTAACATGATAGCGTGTGAAAGAGTTGAAGAGTTCAAGGAAGATATGAATAGTCCTTGAATCCCTGTTTTCCGTCTAACTGTCTAACTTTAGTTAGACACAGAGGCTGGTGTAAATTAAAAATGAAAAGCAGAAAACTAGAGAGAGAATGAGAGAATCATATCCTATTTTGCACTTGCACACATTTTTTTTTTTTAGGTACATACACTTGCATGCATTTTCCTCTGCAAAAGAAAAAAAAAGACAAAAGGACAAACTAGAATATGCAAGCAATCACATAACAAGGTGTGGATTTTTTTGAAAATGACTAAAATATTCCAACAAAGAAAGCCTGCAGCTGATGAAGTAGCTTTGCTTGCAATTTTTACACTTTCTTATTTTCATCTTTATAAAGATGTAACTGATACAATTAAAAGCTGCCAAAGTGCCAAGCAATTGCACTTCTGAGAAAGAAAGGGTGTATGCATAACTTGTCAGTGTTTTTTAAGATGTGATATAGCACTAATTAATTAATTAATTAGTCCCCAAATTCCTTCTTGGAAAAATTTCTATTCACTTATTTATAAGTTTGTTTTTCATGACACTATATCAAAATATAATTTTAAGGTTCAACCCTATAAATGGGTTCTCATTTCTTAGTTTATATGTTTTATATTTTATGTATTTTTGGATGTAAATAAAAAAAATTAAATAAAATTAAATAAAAAGAAGAGAAGAAGAAGAAGATGAGAGATAGTGTTATGCTATCACCAAAAAATCCTAATCTTTAGTATATATCTCTTTCATGTTCATATATCTTTGTTAATTTAAGTTGGTGTTATTTTTTATTTTTTTTTAATGTTTACGATCTTATATCATTGTTACTTAAATTAGGTAAAGAATCAGAAATATTTACTTTCTCACAATTACTAAAATTAGAAATTAGAATTGCATACATTCTAAAAAATTATGTATAGCTAATAAATGTTGTACAAAATATGAGAATCATGGATACCAATACATCCAATATCCAAACATGTAGTGACTGAAAATCACCATTCTTGATCTCGAATAACAAAATACATATATATATATATATAAGTCTGTAGACTAAGGGATATAGATTTTATTTTATTTATTTATTTATTTTGCTGTTAGTGTTATTCAGTAGAAAATTTATTGAGATTTTATTCTTCGCCTCTTTAAGGGGATTCGAATCCAATAAGTCAATGAATAGAATACACATTCTTGACCACCATGTCAGCCCCTTATGGTGTTAAAGGATATATATAAAAATAAGGGTTTGTATTTAAAATAATTTATTTTATCCCATTCTTGTCACACAATCATCTACTAAGACTATCATATTTATTTAATAATGTAATTATCTTATAATTCATGGTATTTAGTGGCCTCTATAAGGAATTCCACCATTGTATATAGTGAGTTGAGTTTATTGAGTAAGTGAGCTGAGTGGTTTGTAATCTATAATATAATAATATTGTTCCTCCTCGCGTGAACTAATTAATTTGGTGATTTGGGTTTAGCTGCAATTTTCTTCTTATAGAACCATGTGCATCTATTTTTGTATATTTTTATTATTATCTCGACATTCTCATTGCACCTTGATTGCATCAAGAATCTCGTTAAGAATAATTAGAGCATTTCAAGTTTCTCATGTAGTAGTAAGAAACTAAAAGTCGTGCAGTAAGATGAGATTTCATTATGGTTCAAGATGAAGGTTCTTCCTAGAACCTTCATATTGCGAGAATGTGAAGTGATATAGATCGATAAAGATTAGTGTTTGATGTTTATTTAATATTATGATTATCTTATAATTCATGGTTATGGGTGACCTTTAGAAATAAGGATTCCATCATTTTACACAATGAGTTAAGTGAGTGATTTATAAAACATAAAATTGTAATATTGTTTCTCTTCTCATAGACTAAGTCTCATGAATTACATATACGCTGTCTCAACTCTCTTTATTTATTTTTATTTTTAGAATTTAATATATACAATCATAAATAAAATAATGATGTGACTAGATATATGTCTTGGAAGCTTATATGATATTTTTTTAATCTCTTAAATGGTTGTGGTATTAGGATTATTGACGGAAAAAAAAATAACATAATTGATCGCTTGTTTGTTAAATAAAAAAAATCACATGTATTAATATAATTATTACAATCTTTTCACATCTTTTAATAAAAAAAAGTACAAAATGTATTTGTATGGGATACAATTACCTAAATATTATTGAGAGTACGGAAGAAAAGGCAAAACAAAAAGAGAACGAGTTTTCGTCCAAGCAATGATGGTTGTGATGGGTCCTTTGAGGTGCAACGCGTGTCGTTTTAACATATGAACATAGCTTATGTCAAATCAAGATATGGCAAGTGTCATCCAATCATTTTATTAGTTGTGTCCGGTTTGTCAATATTTACAGTCTTTCACAACCTGAACACCTTCAGCCCCATCAACTCACTGATAACCAGTTTCAGAACTTTGTGTCTTTTCTTCTAACCTTTCCTTTCATGTCAATATCATTCAGCTCTGCCTTGTTTCCTTGGATATAAACAAACAAACAAAATTATGTACATCTATCTTTCATTATGGTGTTCTGCTTTCGTTTTATTTTCGAATTTTGATTCATGAACATTATTTACCGACCTATCTAATCTAATCTAATCATAAGCATAGGACAAATCAAATCTTAATCTAACAATCACAAGGATAAGACAATACATATCTTAAATTTACGCGAACCTAGAGCATGCGAAGCAGTCATTGTCCGATTTGATTGACATTTTTAATATGTATAAAATATAAGAAAAAATATATAAATTAGAAATAATTAAATATATGAATCGAACATGTTTAATATATAATTTTATAATATAGATTTCTAATCTAAAATGTCGTTAATGCTACCCATTTTAGGAAAACAATTCCTTAAAGTAAAACAACTTTAATTTGTTGTGTTTAAGGAGAAAAAAGTTAAGTGAACCAATCATTAATTCATTAAGAGTAAAACCTGCAAGGTGTCATCCTAATCTTGTTAGGTAACAACACAAAGCTGACAAGGGCAAATATGTGAAATTAGAAAAAGAAAAGAATAAAGAAATCAAAGATCACATGCTTCCAAAATGTTATTTCATTCATTCAGAAAGAAAAAAGAACAGAGTCAGGTTTGTTTTTTAGTACACAAAGATAACAACTTCTGGCAGTAGCAGTATTACATAAGAATCTCAGACAATGGCAAATCTGTATTTTTTTTTTCAAGTTATATTAAAATATAACATATTTTTTCTTCCTGTTTTTCCTTGTGAATCCAGGGATTGTGTTTTCAATTTTTTAAAATAGAAAAGTAACAGTCATCTATTACAATATTACAAATAGTTAGTCAGGTTTTTTTTTTTTTTTTTTTTTTTTTTTTTTTTGTTATTAAGAATTGTTGTTACTCCTTAAATTAAATTCTTGGTTACGGAAATATCTTATATAATATACGCTCACTCTTGTTAAAGAATTCCCGTACATACAATCATAATAATTCAAGTTTATTGTGAAATTCATAATTTTTTACATTGATAAGACTTAATTATACAAGATCACTTATTTTATAAGAAAATTTCCATAACTTTGACTTGTTCTATTTTTTCTACAACAATTTTGACTTGAATATATCAGTAATTTTTTATTAATTAAGACTCCATTTTTATTTTTGCTCTGGTTTAATATATTCTAAAGAAAGCTAAACACAAGCTACTACATTTCATGCTTCATGTTTAGTCCCTTTAAAACTATCCTAGTCCATTTATGTCTCTTTCCTACGGCCAAGCTTCTAATTAAGTTGTACTTCCAAAGAAATGTCTCTTTTTATTTCTTTCATTCATTTTGACATAAAAATTATAATAGTATTTAGTGGAATTTAATTCTTATGGCATTCTCTTAGTTTCACTTTCCTATATTTTACCACTTTCATATTTTCTATGTTAACTTACTTTCTATATTGAAAGCAGTGTGTTAAGTGGAAGCACATGACATTGGATGTTGTTGAAATATCTTTGTTCTGTAAATCTACACAACTTTCAAAAAAAAAAAGAACAGTGACAAAGATAGCACCTATTATAGAGTACTTCTTGTGATTTTTTTTTTCTTCAAATGACCAAAAAATTAAATTATAAGGAATAAACTCTCTCTCTCTCTCTTTCTTCATATAATTAGAATATTTATATATAATTTATTGCATAAACAATCAATTAAGAGATGCTTGACAGTATTTGAAGATCCAACTATTTTCATCTTAACTGAATTATCTTATCGACGAAAAACTCTCTTGTTAATCATTTGATCGAACTAAAGATTTTAAATTAAATTAACTGAAGCTTTAATTTGATTCTACAAATATCTGCCTCAAAATTATTAGCTTATTGCCAATTCTCATTTCCTTAATAAAGGGTTTCATACTTTCATTTGGTGCAGACCAAGAGAGGGGGTGGATTTTCAAAGATTTCTTTTAATTAACATCATTAATGTCACCACTCACAGAAAATTGAAGAGAAAATATTGGCTTTTGTCTGAGTAAATATACAAAATAAGGAAAGCCAGCCCGTCCATTGAGGAGTGAGGACTGCTCTTGAGTTTTCAAGGTGATATGGATTGAAAGGTGGTAAAGCATGAGAATCTAAATCATCACAACTAGAAAGAGAGAGAGAGAGAGATCACAGATGAGCTTCCAAAAAATTCAGGTTTACCTATTCTATAATTTTCATTATTAGTAGATGTATGTGGCATAGACAATGACAGTTGCTTCCTATCCTCCTATTGATGCCCCTCCTGTTTATGTGTAAGCACATGCTCCTTTTCCAGAACATGTCCTGTTTCCAAGTTTACATGAAATAGAAGGCTAGCTAGCTAGCTAGCTATTAAACTCCTCTCATCATCACCCTTATACCCTACCATGAGGACACTCATATACAGTAACATACATATGTCATAAATTTTGCATCCTAACATGATGTGTCATTTGACTTTAATCACTGTTTTTCACAACTCTGTTTTATCCCATTCCTTTGGTTATTGTTACTAGACTTTAATGGGCTAAATAAGGTTCTCAATTCATTGTTTTAGGTTCTCATGTCTTTCAAAACATTTTCATGTCAAGTTTCACAATTAGGTCAAAATTCAAAACTAAATACTAATATTTCTAAAGGAACAAAGCAACCTAAAAGATTAAGTTGTTAGGTAAAACGGTCTTAGAGATTCTCGTGTATCATATTAAATGACCACTCAACTAAAAAATTTAAATTATTAAGTCAAGTCTCAGGAACATGTTTTGATCTCTTACATGTGCGTAGTACTCATACTAAACTGAAGTTAGAAAAGCTTCTTTTCTAAATTGAAGGGTGATTTACATGTTCATTATAGAGAATCAAATCTATACAATAACTTGTGACCCCTTTTGCCTATTTGCTTTTCAGGTTCAAAACTAATAGAAAATGAAAGAAAATAAAAGGTTACACTCTCAATCCTCATTCACATGGGTAGAATAGTCAATAATGTGATGCCATCTTGCACTAATGCATCATACATAACAAAAAATACTCCATTGACACAAGAGGAGCCTATGAGCTGAAAAAAGAAAGAGGAAAGAATTGCCATTTCACTAAAATGTTGCAAGACACAGCATGGGGTCACTGCAAAGTGAGTCCCGTTCAGGAATAGCAAAAGAAGATGACTTCTGAAAAGAAAAAGTATGAGAACTGAATTAAGGGCTTCGGCCTTTGGGTATAACTGGGTGTAGGGCCTGACCCACAGCCTAAAACTCCGACCACTAAGCTGACAAGGAAAGCCACTCTTTCTGGTCCTTTTTAAGTTGTTGGAGGGTAATGTATTGAAGCTCCTGAAAATTTGGACAGTGTCCTTATGAACCGTCACCCACATTTTATAACATGCTGGCAATGGTTAAGACCAGCTTTCACATGCCTCCACTTCTTGGTTGGAATGATGTGGGTTCCTCCTAATACACCTAAAGCTTAGTGGGTATGCTCTGTTTGCACAGTACGTGCAGTGATGGCAAATGGGTCTACCGGGTGTGGGTGTGAAAACCGACACCGAAAGGGACAGGTGCTATGGAAAATGGGGTTGAGCAAGGTGATTGACTGACTGAGGAGCGGTCTTTGGCCCATTAAGGGCACGCCTGCCTACTTAGCACCTACTAAAATTTATCAAGTGATGTCTTCATGCTGAAATTACGTGTGTAAAAAAGATCAAAACTTATTCATAGGTCTCACTTAAAATCTTATGTTTTGAGATAGAATGATTCTTTGATATTGTATTAGAGTTTCTTTGGTCAAGAGTTTGATTTTTTCCGCTCTAATGATGTGGACTTGGAAATATTAAGTTGAGAGTCTTATGTTAAAATCCTGATATGAGTATATTAAAAAATTTCAATACACTTACATTTCACCAAAACCAAAACATAAAAAACTATGCAGTTGATACTTTGGTTGTGAGATTTCGTCATTTCAAATGGAATCAAAGGGAAGGAGAAAGTGAAAATATGAACAGCATCCAGCATTACCTGCTGATTTGATGAAGAAGAAAAAAGAAGATTGAAGTGTGTTTTCTTTTTTTTCTTTTCTTCGGGTCAGAATATTGAAGGCCACTCACCAGAGGGGAAATATCGACCCAATTGTTCATGGATTATTCCAAAGTAAGCCCAAAACTAAAGACAAATAATGAAGCCAAGCCCATACCCACAAGTGCACATGCACCCTTCTAAAGAGGTTATGGAGCCTTGTGACTTGTGAGTGTAAAACAGTAATTGATCAAACATGAAATATTCAGAATGAGAAAACCTCTAGTAAATCTTTTGGGGAATATCATCGGATGAATAATACAAAGAAGAATCCTGATTTGTTGGCAGAGTTGGAGAGAAAAAAGTTTGACAGGTAGGCAAGACATGAATTAAAAGCTCTCAACTTTATACAAAAATTGATGTATATAACAATTTAGCTTTTTGATGAATGATGAATGCACTTTTTGTAAGGTGTAAGTCATGAGAAAGCAACTTTTACTTTAGTGGTTGGATTAGACATAAGGTAGGAGTTGTAATACATAAAGTAGGAGTTGTAATTGATAAAGCGGGAGCAATAATATCCAATTCAGTTGAGCCAAGAGCTGAAAGCTAATGCTGAAACTTAGTGCTGAATGGTGCTGTAACATATATATATATATATATATATATATTTGAAGTTGAATGAAAATGAATGAATGTTTTCAGCATTTTCTCCTCACTTCCTCTTTGAGAAAAAAATAAAAACTTACAATTGAAGTCTTACAGCCAAAATACTCAACGAAATCCGTGGCTTCAATTTCTCTGCTACTCCACCACATGCCTTTACAGGCAAAAACTATCCTATATGATCCGTAAAAATGAAGACTTATTTGAAGTCTTATGATTTATGGGGATCAGTAGATGTACGAGGAGATCCTGCACCTTTAAGTGCAAATTACACCATAGCGGCAACACAGTGAGGAGGTTGCAAAAAGATTCAAAGCTTTGTCCCGCATACAAACAGCTGATATTATTTTCACAAGGATTATGGCCTATGAAACAACAAGGGAAGCTTGGGACAAACTGAAGGAGGGCTTCCAAGGCACTGACAAAGCAAGACAAATGCAAGTCTTGAATCTCAGAAGAGAGTTTGAAGTCTTGTAGATGAAAGAATCAGAAGCATGGGACATGTTGCAGAGTTGGAGAGCAAAAACCTTGACTAGTAGGCAAGACATGAATTAAAGGACATGTTGCTGGTAGGCAATGGTTGATTTTCTGGAGGAATAAATCCAGCACCTTCTAGTAGAGCTCTTCAGAGAGCTCTTCTAGTAGACTTCAAGATTCAAAAAAGAAAGCTTCTATTCCAAGCTCTGTTTTTGTTAACTCTTATCCCTTTTTTTAAGACCACCAGAAGATCTCAGCAGGCTTCTTGTCTGAATCTAAAGAGATAGAAGAAAGTTGGAAAGCATATTTCCGTAGGATCGAGGATCCATTGCATGAAAAATCATCGAGACCTAGCAGCTAGTTTTGATAATAAGAAGCAGTTAAGGAGCTTTTATGTTGATAAGTGACTTGGGCATTTAAAGGGTTCTGGAAAGCTGTTAAAACTGGTTATCTAAAATAATGTCTGTGTTCGCAGTTTGTAAGAAGTTGGTGTCATTGAAGTCTGAGTCTTATTGTTACTCGAGTTTTCTGGTAATTTGACTGATATAGGAGTCCTTGGTTTTTTTTTCCTACTGTAGTGTGGTAAATGTGCCGTGATTCTTTTTGGCCGGTATAAGCTTTGTAACATTAAGTGTCTTTGGTTCCTCTCTGATCTTTGCATTGATATTAATGCTAATTAGACCTAGAAAAAGTGTGTTCTTGTTTGTGTTGAAGTAAGGCTGAATTAATGACATATCTCAGCTTACTCCACAGCCTTTCCTTTTCTCCTATTACACATACAATTGCTCAAAAATGACATATTTGAATGAATCAAAGACAGCACCTCTCAAAAGAGTCCAGGAAATTCCCCCATTGAATTCGTTGCATATGTTCCTGCAAAGCTCAGTGACCCAGAACTAAATCCCACCAGCAATTGGCGCAGCTTCATTAAGAAATCCAAGTCCAAGAGATTTTCTATTCCCGAAATCCCTGTGAACAAGTTCTATACATTACTAGGCGTTTAGAGGGAACCATGGTTTGAATAGAAACTGGATTGATAAAATCTACTCATCTAAATACCTTCTCGAATGATCATGGGGTTGCTCAGCTACGCACTCTCTCTCTCTGTTTACAAGAACGTCCCTGACAAGACCTTATAGTTCAGATGCTCTTTCACAGGTCCAAATGAGCTCAGACAAATCTAACATTAAAAAACGTAATTTGTAACTCAACATGGCAACAAAGAGAAGAAATTGTAACTCAGCATGGCAACAAAAAGAAGAAGCATGTACACCAGCCGAGATTTAACTTACTAAAATAGGAAGCATCAGAGTTAAAAATTTGAATTGAGTGAGGATATCAAATTTTATCCCCATTTAATTTGATCTCATTTTCACTTCATTCTTTTAATTTTCCCTTTCTTTTACTTTTTATTCCGACACTCAGGCATCTTGCTTCAAAAGAATTATTTACAGAAGAAAAACAAAACAACCTTGCTTGAATTTTTCCTTTCCACAACACAGAAATGAAAAGCGAGAGTACATGCATTAGCTATGTCAAACATTTACTTTGTAACAACTATTATGATAGAGGCATCGGTTCCACACAAGGTTCCTAGCAAAAATTATGCCCGGCTTAGCACACAGACCAACCGAGCTTAGTACAAGTACAATCTATTTTTCACTAGTAGACCTCTATCTTGGGAATGGAATTCCCTGCCCCAACAAGATGAGAATGCACCAGAAAACAAGAGAAAAAAGATGGACAAGGTAAAGAATCTCCTGGAAATTCAAGCCTCTATTCAAATGCATCATCATCATCGTCTGGAAGGGGCTGATTAGCTGCCTGAGCAAGCTCAGCTTCATGCCTGTTAAATAACAAATACAACAGTGGGTAAGAGAATCTTACAGATACAACTACATCTATTATACATTTGGACAATCAAGTCATTAAAAAAGAGTCATTAAATAATTTTTATGAACACATGTATTCGTGTGGCTTCCGTGTAAAACAAAGTGCCACATGAAGTCATAAAAACTCGCTTGGATCTTTGCATTCAAATTTCTCCCTCCATTCCAAAAATCAAAAGGAATAAGTAAACTGGGAAACTTCTAGTGGGCATATCCCAAAAGGAACATTGACTTTTTGTGACATTGAACCAAAAAATACGTTTAGATTCTATTCAAAGAATGTAGATTGAACGCCAGAAGAAATAAAAGAAAAATAAGAGAGTCCTTACTGTTGCTGTGCAGCCAAATCGATGTGCACTTCTGGAGGAGCAAGAGCAGGAGACTCCACAAAGTGAAGGCTAGGATCTCTACAATCATAGAAATCATAATCAACATCAGATACTACCCATGACAATTCCTTACCAACAGTAGGCTAATTGATAACAGCATTCCATTACCCTGCAAGTTTCCTGGCAAGATACAAGAAAGGTTTCTCAAAATTGTAATTGCTCTTTGCAGAGATCTCATAGTATTGCAGATTCTTCTTCCTGTGGAATGTAACTTGCTTTGCTTTAACCTGCCTATTCTTCACATCAACCTTATTCCCACATAGAACGATGGGTATATTCTCACACACCCTAAGGATTGAAAAAAAGTTAGTCAAAATACATTTGAGAAAATGCAAGAAACAATTAAGTCATAAAGAATAATTTACTCACCGACAGAGATCACGATGCCATGTGGGGACATTCTTGTATGTTAACCGAGCCGTAACGTCAAACATAATGATTGCACATTGCCCATGAATACTGCACAATTTGCAGAAGGAAGAGAGAAGGTTACAACTTACAACTGAAAAAAAAAACAAAAAAATAAAATAAAGGGTAGATGGGAAAGAATGCTCCCAATGTAATCTACCAGCTATAGAGTAAATATAGAAACTATACAGAGACCTAGGTTCAGGAGGTCGCATGGTCCAGCAAACCAGACACCCAAAATAAGAGGAATGGAACTCAAATGGAGGTTAAAAACGAACTAATAAACATATAAGCTGCAGATGCAGCTTTATAAGACAAGTTTGTGTTTCAGCAAAAAAATAAGTCTGTTTCTAAAATATAACATGGCAAACCATCAAAAAAGGGCTACTCTATTCCTCCCGCAGCCCTGCTCAATACAGTACAAATTATATATCTTAGGGGACAAACCACCATAAAGGACTAGGAACATGAAACTTTTCATTTGAACTACCTCCTGTTTAGAATTATGCAGATTCGTTATTACCCCAACCATATAATTTGGTAACTCACGAACTAGATAATTATAAACGTACAAATATCTAAGAGATAGACATGTATTCACTTACTAGTAACCATCTCTAAGACCACCAAATTTCTCTTGCCCAGCAGTGTCCCAACAGTAAAATCGGATTTTCCCACAATTTGTGAAAAAATCTAATGGATGAACCTCCACACCAATGGTTGCTGTTTGGAAATAGAAAAGATACGTAAACGAACAAAGATACTAATTGATAAATGGAACCCAAATTAAAAATTGGTATTCGAGAATCTTACGTTCATATTTCTTCTCGAACTCCCCAGTAAGATGTCTCTTCACAAAAGTGGTTTTTCCTGTGACAATCAACCAGTTAATTCAGTTCAAAAGTTCACGCTCCAGAACAACCTTTACTATAAACAATAAAAACTCTTTTAACTCCTCAATTTATAAGGCTACACTGGATTTTTTTTTTTTTTTTTTTTCATTCAAAAACATCGCAATTAAAAAATTTCATAGCTCAAACACCATAACAACCATGATTAGTTTCTTTCCTTAAAACAGAAAACAAAAGGCAAATTAAAACTATGCCCCTTCAAGAACATTGCAATTTAACTAAAACAGGGAAACAAAATTTAAATACTTTTGGTAACCCGGTACAAAAAAATTAACTAAAACTAGCGAATATAATTTGCTTCAGGAATAAAGAATTAAAAAAAACAAATAGAACATTATATATTGCTTAGAACTTAAAAGTGGAAAATTACCTGTGCCTCCATCACCGACGAGGACGAGCTTGAAGCTCGGGTAGTCAACAGTCTGTTGGTTTGGAAGAGCCTACAAAACATAAAGAACCAATTTAGTTCAACCCTAATAACAGATAAAGATCAATCTATGCTAAAACCCTAGACCCAAACCATAACTAGACAAGAAAAACGAATGGACTGAACAATCAATAAGAAAACATCGCTGTTAGAGAGAGAGAGAGAGAGGGATTTACCATTTTTGATTTATTCAGTGAAGCTGTTAGAGGTTGTGAGCAAAGTGAGAGAGACGAAGACGGCCAAAGCTTTTTATGGAAGGAACAGAGGAAGGAAGGAGCATTATAAAGTTTTGCTCGTGGCTTCAAATTAACGCTACCCTCCTAACCGTTGGATTTTATTAGATCGAAAATGTTCTAGAACTAACTAATTGATCTTTCTAATTCGCGTTCACTCCTGCTCGTTTGACCTATAGCTTTGTTTGGCTTATCTTTTAAAACTGTTTTTGGTTTATATTTTTTTATAAAATTGTTTTGTAATATAATTTTTATTTTTAAACTTTACAAAAAAAATATTTTTTGATTTTCGAGTTCTAAAAGATTATTTTTTTAAATAAAAAAATTTAAATAAATTTTAATAATTATTTTATTTAAATAAATATAACTATAATCTATATCTATATTATATATAAAAGTAGCTTAAAAGAACAACTTTTGATTTCTTTAAATACCCTTATAACCTTTTATAATTATATAGTTATCTTTAGTTATTATTTTTTACGAATAAATTTTTTTTTCTTACAATTTTTCTCTATTTTAATATCAATATGATTGTAATTGCTTTAGAACTATTAATTCTTTCTAATCTTAAAAAAATTATAAATTTTTTGATAATTATATATCAATAGTAATTAAGATTGACTTTTTCTTTTTTTGTTTTGTTTTTGTTTTAATAAGTTCATAATAATCATAATTTTTAAGTTATTCTCAAATTTATGAATTAAAATTTTAAAAAATTACTACTAATTAAAAGAAATATTAAGTGTGTTTTATGATTATTATATTATTGTCTTAATTTTTAATAATTCCTATTTTTTATACATTTTTCAATAATTATATGTCAATACTAGTTAAGATTGAATTTTTCTCTTTTTTTGGTTTAATAGGTTTCTAACAATTATAATTTTTTTTAGTTCTTCTCAAATTATGATTTTTTTTTATAAATATTATGAATTAAAAAATATTAAGAGTTTAGTTTTCATGATTATAAATATTATTGTCTTAACTTTTAATTCATCTCTCATCTTAAGAATTAAATAAATAAATAAATAAATATATATATATATATATATATATATATATATTATGAATTTAATTTATTTATTTTTTCAAATTATCTATTTGTTTATGATATAAAACAGGTTTAGTAGAAGAAATTTAATTTTCTTAAATACCCTTATAAATTTTTACAATGACATAAATACTTTTTAATTATTATTTTACTTCATATAGACTATTTATTTTATTTTTTTATATGTTTTTTAATTCTTTTATATTTTAATATTAATAGGATTGTGATTGATTTGTGAATTCTTTTTAATATTAATAGGATATCTCATAAACAAGATTCATTCGCAATACGTATGCCATGAAAAAACTAGTTATTTATAAAGAGCCTTAAAGGAAGAATCTTTTGATTTCTTATTTTATCCTTTGTACTTATTAAATTTCTAATATTGCCATGCACCCTCTTAATGTTTAGAGTTTGAATGAAATTGAAATTTTAAAACTTAATATTTTTCTAATTCAATTGTTCAAGTTTTGTTCTAATATGAATTATTTTCTTTTTTTTTAAAAACTTCAGAATATTTTTAGAATTGTCTAATTATATATATAATTATGAATAAAACCTATATTTGCATAATACATTGGCAAGCTTGGAACTTTTCATCCAACCATAATTGGTTAGTTTATTCCAACCACAACTTCCTATATGCTTTTTTTATATCTGATTCTGAAGCTCCATGTTTATATATAATCAAAATTCTTTTGAATTCTTTGTTGAAAGTTCAGGTGACTGAACATATTAACGAGTATATCTATAATAAATATTCTCATTAGATTGTATTATGATTAATTAGGCTTAATGAATATTTTTAAATTTCTTTCCCATTATTATACTTGAAATTAATGATACATGGATGAGAGTCTTAATTAGTAGACTTGCTTAGTTCACAAGCTAACTAATTACAATAATATATATAATTTTACGTGTTTGATGTATATATTAATTTAGTAAGTGGATGAAATCAATCAATTATTCTCTTGTACTTTTGCTGTAGCGATTTATTCTTAAAAAAGAAAAAATAATTTTTCATATAAACATGTATATATGCATATTATTCTTTAACAAAATTGGGTATGGCATGGGCCAAAATGATTCAGAAAGAGAAAGCATAGTTAATTTCATACTTATAATGTTGTTATTGATTTTGTTCCTCCTTTTATTTATTATTATTATCTTATCTTCTTGTCATATGGACCAATATGAGAAACTCTGATCCATATTTGAATTCTTTCATATTTGACAACATATTGGCATTCATCATCTCATGTACCAAGAATTTATTTGACAAATGTCATTTGATTACTATGGAGTCTCATACAAAAGTATATAATATCTTTATACTCTATAAAGATTGACATATACATCTATTATGTTTTTTTGATAAGTCATTACACTATATTTATATATTATTTATTTGTTAATTATATATAGGTTTATTAGAGCTTACTGAATAACAAGTTGTAAATCTTACAAGAAAAATAGATTTTTTTTTCAATTTTTTGAGATATTTATATATCATAAATATGGTTTATGTATAACGCATGTGCCACGAAAACTAGTATTTGTCAAAATAGTCTTTCTAGTAATTTGAATATTCAAATTTTTTTTTTTTTGAAAAGTAAAACTGAGTAATTCTTTATATCTCACAGAGCTTTTACGTTAACTCATCCAAACAGCTTAACCAAAAACAGACTTAGAATATTTGATTATATTGTTGTTATATTGATATTTTTACATTTTTTTTCTATACTATATAACTTTATACTATCTTATTGTTGCCAAACAATATATAAGAATCAATTGAATAATCTTATTTTATCTTATTATTCTTATATGATGGATAAATTTTGAGTTACTCATTAATTTTTAATATTGACTCAAGATCATGTCAATAATCTAATGATTCAATTATTTTAATATTGAGTCAAAAATATTTTCTAATCATGTCAATAATTTAATAATTCAATTTAATGTGTATGATTTTGATCTTTTCAATCAAATTCATAACTAGCGTAATAACAAAAAAAATAAAAAAATCTTGAGATTAAAATTCATGTGATATTATTATCCTTACCATAACAAAGAAATTAATGTGCATTTAAAGAGACAGGCTATGAATTTTTCTCCAAAAACTAAAGGGCATTTCATAAACTTATTTAGAAAAGTAGTGTCTTATAATTTGCAAATTATTCAACATTAGCAAACAAAATAAAGTCCATATAATTAAAATTAAAAAAAAAATTACCCTTTCCGATGTACTATGATTGCAGCTTATATTTAATGTGTTTTTGTGGATAAGGATTCGATGAGAATGGTTTATCATATTTAAAAAAATATTATTGATCCATATAGTACTTTTAATTTTAAGGATAGAAACTTTATTACGAGGGATTATCGTCCCTTTTCTTTGGCAGTAGTCCTCTTCCTATTTTCTTATTTTTAAAGATATTGATTTTAGATTTTTATTATAGATCTAGAGATTATGATGTTTTACTAGATCGTATCATTTTTATACCAATTTTTAGTTAGCATTAGTGTCCAAGAGTCAATCAATGGTAGGTTGTAATGACACTTTATTTGTATTTAATATTCATAATAATATTAATTAGGCATTCTTTAATATTGTGTTTAAATGAGATTTAGTATAACTATATTTAAAGTCTATAGAATAATAATTGCATATAAATAATTATGATGTTAATCATAATTGTGAAATATGACATACATAAAATATTATTCTAAAAATATTCCTTAAAGATCCAGTATTCCAAGTCTACTAAAACACCTTGCTTGAATTCAACCTTAAACCTGTAACTGTAACAACCTAAGTAGTAAACAATAAAACAATCTTAAACCTTAAAATAAACTTGAAGTCTTAAACCTAATGTATAAAGTCTAAATACATCCAGTATTATAGTCTAATAACATTGAGTAACCAGTAACTGTCAACTTGTCAAGCAAGCAATTCAACTAAGCACAAATAACATTCAGATATAACCCACTAATGATTCATAAACAAAAACACAAATAACAGCAATGTTAAGACACAAATACATAAACTGAAATATCAAAATGCCATTTGGCATTAGGCTGCAACACTACAACCTCCAGAAATAGCCAAACTGCAAGTCTGCAACCTCCAATCCTCCACAACAATCTGCATCCTTGCCCCAGTCCACAACAACCTGCAATGCCATACCAGAAATATAACAGTAATACAAAAATAGGATGCAGGCAGTATAATAACTTAAACATAAAATTAAAGGCAATTACACATATAAAAGGCAATAATAGCAAGCAAACTAGATAAATGAAAAACTTAGTTGAAGGAAAATCTGAGATTCATGCCTACTTATAGATTAGATCCCTCATCATTAGTCAAAGGAAAATATAAGATTAAAAAAAGAAATAACACTCAAACTTAGTTAACAGTGCAAAACTTGATATTAAACTTAGTTAAATGACATATGAAGTAATGTGAAATACATGACTCTATTTTTTCAAGCTCTTTAGTTGTCTTTTCCATGTCTACTTGTATGATGGTGCAATGAAGCCAGTTTTGTAAATGAAACCAGTTTTGAAAAGACAAAAGTGCTTCAATAGTGTTTGGAGACAATGAGCTTCTATACAGATTAAGAGCCCAACCTCCAATTGAGAATGTAGATTCTTAAGGGACAGTAGTAATTAGAACACCAAAAATTTTGCTAACTTTTCCAAGACTCTATACTTAGTGAAATTCACCTTCAAACAATTCAAGATCTGAAACTTATCAGACATAGCCACATATGACTCCATCAAGTAGTGATCAACTTTAGATTTGCCTTTTATTGACTTCTCTTTAGTTAATTCTCTCATAAATTCCATAGCAAAATTATTAGATTTATCATCTACATTATGAGTAACTGCTACATCAACATTTTCTGAAATTTTCCCCACCCTCAAAGACAACTTCATTAACATTATGTTCAAAAATACGATAGTAATCGCATAACCTAACAAATGTTGCGTTGACTATCTCCTTATAATTTCTTCAACTTTCACAAGTCTAAACAAGTTTTCAAAACTCCTTCTTATAAACTTTAACTTGCACCTAGGAGCTAACACCACCTTTATGAAGTGTGTATGGTTTATACAATCATGATTGCCCCAATATTTATCATGCTTCAATTTCATCTTGCTACCATTGATTAAAGAGATAAATCAGAAGTTTCCAAACACCATTGCTGTAACTTACTAAGAATGGAGCGATAGTCATGAAAGTATTTATTTGATGTGACATATAAGGAACCTAAACTTTTGTTTGTCATATCAAAAAATATCTTCAAAAACCTCACATAAATTCTGACCACGTCCCAATCTTCATCATTAGGAGGAATTCATATTCTCCTACTTTATGCAACTTTTATTACTTTTAAATTCAGCAACATACATTGGATCTATTTCTTTTAGCCTTTAAAGACCTTTTGACACTTCAAGGTAGATTCTAACATAATGTATGTGAAATTTCACCTAGTGAAGACATTCAATTTTGGAACTGTTTTAGAAGTCAATTTGACCAAATTCATACACCTTTTAAACATTTTAAGCCTAACAGGTGAGGCTTTCACATATTTAACAGCAAGTCTGATTTTATACACAAAAATATCAATGTCTTTTAGCCCATCATTTACAATTAAATTTAAGATGTGTGCACAACATCTAAGGTACATCAATTCCCCTAGCAAGACGCCCCCACTCCAATCATTCACTTTTTTTCTTAAGTATTAAACTCCAACATCATTAGCAGAGGTATTGGCTACTATTACACACACAAAATCCTTATATCTCCCACTCTATCAAACATTTTTCGATTATTTTCCCAATTGTCTCACCTCAATGATCATTAACTTGACATAAATTCAAAATTTTCTTTTGCAACTTCCACATATCTTTAACAAAATGATAAGTGATAATAGAATAATAATACATATTCTAAAAATGGAAGATTGGTACTTCAAGTCACGTTACTAAGTTGCTTTTCTTAAGATGTAATTTGCCCTTAATAGTATACAAAAGAGTTAGCAAACCGTCTCCCAGGATAAAATGAAGCACAACCAAACTGGTTTACTTGACTACATGTTGCACACACGAAGTCAAACCAAGAACAACAAATGAGTGTTTCTAAATTGCCAAAGAACAAAAGAGAATTTAAGTAGCAATTCTTTCATGTTAAAGTAAAAAAAAGATGAGAAAATGATATATCATTATGATATTTATAAGCTTTTTGGTGTCTATTCATAGTAGTAACAGTTGTTGGTGTTTAAACTTGAATAATTTGATCGTTTTACCATATAATCAAGTGGTCCTGATTTAGTAATTGTTTTAGCAACCATTTTCAATTATTTTAATTAATAACTAGTAATCCCTCCTTTTTTCATCATTATTCAAGGAAATGTTCCAACAAGTGAGACATAAATAACTCTAATTTTGGACAGTTGTCCAATAATTAATTGTAAATGAGACCCTTTGTTTGCTAATCACAAACCATTTTTTCAATTTTTGTTTTTCACTCACATACATTTGAAGGATATCCCTAGCAATAGGACCTAGAAGGCACAATCAATTTGGGACAAACAGTACTAATAAATATCTTAAAACCCTCACCCTCCACATATCTGAAAGATAACTCATCAATGATATTATACTTTACCAAGGCCTCCGTACATGCCTTTTCGTTATACTTTTAACTAACATCATTTATTCAGCCACCTGTATATGTCTAATCACCTTCTAATTCATTTTTTAAATTTGGTCCAAATACAAGAACAATTTGCCCAGCATCCCACTCAGGTAATAGGTGTTTAAGAAATTATTTACATTTATATCTTAAATGATTTCCTAAGTTACTAGTCCTATTATTCTTGGTGTGGCTAGCATAGGCAGTTCCACAGTAATTACAATTAGATCGACTATTCTTCTTAGTGGTTACTTTAACATGAGTAAAAAATTCCTACACCTTAGAGTTGTTAACTGGATTTCTTACGTTGCCACCACTTTTGCATTTGTTCGCTTCTCTATGCTAGAATCATTTAACTTCCTATTCCTTGAAGATCCAACAACCTTTTCGTCATGTCCATTAGTTACTTCATAATATTTGTCCTTTTTGAATCATTTGCTGGTTTTCAATATTTTTCCCTTTTGAAGTATCATCAAGATCAACCATCAGCACCTCCGTGTGATCATTCAACTTACCATCCTTTTATACAATCAACAATATTGCAAATAGTTAGTATTACAATTAACATGAAGATACTAATTTAAATTGATTCTGTCTATATCTTGTAACTACATATAAAGGAGCTAGAAATATCAAAGTAAAGTATAGACATTTTTGTTGGGAATTATACAGAATTCTCATTCAATCTTCAGTGAGTTATAGTAAAAATAACAAAAAATATAAGTAGCAAAGAAGAGAAATAAATATCAACACAAATATAATATGATTCGACCCCTTGCCTACATCTACAGATGAGAAAAAAATTCACTAATATTCCAAGAAAGATTACATATAAAGAGTACACTCTCCACATAGTGTTTTCACTCACTCATGTCACATCTCTACTAATCTCTCTTGCACCCCTACCCTGAGGGGGCTCTTTCAAATATTAGATCTTTTTCTATCTCATATTTACAACTCTCACAAGCCTATATATTTATACTACGTAAGACTTACTCAACAAGTAAACTTTTTTTCCACTTTATAGAAATCCTACAATCATCTAATTAGACATACTTACCCACTAAGGTAAATCTAATTAAGAAATCTCATAAACTTCTAATTAGTTATTTATGGCTCACCAAGAATAATCTAATTAGGAAATCCCCACCAACATCTAATTAGTTATATCTTGCCCACCAAGAATAAACTAATTAGGAAATTTTTAGTAACATCTAATTAGTTATTTCTTGCCCACCAAAAATAAACCAATTAGGAAATTACCAAATAAGAATTTGGGTCAAAATCCTACAATTTTTAAAAGGTTAACAATACATAATAGATTAAATTACACAATAATATATTACTGAATGCTAATCACATAATTCTCATAACAAAATAACGGATTACTGAATACAAATTACATAGTTCTCACCATACATAAATATTGACAATACATAATAAATTAAATTACACAATTTTAACTAAACTCAAACCTATTAGCTAGCACTAGCACTCTCACTCTCACTCCCATGTAACAAATGATTATGGAATTGTTTACATTGACAAATTAAGTGCATTTTCAGATTTTAGGTTCCATGAATCCTAGGGACATTAATATAGCTGGTACCATAATAGTTACAAGCATATGATTTCTTTTTTGAAATGCCAGTTTCATGTATCATAACTTAGTAACTGTAAAATGCTCCAACACCCATGGTACTCTTTTTTTCTATATTTCTTTTGCATTTTCAACACCAAGACTAGCCATCTATACAAACAAGAGGGTTATTGTTTTAGTTTCTTTGCATACTCTCTAATTCTAAGTAACACTTTTATCAAAAAAGAAGAAGAAGAAGCAAGTATAAAGTAATAGTATAAGCTTGTTGGCAGTATTACAATCACATATGCAGATAGTTTACTGGGTTACATGTATAAGGATATGGTCCACTTACTGAACAGGGATTCAAGGAACATAGATTTATGATTTTAGATTAGAGTAGTAGGATGGATCTAGAAAAGAAAAAAAAAAAGGCCATTTAAACTTAGGAAACATTCAAAGAAAGAGTTTCAGACAGAAATTAAAACGATGCTTGTTTGAAATAGTTTTGTAATTATATTGTAGATGCAAAAAGTTGAAGTAGCTAATATAAGACACAATCCCATCAAAACCAAAAAACAAAAAAATACAAGAGCAAGATAAAGACCTTCAAAGAATGTCTAAGATATAAACTACTAATAAGAATGTTTAAGACAGAAGCCTTCTACTAGTGAAAATGAATGAAATCTTTGTCTAAGTTCTCACTTCTCTGTCTAAATCCCACAACAATAATGTCAAATCTTGTTTAGATCTAAAATATAATACGCTTGCGAACTAAACTTTATGCTTTCCATAATATTCTTATCATCCGAGCAATTAGACCATTTATAATTTCACTAATCAATTTTAATTACAGTAAAAAGAAACAATTTGAAAGAGATACAAATTTTTTAATGAAAATACTACAAAAGATTGGGATTACAGGGGGAAAAAACTACTAAAAACTAACAAATTTTGAGGTGTTAAAGATAGAATTTGGGTCTTAATTATACAAATTGATTAAGCATGGAAATTGTCCACCACTACCCTTTTCCAGAAAGAGAGAGATAAGGTTTTGGGTTTAAATGGAAGGCATGAAAACACATTCGAAATAAGTAAATTCAACAACAAAAAAGAAAATGCATGGAATAAATTTATAGTTAAAAAATCGAGAAGAAATAACTTTTTGCAATCCTAATTAGGAGAGTTCTAAAGCAAGAGTAGAAGCTAAACATAGTATTTAAAAGTGATAATCAATAAACCCACAATTGCATATCTGCTAAATAATAGAAAATTGAAGGTAATTAAAACCCTAGTCCTATTAGTGAAGGGAACAAATAGAGATGTGGGTTTTCAGTTTTCTTTCTAAGAAAGAGAGAAAATGTAGTACAAAACTACAAATTACCTGGAACAAGCTTTGACAAGGGGTTAGAACAAACTTTGACTTCAGTTTTTCACGAACTCGGCAAAGAACTTTCAGTCTGACTAGTGATAACCTTTGGAATCAACGATCAACAAGCAGGAGATAGCAAGTCAGCAATTAGGAAGGGAGCAAGTGAAAGATAGAAGTAGGATCTGAAAAGGGATTCACGATCACGATCTCATTCTCGACAATCGCCAAACATAAACGAGAAAGTAAGGTGTGACACCCTGATAATTTAGCATATTTAGGTACGAAATTGGTGTGACCCAATAAAAAAATGAATATATATATATATATGTACTTAGGAATTAACTTAATTATATTATGATATTCAATAATTAAATGTTAGTACAAAATTTTATTGGTTTACAATAATGAAATAAAAAATATATATACATACAAATAATTATATATATATATATATAGAGGCTCATTATTCACCATAAATTAGAAAGCAATTATGGTAATAAATTATATTAAAACAGGTCCTTATCTTGTCTTTTCTTGGTCAATATCAACTTAGTGCCATTTTTTGGTGGAAGATCAAGTAATCTCCTCTGTTATCCTCCTTCACATGGCTGTTCTTTGGTCTTGTTTATTTCCCCTGTTTGACGCTTGGTAAACTGGAACAAGAGAAGCCTTATTCTGCCAAATAACTAGTGGTTGGTAAGTGATTCTTGGACTCTTGTTGGCTAACTGTATAAGCTGTGTTCTAAGCAGTCAGGAGTAGAAAATTTTTCAATTAAGATGACCAGCAGCACCTTGCCGCTATTTTCATCTGTTTTCCTTGTTCCTACTGCCCTGTTATGTTATTCTTGCCATGAGGGAATGATTGTTGTTGGTGTGGAAGTGGGTGTGTAAACAAGAGGAAGCCACCATATATGCACTATTTTACTTGAGTTCGTTTTAACTATGCGAGAACGTGTGGAGGAAACCCAAGATGTACATATTAATTCCTTCAATCTCAATGTCATAAAGCATAGAAAAGAGAGGGTTGAAATAGCAATTACTTTTTTTTTTTTTTTTTTAAGATAACAAACTTAACATAATTATACTCCTTGGCTAGCTTTGTAATCAAAAAGGGGATGAAAAAAATTAAGGAACCTTAAGCTTAAGTTCAGGGGGAGGGGGAGGGGGAGGGGGAGAAAAAAAAGATAGTCATATAAGTATATTTTTCTACCTTAAAACCGAATTGAATTCTTATTAATTTGGTTGTTGTTGGTTTTTATATATAGGAATTAGTTATAATTTGATTGTTATACATAGAGAATTAAGATTATGGAAATGAATATTCTAAGTTCTAATCAAATTCAAGTATAGAACGTAATTAACTTTCATAATTAAGCATGAATAACTTAAAATAAATAGGGATGAAGAAATTCGTAGTAAGAGTGTATATATATATATATTTTCAAGGAACTCTGTTCTTTTTGGTTATTAAGTAAATGTTCTCATATTTAGTTTTGATGCTAGTTAAGACCCTTTATGCATTAATGATTGATGTTTATGATAGTAACAATAGATAATTAATCAGTATTAGGTAAATGATGAAATAATATAGATTATAATAGTACATATGCAAGTAACGGAGTAATTCCAAATCGTACACTAACAAAAAACATATGTATCAATGAGGAATAATAATTATATTAAATATATATAAATTGGTGATTTTTAGCTCCGGAGCTTATCGAGGGCATTTTGACCTTGTCTCAAGATAAGCGGAACGACAAACCATGTACTTGAGCTGTGAGTAAATTATGTGCTTTACTGTTATCAGATTTTTGGGTGCAATTATGTGTATTTTTGGAATGATGTGTGATAGTAAAAATTAATTAAATGAGTGATTTAATTAGATGATGTGTGTTTGACATTGACTGTAGTTGATAAGGGCCAACAACGTAAAATTTTTCTAAAAAATGGTTTTCATTTTTGAAATTAAAGTTCAGGTGCACCTAGGCTATTTGAATTTGAAAGAAGATATGAATTATTCTGATCCTCTCAATTGTTTTGAAAACAATTGGAGTGCTCAGTCTCGGTGAGATGGATTTGTGTACAGAGAATCACTTGTTGTGTGGGCGCGTAAATGCCCTGTAGGGGAGATTTTGTTGTGTGGGGCTGAGTTACTCGTTGGCCTTTTGTTTGTTAAATTGTTTGTTGATTGTTGGTTGTTGGTTGTTGGCATGGTTTTATTAATACGTTGAAATTTTGTGATTTAATTGAGTTGTGGTTATGTAATAATTTTAGTTTTGTACGTGAACAAGAAATTCTAATATTAAGTTAAAACTAGGATTTATTTGATATGTTATGCTGGTACTCTTAGGGTATATGATTTGCTCACTGAGTTCCCGTGACTCACCCTTTACTTTGTGGTTATTTTTTTAGTTGTAGGAAATCACGGTTGATTGCTATATAGTTGCTACCTGTTGACTCTGCTACGACAAGGTATATTTCAAAAATCGTACTCTTGGAGCGTAAAGGACAGTACTTGCAGTCACCTAGAATTTCATGCATGGTCATTGTATATATTGTATTTATTATGGTGTGGTCCTGTTGTGTTAGGAGCGGAGTTCCTCTGTATATTTTGAAATCAAAATCTACTATTGATTTGAATCCAGGTTATCTGTTATATTATGGGTATGTTCCACTGTATGGGAAACCTCTGCTAATATTTTCAGTAATCGTTTTATATTTAATTGTCGGTACCGTATTTTATTTTAACTTTATAATATTTTGATAGTATTGACTACAATGCATTTTAAGTTAGGATGCACACTGCTTGCATGTTCAGGGTTACATGGACATGGACACCTATTCCTCTGGCCAGTCATACCTCTATAGTGGGGGTATGATATAAGGGAGGTAAAAGAAACAAAATTAGGGAAATGAATTAGGTTAAGGTTAGTATTAAAGAAAAAAATTCAGTATGGTAGGGTAGATTTTGGCTTTGATACTCTCCCCTATAACCAATAAACAAAGAGTAAACTATAAATTAAAAATATATATAAGATAATTATTTCGATCGGGTTAGTTAATCGGCTCAAAAAAATTGTAGGCTTAAATAGCCGACCCGACCCACCTTAACCCCAAAAAATAAAACTGCCTCCTACACACTTGATATCGAACTAGGTCAGTTATCTGCCTAATTCAGTTAGTGTAGGTCGGTTTGGTGGGTCAAACGGTGAGCCATAATACCTCTATTTTATTTTATTATGACTTGCTTATCTGTATGTTATATTGCATGTGATGTATTATGTATATATGTATGAATGCCATAGTGAGACCTTAGGAATAAAACCTACCCATAATCAAAGTTTTCTCTAAATTATTAAATCACATGTTAAAAACATATTGCCTCCCATTATTATGGCATAATAGAAGTTCTATTTACTTTTATTTGTTTGACCCATGTTAAGGTAATTGTGCATTGAACTCAGTTATGTCATAAAATATATATCATATATTAGAATAACAGGCAAGACTTAATTAAAAACAATAGTTTGTTGGCCTTAGTCAAATCTATAATATTTTTAAGGCTAAGCTTAGGTATCTATTAAATTGACTAAATGACAAAGCAATGTCAAACCAAGGACCTAAGAATTCACAAGAGGTGTAAACGATAGTTAATTGATATTAATTAAGTTTGTCTTAGTGTGTTCAACCATCTCAAAGATTAAAACAAAATTAAATAATATCCTAACCTAACCAAGAATATCATGAGATGATATTACAAATCTAATCGAGAGGGTTATTTGATTTGATAAAATAGTGAGAGTAACTAAATTAAATAAATGCCTTTTGATTTGGTATATGCATTAAATAAATATTAACATGTGTATGGGATATCTTTTTATGTGGATTGTTAGAATGATAAATAATTTGTCACTTTAATTAATAAAGGAATCTAACAAGTTGACCAACTCTAACTATTTAAATTGGTACTATAATCTCAAAATTCTTTTGAAAAATAAAATAAAAAAATCCCTATGTCCTAGAGGGAGACATCCTTCAAGCTCTAACTGAAGGTGTCCCTGATTATGAAGAATATGATTTAGATGATCATGAGAAGTACTTGGATGACAATGAACAAGCAGTAAGTGTGATAATGAGTTCAATGTCACTAGAGTTTCAAAGGTATCATGAGAATATGGATGCTCGCAAGATTATCATGCACTTACAAGAGTTGTATGATAAGCAAGGCAAAGCCAAAAGGTTCGAGGCATCTAAGAAATTGTTTCGCTGTAAGATGACAGAAAGTTCTTCAGTAAATGTTCATGTACTGAAGATAATTAGGTACAACAAAAGATTGTACCAATTAGGATTTGTCACGGACCATGAACTTTTAGTTGATTTAGTTTTACAGTCTTTGCCCAAGTCATTCTCACAGTTATTATGAACTACAACATGAATAAGTTGTAAACAACTCTGCCTGAGTTACTTAACATGTTGAAGGTTGTGGAGAGAAATATCAAAAAAGATAAAGTCTATGTGATGTTGATAAGTGATTATTCTAAACCCAAGTCAAAGGGTAAGAAGAAAAAGTCTAAGATTAAGACTATGTCTAATGGCAGCATCAAGAAGGACATGGCCAAAGCCACGTGTTTCCGTTATGGCAAAGTCGACTATTAGAAAAGGAATCGCAAAGCATACTTGAATTCCATGAGGGATAAGAGACTTGGTGAAGCCTCTAATTCAGGTATGTTTATAATTCATATGTAAACCCTAGCTCCTGGGTATTGGATACCAGTTGTGGTTCTCACATTTGTAATAATGTACAAAAACTAAAGAACAAAAGGATGCTAAGCAAGGGTGTGGACCTGTGAATGGGATGGAGCAAGATTTGCTATATTAGCTATAGGGTCTTACTTTTTGCAGTTGCCATATGATATGATAGTCGAACTAGATAATTATTATTTTGCTCATGTTATTTCTAAGAACATTATTTCCGTTTCTTATTTGAACAAGAAATATTTTACATTTGTAATAAAAGAAACTAAGTTTTACTTTCTCTTTAAATGGAGTTTCTTATAGATGTGGTGCTTTACACAATGGATTATATGTTTTAGAACTAACTTATGTCATCCTTAACATAAACACTAAAAAACCCAAATTAGATAGACTAAAATCATGTTACTTATGGCATTGCAGACTGGGTCACATAAATAAGACTAGGATCACTAGATTACACTAAGGTAGTTATCTAGATCCATTTGATTATGAATCATATAGAATATGTGAATCTTGTTTATTTAGAAAGATGACTAAGAAACTTTTCACAAGTAAAGAGTCACATGCTACTGAGTTACTAAAACTCATACACTCTAATGTTTGTGGACAAATGTCTATACATGCTAGAGGTGGATATTCCTACTTCATAACCTTTACTGATGACAAGTCAAGGTATGGGTATGTGTATCTAATAAGATACAAATCTGAATCCTTTTAAAAGTTCAAATAATTTAGGAATGAAGTAGAGATCAAACTGGTATAGCATTAAGGCACTTAGACCTAATCGAGATGGAGAATACCTTAGCTAGAATTTCTTACATTGTTTAAAGGATAATAAGATTCTTATCTCAATGGACTCATCTTGACACACCACAACTCAATGGTGTTTCTAAAAGAATGAATCACACATTGTTTGACATTATGTGATACATGATGAGCTAACCTACCAACTTCTTTTTGAGGATATGCTTTAATTACTGCAACCTACCTTCAAAATAAGATCCTATCAAGGTATACTGTAAGAACTCAATATGAGATGTGAAACAACAGAAAACCAAATATCTTACACTTGAGAATTTAGGGCTATTATGATTATGTCAAAAGAACTACAACTGATAAGCTTGAAGCCAACAACGATAAGTGCCTATTTATGGGATATCCAAAAGAATAAGAGGATATTATTTTTATCACCCACATAAAAAGGTGTTTGTTTCATGAAATATCGTCTTTCTTGAAAAAGAGTTTATTCTTAAAAGAAGCTATAGGAGTAAAGTAGAACTTGAAGAAATTCAAGAAACCCAAATAAGATTGATCATACAATGGAACTCGAACTTATAACATAGAGTTGGAGGTACTACAAGAAAAGGTTCAACACATATAATTGTTTTGTAAGTCTAGTTGGATAAGTCAACCTCCAATAAGGTAGATTTCTGATAACTGATCTGAAATACATTCTTCTTATAGAGAATGAAGAGCCTATTAGTTATAAGGAAACAATCAAGGACATTGATTCCTTGAAGTGGCAAGATGCCATGAATTCCAAAATAGACTCCATGTATGACAACAAAATATGAATTTTGGTTGTTCTAACTGAAGAAATTAACCCTATTGGACATAAATGGGTCTTCAAAAAAAGACTGATGCAGATGACAACATACAAACCTTCAAAGCAAAGGTTAGTGGCAAAAGGTTACAGGCATAAACAAGGAATTAATTTTGATGAAACCTTTTCGCTAGTTGCCATAATCAAGTCAATTCAGATTTTATTGGCAATAACTACATATCACGATTAAGAGATATGACAAATGGATGTCAAAACCATTTTTCGTAATGGTTATTTAAGGGAAGATGTGTATATGACACAACCTGAAGATTTTGAATCCAAAGACCATTATAATAAAGTATGCAAACTACAAAAATTTATTTATGGACTTAAGCAAGTTTCAAGAAGCTGGAACAATTGGTTTAAAGAAACTATAAAAGCTTATGATTTCATTTAAAAAGAAGATGAACTATATGTGTACAAGAAGGTTAATGAGAGAGTGTCAAATTCAACATTTGATTGTTGAGTACCTTATTTTAGAAGATAATTTTCATGAACAATGAAAAACTTGAAACCTAACATAAATCCTACCCTACGATTCTAGTAACCAAACAACATACAAAAATGCACAACATCTGCAAATATCATATTAAAGAAAAAATAATAGCAATAATTTGATTATGCCATTACCTATAAACTGAAGAGTTAAAATCACAATACAATATTACTAAGCTACACTAGTCATTGCCTCTTTGTCCAATCTCCACATAAACCATAATTTCTAAGAAATTCCGTAATAGTAAACACTCAACTTTAAAATGAATGCTTTAGATGAAGGCCATGAGCTCCTTACTAAAACTAATTATTTTAAAACGCCTTAATTCAAATGACAAAGTAAAGGGTGGACATGTTAGTAAAGAATGGTACCTAATAATGGAAAGATCATGCTTGACAGAGTAAGGCAATTTTTCTTATGAGTTTGTTCCTTTCTTCTTTTTCATTTTCTCAATTATGAAATTGGTTATTAAATGACATAAAAACTTTCAAATGAGGAAAGAAAATCTTGAATTAGACGTTGGCCAGAAAAGTCGATCAGTTAGGGTCAATTGTGGGTTGAATCCCAACCAAACTGATCTTATCAGTACCTCAGAATGGCATCTGAAATTCAACTGGCCCATTTCGGTTGATAGAGTATTTGGGCGGAGGCATTTTCGGTTTACATAAAGTGGGTCGGTCAATTTGGGCTTCTTGCCCATATTATTATTTTTTAATGTTACAAGCCTAATTTCAGCCTAATTTGAAGCCCAATTCAAGGCTAATTTCACCCAACAAGTAAAAACAACTAAACTGAAACCTGTAACATTTAAAATGAAATTAAACCAAGTATAATAAATACATAATTCTACTAAATACAAACTTAATCATACTTAAAACAACAAAACTTTAACTTGTAACATTTAAAATAAAATTAAACCAAGTATACTAAATACATAAACCTACTAAATAGAAAATAAAAACTTAAACCTACTAAAAACAATGAAAACCTGTAACAACCTTAAATATCCAGTATTCGAAGTATACTAAGACAACCTGCTTCAAGTATACTAGATACATAAACCTACTAAATAGGAAATACAAACTTAAACCTACTAAAAACAACTAAAACCTGTAGCAAGTAGAAACCTAAACAACCAAAAAACCTATAACAACTAGAAACTGCAACAATATTAAAGATCTAATGTTCCAAGTATACTAAAACAACCTGCTTGCATAGAAACTTAAACCTGTAACTGTAACAACCTTAAACCTATAAATGTAACAACCTAAACAATAAACATTAAAACAAACTTAAAGTCTTAAACCAAGTGTACTAAGCATAAATAACATCCAATATTCTAGTATAATAATATTAAAACAACCTGTAACTGTCAACTTGTCAAGCAAACAATTCAACTAAGCACAAATAACATCCAGATGCAACCTACTAATGATTCATAAACAAAAACACAAATAACAACAATGTTTAAGACACCAATACATAAACTGAAACATCAAAACACCATCTTCCTACAAGTTGCAACACTGCAACCTCCACAAACAACCAAATTGCAAGTTTGCAACCTCCAGTCCTCCACAGCAATATGCATCCTTGACCCAGTCCACAGCAACCTGCAATGCTTGGCCAAAAATATAAACAACACAAAAACAAGATGCAAGCAGGCAGCACAATGACTCAAACATAAAATTAAAGACAATTACACACATAAAAGGCAACAGCAGCCAACAAACTATATAAATGCAAAACTTAGTTAAAGGAATATCTGAGATTCATGCCTACCTATAGATCAGATCCCTCATCATAATCAAGGAAAACCTGTGATTAAAAAAAAAAACACTTAAACTTAGTTAATAGTGTAGAACTTAATATTGAACTTAGTTAAATGTCATATGAAGTAATGCAGAATACCTAACTTTATTTTTTCAAGCTTAGTTATCTCTTCCATGTCTACTTGTATGATGGTGCAACGAAGCCAGTTTCTTAAACACAAAAGTACTTCAACGGTGTTTGGAGACAATGAGCTTCAATACGGATCAAGAACTTTACCTCCAGTCAAGAATGAAGAGTCTAAGGGGATAATAGTAATTGGAACACCAAAATATCTTTTCCTAACTTTGCTAACACTCTATACTTAGTAGAATTCACCTTCCAACAATCCATGATCTGAAATTTATCAAACGTAGCCTCATGTGACTCCATCAAGTAGCAATCAACTTTAGATTTGCCTTCCATTGACTCTTCTTTAGTCAATTCTATCATAAATTCTATAGCAAAATTATCAGATTCACCATCTATATTTTGAGCAAATGTTGCATCAATATTTTCTGAAATTTTCCCTACCTTCAAAGACAACTTCATTGAGATTATGCTCAAAAATACGATAGTGATCGTATAACCTAACAAATGTTGCCTTGACTCTCTCCTTATCATTTCTTCAGCATTCACAAGTCCAAACAAGTTTTGAAAAGCCTTTCTTACAAACTTCAACTTGTACCTAGGATTTAGCACCACCCTTATGAAGTGTATATAGTTTATACAGTCAAGATCATCATGATCAGTGTTGTCAAGATCAGTGAGTCAGAACATAAGATCGTACGATCTAAAGCCAGCATTCCAAGTTGTCATGGGACCAAGATCGGTGTCTTCGAAACGCGGAAGCAAGATCGTGAAATCACAAGTTTGTGGCTAGCTTGAACGATTCTGCATAAAGCCACATGGGTCGAATTTTTAATTGGGCTTCAGAGACCCGAATCGATTTTGAAGGTTAGATGGGTATTTTGGAATCGAACCCTTTTCTTTTGCCGAACCCTTAAAGCTTAGAAGGCAGACCGCAGACCTCTTCCTCGTCCCATCTTCATCTCTCGAAGTAAGAAGATCAGCCAGAACTCACGGATCAAAGCTGCGAAGCAATATCGGTAGCTACACTTGCAATTGGAGTGTGATTTAGCTTTCTGTTTTCCTTTACAGAGCAAGAAAAAAGTGGGCTCGAGCTCGACTTGCAAGTCTGCAACTTCCAGTTTTAACGAAGAAGAAGGTATTTTTTTTTTTATGGCTAATGGGGATTATCATGTAAATATGTAATAATATTGAAAAAAAAAAAAACAATTTATGTAATATGTAAATGAAATGTACGGTGTACAGTTACATATTTAGTGTATTATTAGATATGTATAATGTATTAATAATTATTTCATCTTTTAAATTATTTTCTAGCTAATTGGAGATTATCATGGTAATAATATTGAATATATATATATATATATATATATTCGTATAATATGTAAATGTAATGTACCATTTGACATATACAATGTATTATAATTTATATATGTATTAGATGGTTATATACTTATATCATCCAATTGGTCATTTTCACTTCTTATTCCAAATGTTATTTTATCATTATCATGTATATTGCTATTAAATTGGAATTATTATTTCAGAAAGTGCCCTTCTTAAATGTATAGGCGTCTAGCAACTTGCATAACACATGGTTATATCATCTAATTCATCCATTGAATTTACCAATTATATCAAGCATTCTTTCAAAAAAAAAATAAAATAAAATAAAAAACATCTACAAATGATTTAAAAAAAAAAAAAAAAAACTAAGCTTATGCTCCATAGTATTGTTGACTTGTTGTATTGTGGTGGCTACATATATTTTGTGCTCCCTGATCCCTGCTCAAGCTTATGTTCTCATGGTTTGGATATTTGTTTTTGTTTTTGTTGTTCTTTATTTCTTTTTAATTTTGATTTGTTGGAACAAAATTATTTATTACTTAGTTGCTAATTTGACGATGGTGCATTCGATTTGTAGATGAATTCTTGTTTTAAAGGAAAATGTCTCTTTTTGGTTCTTCTAAGAGTAGAAAAAAATGCCCCGGGAAGTAGAACTAATGTGGGTTGGAAATATGGTATCCCAGTTGAAGGGAACAATGAGAAAAGTGAAATGCAAATATTGCTCAAAGATTGTAACGGGTGGAATTTTTAGGTTCAAGCACCATCTTGCAAGCACGAGAGAAGATACAATGGCACGTGTAAGTGTTCCTGTGATGTAAAAAATAAAATGAGAGTTGTCGTCGATAAATTAGAAGTGAAAAAGTGAAGAAAAAGAGAATTTAAGAAGATAGTGAAGGTGATAATATGGAAGAGGTAGAAATTGTGCGAACCAATAAAGGGAAAGGGAAAGAAATTAAGAGATATTTTGTGCAAAATTCTAGTAGGGTTAGAAGCAACAAAACATAAACAACAATGAATCAATGGGTCAAAAAAGATTTGCGAGAAGAAGCATGTTCGAAGATAGCTCAATTTTTCTACACAAGTTTTTAATTGTGTGAAATATCCTAACTTTGCTGAAATGTTAGAAGCAATTGGGAGGTACGGTTGTGGGCTCAAAGGTCCATCTTATCATGAATTAAGGGAAAAATTCTTGAAGATAGAAGTAAGTAAAACCATAAATCTTCTTGAGGAGTACAAACTAGAATGGAAAAAAATAGGTTGTTCTCTAATATCTGATGGTTGGACGGATAGGAAACGATGTTATATATGCAATTTCTTAGTTAATAGTCCGAAAGGGACTATATTTTTATCATCAGTGGATACATCATACTTCTCTAAAACTGTAGTCAAAGTTTTTGAGATGTTAAATGATGTTGTGGAGAAGATTGGGGAGCAGAATGTGGTGTAGGTGATTACTGATAATGCAGCAAACTATAAAGCAACTGGTGAAATGTTGATGGAAAAAAGAAAGAGTTTATATTGGACACCATGTGCAGCACATTGCATTGATTTGATATTGGAGGATTTTGCAAAAAAATTGAAAGTGCATTCTATGACCATTGAAAAAGGAAAGAGAATTACTACATACATTTATGGAAGAAACATGCTCATTGCTATGTTGAGGAGTTTCACCAAAGGGAGAGATTTAATTAGACCTGTTGCGACCTGGTTTGCTACTTCATACTTGACTTTGAGGTGTCTTCTTGAATTAAAAGCAGCATTGATGAGAATGTTTTCTTCTCAAAAGTGGAAAGCAAGCACTTTTTCAAACACAAAAAAAGGAAAGAAAGTTGCAAGCACTATTCTAAACAATGACTTTTGGAAGAAAGTTATTGAATGTCTTAAGACTGCTAATCCTCTTATCAAGGTGCTCAGGTTAGTGGATTCAAAAAGAAAACTGGCTATGGGATTTATTTATGAAGAAATGGACCAGGCAAAAGAAAAAATACAATTGAATTTTGGCAATGTTAAAAAGAGGTCAGCTTTTGTTTCTTTAAACTAGTAAGTAGTAACTTCACATATTTTCATATTATTTTTTGTATCAACTAATCCTAAATTTCTAATTAACCTTTATAGGTATGAAGCATATTTGGAGCATTATTGATGGGAGATGGGAGATGGGAGATGCAGCTTCATAGGCCTTTGCATGCTGTACCTTATTACTTAAATCCTCAATATCATTATAGTCCTAACTTCAAAGCTGATTATGAAGTTAAACGTGGACTTTATGGTTGCTTGGAGAGATTGGTTCAAGATTCAAATGAGAGAAATACAATTGATTTACAACTTAAAGAGTTCAAAAATGCTAGAGGATTATTTGGAATCTCAACTGCAAAGGCAATGAGGGAGAAAAAAACTCCAGCTGAATGATAGGATTCTTATGGAGACGAATGCCCTGAGTTACAAAGGTTTGCTAGATCTTAAGCCTGACTTGTAGTTCTTCTGGATGTGAACGTAATTGGAGCGCATTTGAGATGGTAAATATAAGTTGATAGCATCTATTATTTTGTTTTTATAATTCTTGTTTATAGTATTGATCTCTTATAAATAATTTACTACTTTTTTAGGTGCATACAAAGAAAAGGAACCGTTTGCATCAAAAGAAAATGAATGACTTAGTTTTTGTCATGTACAATTGCAAGTTGAATGAAAGGCAAACCAAAAATTATTTGGGTCCGAGCTTGAAATTGGATGATCTCTCCTCAGATGATGAATGGATAACTCCAAAAGATGATCTTGTAGATTCTTCATCAAATGAATGGCTAAGTGTTCTTAATGGTTCTTCTAATGCCAATGATGATGTGATTGATTTAGATGCTCCATTAGATGAAGATGAAGTGCAAGTGATGCAAGATGAAGATGAAGATGAAGATGAAGATGGAGAGGATGATGTTGGTGTTGTAGGTGGTGAAGTTGATGAAGTCATGAGTGTTGATAGTGATGAAGGTGGAAATCCCATTGACAATGAAGATGGTAATGATGACAATGACAATAGTGATGATGATGTTGGCAATGGAGATGATGATGGAGAAAGCTATGGTGATGAAGAAGATAATTGTGATGTTTATGAAGAAGGGACTAATTTTGGTTTAGACTAAATTATGCAAATTGGATTTTAATTTTATGGTATTAAGAATCTTTGTATGGATAATTTTTTTATGAACATATGTTTGGATTACATGTTTATGAAATTAATATTATAAATTTGATGTTTGTATTGGATGTTTTATGTTTGTACTTTATTTTATCTTATTGATGAAATTGGTGAATATTTTGCTTTAGAAAAAAAATATAGTTGGAGTTTTATACAAATTGTGCTTGTTTATAACAAAATACACATATTTACAATCAATTATGTACATAGATATATACTCTAATAACTATTTTACAAAATTTGTAAGATTTTCCTATTCTACTGATTCGATCTTATGAGTCTATCTTGCTCCCCCTCAACGATCCTGCTTAAGATCTCGATCTTAACAACCTTGATCATAATATTTATCATTCATCAATTTCATCCTTGTTGTCATTGATTGAAGAGATAAATAAGAGGCCTCCAAACACCATTGTTGCAACTTACTAAGAATGGAGCGATAGTCATGAAAGTATGTATTTGATGTGACATACAAGAAACCTGAAATTTTGTTTGTCACATCAAAAAATATCTCAAATACCTCACATAAATTCTAATGACATCCCAATCTTCATCATTAAGAGGAATTCTATCATATTCTCCCACCTCTTACAACTTTTTGTCAATTTTAAATTCAATAACATACATTAAATCTATCTCTTCTAGCCTATTAAATACCTTTTAACACTTCAAGGCAGATTCCAACATAATATATGTGGAATTCCACCGAGTGAGGACATCCAATTTTGGGACTATCTTAGTAGTCAATTTGACCAAATCCACACAACTTTTAAACATTTTAAGCCTAGCAGGTGAGGCTTTCACATACTAAACAACAAGTTTAATTTTATACACATAAATATTAATTTCTTTTAGCCCATCACTTATCACTTATAATTAAATTCAAGATTTGTGCACAGCATCTAAAGTGTATCAACTTCCCTAGCAAGACACCCCCAATCCAATCATTCACTTTTTTTCTTAAGTATTCAACTCCAACATCATTGGAAAAGGCATTGTCTTCTGTCACACAAAAAACTCTCTCCTACTATATCAAATAGTTTTCAATTGTTTTCCTAATTGTCTCATCTCAGTGATCATTAACTTGACAAAAATTCAAAATTCTCTTTTGTAACTTCCACTTATCATCAACAAAATGATAAGTGAGACACAAATAACTCTGATTTTGGATAGTTGCCCAATAATTAGTAGTAAAGAAGACCCTCTATTTATTACTCACCAACCATTTCTTTAATTTTTTTTTTTTTTTTTCATTCACACACATTTGAAGGATATCCCTACCAATAGTCCACTTAGAAGGCACAATCAGTTGGGACAAACAATACTGATAAATAACTTCAAACTATCACCCTCCACATATCTGTAAGGTAACTCATCAATGATAATATACTTAACCAAGGCCTCCCTACATGCCTTTTGTTAGCCACCCTCATTTGCCTTATCACCTCCTAATTCATCTTTTAAAGCTGGTCCAAATGTAAGAACAGTTTGCCAGGATCCTACTCAGGTAGAATGTGTTTAGGGAATGATTTGCATTTATGCCTTACATGATTTTCTAAGTTACTAGTCCCATTATTCTGGGTGTAGCTAGCTTAGGTAGTTCCACAGTAATTAAAACTCGATCTACGATTCTTCTCAGTAGTTCCCTCAACATGAGTAAAATGCTCCCACACCCAAGAGTTGTTGACTTGATTTCTTACCTTGCCTCCCACTTTTTCATTTGTTAGCTTCTCTATGCTAGAATCATTTAACTTCCTCTTCCTTGAATATTCAACAGCCTTCTCACCATGTCCATTAGTTACTTCACAAGGATTTTTAGCATTTGCCCTTTTTGAAGATCATCAAGATCAACCATCAGCATTTCCCCATGATTATTCAACTCATTATCCATCTATGTAATCAGCAATAAAGCAGATAGTTAGTAATACAATTAACATAAAGATACTAAGTATCACAATTGACATGAAGATACTAATTTATATTGATTCTGTTAGTTAGTATTACAATTTACATGAGATATTAATTTAAATTGATTTTGTCCATATCTTGTAACTACATAGAGAAAAGCTATAAATATCAAGGTAAAATATACACATATTCAAAAGGTTGACAATACATAATATATTAAAGGCTTAATTACATTTTTGGTCTTATAGTTTAATTTTTAGTTTAATTTAGTCCATCGAGTTTCAATTGAGTCCTTTCCAAGTTTAATTTGATACAATTAGGTCCCTACTGTTTAAATTAACACCAACTTGAGGGACGTGACTAATAGAAAATGATGTGGATAACCTAGTTGGTATATTTAACCAATCAAAAATTGCAACTTGTCTTTGTATAAAATTTATATAAAAATTAAATTTAAACATTTTATAAAAAAGAAAAAAGAATGGTATTAAGAATTAAAAAATGTGAAAATAAATAAATAAATTCTTCATCTTCTCTCACTCCCTACATCACTACCAAATGGAGATCTAGAAGTTGTGGGCATTGAACGTAATGTTAAACACATGATCTCTATTTTGCTGAGGATTTCCTGGAAGTTTAAGGGGAGGAGGGTCTTATCCTTGCTGGTTTCAAATGAAAATCTAGAAAAAATGTTGTAGATTGGCTTATTTCTATCCTATCAAATTAACATCTACAAGGAGATGGGATTAAGCATTCCTGTGGCCTTGCGATTTTGTTATTCTAGATTTATTTATGGTGGTGTTTTCCTCTTTTCTCTTTTTGAAATCCCAACATCTTGTCACCATTGAAATTTTGTCCCCATTTAAAATCGGATCTAGAGAGCAAGACCAACGCTTCTGTTTCCAGGAGCTTAGATTTACTACCATGGCTATGGAAGAATCTGGTGAATATAAGGGTTTGTAAATTCAATGGCTATAGAAGAATCTGGGTAAGATGGGTGTTGGTGAGGAAGGGAGAGAAAGTTGAAAATAAAATATTTTTATATATTTAATATTATTTTTATTTTTATTTTTTTTAAATATTTCTAATTAAATTTTTATACATAACATGTGGTTGTTTTTTATTGGTCAACTATTCTACATGGGCACGTCACTATCATCATTGTTAATTTAAATGACACTTGATGGCAGGGACCTAATTGCATCAATTAAACTTGGCAATGACTCAATTGTTGCAATTAAAACTCGAGGGACTAAATTGAACTCAAAATTAAACTATAGGAACCAAAAGTACAATTAAACCTAGATTAAATTACACAATAACATATTACCGAATACTGATTACATAGTTCTCACAATACAATAATAGATTACTGAATACTGATTACATACTTCTTATAGTACATAAATGTTGATAATACATAATAGATTAAATTACATAATTTTAACTAAACTCAAACCTATTAGCTAGCACTCTCACTCTCATTCCCAGGTAATAATTGTTTAGGGAATTGTTTACATTGATAGGTTAAGGGCATTTTCAGGTTTGAGGTTCAATGAGTCCTAGGGTCATTAATATAGATGGTATAACAATAGTTACAAGCATATGATTTCTTCTTTGAACTGCCAGTTCCATCTATCTCTAACTCAGTGGCTGTAAAATTCTCCAAAACCAATGGTACTCTACTTTTCTTTGTTCGTTTTACATTTTCAACACCAAGACTATAGCCATCTACACAAAAAAGAGGATTATAGATTCTTTGCCTACTATCTTACTCGAAGTAACAATTTTATCCCAAAAAAAAAAAAAGTTTATTTCTTAAGAATAATATTAAAAAAAAAAAAAAAGCAAGTATAAAGTAATAGTATGAGTTTGTTAGCAGTATTAAAATTACATATGCAAATAGTTTACTGGCTTACATGTACAAGGATATGGTCCACTAACTAAACAGGGATTCCGGGAACATAGGTTTGTGATTTGAGATTGGAGTAATAGGATGGATATTAAAAAAAAAAAAAAAAAAAAAAGGCCATGTAAACTAAGAAAACATTCAGAGGAAGAGTTTCAGAAGGAGGACATTTTGAAATAGTTTTGTAATTACATTGCAAGTGCTAAAGTTGAAGTAGCTAAAATAAGACATAAATTAAAAAACAAAAAAAATCAAAATCTACCAATATATTTAAGACAAAATCCCAGTAAAACCAAAAAAAATACAAGAACAAGACAAAAGCCTTTGAAAAATTTTTAAGACATAAACTACCAATAAGAATATTTAGGACAAAAGCATTCTACTAGTGAAAATGAATGGAAATCTATGTCTAAGTTCTCACTTCTATGTTTAAATCCCATCCGAGCAATCAGACCATTTATAATTTCACTAATCAGGGATCAAGCAAATTTGTCCAACAGTTAAAAAAAAAAAAAAAAAAACAATTTGAAAGAGATACAAAATTTTAACAGAAGTACAACTAAAGGATTGGGATTACAGGGTGAAAAAATTACTGAAAACTAACAAATTTTGAGGTGTTGAAGATAGAATTTGGATAATTATACAAACTGATTAAGCATGGACGTTGTCCACCACTACCCTCTTCCAGAAAAAGAAAGATAAGGTTTTGGGTTTAAACGGGAGGTAATCTTCCCAAACTTAAACCCATGAAAACACATTAGAAATAAGTAATTTCAACAAAAAAAAAAGTAAAAAAAAATGCATGGAATAAATTTATAGTTAAAAAATTGAAAAGCAAAAGCTTTATGCAATCTAATTAGGGAAAGTTCTAAAACAGGAGTAAAAGCTAAATATAGTTTTCAAATGTGATAATTAATAGACCCCCAGTTGCATACCTGCTAAATAAGAGGCAACTTAAGGCAATTAAAACCCTAGCTCTAGGAGAGCAGGGGGACAAAGAGAGATGTGGGTTTTCAATTTTTTTTTCTGAGAAAGAGAGAAACTGGAGTTCAAAACTACAAATTACCTGAAACAAGCTTTGATAAGCGGTTAGAACAAGCTTTTACTTGTGTTTTTTACGAACTCTCGACAAAGAACTCTCGGCCTGACTAGTGACAACCTCTGAAATCAATGATCAGCAAACAAGAGACAGCAAGTCAGCAATCAAGAAGGGAGCAAAGTGAAAGACCGAAACAGGACGGGATGAGGGATTCATGATCTCATTCTCGACAATTGCCAGAGAAATGAGAAAATAAAGGAGGCAGAAGAAATGAATTAGGTTAGATGGTGGAGTAGATTTAGGCTTAGATACTATTTTCTCACTGCCAATAAACAGACGACACATGTAAAATATAAATTAAAATTATATTTAATATAATTATTTTGGTTAGGTCGGTTAATCGTCCACCAAATATTCGACCTGACACACCTTAATCTCAACAAATCAAACTGCCTCTGCACTCCTGACATCAGGCTGGGTCGGTGTAGGCCTGTTCGGTGGTTTTGCGGTCAAATACTCAACCCAAATTACATTAGTATTATTACAAATATTGGATAATATGGTATTCTTGCTTTTAGTATGGTAGAGATACAATAGAGAAATATAGAAGTAGAGAACGGGAATAAAAATTAAATTAAAGGGTAATGTTGTCTTATACTTAAATGTAATTTACAAAGATAGAAAATCACTCTCCTACATTGAACAATTTCTCTGCCTCGTCTTCTATTCTTCTGTATTCAAAACCGACGGCGTTGAAAACTTACCTTCCCTCCGCCAAATAGAATAAGCCATCCGATACCCCTACCGGATTCAGACCACCATCGGCAATCTCTTCTAGATCTCTAGCCACCCGAACCCGCCATGGCCACGCCGTTCGAATCCTCCAACCAGTAAGTCTTTAAATAAATGCACATATTTCAAAAATATTTCATATCATTATACTGATCACCAAAATTCATCCATGTTTGTTTTCCCCCTCTTTCCAATTCTGGGTTGGATGGCTCTTGTCTTTCTGCAAAATTAACAATGATCTGGTTAAAGGGAAACTGCTGTAAGGAGGCAAAAAAGGGGACCCCCGTATAAGTTTCTGCTACCTCTTGTATATGCTCCTGTACTACCTCTAAGTAAGTTTTTTTTTTTTTTTTTTTGTTCACCCCTTTTTTTTTTTTTTTTTCTTCATTGGGTGTTTGATTTTCAGTTCGATTGTCGCTGCGGCATAAACCTGTTTTGAGGGATCGTTTGTTTGCAGCAGTGTTGGTTGGGGCTTTCGTTCATGGCTCTTATTTGGTGTATCCTTTAATCATATGGCTTCTATATGGAATTAGATAAAGAATCTTAGCTAGGTAATGAAAGTGAAGATTTTGATATTTTTTTTTCCCTTCTTTGATGAATCAAAGAGTTTATGATTTCATTTACAAATTTTCTCTGCACTTTTTTTTTGCTCTTGCTGTGTTTGGGTTATTACATATTCACATCAGATTCTTTTTCATTTAGCTGTCCATGTTTGTGGTTGAAACAATTTTATGTAAAGCAGTAAAAAACAGCCAGAAACCCACTTAATCTTAACTGCAAATTACTTAAGGTTGGCTACATGATTCTTCCTTGCATTTCAGGCTTTCATTCCCAATCTAGGCTGTATTGTTGCTGCATCTCTTCCAGTATATCCTTCCTTATTTCTTTTACCTGAATCACTCTTTTGTTTCCCTGTAATCCTCTTTAGTTCTCCTTCTTAAAAGAGATTAGTGCATATCAGGCATCAAAGTTGATCATAGTTGTTTGAATAACTCATCCTTGGTTTTTCCGGTCCTGAAAGCTTTAGCATTAATAGCATGTAGATTGGAAACTATTGGTTGGGGGCGAGAGAAAGAATCAGTAAATTAGACATCCTCTTTCCAATCCAGGTGAAGCATACTATAAATTGACAATGGAACAATCTGAAGGTTTTTCTGAAAGTCTTGTTGAATGAACTACTTATACTGATGTTTTGCACTTTGGACATTGTTTATGGTGGGATGGAGTTCCGTGTCGAAGTTGAGAACTCCTAATAATACCTTTTTATTGTGGGAAGCAAGCATTCCTTTTCTCAGAAAGTTGGCTGTTCGCACTCCTGGATAGCTAAGGGATATAAGTTTCTAAAGTTTTGAATCTCTGTAACATCACTTAAGTGACTTAGCTTATGAATTTTATGGAGAAGGGCTGCAGAAGACAGAAAATTGCAGTTGTAGGCATTAGTTTCTTGCATGATCATAGGATCTACACTGAACTCGATAGCCCGTTTTCCCATTTCAATAATGATATTGTGAGTTAAAACACTTAATTTCTGGGATACGTGGAGATGCCACGTTAAGAAGCACTTGCAACCGCAAATTATGAATGAATGCCTTAAATGATTCTTGGGGAAGATTATTTGATTCCTAGGATGTCTTCTAGCAAGTTAGTTGTCTGTTGATTAGCATACTCATCTTGTTTGGTTAACATAATATTTCGATCCTTAGGGCTTGCAGGGATGTGGTTATTAGGGCAACTGAGGTATCCAAAATGACGGTAAAAAGGGGATACACAAGTGAAAGTCCTATACCTTTTTTCTTCATAAATATGTAAAAATAAAGAAATAAAGAAATAAAGAAATAAATAATAGACTATGCCTTTCAGACCAAATATAGAGAATGTGAATTTGATGTTTATTCTTTGCCTGATGAAAAACACCTGGGTTTATGAGGTACCAGTAGTGGGTTGTTAACTTGTTATAGTGTTTACAGTTCAATATTGTCACTTTTGTGTATGGGAAAGACAGAGAGTTTATCCCAGTTATGCACTTTGGCAGCATATAATTCAAAGGCTTGCAGTGACTAATCACAGTTATTTGATATCATTGTTTGAAAATTAAGTTCATTGTTTTCAATATTCAATGTTAATAATCATTCTTTGACCATTTCTGTGCCTATTTGACATGTCTTTGGACCAAAGTTGGAGTGAGATAAACCTTGGTGCAAAAGTTATGGAAAACACTCTACATATCAATCAAAGAAGTTATAGAAAGTATTTTAAACTCGGTTAAAAAATACTTTACATGGTTAAAAGCAATTATGGACTTGGCTATAAGGTTTTCTTCTTTCAGTTCATCTAATCTTCAAAATTCACATGCTTTGCTATATTTTCTTTATACAAAACTGTAAACCAAAGAGATATATCCAGTTCCTTTGAAAACCAAATATTGATATTACATATAAGATAATGACGGAATGCTTGTGAGTAAGAGGCACTTTTTTCTTTGGTTTGAATTTTGGTTTCCATGGAATCTCAAATATAAATAGTCTCTGCTTTTATGTTACTATTGACAACAGTACAACACTCATGTATCATTGCTCTTTATCGTATAATGCTGTTTTTCCCTAATAGATATATTCAGATCAGATCTCTATGATGCTGAGAGCAAGTGATATGCGGAGCATGAGTCAGATAGCCTATTGGTTATATCTCTTTTAATGCTTAAAGCAGTTTCCAATTCTTATTCAGCTTGACATTCTGGTAAAACCATGAACACCGTAGAATAATTTTGACAATGTTTGATTATTATAATCATTTATTATCAAACATTATTGAGCCACTAATTTCATTTTTCTTGGGTTAAAAATATGAGAATTGCGTCTTATGCTGCCAGAATACTTAGTTTTGTTATCGGTATGGTGCCTGGTATACTCTGCTCTTTATGACTTTTTTGGCTATCTCTATGCATGCCATGGTGCATCCTAGCTAGCTTAGGTTATATATATGGTCATATGGTACAACCCAAAGGTCCTGGTTGGTGTAGTACTGGATGATTGATGATGATACTTGTATGTAAGTTCAGAAAGTGAACAGAAAGTACTAGTTGCTCGGCCAGTAGAAACTTGGGCCATCGGGACACCATGGAGTACTGTTTTCCAACTCTTGGAGTTCTTTAGTCGAGCTGGTGTATGTTCCAATGACTGGAGATTTTGGACATAAAAGGATACTCGACATAGATTGTATGTGTATTCTGATTACTCAACACCAATTACGATCAATGAACTAAAATTCGTTTTGAGATATTGTTTTAATAAGTTTGGAAACCGAAATAATTCGGAAAATGCCTGGAAGTGTCATTGAAATGATAAATTATTTAAAAATCCATGAAATATGTAATAAAATACAGATTATAGTAAATTTAAGTATCTAATATTATTAATTTAATCTATAAAATGGTCATAAATACAATAAAAATCTTAATATAAACATACAAATCAAAAAAATATCAAACTATAATCATATTCAACTTTAGCATATGAAAACATGTAAAAAATATATATTATGTAATACATATTTGTAAATGATTTAAAATATATATAATAATTAATTAATATGTTTAAAGGTTTAAAATAATTTTGATAAACTCAATACAAAGAATAGTTTATTTATTTATTTATCTAAAGTAGTAATATGATTGATAAGTATAAATTTTATTTGCATGTTTTATTTGTCCATAATATATGTAAAGAAAATTATCAATTTTAACTTATTTTTTTAAAAAAAAAAAAAATTAAACTAATAGTTTACTGTTCTTTTCTTTGGTATAGAAGAAGTTATTAATATTAGAAAGATCTTACATTTTTTTAGTCTTTTTTATTCTATTATATTAATTAATAGTCAATGGTAAATAATTTTTTTCTTTTTTCAACTTGTTTCGTAGGACTTTTTTTTTTTCTACACTACTTTGTCAATTTATTTTTCTCCGACCAGTTTCTTAGGACTTTTTTTTTTACTACATAAATTTGAATGACTAAAATTGTTTTTTGAGTTATAGGTCGTTTAAAATAAGTTAAAGGGGTTAATTAGGTATTTGCCTTGGTTAGAGGCATTTTAGAATAATTCTTGGGCCTAACAAACAAGGCTAGCAATCAAAGCCCATTAAAAAATAACAAAACAGTTCTGTCTTTAGTGCCTTTTAAATGAAATGCAAGCGTTGGAGTCTTCTTTTCCACCACAAAGAAGAGTATATCATATTAGATCTGCAAACTACATCGCCCATTAACATAGTAAGCCAATCCGACCATGGTGAAAAATTGCATCTCTCTCTGTCTGATAGAAGTTCAGGTATGAAAATTCGCAAACTCTTTGTTTGGGTTGATCTGTTTCAAGTGGGAACAACATCGATTCTACTACAACTCTCTGATTATGTTTTTAGTAGGTGCGTTTTATGTTTGTATATATGTGTGGAAACCAACTTAATTTGCTCGTTTAGGGTAAATTGACACAATTTTTTGTACCTTAGTTACTACATATATTCATTCACATATTTAGAAAGAACAAGTTACACATATTCCATCTCCATTAGGGTCCATCACATCTGATGTTTTTTGGTTATTGATGGAACATTTGAGCCAGTATTCTAATTACGGCTCACGTATCCGACATGTGCCTTTGTTTAGTACGATAGTACTCCTTTGTCATTGTGCCTACGTGTGTCTCACATACAGATGATACAGATATAGACTGCATGACAAAGTTACCAACGGGCTATGCTTGTGGCCAGTCCGTTACAAATTCAAAAGGAACATGACCAACAAAGTGACGATGATTGTGATGATGGCCATGTGGGTGATCTGTCACAAGTTTCTAGGTGGAATCTACTTAGGAGGAACCCCCAGAAATTAACAGCCACTGTGTGGTACTCATTGACTGTATGGATTATTCATAAAATGTTTTTGAGATTAAATAAGATATGTTACATAGAATAACTTTTTTATATTTGAATGTATGAACTTAAAAAATAATTTTTAAGTTTGTATGGAATCATTAAATATTACCAAATCATTCTGTTAAAATTGGATTTGACATGGTTAAAATATTCTCTACATGATTGACTTGCAAAGAGGCGAGTCTTTTTGACTTTTAAAAAATTCTGATGTCAAAATTAATATATAATCAGATATAAAACTTTAAAAATTATAAAAAGTATAAGTTATAGAAAACAACCTGATGTGTTTTAGGTTTTGAACTCTTTTATATAGGAGTTTATGCTGGAGTATTAATTATGGTGGTAATGACATCCATTACAGTAATAATAACGTCTTTCATAATATTAATAGACAATAATGAAATCTGTTATAGTATTAATAGGAATTAGTGACAATTATAATTCAGATTAGTCTATTCTACTTTAGTCGTATCATGTGTAATAATATTATTGAATTGATACAAGTATTTTTCTCTAAAATATTTTAAAATAATTAGATGTGATTGATCAATCACATTAAATTAAACTAACATTTTAGAAGACTGCAGGTAAAGTGACTGTTCAGTTGAGTACTTCAACTTTAGAAGACATGGTGAGATGACATAGTATAATTTTAAAGATTCGAAGTATATATTGAAGTGACAACACAATCACACAAATAAGCTTCTAAGATTTGAGCATATATTGTAGTGACAATACAATGAAGAGAATGACATTTATAACATCTACACAACGTCAATTTCTTTTCTTATATAAAGGGTTTTTGGATCAAAAGAGTTAATAATATCTACACCACAAATTTCTTTAAAACTATCAATCTTATTAATTAGAAAAATATCAACTTAACCATGCAAACATTGTAACTGTCATAGACGTTATGGTGGTTACATGTCTTAAAGTGGATTGAGAAGTGAGTCATCACCGCCGAGGCAACGACTTCATTGTGTTGATAAGTAGTATACGGATCCAAATGAAGTCACATGGAATGGCGTCAAATGAGAGTTTGAATACATCCTTATCTATTTCAGAAATACTCAAAGTATTGCCGATTACATAATGGTTAGTCATGTTACCAACACTCCCCAATAAAATTGGATAGTTTAATCAAGAGAGCATGAGAACATTAGTTGGTAAGAGATAAGTTGTAAGATAGAATCGTACCATAGATTATACAAAATATTTTTTCTAAAGGCAATATCGACAACTTTATCAAGTGAAATGCCAACCAAAATGAAATTGATTAAAGCGTGAAATTAACCAAATTCAGTGAAGGCTGATAAATACCATATATGCTTGGTATGAGGCAACGATGAGCTAAGAACCCTCATGATAAAAATTGAAATTGATGCACAATATGAGAATAATGGTAACCATTTTGACTATGCTGAGAGCAACCGGGATGACGATTTCACTAAGCATGTAATATGTATGTTACTAAACTACAACATGCATATTTCTTCATTATTATGTGTACTTGTATAATAAGATGATTTTACATAATAAAATTTAGTGTTATTATTATGTTTTCATGTCAAAGTAGCATTGTAAAATATGTCTCACGGCAAACAAATAAGTTAAATTGTTAATTCACATGACACTAAACAGTAAAACGCCCATACCAAACAAATAGCAGAACATCGTCCCGATATGTTGAATCACTAATATAAAACTATTCCTTTTTGGTGTATAAAGACACTAATTTTAATAAAATCACTAATTATATATAACAAAAATAAAACACATAAAAAAAATTACAATAAACCTCCTAACAATAAATAAAAAAAAAATATCTTACAATCCTAATTTTCAATTTAACCACTAAGCGCATAAAATTACTAATCTTATAATCAATTCTCTAATTTTAATAGAGTAACTAATTATCAAAAAATTATAATTATTCTGAAAAAAAAATTAATTTTTTTATGAAAATCATAATTATCATATAATATAATTATAATAAACTCACTAATTGAACAAAATACAAATTCTAACCTAAATTACAAATTAACACATAAAATATAATTATTATAAGTAAAAAATATTAAATTTTAACTAAACAAAAATAAGCAAACGGAGCAAGCAAGCAATAAAGCAGTAAAAAAAGAGGTTGTAAAAAAAAATAACGCGTCCCTCTCTCTCATAAAAAACCCTCTCTGAAGAAAATGAAAGAATCTTAGACTCAGCATGCTAACTTTGTGTGACATGGCTTCCCAATAAGTCAGGAATTCACATGTTTATCGAACTAATTTTATTTTTTTGGGTTTTTGAGTATTATTGTTATTTTATTTAAAACTGTATTTTGAAAATGTAAAAATAAAAAAATTTACTTTGTTGGATCGTTTTTCTATATAACAAAGCCCACTTTGATGAGTTTCGTTACTAGTATTCTACATCTGCCCCTATGATATTATTATAGACTACACCATCAATCTCTACCCTATTCATACGAATCATCATTGAAATTGTCTATTCTTAATTATGTTGGGCCCCATATCATCCAACGGTCTTCTAATTTGTTTGTTAAATAAATTAATTAATCCATTAGTCACATCCAAAACCCAAATACAATCCAACAGGGCAACAATATATATATATATATATATATAATGCAGTCTTATGTCATATGCCTAAAATGGATTATGACACATCCATAATTTTTTATACACTTCATCACTAATTACATGATTAAATCTAATTATACATGTTTGATCAACCCTATATTCTCTAGATCGGCGCCGGAGACTTACAGATCGGAGCTATTTTTGAAGTCGGAAGCAAGTCGTGAAGCGATCGCCGAGTGATACATGGCGTCATGAAATGTTTCCGATTCCTTCGTCATCATCCGGAGCTGCTTCGCCTTTTCCGCTGTGAAACAACCAGCGAATTGAGGCCTTGACGTTTTCGTCACCGGGAAGTTACTAGAATCGGGTTTATTGTTTGAATCAATGTAGTCAGGTTCGGAGGACCAGCCGAAGAGCGGGGTCCACCAGTTGGAAGACGAGTTTCTCCGGCGATTGGATTCTGGTTGACGGTGATCGGTGCTGGCGCGAACAGAAAAAGTGACTGATTGATTGGACAAGAGATTGGTAGCCATTGAAGAGAAAAGCTTGAAAATTGTGAGAAGTAAAGAAGAAGAGATCGTGGAATTGAAGTGATTTGTTCTGGGTTAGTCAGTATTTTATCAAAGGGAAAGGTAAAGGGCGAAAGCAACGGATAAGAATGAACACGTGGCGGTAAAGATCTGGAAAGAGTAGCGGGGTTGTTCACGCTTTTTAAAAGCTTTATTACTGGCTATTCCGGCTGACCCTTTTTTTGGATGAGAGCAATAAGTCAGATGACTTGGAAATGACCTTCCATTCTCTACGCGGTACAGAATGTTAGATTCTATTTGCAAAAACAAGAACTAATTGTTAATTCAATTGTTTCTATTAACTAATTTCATTATTATTTTCACCATATTTTGAAAAATATATTACCTAATTTCATTAGATTTTATTTTAATTTAATAATCTTGATTTAGAACTCAGTTAAAATAAATTAAATCATGAAAAACTAAAATAAAAAAAATTAGATTTTAAAGGACATAATTAGAAAAAATAATAATTTTTTAACTATCAAAATAAAATATGATATAATTTTTAAGGGTTAAAATAATAAATAAATCTAAATTATAAAAAATAAATATAGCGAGTAAGAAATATGAGTGAATTTTTTCTTTTTCAAATTTAATTTTTTATACGGTGAATTCATGTGTCAGCAGTGATGTTGCCACGAAGAGTGCCACATGTCAGTCTAAGATAGGTGGGAGCAATCCTATTCTACCTAGACCAAATTAAAATTTTGATTGAAATTCTTGTTTGTAAAAAAACTCGAACTTGAATTCTCTGCTCGGAGAGGTGCCAATATCATTAATGTGATTATCAATTATATTGCATATAACACTCACTTAGTAATAAAAATTATAAAATTGTATAACTCAACCCAAATTTATATGTTAAATTTTATATTATCCGATTAACTGACTTTAAAATTTAGATAAAATTTTTGTAAACATAATTTGATTTGATCAAATAATATATATGTTAAACTTGACCCATCTATTATTATTTTTATATAAATGACAAATAAAATGATTGTAGTTCTTTTCAGTTAGCGTTATGAAAATGGAAAAAAAAACAAAACAAAACAAAACAAATAAAGAACAATTCTAGCCGGCCACCTTGTGCTTTGGACAAAGCTGTTTCAATCAATTTACAATTTCAATGAAACAGCCAGCGCAAAAACGTGCAATATTCTGAAGATATTTTTCAAGATGGACGGTTTGATCCAATCTTATCATATATTTTTATCTGTCTAATCAATCAAGTCTAAGTTCGAATCAAGTCGAGTTGTTCAGATCGCCCTTAGATAAACACAAAAATATTTAAAAATAAACATAACTCAAATCATATTAGATTCTGATCAAATTTTAACTTCTTCAAATCATACTAATTGTCAACCTGACTAGATTTTAACACAATTCGTATCGAATCAACTTTGGATAAGTCAAATATTGACTGAACAGGTCTATTGTCTTGCCTACTGGCATACACCACGAACGAAGGGAATAATCTGTCTTCTATCAATTTTTTTTTTTTCTTTTCAATTTTGTGCTTTCATATTGGAGATTTAGAGGAAGACATGCAAGTTTGCATAAAACAGATACTGTAGAATATACCATCAGCTATTTGCAGCCTGAATCTGAAATGAAAGGTTTGCACAAGTTGACGTATCAATGATTCTCACCGTGAGAGGGCTTTGTTTGGTAGGAAGAAAAAATGGGTAATGCAAGATTAATCTTTTACTAGGCTAAGGCTTTGTTTGGAAGTTCAATGCCATCCACATACGTCCTCCATTTTCTACCTATCATTAGCTACAAAAAAAGAACCATCACACTTTCAAAGAGCATTTCAATGATATATATTGCACCCTAGTAACATAAATGCTAATTGTACATTTGAAAGAGGACAAGGATTCTGCTACCTACCAGTTGCAGTCACAACACAACAAACCCATAATTCACTCATAAATTTTCCAGTCAACTTGAGACTATTGGACAAGTAGGCTATTAGTGTATTTGTTCTTCAAAATGAGAGGAGAACAGGTGCATGCTCTTGCCCCACATACAATAGGGCCAAGCCTACACAAGTCTAGGTTCAATGTTAGGGGCAAAGCTGGTAAGGCAAATGTCTTGTAATTAAAGGCATATTACTAGACAAACTATTTCAAATGCCAGTTCTGCAAAATTATGAGCAGATATTTCATAAACTAACACAAGTCACAAACAATAAAAATGCATTAAAACAAGATAAAACTCGCAACTTTTAGCCAGTGTGAACACAATTATTTAAAATGATCGGTGTTTTTTGTTGGTTGATTCAACCAAGAGGATTTTGTGAACTGTAATAGAGAGCTGGTGTCAAATCTATGTAAACCAATCTAAAGAAGGGCAAAATTAAGAAAAACAATTATTTCCTCAATGAGATTCAGGTGTGAGAGGATCCCGAAAAGAAATGACACCGAGCCTGAAATGCGAGTATACAGATCATGGGATTGTGCGCTGATACAGTGGCAATGCTCCAAGCGCTTCACGTTCTGCCTTTTCCTGCTTAACCTACCATTGAGATGATTAAAAAAAAAAAAAAAAAAAATGCAAGTTCAGGTTTCAGATTATACAAGCAGAATCACTTTCTGCCTCCAGCTTTAGATACCATAGCATACAGAAAGATGGTTTTGGCATGGAAAATATTCGAACAAAAAGAAGATCTCCCCTTAATAAGTAAACAGTTACTAGAGATAGGCGAAAAATGTATGAGAGCTATTTCAAAGCAAAATAAATAAAACCTTCAAAAAAAAAAAAAACAAATTAATCTCTTCTTGTTTCTGTCTTTCTAGCATCATAAATGTAATAACATCAAAGAGAAGGCATGACTAATATTTTAAGGGAAACTTCCACCAATTTTTCTGCAATCAGTATCTAGCAACGGAATAATTTCTCAAGTGCAAGATGTAGACAGATAAAAATAGTAAGCCAATTTCCATATGTAGTATCCTAAAGAATATGCTTCATTATGAAGAAACTACTATGGTTCTGAAGTTCTTCTGCTTCAACATTAAATGGGGACACTAAGAGAAGCCAAACAACTAGATGTAATAAGTAATGGGAAGATTTTATCACACTTCAATTATATAAGAACTTACAAGAGCAAGCATATCTTGAAGATAGTTCCTAAAAGGTGTTTGCATTGCCTGCAAAAGATAGGTTGAATCAGTAATTGTTCTTGTAAACAAAATGTTGTATATTTATACCTTGTTTCCATATAGATCACAACTCAATTTGCAAGATATGATTCTTAAACAACAAAAGACACTTGGATTTTGTACATGAAAGAGAAACAAAAGGTAAAAACTAGGAAGACATAATGGGATCCACAAACCTAATATTATAAACCAAGGTACTAAAAATTCGTTCCGATATATTGTTTTGATAAGTCTGGAAACGGAAACGATTTGTGAAACAATATGTAAATGGAAAATTATTTAGAAACATATTATAGTAATAGTAAGTATACAACATGATTAATTAAGTATATAGGATGCTCATAAATATATACCAAAGTAACAAAATTAGCATAGACATACAAATTGAAGAAAAAGATCAAATTAATCACATCTAACCTAGGAACACTAAAATAATATACACAAAAAGATCAAATTAATCACACACAATATATATATATATATATAAATTATGTATTATGTAAAAAATTACATAAAACAAAAATTTTAATTAACAAATTTTTTTTTGTTCTTTATATCATATTTTACTGAGTTCATTCCTTTTCAAATGAAAAATTGCACATTCCCTATAGAAACGATTCACACCCATTTCGGAGGAAACACCACCACTTCCATTGTATTTCATGTTTCGTTTTGGAGTGGGTGTTGGATGTAACTTTTAATGGAATGGTACAAAGAAGTTCTTCTGAAGAAAGACAAGCAAAGTCATTTAAATGTTGCTGAATGCACTTCCATAGATTGGATGATTTATTCAAGTAGCACATGTTTATATATTTCACCACCCAAGCCCCAAAACAACACAAGTCTTAATAGAGATAATACTTCATTGCACAGACAAAAAATATATTCAAATTACAAAAACAAGTACCACAATCTACCAGATTTGCAGCCCTTTCACTCATAAAGATAACAAAACATAAATACTCAGAAGTTGGCAGTAAGTCAGTAACAAAGATAAATACTAAAAACTTGGCTAAAACATACAATTATTTCTGAGCTTTACACCATACTAGAATTGCTTTCTAAAAACAAGAACAGGAACAAACTAGGGTCTGTCTATTTATGGAGAATAGTTTTCCTTTTTCTGAAAGAAAATTGAAGTACAAAATCACTTGTCTTCAACAAAATTTTGGAAAACCTTGTTTTACAACTTCTTGTTAACAGGCTATGGAAGCCACTCATAATGTTTTCGAGGGTCTGCCATTTATCTTCTATTTGAAAAACCTATCCAATGTCTTTGAAAGGGACACCGTACAATCTACTTTGTGGAGATACTTTGTGCTTATTTTTACCCAAAATTTTGGAGATAGAAAGTGGAAACTGTTTTCCATAACTAAACAGGTGCTTATAGTTTTTGACATTTTCTGTTTTGAAGTGACAATGCCAGAGGTCAGCTAAATACAAGAACTGTGAATAAATAAATAATATAAAATAATAATACAATACAAAATGGGATAAAATTTAGGTTGCATTGAGCTAGATAAGATTAGGTGCCATGAGGGGTTAGTTTAGGGATTTTGTGAAATCCTTATCTGCCTATACAAGGCTTGTAAGGATCCCAGATTCCGTATGAGAGAACCATGTTGCAGAATTAGATTTTACTTTTCTTTTTCCTCGTTTACTTTCAAAAACCGTTTTGCATTGAAGGTATTCTAGCACATTCTTGGTACTATATTTGTAAGCCTGGACACAAGTTACCCTGAAGGAGGAAGTGGCCCTACTAGTTTGGAGCAAAGGGTTTAAGCATAAGCACATCTTGGAAGGATGGATGCAAGAATTAAGAAAAACCATAAAAGTTTGATCGCTACGATGGAAGTTTGATTGCATCTAATCAGGAATTGAAGACTTAGTTGCACAAAGTTTGCGGGGACAAAAGCAAGGGCAAGAGCGAGGCCAGGGAAGCTAGGAAACTTAGTAGATCCTAACTTTAGGAGCACACAGGGAGCGTTGATGTACATTACATAATATCTATAAATATATTTAGGAGAATCCTAACATACACCCATAGGAGTGGAAGTTATCAGTTCCTCTCTTTCAGTTTGACAAATAACTCAACTATTTTAATTCAAAATTATTTAATTACAAGGGTATAGTAGTAAGTTTAAAAGGAAATTATAATCCCTAATTCCCAATGCATTTCATCTTGTTCCACTTTTTCACTTCTTTTTTCTTGCCATGTTGTTCTTGTTTATGCTCAGCCTGAATTAAGGTTTTAATCCAAAAACCAAAGAACAAAATATGGTGTACTGAGATCCATATAAACAATTTAAGCACATCATTATCTTTAAGTTTAAGTGTGGTTATTTCATTAATTCATAATAATATAAACAGAAGAATAAACTTAATTGAGAAAATTTTTAAAAGACCGAATTGAAAAGCTGATACAATCTTAAAAGGACCAAAACAATAGATAAGCCAATAAATATTGAAGCTCTGTTGTCAAACCTCCAAGAATGATTCGATGAAAGTTTGAATTTGTTTAATAGTCCTTCTTCTTTTTTCCTTTTTACTCTAAATTTTGAACATTCATTATTTTTAGAAAATAATGAGCTGGTCCTTCAAAAGTTAATAGGGATGATCAATAATTAAGTGATATGGAGAATCAATTACCTCCATTAATATAGAGCTTAAAATCAGTAGTATCAATCAATGATATGATTATAAAGCTTAAACTCAACTGAATTTAGGGATGAAAAGAAAGATGTGGAGAGAGAATGGAAAAAGAGGGTAAGATTTGAGGACAGGAGGAAGACATAGAGGGAATGTTACGAACTTAGGAAATTTGGGCACTAGGGGAGAGAAAATAGCATTGAGATTTAAAATATGAAAATTTTAATTTCCACATTAAATTAATATTATGTCCTCCATTTTTAAGTTTCAATAAAATGATAGAGTTGAGTTTTTTGTCCACTTAAAAAAGTGGACACTGTTAACAACCACCTACATTAGTGGATGTTAGGATTTTCATATATAAATATATATATATATATAATTTCCAATCTTCGAAACAGTCTGATTTTTTGCCGATTTTTTTTTTGCACGTACTTTCCAGAGTTTTCACTGAACGATCTTTTCCTTGATGGAAACGTGTTTCCGTCTTGATTGGATTGCAATGGGAGCCTGCTGCAAAGTCTGAAGTGCAGAACCGTGCTCCTAGAGCAGATTCGCCACCCATAAAGAGCAGTTTCTGCAACTAAGGACTTTAATACTGGGACTTGACGGTCCACTAAAATCAGCCATGGAGAAAAACAAAAATTTCATGCCAGTTGCGAAAATGGTAGAGGTTAACACCGTAACTCCAGCAAGATGAAAACCAAGGGCTAGAATCCAGAGTTACGGTGTTCAAGAATCCAGAGGCAACAGTGTGCAAGAAGCAGCCAGACCTCAGGAAATGGTGTCCATGACAAGATAAAGGAAGTTACCTATGTTCTGTAAAACACAATTTCGGGGGTTGCAATTGTAGAGGAACTCTAAAGTGATGATATAAAAGAATGATCCGAAGAGCAGATTCAATGGCAAAGGGAACAATTGGGAGGGGACTGCTATAACAAAAGGTCCTCTCATGTTAGAATTACCTGATACGTGGATCGATGCAGTACGCGGAACGAGAACCAGTAAGTGGAACGCTACGTACCCCGAAACATGGTACGGTGGGGATAGGTTTCTTTAGATCGATTAGCGGGAAGGAAATACATTGATCCCAAACAAAAAATAGGATCACACGTCATAATTTCTTTTATATATACATATATTATTATTATTATTAATACTTTCTTAGATAATTAAACATACCAACTAAACCATTTTTATATCTCCTACACCAATTTTACATATATCTATTTTTTTCAATGGCCCAAACAATTTTATTTTATTTTTTCGATTTATGCTTTTTATTTCTCTTCTATTGCATTCTTTGAGTTTATGATCAGAATGACCGGAACGCTAATAGTGTTGTTCCAAATCGATAGTGATCCTCGTTTCGGATCGAACCTAGTAACAGAGTGTTAGATTTCAGCTTGACTTGGGTCTTTGATATTGGAATGAATGACAGAACAAAGGTCATCTCCAGTTGCTGTGTATAGGGAATTGCTAAACAATTGAAAGCTACATCAACAACCTTCAAGATATGGTGTTATGCTACTGTGTGCTTGTGATCTACAATTGCCATTCTTCTTTTAATCTTGAAATTAATAGTGGGGATTTGATACAGTTCAAAATGGGATAAGAATAAGATGCAGGTTAAAAGGATCAGATAAGATTAGCCGTCATAAGGGATTACTTTAAGGATTTTGTATAATCCTATGTACCTATATAAAGTTTGTAAGTATCCCATATTCCATGAGAAATAAAATCGTTTCTTCATCTGTGGGCTTGGTTGCAGGGCAATGGCTAATCTTGTTGCAGGGTTACATTTTACTTTTCTTTCTTCCTTTCTTCGTTTTATTTTCAGAAACAGTTTGTATCACTTTTACTGTTCTTCATTTGAACAGTTCCTCAGCAAATCAAGCAGAAGTGCTTTTGTATTCAGTACATTCTAGCTAAAACAAAGAAATGAAAAAAAATAAAATAATAATAATAATTACTTCCACTGTTCTTCAATGCAAAATGTAATCTTTTGAAAGCCAAAATTGATTCAAATTTTTTACTAGAATTCATTACAGGCTACAGCATTTACTAGAACCAAAAAAAAAAAAAAAAAAAAAAAAAAAAAACAGATTCCTTTAAAAGTATCATCCATAGATTGGAAATATCTGAAAACAAACCTGTAGATCTTCAGGAAGGTACTCGTGCTTCATTGAGAGATCCATAGCTCTCTTCAGCCGCTGGTTTCTTGCGTCCACTATTTCACGAGGAAGCCTATTCATAGCTTCCTTTATGTCCAAATCATACATCGGATCATACAGATCATCGTACCTCAGCCCTTCACGAAAATTAATAAGGTAAAATCCATCAGAAACCAAACTATTACATACATTACATACCCATTTTTAGCTCAAGATAAAGATGAGAGATTTGAAACCCTAACCATATTTCCGGAGGCGACTGGAAATGGTTTTCATGTGCTGAGCAGCCAACCAATTTTTGTTTGGATTGAGGAAAGACTGCAACCACGAGGAGGATGCCATAGCTGAAAAAGACGAATTTGAGCTTTGAAGTTTTTCTGAGTCTGGAGCCTCGACTCTGTTTGAGTAGTGCTTTTACTTTCAGATTTCAGAATTGACCAACTGACTCCATAGCCATAAGGCTTGCTGCCCCGTTTGGAATTTTATCTGGGTCGAATATGCTTCATAGACCCATAAAAAGCTGAAAGAAACTGGGCCTATATGCTAAAATGAAGGATACTGTATCTTAGGCTTAGATAGCTTTGGGCTTCACGCCCATGAGCATGGAAAGTATGGATTTTAGAAATAGAAAAGAAAGGGATAAGAGGATAAAGGGGTGTCTTGTGTTTTTTGTTTTGTTTTTTTTCCCCAATTAAGTTAAGACTTATTAACATGATACCACTATAGTTAAATGCTCGTAGTATACAAAAGAAAAGAAGTATTTATCTTTTCACCAATTTTTAATTTTTATTTTTATTTTTCCAGGTTTATTTACTACATACATTGTTGTGAGACTAATCTCCTCAAATTTTAGTCGTGACTAAGATGACTCTCTCAATAATTATTTATTTCAAGATTTGTCTTCCTAAAATTTAACTTTGCTGAGGACAGGTGATATAGACCTTGTATCAATTTGACTTCTATGCAATTGATAAGCTGCTTTTAGGTTGCCAATATATTTTTAAAAAATGAAATAAAATAAGTCGAAATCTTTATTGATTGCTTTTAAAATTATAGTGATAATATCACTTATGATTATTAGTTATAAAATATAGTTATTTTGTAAATAAATAACAAATCCGGATAGGTTTTGAAAATAAGGGGATTGCATTAATGTGTTCAATATACAAATATAATACATTAAGAATTTGATCCAATACTCACCATCCTACTTCAATTCCAAGCTCAATTTCTTGCACCCAACTAAAAGCAATTGATTGGTATCTTTATTGAATGAAACAAGCCCACTTCTTCATTAGCAATTAATGGTGATGATGATTCATGGCCACTTGTGGGTTTTGCTTGGATCTTAGCATATGGAGTGCAGTATGTGAATGAACTCACAAAGTCTTTTTCCACCTATGGGTCCATCCAAGATTTTGTGCCCACAACCAACTAGTAAAATTAAGACAGTTAGTACCTAATGGGAAAGAGAATCCCTTTCAGTGTTGGCAAATTTTTTTTGGGCCTTTTTGACACAATAATGATCGATTCTGGGTGTGGGCAATTAGTCATACTTCAAACTGGACCATGCCATTGAATACAGCAATGGCAACTGGGGGGAGGGGCAGTGGGCCAGTGGCGGCTACTTACTTCCTCCCATGTTCTGCAAATTAGTCCTGAATAATTCGATTAATATATACATATGATCCAATATTGACAAATAGCAATATTTGTTTTTAGTTTGAATAATTCTATTCGGATTCCTTCTATTATATCCCATTGATAAATTAAATCACATCAAATTTTTGGTATAATATAATTTTATTGTTGTCCTTTATCATTTAAAGTAAAATTTGGAGTAATGTTTTTTGGGAGGATGTTTATGTTTATGAACAGTATACATCAATTTTTTTTTATATATTTTGTAAAAAAACAAAATTTGGAATGTGAAGTTGGTAAGCTACTCTCATTTTGTTCTAGGATTCTTCCTATTGGTAGGTCATTTATGGCATGCGAGGAATAGCTCATGCACTTTTAAAAGTAGCTCAAGGGTGATTTTAAAAATTAACTTCTATTCTAAAAAAATTAAAAGACTAATATGACATTAACTGTTAATGAAAATTCTTATTTGTCATTTGATTAATTAATACAATACGTTAATTATCTATCTTTTAATTATCAATATCTATTATAGTCAATTTAAATATTCAGAACAGTTTTACAATGAATTTACCAAACAATAATTTTATTATTTTTACTTATTAAGAACAATTTTTATATTATTTTACTAAACACTAAAGCTATGACTATTTAAAAACATATTTAAGAGAGTCATAACAAAACAATATCTCTAAAAATTTCACAATATTATCAAATCAAACTTAAGTACAACTGAAAATAAGTTAAACTTTGAAATTCACAAACTATAAATATCTTAAGAATATTCTATATATGAGATAAATTGACTAACTAAAGTCCATACCAACGTACTTAAGAAGTTGTAATCAAGTTTTTAAGCTCCTTAGAAGTTAGAACTCGAGAAGGACAAAAGCAAGTGAACAAGTGGGCCAATGAGTCAATAATTTCTCGTGCAGGTTAGCTTCCTGTCAAAATATATCAAGTCTTGCCTAAAGCTTAGAGGTATCAAAGTTAGTCTACAAATTGAAAGGATCTTCTAGTTTTGAAACTTCAATTTTTAGGCTCCATGATTGCCTGAAAGTGTAGATGCCTTTCACATGGGTCTTCTTAATTTTACAATTATCTTGCCAAGATATTTGTTTTCTCAGAGTTAAGCTAGCTTTTCACTATTCAACTATCATTCATTGTTTCCATTATTAATGTAATACATCCATGCACAAGCCTAAGTACAATATGGCCAAAATATTCCTTCCTAGCTGCCATGCCTAACTATTTTATTTCAATTCATTCTCCACTCATAACAAATGTCACGCTTCAGAACTAACATCCACGACGAAATGAGTAGTAGCTTTCACTTTGTCACTGAGCGATAACAAATAGTCCTTTTTGTCTCCTTACCTTAGCTAGAGTTAATCAAGCTCACCAACAAGGATTTAGCTCCAATACTAGTAATAGAATATGATGTCAACACTGCTTCCCATAAAATATAAATAACCATTAATTCAAGCTTTCTTAAGTCACGAATTTCACATTTTAATTATTCCGGTTAGTTAAATTTTATTAAATATTGCTTAGCATATAATAGGTTGTAATATTTATTTTTTTAAGCAATTCTAGCCTTTGAGGCTTGTCTTTCAAACTTTAACTTGACAAAACAAAACAAAAAAATGTAAATTTTACAATTTTATGAAAAGTGATTTTTGTGAAAATTTCAAATCGCTAAAACTAAAAGCGCTAAATGAGACAAATCCTGATTCCAAACATTTTCAATTTGTTGGTCCCATGAAATCAGATTGGGACCAGCAACTCCTGTAACTTTCCCTGAAATTTTTATGTTTTGTTTTGTTATTTTTACTTTTTGGCACCCCACTAACTGAAAATTCCTTTGCTTTCTTCGTGTTGTCATGAATGATGCAATATTTTTTTCCCCCTTAGATAAAGGGAGTTGTCGAATTAGGGATAGGAGAGAGTCTTAGACTGAAAGTATATTTTCGTTTGAGTTATGCTTGCAGTGATATGCATTAGTTATATTATATTATCCAAAATATTTTTTATGTTCTTTTTTATTTTATTTTATATCAATACATAAATATATATATAAGTTTTTTTTTTAATGGGCATCATAATGGTATTTATTAAAATAAAATAAATATAATTTTTAAAATTTGAAAATTTTCAAAAACAGCAACTTATAATTAAAATATTAATGATATCAAGGTCATTTACCATAATTAATATTGCAAGCTTTCTATTATAAAACATTAACAACTATCCATTAGAAAAACTCATATATATTTGTTATATCTTTAAAACGTTATTCATATATATAAATTACTTTACATGAGTTGCACTTGCTAGTTGTGCAAAATATGAGCACAGTTTGTTTATTAAAATAAATTTCAAGATATGACTAGAGCTTGGTTCGTTTAAAAAAAAAACTCAATTTGAGTTGAGCATTCAACAAATATCACACAAGCTATTCACGACTAATACAAATCACCTGTTAATGGACAACTATATATGTTCATTTTTAAATTAAAATTATAAACTCTAATTAGTGGGAAGAGAATTTTTTCTATTATTATTGTTAGTACAAGATTTCACCCAATCGCTATACCAGCATGACACGTGATGCCATGACACATGTCATCATATTATTGGACAGAAAATTCTACATACAGGAGCTTAAGGCTCCAAGGTAATGAGGGATTCTTCTCCTTCACTCTCTCTCACTCTCCACATATACATATTTGCTTATTTTGACTTGAGCATTGGAGTGCTACAAGTCCACATGATCACCCGTGCAGATCTATTGAAGATCAGGGGAGGAGACCTCGTGATCAACTCTCCAGCTCGACAAAATCTAATACCAACAATTATAATGCAAAATTTAAGTTTTTAAATATTTTTATTAACTTAATATGCTAATTAAGCATAGACCAGTTAATTTGAGTTGGGTCAAATGTTTCCACTCAGTTTTGTCAAAAAAAAAAAAAAAAAAACAACAACAACAATAAAAGGAAAGAAAAAGAAAAATGTTTCAACTCGAGATGCATAGCAGACCATATTCATTTCATTTTGAACAAAACGGAGACAAAAGCTAAAAACCAGTCACATTGATTGAGGGCTTTTTCTTTCAAATACAGAAGGAGCCATGCTTTCCAAGTCACTAGATATTCATACACACTTCAAGAAAGATATTCACTCATGGAATGCATCCCAATTTCCAAGTTCTGTTGTTTCAATAATAAAACAACAACAGTTGTTTTCAATAATAAAACAACAACAGTCATGTTTTCAGTAAATTTCTCACCTCTAAAAAGATCCAACATTAAATTTTGTCTTCCAAAAAAATTAAATTTTTAAAAAAATAATAAATAAATTATGTATCTCAAAGTGATATAACTTGCAACCTTTTTAATCAATTATTTAAGATGTTAATTATATGTACTAAACATTTTATTTACAAAAGATATCTATTTATTAGAATTAAAAAAAAAAGGAAAAAGTAAGAATAAGTCCTATAATAAGTTTATATTATCTATAAGTCACACATTTAAGATTTCTTCCTAAATAAGTCTTAAATTTTAAATTGAAACATGTCATACCACTTTTATCATTTTTATGTTTAAAATATTGATTAAGTAAATTAATTTTAAAAAATTAACAGTAACATAAAATTATTAAATATTTAAATTTTGTCTTTAAAATTAGATTTAATTTTTGGGTCTCATGAATAAAAAATATCAATACAACTTGAATTTAAAAATAATATCCATACAACTTGAATTTAAAAATAATATCACTACAACTTGAATCTAAAAATAATATCACTACAAATTGAATTTAAAAATAATATAAGAGTATTTTCAATCCTATACTTACAAACTTTTAAATCATTACAAAATGGGCTGTTTTTCTATATCCACAAGTCTAAGATGGCATAACTTTCTATTTGGAAAGTAGGATCTTCACTTGGAAGAACAGCTTATCACTCAAAGAATATATTGCACTCACTAATGAAATTTAGTGTTTGTTGACATAATTGAAATAGAATGATAGTTTGAAAGACCAAATTTAACATTCTGCCTTATTTATTTAATGTTTTCTTCAAGTTTCCAATTTCAATTTCCTGCTAGTAGTGTTGGAATTTAAACTAATATGCTAAAGAGAAAGAAATAAATTAAATGTAACACTTTTTAACCCCGGGAGAGGTGCAAAGTGATAATGCGATGGCCTACATTTTGCTTCTAATAGGTGGAAGCTAAAATCTATTAATTTAGTCTAAAATATTTAATATTTATTAAAATTAATTCTAAGCTAATTAGAATGGTTCAAGTTGAACATTATGACCCTCTTAGGTTAAGTTATGTATAAAAATAGTATATAAAAATACTTTTCATGTAAAATTATTTAAAAGTATTGTATAAAAAGTTGAAAAAATATTTGAACTAGTTAACATAAAAATGCTGTGAGATATAAAAAAATTATTTGATTTTTTTTTACAAAAAATATTGAGTATTAAAATTACTAAAAAACCAGTTTGACAAATATTATGGTTTATATTTGTCTAAATAAAATATTATTAAAATTTATTTAAATGTCTCTTGTTTTCTATTTGATAAAAAAAAAAGCTTTTTTTTTCTAACTTCAGCTTTTAGAACTCTAAAAGTCCAAAAATACTCTTCCGTAAAACTTAAAAAATAAAACCTCTATTACCAAACAACTTTGTAGAATAGTTTAAATCCAAAAGCTCTTTTAAAAGCTAATCATACAGGAGCTATATTTCTCTTCCCTATCTTTATTAACTAAATATGTTATGCTTAATGGCCACACTAGTAATTTTTTATTTTTATTTTTGCTCTTCCATCAAGAAACAACAATGAAAATAAATTTTTACAACAATGTAAACTTAACTCACTTGAAGTTTAAATCTTAAATTAGTTAAAATTGGTTATATGAATCATTTTATTTCATTTACATGAATCTCAAATATCACTTTTAGTGAGACCCATAGCAATCATATCATTTTTAAGAACTTATCCTCGTGTAATTTTTGGTATCTCTCTATTCCTTCTAACCTTGTCCACCTACACCATGTCGTCTCTCCTAACTATGGCATCCACCAGCCTATGTTAGATATGTCTAAACCATCACAAGCAGTTTTCTCTCATTTTATCTTCAGTAGGTGCAACCTCCACCTTCCTCTACTTCTTCTCATTTCTTATTCTATATTTTCTTGCATGTCATTTAATCTATCTCAACATTCGCATTTCAGGAACTCTCATTTTATGTGAGTTTTGTTTCTTAACTACCCAATATTCAGAACCATATATATAGTCTGCCTTACTGCCGTCCTATAGAATTTTTCTTTCAACCTATTTGGGATTTTAGGATCATATAAGACTCTCAAACCACTTTTCCATTTCATCAATCTTGCCTTAATTATGTGATTTATATCATACTCAATTGTTCCATCTTTTTTGTAAAAAAGAATACTTAAACACTTACTTCATCGAGATTTCATGGCCATCCAAAATCACTTCAGTTGAGCCTCCTTTGGTGTAGCTAAAAGTATACTCTACATACTCGATTTTTGTCCAATTAAAAACCTTTAAATTCTAACTTAATAGGTCTACTCTAGCCTCATCTACTAAAACAATCTCATCAGGTGAAGAGCATACACCACAAAACCCTGTCCTGAATGACATATATGTTGCCATGATTAAAGCAAATATATAAGGGCTTAAGGATGATCATTGATGAAAGGCTTATTGCCTTTTGGTCACTCTTCAGTCATATTATTTACGGTTCGTACATTAGGCATTACTCATTCATACATATCCTTAATTAATCACTTTTACATACTTAATCTATACTTTCTTTTTCTCAACAGCCCACCACAAGATTCTTTTCGGCATCCTATCATACGCTTTTTATATATCAATAAAGATCATTTGGAGATTATTTTTCTTATATCTATATTTCTCCATTAATTATCTACGTAGAAAATAACCTTTATCATAGATCCTTCTTGGCATAAACCCAAGTTGATTATCTAAAACTATAGTCTCCTTTTTAAACCTACGCTTAATTAACATATCCCAAAGTTTCATTGTATGTCTTATAAGTTTTATCCTTTGATAATTATTACAACTTTATATATCCCTTTTATTGTTATAAATAGGAATCAATGTACTTTTCCTCCACTTATCGAGCATGGAAATATTTATTTTTCTAATCTATCACACTTAGTTATGCCTTATAATTTCGGTCTTTGTGTTTTATGGAAATATTTATTTTTCTAACTAATCACACTTTATTATTTAATCAAATCAAAAACTTGATTTAAATTTATTCTCATACTCTCTCTTTCTCTCTTTATTTTTTAGTAGTAAAGAAATAATTTTTTTTTAATTAAGATTTTTTTTTTCTAGCCATTGGTGAATCTCCAATCCATTTTGTTATTGTTGTTGTTGTAATTTTTTTTTTCTTAATCCTATTTTGTACATAAAAAATAACTATTTGTTAGGACTTTAATAGATTAAACAAAATCATTCCATATAAAATAAAATTATTTAAATTCTTTTATCTCATATAGATTATTTTAAAATTGAGAAGTTTTTAGTTTTTCATCTATAGTGGTTCAAATTTCAAAAAAAAAAAAAAAATTTCAACCTACATTCAATCTTACATTTTGATATAGAGAGCATAAGGGAAGGTGAGGAGAGAGGAGACCGAGGAGATCAGCGGAGGAGGAAGATTTGCTCGAAGATCGGTGAAGGAGGAAGATTTGCTCCAAATAAGCAACAAAAAAGTTGAAATGGGCATTGGAGAATCTGCTGGTATTAGAGTTGATTATCCTCTTTTGGAAAGGATTACAAATGGAAGAATCTCCTATAAGGATTTTGTTCTATATGGAGATGTAGGGAATGAGGGCATGGATGTTGAAAGTGAGTAGTCAAGTGTCGAAGAATGGGACCTTGACAATGAGGACTGGTTCAGATTGTGAGGATTGCCAGGATATTCGTTTAACTAAGGTAGAAAAGACAAGACTGAGATCTCCTTGGAGGAAATCACTGGTAATCAGTATGTTGTGGAAAAGAATAGGATACAATTTCCTATGTAAAAAGCTCTATCAAATTTGGAAATCTCGTAGAATTTTAAAGGTGATTGACCTGGGCAATAAGTTCATTTTAGGGAGATTTTCAAAGTTGGTAGACTTGGACTCAGTGTAGAAAGAGGGGCCATGGATGATTATGGACTATTATCTGACAATATGAAAATATGAGAACAATTTTAATCCTATGACGGGGGAGTTGAGTATAGTAATTTTATGGGTTCATTTTCCTAGCATTCCAATCTAATACTATGACGAGAAATTCTTAAAATAGCTAGCTCAGAGAATTAGAAAGCTAGTTAGGTGCGACTCCACAAGTCAAGCTGATAGAGAAAACTTTTCACTAGTATGTATTGAGATTAACCTATCGAACCTCTTATTTCTTAATATAGACTCAAGTAGCAAATACATCGTATTGAATACGAAGGGCTGCACCTAGTTTGCTATAATTGTGGACATTGTTACCACTTCTACTGAGTTATGCTCATGGGAAGATAAAACTAAGAATGGTCCACAATAAGCTATGTCGAAAGCGAAAATCCTTATGCAGGAGGTTGATCATCAATGTGGGAGAAACAATGACTAGAAGAACTCTTCAAGTTCCAAGTATGGGGACTGGATGTTAGAACAGAAAGGACAAAAATCGATTAGGCAAGAGGGCAGATCTATAATTAGAGATGGTAGTAGGGGTAGAAAGAAGAGAAAGCCAGGTAACTAATAATCATCATGGTAACTAAAACTTCGACGATCAAGGATCTAGGTTTGAAGTCTTACATGATTTGGAAGTTGCTACTAAGGATCAAGAAACTATGCCAATCAAGAAAGTTAGTGAGTTAGTTAAGGAAACTTATATGATAATGAGAGGTCCAAAATTAAGGGGGCTAATCAAGTGTTGATTAAGAGGGGTACTTATTATATGCTTTTGGTAGATAGTCCACAACTAAATATTGAAGATAGTAGGGCTTCCAACCAAAGTAGGCTTGGGCTTGATACAAAAAAGGAAGGCAAATGGCTCGAAAGACTATAAGGCCATACAACAAATGTCTATCCTAAGTCCAGAGTGTTCACATAACTAGGGTTTAAACTCTTTTGCAAACCCAAATATATCTAACGATTGGCTACTCCTTAAGAAAACCAAATAACCTATGTGAGTTCGACTTTTCCTCCTTATCCTGGTGATAACTTGAAGCGTAATCCTCTACCTGGTTCGCAATCCACTAAGAATAACCTAGAACACCCACTGAAACCTCTTTATGATACGACTAAGAAAGAGACACCTATGAAAGATACTGATGTAGTGCATAAGAATGATGGTATGGTCATTGGCAGAGGGCAAATGGAGGCTGTGTGGCTAAAAATGTGTGCCAGTAAGTTGGTTGGTTGTCTTATCCTATTTGTTTTTATGATCATATTATCATGGAACTGCTATTGAGCTAGAAATCCTAGTTTCATAAGTGTCTTGAAGAATCTCTCATAAGGATTCTGTTCTAGAATAAGATGTAAGGAATGAGGGCATGGATGTTGAAAGTTAGGAGTCAGATGTTGAAGAATGGGACCTTCACAGTGATGATGATATTGGTGATGAGGACTGGTCAAATTGTGAGGATTACCAGGATATTCGTTTAACCAAGGAAGAAAAGACAAGGTTAAGATCTCCTTGGAGGAAATCACTGGTAATCAGAATACTAGGGAAAAGAATAGGATACAATTTCTTATGTAAAAAGCTTTATCAAATCTGGAAACCTTCATCGAATTTTGAAAGTGATTGATCTAGGCAATGAGTTCTTTTTTGTGATATTTTCAAAGTCGATAAACTTTGATTCAGTGCAAAAAATGAGGCCACTGGTTGATTATAGACCATTTTCTGACAATACTGAAAATAGGAGTACAATTTTAATCCTATGACAGGGGAGATGAGTACAAGTTACTGTATGGGTTCATTTCCCTAGCATTCCAATCGAATACCATGATGAGAAATTCTTAACACTCCTAGCTCAGAGAATTGGAAATCCAATTAAGTGCGACTCAACACAAGTCAAGCTGACAAAGGAAACTTTTCATAGGTCTGTATTAAGATCAAGCTCTTGAAACCTCTTTTTTCTTGATATAGACTCAGGAAGCCAATACAACGTATTGAATACAAAGGGTTGCACCTAGTCTTCTATAAATATGGACATTATTGCCACTCTACTGAGGATAAAACTTAGGAATGGTCCACAAGAAGCTATGTCAGAAGCGGAAATCCTCATGCAAGAGGTTAATCATCGATGGGGGGAAAATAATGACTAAAATAACTCTTCAAGTTCCAAGTATAGAGACTAGATGTTAGTCTAGAAAGGATGAAAACCGATTAAGGCAAAGGGCAAGATCTGTAATTTGAGATGGTAGTAAGGGTAGAGAAAAGAGAAAGCCAATAACTGACGATTATCATGTTAACCAATACTCCGAGGATCAAGGATCTAGGTTTGAAGTCTCACATGATTTGGAAGCTGCTAGCTAAGGATTAGGAAACCATGCCAATTAACAAAGTCAATGAGTTAAGGAAACTCCTATGATAACAAGAGGTCCAAAAAGTAAAGGGACTAATCAAGTGCTGATTGAGAGGGATACTTTTTATATGCTTTCGGGAGATACTCCATGACTAAGTATTGAAGATGGTAAGGCTTCCAACCAAAGTGAGCTTGGGCTCGATACAAAAAAAGGGAAGCAAAGGGCTCGAAATATCTAAGACCATGCAATAGATGTCTATCCTAAGTCCAGGGTGTTTACACAACCAAGATCTAAACTCTTTTGCAAACCCATTCTATCTAACGACTGCCTACTCCCAAGAGGACCAAATAACCTATATGAGTTTAACTTTTCCTCTCCATCCTGGTGATAACTTGAAGCGTAATCCTCCAACCGGTAGCGTAATCCTCCAACCGGTTCGTAATCCATTAAGAATAACCTAGAGCACCTACCGAAACCTCTTGATGATAAGACCAAGAAAGAGAAGCTTGTGAAAGATACTATCGTAGTGCATGGGAATGATGGTATAGTCATTGGCAAGGGCAGAGGAGGCTGTATGGTTGATAATGTGAGCCAGTAAGTTGGTTGGTTATCTTATCCTATTTGTTTTTATGATCATATTATCATGGAAATGTCGTGAAGCTGGAAGTCCCAGTTTCATAAGTGTCTTGAACTCTGTGAGGGTGCATAAACCCAATATTCTTATGATTTTGGAGCCACGTATAATTGGGAACAAAGACTTTGGAACATAGGTTTTCCTAATTTTGTTTTGGAGGAAGCTAATGGTTTTACGAGTGGAATATGGATTCTATGAAACTTTGGGAAAGCAGACTTATGTGTGTGCCAATCTAGTTCTCAATTCATGCATTGCTTAATTCACGATAATCGCCAAGGCTTGTAGTATTTTACAACTGTTTATGCAAGCCCTGTAGAAGATATTTAAAGGGATTGTTTAGTGAAGTTTGGCAGATTTCTCAAGGGATTAATGGAACCTGGTGTTTATTGGGAGATTTTAATGAGATTTTTAGTTCTACTGAAAAATGTAGGGGTATCCCAATTAACATTGGTAAGTTCAATCAATTTTCTAACTGGATTGAGGACTGCAATTTAATGGACTTAGAAGCCAAATGAGCTAGATTCAAGTGGAAATGAGCCAAAAAGGGTGGCTATGATAGGGTCTTCAAAAGATTGGATCCAGTGCTTGTCAATTCGCAGTAGGTTAATTTACACAACTCCAGTAATATTCAAAACCTTGCTTAGATAACATCAGATCATAACCTTTTATTACTCAATTTAGGATAGTGTGGGAAATTCAGTATTGGCCAAACCTTTCCATTTTGAAGCCATGTGGCTTACACACCAAGACTTTCTTGCTTTTATGTCCCAACATTAGGAATCAAACCACTCAAATGAAAGATATGTTGGTCAAGGTTGTTGATCTACTGAAAGCTGGAATTATTGTACCTTTGGCAACATAAATATGTGGAAGAGAACCATGGCATAGCTCCAAGGAATCCAATTAGCAATGGAACGTTCTAATAGTGATCATTTGACTCGGCCAGAAATTGAAGCCCACCAAGACCTCTTATTTATTTTACATTAGGAGGAATTGGCTTGGTTTCAAAAATCAAGGAGCATGTAGGTTTTATATAGAAATAGAAACACCAGTTTCTTTCATAATACTGCTACTAATAGGCATCGCAGGAATAAAGTCTTAGTCTTACAAGATGATATGGGAGTCTAAGAGGACACCCAAGACAAATTTAAAATTATTTCTCGAAGCTATTATCAATCTTTATTTCAAAAGGAAGTAAATGCCGCCCTTCATTACATATCCAATCATGCTTTTTCGGTTATTTTGGATTGTGATATACAAGAGCCTTAATATGGATGTGGATGAATCAGAGATAAAGAAAGCCCTTTTTGACATGCACCTCTTTAAAACTATAGGGGTCGGATGGGTTTCAAGTGGTCTTTTATCAAAATTGATGGCATGTTGTTAGCAATTTCGTTTGTAAGTTGGTTAAAGAGTGCTTTTAGGACCCCCTCCTTTTTACATGGTGTGAACAATACTTCTATTACTATTATCCCCAAAATTGATCACCCAATTAATATGACCCACTTCGGCTAATTATTCTATATAATGTTGCTTATAAACTACTTCCGAAGATTCTTGTTAATAGGCTCAAAGGAATCATGACCCAAGTTGTCTTTCCCAAGTGAGCTTTATGCCTAGTAGGAGGATTCAAGATAACATAGTCATCACACAGGAACTTCTTCGTTCCATAAGACAATTGAATGGCAAGACACAATTCATGGTTGTTAAAGTTGGCCTTGAGAAGACTTATGATAGATTGAGCTGGACTTTCATTAGAGATACTTTGAGTAAAGTAGGACTTGTGCCCAATTTGATTGAGGTGATTATGAATTGCATTACTTCCACCAATTTTCAAATTCTCTAGAATGGAGGAATCATTGACCCGTTCTGACCTACTAGGGGGATTAGACAAGGTGACCCTCTCTCTCCCTTATATTTTTGTTCTTTGTATAGAGAGGTTAAGCCATCTTATTGCTGAAAAAATTCAAATTGGACTTTGGAAACCTATGAAGGTTGGCCAACATGGACCATTATTTTCTCATCTTATGTTTGCAGATGATGTACTACTTTTCATGGAAGCTTCAAAGGAACAAGTTTTTGTTGTTAAAAAAACTAGTGAATTTGGTGAGGCATCTGGCCAAATGATGAACACTAACAAGACTCATTTTTATTCTAGCAAATGAGTGAAAAGTGGCACTAGAAAGAGTATTGAATTCATTACAAGTTTTCACTCGATTGACGATCTTGGGAAATATCTAGGAGTTCCTCTTTTTCATGGTCATATTACTAGATGCCATTTCGATCATATTATTGAGAAGGTTACCCACAGGCTACCTAATTGGAAGGTGCACTATTTATCTATGGATGGTTGTCTCACTTTAGTGTAATATGTCATCCAAGCGATTCTGGTCTATTCCATGCAAGCTACTTCCCTACCCCTATTGATATGTAATGATCTTATGAAGTTAAGCCGTAAATTTCTCTGAGGGGAAACTAACACCCTAAGGAGAATGCATACCATCAATTGGGAGGTGATGACAAAGAGTAAAAATAGAGGTGGCTTGGGTCTTAAAGACCATCGGGTTTTTAATCAAGCTTTCATGATGAAAATGACTTGGGTGTCTTAACAGATACTACTACCTTATAGTCTAGACTCCGAAGCACGCAAACTTTATGTTTTAGAAGGAGCTTTGTAGAATTTGGCCTTGACCTTTTGTATGAGACTAGATGGGTTGTGAACAATGGCTATACTATAAGATTTTGGGTGGACAACTAGGTCCCAGCTACTAGGCCTTTACTTGGTTTGGCAACAAGCATGGTGGATCTGTGGGATAAGCTTATGATTGTGAAGGATTTTATCATTGAAGAGGGAGATTGGAACTATAGCAAGCTTGCTTCGCTACTACCCTGTGAGGTGTGTGATAAGATAAGGAGTTTACTGCTGGCATGTAAGGAAGACGAGGATGATAAACTTGCTTTGGGGAAATCTACTAGTGGACTTTTCTCAACTACCTTTGCCTATGATTTACTTATGAAAATACATCACAAAGATACAAATCCATTATGAAAGCTTATTTGGGTTTAGGAATGTACCCTTTGTGTTAGTTCTCGTAGTTTTTTTCTTTGGAGGGTAGCAAATGACGGGTTGATAACTAATTGTAAAAGAGTCACAAGGATGATTTTGTTAGCCTGTTATGTCTAGATTTTAACATGCAAAATGAGATTATCTTACATGCTCTTCGTGATTGTCCTAGGGCGGTTTCTATATGGAATGTGGTTGGTAATGGCTCGCTCAATAGGTAGTTCTTTCACTAGGATACCATTCAATGGTTGCAACACAATCTTCAAGATGATACCAAGAGCCAATTTGGCACATGGGCATTAATCTTCAGTATTACTTCTTGGATGATTGGATGTGGCATAATAAAAGTCACTTGATGTTGATTTCTAGTGCCTACCAACCCAAGCCCTCTGATCCAAAGGTATGTGGTTGAAATCTCCAATGCAACCGAAGCTCTTAGCATAGCTTCTCCTAAAATTCAGAAGATGGATTTGATGATTAGGTGGTGTAGTCCACTAATGGGTTGGGTGAAGGTAAATACAGATAGAGCTTCTAGGGGAAACCATGGGAATGATAGTGCTATAGGAGTAATTAAAGATAGTAATGGTGGTCAGCTGCTTGGTGTAGGGAAAAATCTTAGATGGTGCTATTCTATAAGGCTTGGGCTCTGAGGTTAGGTTTACTAGCTGCTTGGAACTTGGGGTACAAGAAGGTTATCATGGAGACTGATTCTCAGTTGGTGGTTAATTTTTTACTAAAGGCTCACATAGCTCAAATGCTAATCAACCTCTTCTATGTAAAATCCAAAGTCTTCTATCTTGATATTGGGAAGTTCATATAACCCATGTGTAATCGAGAAGCTAATAGTGTAGCAGATAAACTAGCTAATAATATGTTAGATGGTGAAGATATGGATCAGATTTGGATGCATCCCCCTAGAGTGTAGTATTATTTCTGGATGCAGATAATGCTGGAGTAGCTTGGAAGCATAGATTAGCTATTTCTTCTTTGTTTCTCCCTTCTTAAAAAAAAAAAAAAAAAAAAAAAAAAGATATTTAACTCAATTTAGTAGATTATAAAATTTAATATTATGAAATTTCTCTAAATATTTTTAGTCAATGTTTAATTACTTAAATAATTATATATAGTAATTTTTTAAATTATAATTTAGATTTAATACATGCTTATATTTTTATTGAGTGGATTTAAATTAATTATCTTGTCAAATTGGTTATTAATATCTTATTTTATTGTAACTTATTTTTTATTTTAAGATTTTGAAAATTTATAAAAGAAAAGTTTTAGCTTATGAGAGTAGAATTTATTAACAACATTGTTGATTTTAGATATATTACTTTATTTTATATTTTTTGTATGGACCCTATATAATTTATCTTGATTGAATTCCTATAAAAATAGTAACTCAAATTATTTATTTATTTTGACTTTCAATAGTGAACAAAAAGATCAAATTATAATATAAAATTTTATAAATGTCGTTTTTCTTGTTATGTTTTTTCTTTATTGGTGCATTTGAATTTTTGAATGAAAAAGGTTTATGGGTAGAAATATAAATAGTTAGCTACCTAAATAAGTACTAAACCTAATAATTTTGTTTTTTTTCTTATTTCGATTAAGATTTAATACATGACTATATTTTTTTCTAGTTAATTCAAAAATAATTTAGTGGCCAAAGTGGTTATTGATTTGTTTTTTCATTCGCAGGTCTAAGATTCAAACCTACATCAACATACATCAAATTGGTTATTGATTTGTTGTCTCATTTGAGATGCCTAAAGTTCAAAGTGCATCAGCCTTCATCAAAGTATTTAGTGTCAACATCTCATTCAACTAATTATTAGTAACAATTTTATAATATACTATAGGAGGCCCAATTAATGGACCAACCAAGTTTGGGATGTGGTGAATCAAATAACGTAGACACCTTCAGAAAAATACATGTATAAAGTAAAAGTGGCATAAATTTTTTATTTTTTTTTGAAACCTCCTACCTTAGCCCTCGGTCTCACTTTATTTTTGCATAATTGTTGATAACCCCTCCACCTAAAAGAGGACAAATCCTCACTCCTCCTTCTCTTTTCTCCCTTATCTATTATTTTCATTTTGTATTTCCAAAATTGATCTATTTTTATCTTTCTTTTTCACATTCAATTTTTTACCCCTTCATGCTACAGTTCTTCTCTTCTTCTTCACACCCAAATTAATGGAGTCTGGAAAAATAAAATTTAAACTAAAATATTCAGTTTAATAATCCTAATTTTTTTTTTATTCTCATTGAACAGTGTGAATATGTTGTTAGATGAGAAATCCACCCTTAAACATCATGTTTCTAATATATGAATGAAAAACTTATTATTATTATTTTTAATGCAATGGCTGCTTTTCTTCTTGTTGTCATACTTCTAACATTTTTAATATTTTGCAAGAGATTGTGAACTGTTAATTGATTTGAATTTGTTTATGTATATATATTTTTTAATTACATTTAACTAATAATTCAATGAAAATTTTATTTTAAAATAAGAAAGAAAAGAAATTGAAGTAAACATCATATTAATCACTAGAGTGATAGGTCATATATGCACTACTAGTGTTGTATGTTTATCATGCTCAATTAGAAAACTTGGAATTAATAATTTTAATTAGAAAAATTGAAGCAATCATCAAATTAATCACAACATCATTAGAAAGATATCATATGTACATTTTTTTGGTGATATGTGAACATTATTAATGCTCAATTAGAATAATCATGATTAATGAATTTTAAATTTTTTTTAAAAATAAATTAAAATATTAACTTAATAACTAGATCATAAGTGATAGGTCATTTATGTAAATTACTAGTGATGTTTAAACAACCACAGTGCTCAATTAGAAGAATTGAGAATGATGGTTTTAATTAAAAATAAAATAAGCATAATTAATCATTTAGGTCATATGTGCACCGCTAGTGATGTTTGAACAATCATAATGCTCAACTAAAAAAATTTTGTCTGATATTTTTAATTATCACAAAAGAATTTGAATCATGCATCTAATTGATCCTAAATCATTAGTGATATTCGCACTACTCGCACTACTAGTGAGTAGTGAGTGGTGTTTAAAAATTCATAATGCTCAAATTAGAAGAATTACGAATAATGATTTTAATTAAAACAAGAAATTGAATTATGCATCTAATTAATCATTAGATCATTAATGATATGTCATCTTTTGTGTTACTAGTGATGTGTGAATAATTATTTTGCTGAATTAGAAGAACTAGAATTAATAATTTTATTAAAGCAAAAAATAATTTTGATTAATCATAAAATAATTCGTGACTAGATCATTAGTGATATGTCCTATACTATACACTATTAATGATATATGGACGATCTCATTCTCAATTAGAATAATTATGATTAATAATTTTAATAAAAAGAAAAAAAATTAAAATAACCATCTAATTAATCAATAAATCATTAATAATATGAATATGCAGTATTTTTTATGTGCAAACAATCATACTGCTTAGTTAGTCGTGTAATTTTTATTTTTTATGAAAATTTAATAGTGTGATTAGTTAATTTCTTGTTGTTTAAGAAAAATAAATCACATACCTTACTATTAAGTAAAATTAATTAATAGCATCAGTATATTATTTTAGTATTAGTAAATAATTTGTAATACAATTAAAACTGTTAGTCTATTATTAATTTAACAATAATTTAAAATAAAATATTATAATGATTATTATAATTTTAAGTTTGTACATAATTAAATCATCTAAATTATTATTCTAATTTAAGTTTGCATCTCAACAAGATTATAATTTATTGTGTATTATATATCAGATGAAGACAACTATAATTTTCCTCCCATCCACAATTTCCCTCTAACTCCCTCTTAGTCCCCGATTTCCCTCTAACCCTAAATACTGAGAATTGATTTTTCTTTTTGAAATTGAAAACTCATATTTGAAGTTTTCATTTTAAACTTGCAATGTAAATCTGAATTTTAATTCTCTTTAAGATTTAATTTTTTAAAATTTTACCACAAATTCCGCTGGTAAAATTGATTTTCATACATCCACTTAAAATGAGTATTTACAATTTATATAGACAGCTAATGACATTACAGCTGCAACTAGTTGTATTCAGCTATATGTGTTCAGTTGTACAGGTAGCGGAAGACATTCAACTGCAACTATTGACTTCTACAATCAGCTGATATGTCCAGTTGTTTGTCACTTTTATTTTTTACATGTACATGTGTCACAAAATTATATAAAGTATTTTACATTGTGACAAGAAGTTGTAAAAGGTAAAACAAAAGGTCTTACTATGTACACGGTGAACGAAAATGAGCACATATATGGCCTACCAAAAAATAAAAGTACTTCTCTTAATTAAATAAAATTCAAATATACATCTAATTAATCACTAAATCATTAATGACATTTCATATTTTGCACTACTAGTGATGTGTAAACAATTATTGTTCAGTTAGAAGAATATATAATTAACAATTTTATTAAAAAAAATTGAATTAAACAAATAATAATTCGTGACTAGATCATTAATGATATGTTATATATGTACTATTAATGATATATGAACAATCTTCATGTTCAATTAGAAAATAAATTTTAATAAAAATGAAAAAATTGAACTGAACATCTAATTAAGCAATAAATCATTACTAATATGAATACGTACTATTTATATTGTGTAAATAATTATAATGCTTAGTTAGTAATGTAACTTTTATTTTTTATTTTTTTATGAAATTAAATAGTGTGATTAGTTAATTTCTTCTTGTTTTAAAAATAGATAAATCACTTATCTTGTAATTAAGAAAATTAATTAATAGTATGAGTATCTTATTTTAGTCTTAATCAATAATTTTTAATACAATCTAAATTCGTTAGTCTATTTTTAATTTAACAATAATTTAAATTAAAGAAAATGCAGGTCGGTGAGATATAAACAAGATGACAAAATTAGAGGTAATGCAAATTGAACAAAATGGGAATTAATGCCAAATTAATTACTACAATTATTATAGTGTTATGGGTGGATATTGAAAAGTAAAACTTTTTTTTTTTTTCTCAACTTGAAAGGATTTATCTAACAGGTATCTAAAAGAGACTTATTAAGTTTCAATAAATAGAAAAGTTTGTAATATTTATTACGATAATTGATCATGATTTCAGTGCTATTTATTATATAAATTACTGCTTGTAAAAAGTTTCAATTTTAAATGACTATATTTATTATAGCTTAACAAATATCCTTTAGATTCCCGTTAGAAAAACCCAACTTGAAAAGTATAACTTGTAACTATGAAATTAGGTCCACAATAAATTATACAAATATGTAATGGATGGCTCAAGTCAAATTAAGTATGGGTATTTAATTGTTCTATTAGTCAACTTCTTAGTGGTTGGGTTGACTATATGCTAGAGGCATGCATATATAATTAACATACATTGTGGGTTGTGGATTGGGTGGGAGAGATTCCTTGGAAACATGATGAGTGTTAATGTTTATTCTCTATTGCATGGAAAACAAGGTGTTTCAGTGCATGTGGATGTTTATTTATTTAATAGTATATATAACCATGTTATTTTTCATTTTTGTGATCATATGAATTATGACAATATATATGACTTTGGACTTCAAATAATCTCATTTTATTATAGGGTAATTAATGCTATGGGCATTCAAGAAAATCTATTGGAGGTCGATATCTTTGACCACTTCCATCAATTAGTGCAGGGTTAAGTGCACATAACATGATATTTATTGTAAATTGATAATTTTTTTAATTTAAAAATTTTATAAATAGAAAGTTTGTATAATTTATTATCAAAATTGTTCATAATTTTAGTACTATTTAATATATAAATTATTAATTTTAAATATCATATCTATTACACCTTATAATCTATTACACCTTATAAGTACCTTTAGAATATTCATTAAAAAAACATAAAAACTATATATGTGCATGGCATAATTATTGAAGTGTTTAAATAAAATTGTTTTATGTAGAGAGTTCTAATTTTTTACACCTACGCAATTTTTTCCGTAGGTGAGAGCAAACATTATATATATATATATATATATCATAACTTTATCACATCTTTTTATTTTATTTTTCAAGTCAGAATTGGGAATTTACAATTAAAACATTATAGACAAAGAAAGAAAGAGAATATATATATATATATATATATATATAAGTTATAATAAGGACAATATAATCTTTATAGTTAGAAATTAATATTGGTAAGCAATCACATGATATGCACATATTTAAACTATTAGATTTAACGAATAACTAAAATAATTGAGTATTATTGTCGCTCAAATAAATTTTTTTTTTTTTTTTTTGGCTAATAGTCGCTCAAATAATTTGATTATGTGCCTATTTAATAATTGAATGAGGGTATTATAAACTTTATGATAGTATATGGGGTTAAAGTGCAATTAATTTTTTTCTTTTCAAACATGCATAGTTAGGTTCGTGATACAGCAGGTAATGTTGCATACAAGTGAATCAATTGTGTGTGAAGGTGATTTATATGAATATGATTAGGGGTGGCCACGAGCTTGGCTTGAGCTTAGTTGTGACTTGGCTCAACAAATTTTGGACAAACTCAATCTTGGCTCGTATTTGTTAAGAGCTAGTGAGCCTAAACTCGTTACGAACTAATTACAAGCTAAACTTCAAGCTCAACTTCAGCTCGTTAAGGGCTCTTGAAGGTTTAATCCAATACCAACTAAGAATTATTTGAATTACTTACTAATAAGTTAAGTTACAACTTATGCTAGTTTTTGAATATAAATATATTTATTATAAATTTATACGTAAATAATAATAAAATTATTAAATAATATTAAACAAGATGACTTGCGAGCTTACGAGTCGAGTTTTTAAAAGATCGGCTCATTATACTAAACTAGTTCAAAATAAAACTTAACATTGACTTATTTAGAAAAATAAGTAATTTATGAACTATTGATGAACTAGTAGGAATCATTGCCACCCATATAATGTAATGGTGGTCACAAATGAAGTGGCCGTTGATCTAGCACAATGTGACAACACATGTAGTTGGTTGTCAATATTAACATGTACACAATAAATTAAGACAAAAATTAAATTAGTTATAGACTTAGAGTTGTGAGTTTTAAGATATATCTATAAAAATTAGATATGGGATATAGTTTTTTCTTAATTAAAAAATATAATTCTAAAATATATGCCAAATTAAAAAAAAAAATTAGCAGTTCAATTCTCAATTTGCATTCAAACGGATCCTTTGCATTTGCTTATTTATATTTAGTTTAGTAATGTAAAATGACCAAAAAAAAAAAAAAAAACAGAAGAAGAAGAAGAAAAGAAAAGAAAAAGGAGTTGTTTTAGTAAAAATATATTTGTGGCTGTAAATTAATTTTAAGAATAGTACTCAATAAATATAGTATAGTTGTTAAATAATGAATCTATGCCACCCGAGCTTTGCATGTACTGATGTATTGTACTCGACATTGGACAACAATACATAGGTATGACCCTCCAAATGTAATTTTTGTTTTTTTTTTGTTTTTCGTAGAAGTCCCGTTAATTCTATGAATTATCTTTCTTTCTTTTTTTGGTAGATTTTATTAATTTAACTAAATTGAACTTTTATATAATATATATTTTTTATACTAAATAAAATTTTTTTTACTAGTTAGCTTATGAGAACAACTAAAAAACTAATTGAACTCAATAGTTTAAACTCTTAGAAAGTAACGAGTTTTAATCTCTTATATACCCTTGCATGAGTTGGTTCACTGGGTTTGCCATCATAAAGAATGGGTAGGGTTAATATTTGAACTTCTGATCACCTTATTATAGAAGCTCTAATAAAAAAAAAATCAAGGAATTTTTTTTGACGAGAAAGTGTTCTAAGAGCATTTATTAAAAAATATATATATATATTTTGTATTATTTATTATAGTAATTGGTTATGATTTATTGTAAGACAAAAATAAATGTAAATGAAAAGATAAAAGAAAATAAAATGTCAAATTAGTTAATATTCTTTAATATTCATTTTAGATATTTAAATAATGGAATAACCAAATAAATGTTGAAAAATAAAACAAAAAGACTAGATTAATGAAAAAAAAAAAAACAATGACGATGTGTAAAAAAAAAATTGATATGTTATTAGTTTTTGGTGACTATATTCATTAATTTTTGAAAGATTTCCTCAAACGATATAAAAAAAAGAATGCCTAAAACAATATAAAAAAAAGAGTATCTATTTTACAAATTATCTATAAATTGAGATTTTTAAATGATATTTAACTTTGAATTTTAAGTGGTATGTTTGTTTGATTATAATATGGTTATGTACAATGTTTGGTTAGGGAATTTTTTTAATTTAAATCAGATTATTCTTTTAAAATTTTCTGATTATAATTAGAAAAAAGTAAATAAGAATTAATGTTTTTGTTTTTTTTTTTTTTCAGTTTATAAACACCTACTTAAAACTTAATCTATTACTAGCATTAGAATACTGCGACGCAGAGGAGGACAGATCCAAAGTATAGACCGGTAGGAGTAATATGGAAGCTTTCTTGAAAATAGTGTTGTTGCCTGTAGGACCATGCCAGGACGGTCCTCAACTGTAAAATTTCAGAGAGAAACAAATTTAAGTGTCGTATGACACGCACTAAGCTCGAGAGAACTGGAAGGCAGGCTCTGCTACAAGATTATATATTATATATTATCATTTGTAAGTGTATTTCAATTTTGCATATAGTATAAAAAGCAGACTAGAAACCTCGTAACATAGAACAAAAGGTGAGCCAAGCATAGACGCTGTATGTGGCCGCCTAAAGCTACATAATATAACAATAAAAAAAAAACGAGGGAAGAGAGAGAGAGAGAGGACTCAGACTCTGAGACTCTTCAGAGAGAGGTGGGAAAAAGAAATAATGGAGGGTGTGAGAAACAAAGGGATGTTTAAGGTGTCAATGTGCGGTCAAGAAGAGATAGAATTGTCAAGGGATGGAAGCCAGTACAGCCTCTCAAATGGGGTATTACCTTCATTGGGTGCCAGAAGTAACCGAAGAGTCAAGCTCAGGAGGTTCATTATTTCACCGTATGACCGCCGCTACAGGTTATTGACTTCTTTTCTTCCTACTATTGTTGCCATTTTGCTCTGTTCTATGGGTTTTTTTTTTTTTCTTTTTAAAATTTTTAATATTAAGGATAAAGAAAAATGGTTTCTTTGTTCTTTCTTTTGAAGGGGTTAACGTAGACGTCTTACCTGGTTCAGTTTTTTTTTTTTTTGGGTAATTTTGTTAAAAGAATTGATCTTGTGAAACCTTTTGCTTTTTCTTTGCTTCTAACTACAAAAAGTTTATTACTTTGCTCCATTTTCATTTAGTGTTTATTATTTTATTAGATTCTTGTATCTAATTTAGCATCTAGCTGTTTGAATGTATTCTCTTTTTTCATGTTGTTTTGTTTTTAGTCCATTTTCCATAATTTTGTTCCTTTATTTCTTCTTGTTGTAATGTGATGATTCCTTGTTTTGTTGCTTATTCTTGTATTTTTCCTTTGGAAGATATTGATTCTTTGGCAAGCATCCTTAATCAGCAAATGGACTTTTTACTTGTTGTCTTTGTTGTGGTTTTTATCTGATTATTTAATTATGTTATTCTTTATAAGAATCCTTTCTTGTGGAGTCATTACTTCTCATTCCTCAAATCTTTCCAACCACAACCATAATTTTGTTCAGGTTAATCCCAGGCCAAAAATGTTCCAGTCTTTTTTCCTCAACTGGGTTTGCAATGTTGGATTTGTGTTTCAAGTAGTGAGAATTTCTTGTTGTTGTTAGTCAGCCTAATTGTTCCTGATTGATTCGAAGAGAATCTTGTTTCCTTGTGTTAGAATCAATCAGCTGCTTCTGTGGTTTTTATTGATTTACTCTATCTGTTCCAGCATGCCCATGTATAAATCCTTTAAAATTGTAGCTGTTTTAGCTGGATCCATGAAGAGCCCCCCACCCACACCTCTGCTATTAATGTGAACAAAAACCATTTGTGGAGATACTTCTGGTTATGTGCCTGGAACTTTACTTGCTTGGTATAGTTATCTGTTTTTGTTTTGTATTGTTTGTTTAAAGCAAAAATCTATAGCAATTTTGATATTTTTCAAACTAATTAAATGTTTTGGGAAAATTAGCTGAGGCTATCATGTTTTTTTGCAGGATATGGGAGACTTTTCTAGTTGTTCTGGTTGTCTATACTGCTTGGGTATCGCCATTTGAATTTGGATTTCTTAAGAAACCAAAGGGACTGCTTTCTGTTACTGATAATGTTGTCAATGGATTCTTTGCCGTGGATATAGTTCTCACCTTCTTTGTGGCTTACCTTGATAAAGCTACCTACTTATTGATTGACAATCAAAAGAAGATTGCCTGGAAATATACACGTTCCTGGTTGGCTTTTGATGTCATATCCACTATTCCTTCAGAGCTTGCTCGGGAGATTTCCCCTTCCCCTTTGCAGTCATATGGGTTATTCAACATGCTACGCCTCTGGCGTCTCCGAAGAGTTAGTGCTCTATTTTCTAGGTAATGGAGGCTTCTATTTTGTTGCTGAGATTAACCACTAAACATAGAGAATGATATAGAAAATAATTTCTTTGTTATAAACACCAATCACTATGTCCTTAAACAGATTGGAGAAGGACCGGAACTATAACTACTTCTGGATTCGATGTGCTAAACTTATCTGTGTGAGCTTCTGAACTTCTGTTTCCATAAAAGAATTGAATCTTTTGTAGTATACTATATATCTTATTCTGGTTTACACGATCTTTATAGGTTACCCTTTTCGCCGTTCATTGTGCTGGATGCTTTTATTATCTTCTTGCTGCACGTTATCATGACCCCACTAAGACATGGCTTGGGGCATCAGCGCTTGAACAGAGCTTGTGGATTCGGTATGTGACTTCAATTTACTGGTCTATCACTACTCTGACAACTGTTGGCTATGGTGATTTGCATCCTGTGAATACAAGAGAGATGATCTTTGACATCTTCTATATGCTGTTCAATCTGGGTTTGACGGCATATTTGATTGGAAATATGACCAACTTAGTTGTCCATGCGACCAGTCGAACTAGAAACTTTGTAAGTGAATTGACTCGAAAAATGGTCTAATTAAATTTACTATGTAAAATCACATTTCTGGTACTTCCAACTTAAAATTTTGTTAATCTTTTCTTGTTTCTGTGATTAATTCCCAGAGGGACACTATACAAGCTGCCTCAAGTTTTGCTCAAAGGAACCAATTGCCAGCTCGCCTGCAGGACCAAATGCTTGCACATCTATGCTTGAAATATAGAACAGACTCAGAAGGGCTGCAGCAGCAAGAGACTCTTGATTCGCTTCCTAAAGCCATCCGATCAAGCATTTCACATTATCTTTTTTACTCTCTTGTGGATAAGGTTTACCTGTTTCGTGGAGTTTCAAATGACTTGCTGTTCCAATTGGTAATTACAGCTGCATTACCTATCATCTTCCAATGTTCTTTCTCTGCAGTGATATTCTTTTAAATCTATGTTTTACATTAAATCTTACTCTCTTTCTTTTTCTTTTTTTTTTTTCATTTTAAAATTTTAAAAGGTCTCTGAGATGAAAGCTGAGTATTTTCCTCCCAAAGAAGATGTTATCTTGCAGAACGAAGCACCCACAGATTTCTATATACTTGTCACTGGTGCTGTGGTAATAATTGAACTTCTGAAAAATACCAAATTTCTTTTTGAGAAAACTTGCTAAAGATTTTCTCCAATGATTAAATTACTTTGCAGGATCTGCTAGTTCTTAAAAATGGAGTTGAGCAGGCAAGTCTGATTACTAAAACACTAAAATAACTAGCTAATCTTACCTTGTTATGTAATATAACAGTCCACTCGAATCAGAAAGCTGACTGATTTTGACTAATTGCAGGTTGTTGGAGAGGCAAAAACTGGAGATCTCTGTGGTGAGATTGGCGTGCTTTGTTATAGGCCACAGCTCTTTACAGTGCGTACCAAGCGATTGAGCCAATTACTGAGGCTGAACCGTACAACATTCTTAAATGTTGTTCAGTCCAATGTAGGAGATGGGACAATAATCATGAATAATCTCCTTCAGGTCTGCATTGCTTTTATATTTTATTTTGGGACTTGGAATACTACTTAATGCCTATTTCATAAATAAGATTGTGTATATTAGCATTTCGGAGCTCTTCGAGCTTCGCAAGTGTTTTTTTTTGTTTTTTTTTCTTCCAAATTCCCAAGCATGGTTTTCTAGACAATCGAAAAGGAGGATATCGCAGTTACATACATTAAATATAATGAAATATTATATGATATATTGATCTGTACTCTTTTATCTCTTGGTGGGATAGCATTTGAAAGACCTTAAGGACCCAATTATGGAAGGAGTTTTGTTGGAGACAGAGAACATGCTGGCTCGTGGTAGAATGGACCTACCTTTGAGTCTATGCTTTGCAGCACTCAGGGGAGATGACTTGTTATTGCATCAGTTGTTGAAACGGGGCCTGGACCCAAATGAATCGGACAACAATGGTAGGACAGCTTTGGTAAGTGAAAATCTTCTGCTTCTAAATATAGTTCCTTTTTTTTTTTTTATACCTAGAAATTTTGGTCGTTGGTAATGCTGGTTTATCCTTGTAAACCAGCATGTAGCAGCATGTAAAGGAAATGAAAACTGTGTACTGCTTCTATTGGATTATGGGGCGGATCCTAACAGTAGAGGTATTTCTCTAGCCCTTAGAAATTGCTGTGATTATTTGGGGGTCCTCATCAAGCTGAAAATGCAATGAATTAAATTGATGAATTTTCTATATTTTACATAAAAAAATAATAATCTAGTTCTGTGCACCTGCAGACTTAGATGGGAGTGTACCACTATGGGAAGCTATATTGGGTGCTCATGACTCAGTGATCAAGCTGTTAATAGACAATGGTGCAAATTTACTGTATGGAGATGTGGGACAATTTGCATGCTCTGCAGCTGAGCAAAACAACTTGAATTTGTTGAAGGACATAGTTCATTATGGAGGGGATATCAGACTCCCCAAGAACAATGGAAACACAGCTCTCCATGTTGCAGTAAGTGAAGACAATGCTGGAAGTAGTCAAATTCCTTTTGGATCATGGAGCTGACATTGACAAGCCAGATATCCATGGTTGGACAGCAAGGGATTTAGCTGACCAACAGGGACACGAAGAGATAAAAGACCTATTCCAATCTTTTGGGGAGCCCAAGACTCAATCTGTCATTGCAATCACTGGAAAGCAGAGTAGGACTCGGTACCTTGGAAGATTTACAAGTGAACCAACAATCCCTCTGTCTCAGGATGGTTCATTCCCAGGAGCAGATAGATCATGGAGCCAAGCCCAACCGAGACGTAGAAGCAATAACTTCCACAACTCATTATTTGGGATGATGTCAGCAGCTCATAAAGGTGAGAAGGACTTGTTGTTTTCTGTTAACCGTACAAAAAATGCTATGAATACTGGAATTAACCCTGCTAGAGTAACAATAAGTTTCCCTGAAAAGGGTGAAGTTGCTGGGAAACTTATTTTACTACCAGGGAGTTTTATGGAGCTACTTGAGACTGGAGCTAAGAAATTTGGTATCATTCCTGCTAAGGTTATAAGCAAAGATGGAGATGAAATTGATGACATAGATGTAATTAGAGATGGTGATCATCTTATTTTTGTCAGTGATTGTGGAACTCCCCAAAATAGTGAGGGTTGGTAGTGCATATATCACATGTATTAATATATATTTTGCCTTTTTCTCCTGCCTGCGCCCAAATTTAAACCCCATGCAAGTCCATTCTGTCTTTGTGGGTTTGGCTGGGAAATACAAAGAATTGAAGGCCAGTTAACTTAACGGTCATGTATATCTGTTTTACTTGTATGATTGCTTTGCACTTTGAAGCCAGTTTCATTGCTTAATTAAATACTACAATTGAAATAAATAGTAAAAATTAAATGGCCTAATTTAGTTATGAAACTGCTTATTATAGGATCCTTTATTTTTTTTTGGTTAACTCTTACAGGAAATTTTATGTGCAAATGTTTTATGTCCCTTAATCAAGAAATGAAAAATAAAGTTTTCATCTTATTGTTTCTAATATATCTTGAAAATCACATTCAAATAAGTTTTCAAATTTCTACTTTTATCCTAAGGCGTTCCAAATCATTGAAAGAAACATCATACACTCTAGTAGTAGTATGTTTACTTGTACATTTTTGTTGTCTAAAACCCAATTATCAAGAGACGGAAAATAACGAATTGTGGACAAACATATATATATATATGGGCAAATTACACTAACCGAAACAACACTGAACTCTAAATTTTGGGGTAATTGACATTCCCCCTCTTAAGTCTTAAAGGTTGCTTCAATAACAAACAAACTAATGGAATATTCTTTATTCCGATAATTAACTATAACTAATCACAAATAACATTGTAGTTTACATAAATGAAATAAAAATTGAAAAAAATAAACACTCCATCCATTTAAATGTATGATGATATTGTATTGATTCTTAATTTCTTATTCATAATCATAGCAGTCAAGAGAAAATTAGCAAGTGATACCAAAATAGCATATAGTGAAAAACAGATGTATATAATAACGGTCTGTTTAGATACTTAGTAGTAAAAGAATGTTTAGGGATTAAGATAAATGTGTAAACTGTGAAATGAACATTACATCATTTTCTAGTGTTGCTGGCATATTTTAAAATCATTTTCTCAACTAAAACATAAGGAGGCGTATTCTTTTTACACATTAATTTTTTATTTCATTTCTCTAAACTAAAATATTAATTGTGATTAGTTATAGTTATTCCGTTAGTTTGTTTGTTATAGAAGTAGCCTTCAAGGGAGAATGTCAATTACTCCAAAGTTTGGAGTTTACTGTTGTTTCTTCAACCTTCAAGGGAGGTTAATGTAATTTGCCTGTTCTGATTTTACAAGCTAAATAAGTCACGACTTTAGGATTTTTTTTACAAATAAGTCTTAAATATTAAAACAAATTATTTTCTTGTCACTTTTACTTTTCTATATATATTTTTTTAAAAATTTTGGTTCAAAAGATTAACAAAATAGTAAAAATATTCCAAAAAATCATATAATATAAATTTAAAAAATTAATAATTTTTTTTATATAATTATTAAAGAAAGCACAAAATTCCTAAAGTTATAATTAGATATTTTCATTCTCTCATTCACAATATTTATTTATTTTTCTCTTAAAAAAATATTATTTTCAAGACTAGATTTATATATATTACTTTTTTTTTATATATATAATATTTTAATTTATCTTAAATTCATACAAGTTTTTATTTTAGAATTCATATTATGATCAAATAAAGAAACAATTCAAGTCTATTTTATTTAATATAAAAATCAAAATTCACTTGTATATGTATAATTTTTTTTATCTTATTTGAAAATAATATAATGACATTAAAAAATTGAGTTAAAAATGTATTTCTACTAAGACTAAGAAACTAAAAATAAGTTGTCATATAGGAAAATAAATAAGTATTTATGACTAATGTTTTAAAAAATAGAATATTTAAGTACTTTGGAGACAAACTTGGGGCTTTTTATTATTTTTACAAAATTATTCTTTAATACCATTAGTTTTACATCCATTTAACAAAAAAGAGTGTTATATTCTCCAAATTTTAGATTTTAGTGTCGTTTTAGTAAACTTCAAAGGAGCGGTGTGTAATTTTCACTTTTTTTTCCCTTTTCAATAGAAGTTTTTGAAAAACCTATGGGCTTATTTGTTTCTAGTAATTTTTTTTTTTTTTTCGGAGTAAATGCTGTCTGGAATAAAAGTTATCCCCATTTGTTTCAAAATAACAAAATTTTCTTGGTTAACTTATTTTCCACTTGAATATTGTTGGGTTTTTTTTTTTTTCCCCCCATAAAAATAGAAAATATATTTACAATGATAGAGCCACAAAAGGGTAAGCAAAATATTCTCAAATTAATGCTCCAATACCCAATTAAGTTCCCTCTTCAAATTCGATAGTCTTGATCTCATTTGCATATATTTTCATTCACTAAAAAAATTACAGTATCTATGTTTGTCTTTTGATAGACTCAGACATGCAAATGCAGATAATTACTATTTGCGTCTGCAATTTGCAAACGCAAATGATGGTCAAAAAAATTTATTTATCTGTAACTTAATGTACCAATGTTTGCAAGGGCAAAAGCATATACCACTCTTCCTCCATTTCCAAAAATCAGCTCTGATCCCTGCTCTCTCCTCCCTCTCCATCCAGACCTACTGTCATCGTCTAACCTTTGCCAATGTCTAGGAAGACTGCCACAGTCCATTGTGCTCCAACACCTCATTTCTTCTACAACCCGAGCTAGATTTCAATTGATTGCTCTCTCATCGTAGGCTCCTGCAGCTTCTACATAGATATTGTAAGTACCAAGCTAAAGCCTAGAGCCCTCCTCCCTTGTCACTCCTGCAGATTGCTCCTAGTATTCTATTTTTCTCCCTCATTTTGGTGTTTACTTTAATGGGCTGCTGCAAAAAAAAAATTGTTCAACTGTATGTGTTTTAGTGCAATAAAGTGGTACCCAAGTTCTCAATTTTATATTTTGGTCAGTATTTTTGCCAACATTAAAAATTCTCAACTCTCTTGTGTAGTACTAGACTCATGGCTGCATAGATAAAATCCTTGGGTTTCTGTAATGCATGCAAATGAAACCCACTTTCTGATAAGCTTATTTTGTGTGCTTTTAGTTGAGTTAGAGCTGGTGATCTATTATTATTGCTAGTATCCTTGCTTGGGAAATATTATAATTATGTGGAAGTAAAGCAAAATTCTCTTGTATAATTAACTTTTATTTATTTATTTATTGTTTTATTCATTTAGTTTGAGAGATAAAGTGAAGTCAAGAAACTTGTTTTGTTTGAGATTTGAGATTTGTGATCTATGTTTATATTCTTTTTCTCCAAACTTTATGTTAATACAAAGATTAACTTAAGCCCTAACCATAACTCAAGCCCAACAAGCCTAGGCCCAACAAAGGCCCTACAAATACAAGCCTTCACACTTTAGTTCACTCTCTTTTGAACTCCTTCTCTCTATACTTATTTTTATAGCTCTCTCCTTATCTCTCTACATACTGACTTGGGCTTCGGAATGTTGACAGGTCTCCAAGACCACCTCTGCAAGTCTACCGAAGAATGAGTGTAGGAGAAGGCATTGAGGAGACCACCTTTCCAGCTTTTCAGCTCGGACAAATTTAACACTAACATTGGCACTGTCCGTGGAAAACCCATACAGTTTGGGTTTTCTCGAAATTCCACTCAGCTCTCCAAATCAAAAATCATGACAATGTACAACCTGACCAAACTAGCTGAATACCTCACTTGCAGACCTCCTCCAATTAAATTTTCAACCTTTGGCAAAAAAGTACTACAAATAACGAGATCGCATGTTTGGACTGTATGAATGATGATCTCTCCCCTCTCTATGCCTTTACCTATAAAAAAAAATAAGATCCAAGCTTGCTTCACTAACCATACAACCCGCCCCACCTCATACCAACCTTGCTTTTCATGAAAAATGAAGACCACCCTTTACAGCAACTCCTCCTGTCAATGCTGGACAAATTCCAGTGATCTGGGCACCCAATCAACCACCTGAATAGTTAGTGTCGATCTGCTGGAGCTCGCCGTCGAAGTAGCCGTCCCTTTGGTACAGGCACGCGCCACCATAGCTCGCAACACGCTTGCTACCTTCATGTCCAGTCTGGATACCAGTATGCCTGCCTACCCAAGATTCTGGACCAAACAGAAGCCCATTAGGCATCAGCTCTACCCAATCAAGCAAGCCTCCAGCCCGCCATACCAATAGATCGCTGGGAAGCTCGATCCAATAAGAGCTCAACCCAACCCCAAACAGACCTCCAGCCTACCACCGCCAAGAGACCAGTTGGGAATTCAGTTCTGCTTGGCTAAGGGGGGACCAGCTCCAGTTTATGAAGTCCAGCCCAGGTTAAAAGCCTAGCTCCGATCCAAGCAACTCGGACTACTCAGCCTACTAGACCTGCACGGAGCCCAGCTCGGCCCAGGAAATCTTAACCCAGGTTTTTTATATTACAATTCAGCCCTGATTTTTTCATATATTCTAAAAATAGCCCAAAATTTTAAGATTTTTACATTATTGGCCCAAAACTTTTACAAATCATAGTTTTGTCCTAATATTTAATATAGTTTTCACAGTGGCCCAAGTATTTTAAGGATTACCATATTTGTCCACATCTTTCTGTATTTATGGAATCACCCTAAAAATCCTTTACACTCTTACAAAAGAGCCCCAATTTTCATGTGTTTGCTAAAATGGCCTTAATTGTTATTTATTTTCAATATTGGTTCAGAACCTTGTGTATTTACAAGTTTAGGTTCTTAGAACAATATACAATCGAGGCCAATAAATCTATGTAATTTACATTTGGCCAGAATCTTTAGTATAATAACAATTGTGCCCCTTTGGTCTACACAGTTACACTACTGGCCCAATATGTTAGAAATTTACAATTTTGGATCCAATATTGTAGTTTTTTCATAATCGGCCCATGTCTTTTGATTTTTACATATTTGGCCTGAGACTTCAATAATTTACAAAAATACCACAATAATTTCTTATTTTCAAATATGCCATCCAAAGGCTATATTATACCATAATAGACCTCAGGATCTTATATTATCATATAAAAGACCTCAATAATTTTAGAAAATTGCATATATGCCCTAAATTCTTTAAATGACCTAAAACTTTATAAATTTCACACAAATTGCAAGCAAACTTCTATGTCCTTATAGAATTTATTGTCAAGCTTGTATTTACATGCAAATTGCCTAAATCCAATGCTTAGCTTAATTTATATCCATTTAATTAATTGATTACATGTTAATCAACAACAAAAATATTCCAAGTCTTGAAGATATTAAACTATTCACTGAAGATTCATGAGCTCGCCTAAAACACCATAATTATGGGGCCATCACAAAGATGAGTCGATCACTCAGTTAACAAAATAATTAGCATCTTAGGCATAGTGGGCTAGTAATTTACCTCGCCTATATCCTACATTTTATAGTCGGATCAAAATGTTAATTGATTGCCTAATGCAACATGGTTGGGTAACCGCACTATATTTTTGACATGTTATTGCATATTTATCACAAAACACGCTATTACATGTTTATCATCATACATGGCTAATGGATTTTCTATTAAGATCGGCTGTTCGGCTAATAGTTGCAGGAAATTCTTACATGCAAAGTAGAAAAGGAAAGGCATAGCCTCCCAAAACCACTCAAAAAGATTGGAAAGAAAACTCGAGGGGAACAAATGGTTGAGGTTCACCTTAGCAATCATTGCTTCAAACAGGGAGCCCAACCTCCCTTGGTGCTCAAGATGCTAGCAAGCGAGGTCAACAGGTCATATCCTGCGTCTCGAGCTACCCTTGAGTCGGTCTAAAGGGATTGTTTCCCTTCCCACGGACCTTAAAGGTCGAACCCCATGCCGGTAGGGTGACACCTTGAGAAGTTAGCGGGGTCAGTTACTATGTCCGAGCCTATAAGGCCACGCTCAGATACATTTAGAGCCAAAGGTACGAAAGCTTAAAAAGTGCCCGACCTCGTGGAATCAGAATGCCCCTTGTGATTGAGATAAAGTAAATCAGAAGCTCACAACGAGCCTGACCTCATGGAACCTGAATAATTTGACGAATAATTATCGAGGTATATAAGTTATAGACTAATTTCTTATAAATTGCATATATTTACAAGTGCACGTCTTTTTATTGACATTGAGAGCCAAAGAGCTCCACTTTGGGCAACACGACCTCAAGCCAGGTCTACCATCTTCACACCAACTGAGCATGGAAACTACAAAAGTTATAGACATTTATAAAACACATAGCTCGCCTTACACTACTATCATCTATCATAGTCATACTATATGAGAAATCTAACGTTTCAACAAGATGAGATAGGTTACAGGTACCTAGAACAGGCTACTGACCCGAACTACACGAACAAGCAATCTTCAAGATGAGATAGCTTTCAATTTGGCCTTCGCCATTTTAACGGTTCGAGAACATGGCAGACACTACATAAACTTTAAACATATCTTTTAATACAGGTTTTCACCTTAGCCAATACTAGTAGGAACACCTTATGCACCCTGGTCGAGTAATTGCATCATATTCCCTATATTGTACTGCATGATTTTTAATCATAAAGCATATTATTGCATGTTTTACCCTTATATGTGTCTAACTAATTTTCTTTTGAGATCGATTGCTCGACCGTAGTTGTAGGGAAATTTTATAGCTGGAGACAAAGGAAGTTAGAGCCACAAGCTTACCTCAACGTTGCAAAGCTTAGAGCCAAAAGCTCGTCCACTAAGAAAAAGCTCAATTATCACTATATGGTTTTGCCTCAGTTGACTTCAAGTCCGAATCACTTCATTCCTCGAACCTATTTTTGGGAGACTTATGTTAATACAAATATTAACTTAAGCCCCAACAATAACTTAAGCAAAGGCCCAACAAATACCCTACAAATACAAGCCTTCACACTTTAGTTCACTCTCTCTTGAACTCTTTCTCTTTATACTTATTTTTATAGCTCTCCCCTTATCTCTCTATATACTAACTTGAGCTTCAGAGTGCTGACGGGTCTCCAGGACCACCTCTGCAGGTCTACCGAAGAATAAGTGTAGGAGAAGGCATTGAGGAGACCACCTTTCCAGCTCTGTAGCTCAGATAAATTTGACATTAACACTTTATATGACGGTTTTGCAATGGATGAGTATCCATTTCTTCACATGTGTCAGGTGTAACTTACTTTGGAGTGTGGGAATCTTAAATCTCTTATTTCTCGTACATTTGCATAGAGTTAATCAGATGATGTTATCTTTAAGTTCCAAACATTCTCTTATTTTTACTATTTAGTTAACACTGGTGCATTTAATATTGGGCATTCATTGAAACTGCTTCTGTTATTTATCTATATATATATATGCTCACCATTGATCAACAATAATTTGGTACGTTCCAGCACCTTGTTGTAATGAGGTTTTTATTTTTATTTTTTATTGTTTTCATAGCCACAATAAGTATAATGGACCATGGCAATAGCAGGGTAATGTTTATGGTATGAGCTTTGCTTTTTTATTTGTTTATTTTCTGTTTATTGTATTGTATTTTATCACATTATGACATTATGTGATTATGCTTCATGTTTATGTATGGAATTTAGTATCTGAAAGGGTTCACCCATGGTTTGTAATTTTGGAGGAGCAGCTACTCGTGGATTCTTCATAGTATAGTCACTAGTGTGGATAATCTTAATTTATTATTAATTTATTTTATTTATAAGTTAGCGTGTATAACATTCAATAATCAAATATTTGTAAAAGAAAAAGATAAATGTTCATGATCTCAGAGTGATGTTATGCTCAATTAGTGTGTTATTTAAGATTTGGTTAGTTGTACATCAATTTTATTGTTGATAATTGTTGTAAGGAATCGGTGTAAAATATGGCAATTATATACACAACGGAATTTAAAATTTTGATTCTTTTAACTCGAAATCACCTTATGATTATATGAAAATCCTAATTCTAGTTTAACAATTAAACAAGAAGTTAGAGAATGTGTACCTCCGAGACTTTCAATTCTTTCGTCGTATTCTTGATTCAACGTTCACTCCTTTGTTGATTTATCAAGAGCACAACAATGACATAAATGTCCCGTCTCTATCCACATGAACGAATCCAACTAAATATCTTCATGCTTGAAAATGAGAGAGGTTATCATGAGATTTCTTGTGTGCTAGCACAAGTTATTGAATCCCTCTGGCCTAAAATCTTTATGAAGGTTTTAGGTTTTCTGTATTGTATGTACAATTATTATCACTTGTATTTTCTTAGCTTGTTAAGTCTTGTATTTATAAAGACTAGCTACCTCCTTATGTATTAGACAATCCTAACACATTAGGGCTAGTTCAGTAAGCATGAATGACCATTCCATTCCATGCATGATTTTATGGAATGAACATTCTTTCGTTTGGTACGTTTTTTACCTCATAATACTCATTCCATTCTGGCCATTTTATTCTATAAAAGTATGAATCGTCAAATCCACCTAGGGAGTGGGATTGCTCATTCTTACTTCTATGGAATCGGTTTAGTTAAGTTAAATGACAAAAAAAAAAAAAAAAAAAACATTCTACTACATAAAATAAAAAGTTGGATATTAATAAAATAATAATATTATACATAAATAAATAAAATATATTTATTACTTAATTTAGACAAATAACAAAAATAACCTTCATATCACACTAAATAATATAAAATTATATAACTATAAAATAATTTTTTTTTCATAAAAATAATAATAATAAATCAATTTATTTTAGTCAAGTGAACAAAAATATTATTCATATCATAGTAAATAATATAATTTTAAATAAATAAATTAGTTAAGTAATTTTAAACTAAATTATTAATATTGATAAATAATAAAAATAAAAAATAAAAAAATATATAATTAACAATAAAATAATTAATTAATAATAAATAAATAATGTAAATTTTTTTTAAATATTAATTTAAAAAATTAAGAAATTTATTTATTTCTTAAATTATGTTACATTTTTATTACTTTATATACTGAGGGATATTTTTATTATTTTAGCATAGTTTTTATATTATTTAATGTCTAAAAACTGTATAGAAAATAAATAAATAAAATGGAATGATTATTCCCCACCGACACTACCAAATAATAGAATGAAATAATCATTCCATTCTACCTGCATTCCATTCCTATTCCAATTCCTCAAAAATCATTATTGCGTACCAAACTAGCTTTTAGAGATTCTACTAACATCAGGATTTAATCATAATTAAATCTAATGCCTAACAAACTATAATAATTACATAACTACCCCAAAACTTTCTTTATTTGAATATCGTCTTTTTGTCTGTGATCTCTTAGGTTCAAATGGTTTTTACATATTTATTATTGGACTCCATCTAATTAAATTAGAACTCATTCTAATTATTTAAATTAAAACTCTTTCTAATTCACCCTTTAATTAAGATTAATTAATTAATCATCTATAGATAATTAATTAATTATCAGGGTTTAAGATTGGTGCCTAGCAGCACATAATGACTACCCATAATAGTATGAATATGACTGTGAACTTTTTGAACCTTTCCGTTAACAGTTATCATGCAATTCAATTTTTCTATCATGCAGTATATCGATTAAATTTATTTGGGTATGGAAATAATGTCAAACCCTAAATTTAATCATATGTGTCTAATCTTAAGATTATAACTTCATTAGAAAAATTAGAAACTCATATTCTAATATTCACTCTACTATGACCATAGACTTTAAGTATTCATTTGTGGACCATATATGATATTCTCTCTTTTCCACTAAGAGTGAAGATCCTTTCTTGTGCATTCACATACCTCTATATGCATGTGATTATACCCAATTACTACTTCTTAAGTGACTCATTAATAGAATTAGAAATAGTATCGAAGTATAATGACATACATACAAGATAACTATGATGTCTCAAGTCAAAAGACTATTTGCACAACTGTAACATGAGAACCACTTAATTGACATGTAGAGAAACTCCATATAGGTGTTCTCAGTTGAGTCAGTTCAATGAACTCATTCTCTAATGAGCACCTACATATCTGTCTTAGTATCTCATACACAAGTGATTATGATATCAGTCACCCTCAACTCTTTAAGCCAACTAGATATGTACTAATCTATCCAGATTCACTATTGTCCTACTTAGTGATCCTATGATCAGGAACATTTAATAATTAAGCTTAAAGAAAGTACATCTTATTAGCATGATTTCATCATGATACTTATTTTCATTGCTTTAATTCTTTGGACTCATGATGGTTAATTAATAATTTTTATACATGATATTGTTTTTCACTTATTCAATTAAATAAATATTAATATTTATTAATAATAATATGAATAAGGTTGTACATAAAATAATGTGTCACAACATCACATGTTATTGGCTTTAGGGCATACTACTAATAATTATAAATTATATTTAATTCTTAACCATTGGAGAAAGATTCTACAGCTTTGTTTGATCTTGTAAAGGAGAGTTGGGTTTTGTCATCTTGTCAGTGCTATGTGATTGCCTTACTTGATCAACAATTTTCATCCTTAACCCTCTACCTTCCTCATTTTCCCTTCAAATCTCAGATCTCATGACCTCTCCATCTTTACAAAATCACAATGACCTCCATTAGAGGAACTTCCTTGTCAATGACCACTGTTTCATGCTAATTCAAGTACGAGCTAGTTCTTAACCTTTAAAATGAAAGGGTCCATAGTAGTAGATACAGGTTCTATCGATCTTAATAGGCAAGGAACCAAATGTTTTACCTTTTCTTATGACACAAGCAAAATATATTCGTATATTATGTTATGGATATGAAACCATTGTTTACTATCGATATTCAAACGTGTCCATGGATACTTGTTGGTATCCGATTGTAACCAATAATACGATCAGATATTTCAATACTTCTGAATACCGTATCCTACAAATTTTAATTTTTTAATATTTTTTAAAGTTTTTCTTAATGCCAATAAAAATAAAAATAAAACAATAATGGAGATTGATGTCAAGAATTAACAAATAAATGTTTAGTGATATGTAGTTTTTAATTCATAAAAAATAAAAATAAAAAAAAATTATTTTAACTATTTTTCTCTCTAAGTGATTATTATTTTTATTTACTAAGAGTTCATATATTTTTCTTCAATTTAAAAATTATAACTAATAAAAATTTTATTTTTCTTTTGACATATTTATACTTAATTATGAGCAATTAAGTTATATAAACTAAATTGTATTTATAAAATAAACCATCAGATTTTATTAGTATAAAAGCTATAAGTTATAAGAAAAATTATTATATGAAAATTAGTAAAATGAAAAGAAAATAAATATAGTTAAATGTACGCAAGTATTATTTGTAAATTTTATCATTTAATTTAGTTAATATGTATTGGTTATATTATGTATAATTTAATAAATGATTGAGACTAAATATGTAAGAGGAAAATATAAATTATATGAAATCAAACCTTCACAAATTCATAATTAATCATTATATATATTCATGAGAATAAGCATCCTGATATATTTTATAATATAGACCAATTGATAACATATCAAGAAATGACATTTTGATCCTTGTCGATAGAGGCTCTAACAATACTTTTATTATGATAGGACTGGTGATAACCCCAAATGCCCATAACGATATACGTACGTTGTCGTTTGCAACATACATAATAAACATAGGGATAACAATAATAATAATATAGATTTTAGGTATTTTGGAAAGTTTTAGAATTATAGGGTTTTAATTTGGGTATTTAGGAAAGGTTTTGGACATATTCATATAACTTATTGTTTCAGGTATATTATATAAATATATCATACCTAGAGAACACCTTAGTGGCTTTGGTAGTTAGGGACCTCTAAAGGGGATGAGAGTACCCTATTTGAGGAGGTCGTGCTGCTTCTCCCTTTGATTCGACAACAACTCAATCTCCTCTTACAGTTGCAAATTCATTTGTTCCGATATATGCTCTTCCTACAGGGCAGGTTCAAAACTTATCATATAGGGGCTCTTCATAAATCTCATTGAGTTCAAGATCCTTAGGGACACATAAGTTACAAGTTCAAGTTTAGGTATCTTTCTTATTTACTAATTTGATTGTATTCCATTGTTCTTATTTTTATTATAGTTTCAGCTTATCAGGATGTCCAGGATCACGAGGATCCCTAGCATGATGCGGATCTTGATATACATATAGAGGACACCGCTGAGTGTGTCACATCAGCAGCATAAAGGGGGAAGAGGGGCAAGAATAAGTTGGCCCATCTATTTGATAATGAGGAGAATCATCCACTTAATCAAATAGCTGGAAATAAATAAATAATTTCAGTCTTACACTGTTTAAATAAACTTGCACGTTGCTTATGTGTGTATGTTTTTATCTTTATTTTAGAGCACTCATTTGGGATGACCCCAAGGACACGAAGGTAGGCACCACTATTTCTGAGATTGTCATGAAGCACTTTCCAAGTCCTGTCTTCCACTATCAGAAGTTTATTGAGGAAGCGAAGAGTTGTAGTTACAATGATTTTATGGTAAATAAAATAATATTGTGTTATAAGTTCTTTTATATATATATTTTGTCAAATTCATGATTATTAAATTTGATTCTATTGTTTATTATGCAGCGATGGTTAGGCTCATTACTTTCGAGCAGAGAATTGCATCTTGAGCTATCGGAAATAGATGTATTGCTGTGTTCTAGAAGTTGCATGTTGATTAGACTCAGAAGTACACATTAGACCTACTTGCTTGAAAGGAGAATGGGTGTCGAGTTTCGATCCTACAAAATAAGTGGAAGGTGTTGTGCGATGAGTGGTTGTGTCCTAAATTCTAGAAACAATCGAGGATAATATCAGATAATAGGCGAGCAGGTGGCAAGCTTATACATTATGCATCTGGCTTCTTCACAAGAGAAATGCTAGTTAATTTGTTGACACTAAATTAAAAACCTGAGTGTTAATTGAAATTTTTATAAAATTTTAAAATTCATATATCATTAACACATTTACATGTTTGAAGCTAACTTCTATTCATTTGGAGGAGAAGTTTAAAGCTTTAAAGATAGAGGTGGACAATCTAGCACCTATACAATTAGTGATACACTAGTCCAGCCGCATATGAGTGACCTGCTTTGTTCGTAAAGCTAGCGGGCTACTAGAAGAAGCACATGATCTACGATTTTGTGGTTATATCAACTTCCATTAAGTACTCAGAGAAGTTTGGTCTGGCTTCGCAACTTCTACCATTACAATTCCTACCACCGGGACATCTTTTGCCACATCACCATTTGATGGATTCACACTACGACAGTCAAAGATTATGCAGAATTTTATGCGTGACTATGTTAGGAAAGAGTTTTCTAGAGTTGGGGTAAAACCACCACCTTAACTATCTGAGGAATGTTTTTTTTTTTTTTTTTTTAAATAAAATTATTTCATAATTTATATTCGTTTGGGTAAACAATTAGAGTTTCAAAACAAAGGCTTTGCAAAATGGGGTTCGGGGGAAAAATAGTAAGAATAAGTCCTCTTTCGATTATAACAGTATCGCCACCACCGTAAGGGTAAATAAGATGTGTAGAAAGAGATGGAATGCCATTTGGATCAACAGTTAGGATTTTATGCCCAAATTAGAGTTTCAAAATAAAAGCTTTGCTAAATGGGGTTCAGAAAGCAAAACGATCAACTAGAAGGCATTTCGGGATTTTGAGAGTACCACCATGACCGTGAGGACAAATATAACTTACAAGAAGAAATAAAATGTCATTTGGATCAATAGTTAAGATTTTATACTTAAGTTAGAGTTTAAAAGCAAAAACTTTGTAAAATGGGTTCAGGGGACAAAACGGTCAAGTATAAGTTTTTTAGGGATTCCAGAAGTATCGTCATAATTATGGAGATGAATAAGACTTATAGAAAAAAATAGAATGTTATTTGGATCGATATTTTGAATTTTATGCCCAAATTAGAGTTTGAAAGAAATTTTTTTGCAAAATAGGATTCAGGGGACAAAACAGTCAACTTAATTAAAGGTCTCATATGTAAATAAAATTAAGTATAACTTACAATATATTTATTTTATTCAAATTACATATCCTACATCGGCCCATCACACCTCAAATTGTAGGGATGATGAGCAGAGTCAAAAACTTGTTGAAGATTTAAAAGATGATTTTTAAATATACTATTTGATATATATTTTAAATATTGTTTAGATGATTTTTTGTAAAATAATATTTTATTATTATAAGAGTTCAATTTAAAATATAAAATATGTTTTAAACAGGTATTTATAAGTATAAATTTAAAAAGTAAATAAATATAAGAAAAAAATTAAATATTTCAATCTGTATCTACCTTATAATTATCTGCATCTACAATGTGTATATGTAGATAACCATCATATCCTGCAAAATATTGTATATGCATTATCTGAATCTGCAAGGCAGATGCAAATACTATTGCGTCTGCTTATGTCGGTTTTCCCAGCAAAAAAATTTTTGTCAACTATTATTTGAGACTAGATTCTGCGTTTAGATGCAGAAAGTCAAACATAGATATCTTCTACGTCTACCTTTAGTAGATGCAGATACTACTTTTTTTTTTAGTGATTCTTAACTTACTCCATTGCTAGCAATCAACAACTCCTTCACTGCTTTGCTATAGGCAGTTGGCTTCTTTTCTTGTTATGTTTGCTTTTAAGTGGTAATCTTTAGCATCATTTACATTTTTAATTTCAATCAATCAGTGAAAAGTATGTGAAAACATCTAATTTTTCAACATACAAGTATAGTATAAAATTTGCCAAAACATTTAAAAAATCTAAAAGTTTTCAAAATAGTTTTGATTCATAAAACTACTATTTTTTGAATAGTTTCCATGCTTTAAAACCTTGTCTTTCATTCAAAAATGACCAAAACCCAAGAAAAGCACAAAGACAAGCTTTTCAGGAAAAATGAGAAGGAATTTTGAAAGAATGAAGGAAACGTGGGTTGAAGGAGTTGTATTCCCGCTTGGTATCTCTTGCCAAACTTTTTTTCTCTTGTAGTTATTGGAAGGAAGCTTGTTAATTAGTTTTCTATTAGATTATTCAATATTTACCTCTTATAATTGTTAAGATAATTATTTAGATTATCCTATATTTATCTATTATAATTTAGGATAATTGTTTGTATTTTAAATCATGTCTATCAGTTAGTTTTAGGCTAACAAACTTACCTTATGCACCTATATATACATATACAACTCATCTCTTCATCAAATTGTTTATGGTATCAGAGCTTTTTGCTCTCACGAGTTTGAGATTCTACTTTCATCATGTCTGGTGATCAAATTGAAACTTCAATCTACCCCCACCGTTATTTCTTCCTCCTCTCAACTTCCAAACTCTAACAATCTTATCTCTATTAATACAACTGCTCAATTGCCTCTGAAACTCACAAATACCCTTCCTAAAGAACTTAATTCAATGCATCTTTTAATAGGATATAACCTAATGAGTTTTTTAGATGGAAAAAAATCCATGTTCTAACCTACCATACAATCTACTAGCTTCCATTTCTTCCAATCTAGCTCACATTCAGTGGATTAGGCAGGATCAAATACTACTCTATGCGATTTTTGTTTCCTCCTCAGAGAATGTAATGCCTTTAGTTACATCAATCAAGACATCTGCTGAAGCTTGGTCTAAGCTTTCTCATCTCTTTGCCAATCATTCAAGTTCTTGAATCATGGCCCTCAAAAAGCGCCTTACCCTTACCAAGAAAGGTACAAAATCTGTTTTAGAATTTTTACAGATCATGAAAGATACAAATCGTTCGATCTTGTATATTTTTAGGATATTCTCTTCACCAAAGTGCTTACAAGTGTTATGATTCTAATGTTCATAAAATATTTGTTTCTTGACATGTAGTTATTGATGAAACAGTATTCCTATTTTCCACCACTCCCTCTTCTAATCCTACCTCTTCTCAAACCCTATAATCTTGGTCTCCTACCATCCATATTAAGCAAGTCCAAATCATTTTTCCCTTCTAATTTTATCTCAGTCCACTACAAGAAAACTACTCATTATCGACCAACCAAGTTGGTCTGTAAAGATCCCAAAGTAGGTTGGCAACCCCTTACCGACCAACTGTTGGTCGGTAAGGGGTGGTAGGCAAATTCAAGGTTGTTATTACTGACTAACTGGATAATTGGTTGGTAATTACCGACCATAGTTGGTCAGTATTGTTTGTCAGTGAAGATTTTTGGTAATTACCGACCAACCTAATGGGTGGTTGGTAATCACCGACCAACCTTTGGTCGGTCGGTATTACGTTTTTATGAAACATTATTTGTGTTGGTCGGTAAAAATCCTGGTATCTCTTTTGTTTCTTTTTCATTATAATTTTCTTAAAAATCTGCTTTACATTAAACAGTTTCTAAATAAATACTGAAAATTAAATATACCGATGTATCAAAATAAAATTATCATATAATTATAAATAGGATAATTCATGAACACAATGTAACATGATTAACAAAATATCATATAATATATCAAAAAATAAAAACTACTAGCTAAAAATCTTTATCGTGGTATTGATTGTTCATTGCGTTATCTCGTCCCAAATCAATTTCACCACCATGTCTACTACTAGAGGAAGCCCCCACATTGTCATGCTATATAATAAATGGCAAAGGTACATCCTCCAGCAATTTATCAAGTTCTGTTAAATGACAAGAATTACATATATCATAACATTTTCAAATATTGAAACCATCTAGCTGCAGAATAAAGGAAACGTTCTCAATAATCATCTCCTTCAACTTTTCAACATTTAGCTGCTGCCTGTACACTAACTTGTCAGAACTTAGAAGCCAAATTTCCACATTACATAAAGTTGCAGGCTCTTGATTACATTATTGCAGAACAAGCCATGTATATTAAGTTTAATTGGGTACTTCAGATCCCAAATAACTGGAAAATAAACCATTCTCTACATATATACCATTACAAATACCGAATTCTATCACATAATGATAAAGTTATATCAACATGGACAGTTTCAATATGGAAGGAAGAAAAAGAATAATAAAGGATACAAAGCATGTAACAATACATCATTTTACAAAAGTTAAAAGAAAAATGAAACTTACTGAAGATGACGGCATAAGAATGCTAGTATCTACACCCAGCTTTGCTACCAACAAGTTCACAAGATTTTTCATTTCATCTACTTTTTGAGTTAACTCGCTATTTGTTGTGCTTAACTCATTTTTCAGGGAATCAATCTCATGACCCATCTCATATTCAAGCCGTGAGGTGGCTGTAGAGGAAGTTGATCTACCGGAAGTACTGGCTTGGTCTCCAAATAGAACTTTCGCTGATCCAGCCTTCCCACATCTGTATATTTTTTCTCCTTTTTTCACTCCCCTAGCTACCTTTAACCAAAGTTCTTCATCAAACTCAGGATGACCAGCATGATTTTTCCCGTATTTTTCAATCATTAGGCACGCGTAGGTTTCCTACAAATCCAAATAGAAAAATTTGTTAAACATATACACACACACATATATATAGATATATAAATTAGATATTGAAGCTTAGTCAATAAAAAACAAACTGAAATGGTTTTGACTTCTCATTCACAAATTCTCCAGTTTTAGTTTTCTTGTGAATGCGGTAATAAACTTGTAGTGTGCTCGGTTCGATCCAAATTCCTTTCTCTACAAAATTATTAAAATTCCAAAATGTTAACATTACATACCAATTTTTAAAATAATAATATGCTGTAGCACTGAGATGGATCCTCCAGCATGTCTAACCAATGAGTCATCTCATCCAGATGACCGGTTTTGTGACTTTGTTGCAGAAAATTTTTGTCACTCATCAGAGGCCCAAATTTGAAGGAGTCCTCTCCAATTTTCTGCTTTCATCTAAATAGGCTTCCATCCCTCGCATTTTAGGAAGTCATTAGTTTTGTATTTTTTAAAGCTGTGATTCGTGCTTCACTTAACAAGTCTTTTAGTCGTCGTGCAGCTAAAATATTGAACACAGATTTAGATTCTACCTCCTCCTTCTCTGTCTCAAACCTATAGTGGGCCTGCAATTTAACAAAAATATTTAATTATTACTACATATTAAGAAAAATAGATATAACCATTATTTAATTACTTTATTATATATAACCATTTACAAGAAACTATCGAAAACATAACTCTCTAGCCCCCTTTGGAAATTTAGACCAAGTTGGATACGGTCCTGGCATATGAGCATGAGTGATAGTTGAGATAGTCCTAACAGTTCTGCCATCATCAAATTCACAATAAACATGAACAAATTAATACCATTTTAAGATATTGACACTAGCTATACTAATAAGAAATATATTTAATATTATGTTTAAGTAAAACATATGTACTCATCACTGATAGCTTTAATCAATTGACGATCACTCAGGTCTACAGAAGGTGGTTCTAGGTGCGCAGACCCTCTCGGTGCTCTCGGATCAATGGATGGAACTCTAGATGATTCTCCAGTTTCAGTTGTACCTACATGTATATAAAAAAGTAATAATTCACTGACTCCATCGATATTATGAACTTACAAAAATTTATAACATAAGTTCTTTTTACCAAGTGAGGTCTCTGACGAGTCTAAAGCAGGAGGTACAACTATTAGCCGGGATTGCGGTGTGTGACTATCTGATTGATTAGAAGTAATATGTGTACCAGGTGATGCTCTAGAGCTAGACCCATGAATACTACGAACCATGATCTATATCTTATCTAATAAGAATATACATTTAAAAATAAAAATAAAATGAGAAACCCTTCTAAAAGAACTACATAAGATATGTTTGTAAATATTAAAATATATTGAACAAAAAGTTTTACAATATAAGAACAAATCATATACAAGATATGCTAATCATCTTCCATATCCTTGTTACTTTCATATTCAAAACCAACTTCTTCATTATCCACATTTAATTCAACATTATCATTTTCGTCATCATCTTCCCATTCATCATTTTCTGCGTATTCTTCTCATCTAGTTGATCATCATCTGAAAATCTAGGCACAGTTATATCATTCAAATTCACTTCTTCAATTGGATCGTCACCTAGAAGAACTCCAGGTATATCCAAATCAGCGCCAACACTGATTAGAGTCGATATATGCAATTCAACCTCCTGAAATATATCGTCATCAACTTCTTGCACATTGTTAGTAGGATTTTCATGCCATCTAAAATTGTAATTAGTCCTAGCCTTCATGTTACAAACAGCCCACCAAGCATTTCGTGTTCTTGAGAAGCTAAAATAAATGGTTCATTTGAGGCAAGTCTAGATCTATATTTAATATATACGAGACTGCGTAAAGAATCTATTTTCACCCCTTTATCAGAATCATACCAATCACACTGGAAGAGTACTATGCTATTGTTAGTTCCAAAATATTGCAACTCTATTATATCAGTTACCATGCCGTAAAAATCAAGTTCATCAACTCCGTAACAACTTCCTTTAACACGAACTCCCATATTCATTGATTTTTTGCCATCACCATAAGAAAGCGTGTTGAAAATTTAACTATCACACACGCACGTACACACACATACAGTTATGATCAACTAACCTGTTGTTGAAACCAATTTGAAAATTTAACTTCAACTAACTTTTGAATTTGGTCATCAGAAATATCTGGCTGCTCCATCAATATTATTTGATGAAATTGACTAATTTTCATAACAAAAAAGTAAGTCATTTTGTCTACTTGGTAAATGTTAGTGTTGCATATCTAAACTTAAATAGGATTTGTGAAACGTATGTTACATATAGGTTCAATTTCTATTGTATTCAATAGAACATATATCTTTGCTGCTTCAAACTCATTATCACTAAGAGATATGTTCCTATGAAATCCAAATGAACGACCTGACTGGAAGAAAATAGAGAGTCATCCATTGGAATCCACATATCCGCCATCATCTTGACGAGGAACTAGATTAAACTTCGTTTGAACACTTGGCTCAAAATACATTGCACAGAAATTTGAAATTTCTTGTAATAAATAGGCCTCACATATGAAACCTTCGACACAAGCCTTGTGTCGAGCCTTTTTTTTAAAATTCAACATCATCCTATAAACAAAATATGTAATAACTAAATAAAATAAGTACAAATGAAATCAAATTAAGGTAAAAAAAATTACCTTTCAAGTGGATACATCCAACGATATTGCACCGATCCACCCACTTTAGCTCCATTGAATAAAATAAATGCATAGTCAAATGCTCCATTGAATCAAAAAAACCTGGAATTAATATCTTCTCCAACTTACACAAAGTAATAACAATATTTTTCTCAAGCATCTCCATATGCTCCACGCGCAATTCAGTTGTACATAAATCTCTAAAAAAGTTACTAAACTCTGTAAATGCTTCCCATGCACCTTTCGCTAAGTAATCGCGAAATGCGATTGGAATTAGTCTTTGCATGAACATGTGACAATCATGGCTTTTCATCCTATACAACTTATAATCCTCCATGTTCACACAACGAGCTAGATTTGCAACGTACTCGTTTGGGAGCCTCAAGTCTTTTATCCATTCACACATTTCCTTCAACTGAGGTTTTGACAAGCTATAAGAAGCTTTTGGCATGATAATTTTTCCATTACATTCTTTCAATTCCAATTCAGGACACTTACAAAATAATTTCAAATCTATCCTAGCATTCAGATTGTCTTTTGTCTTGCCTTTCATATTCATCACTGTATTGAAGACATTATCAAAGACGTTTTTCTCAATGTGCATTACATCAAGATTATGTCGAATAAGATTAGTTGACCAATAATGCAATTCCCTGAATATACTTATTTTTGCCTAATGATGTTCTTTTCCAAATCCGAAAATTGTTTGTTTGTCAAATGTTTTGCCAAAAGTGATTTGATTATGTTTAGAAAGACGATCCCACACTTCTTCCCCAGATAATCGTGGTGGTGGCAAACCTTTCTCTATTATTCTCTTTTTAAATTTATCTCTTTGTCGTCTAAATGGATGATCAGCAGGCAAAAACTGACAGTGACAATCAAACCAGCATGGTTTACTACCATGAGGTAGACGAAAGGATTTGGTTCTTTCCATACAATACAGACATGCTAAGTTTCCATGTTTACTCCACCCTGATAGCATTTCATATGCGGGGAAGTCGCTAATGGTCCACATAAGTGCAGCTTTCATAATAAAATTCTGACCCTGTAAGCATCATATGTATCAACCCCTTTTTCCCACAACTCTTTCAAGTTATCAATAAGAGGTCTCAAGTAGATGTCCAGATTTTGATTAAGAGATTTTGGTTGAGGAATGACAAGCGTCAAGAATAAATATGGCTCCTTCATACACATATCAGGAGGCAAGTTATATGGAGTAACAAAAACTGGCCAAATAGAGTGACCGCTTGATGAATGCCCAAACGGACAAAACCCATCTGAGGAAAGACCCAACCTAACATTTCTTGGATCTTCTGCAAATGATGGATAGTTGTCATCGAAGTGTTTCCATGCTTCACCATCACTTGGATGAATCATTAAACCAGTGGCACGTCTCCGATCATGCCATGTCATATGTTGAGCTGTGGTTATTGACATATATAGTCTTTGTAGCCTCTTTGCAAGTGGAAAGTGACGCAATATCTTATATGGTACATCTTTCTTACTTATTCGGGTCTTGGGTTGATATCTCGAATGCCCACATACACAACATTCTTGTAACTTCTTGTCTGCTTCACCATAGTAAAGCATATAATCGTTGGGACATGCATGTATCTTCTCATATCTAAGTCCTATTTTCTGGACTGATTTTTTTTATCTGTAAAATTTGCAGGCAACTTCTCGCTTCTAGGCAACATACCCTTAACAACTGAAACAATCCAATCATATCATTTCTCACTCATATTGAACTCTGATTTACTGTTCAATAGTTGTGTCACTACTGATAACCGAGTATGCCAACTACAACCTTCCCACAACTTCTCGTCAGCATTTTGCAACAACTCAAAAAACCTTTTTGCATCAGAATTTGTCTCCTCGAGAAGTTGACTCTCCTCATCCCAATTAAAATCCGAACCAGCAGCATCCATAACCATGTCAACATACTGATTGCTTGAATCTCCAATATCAACTCCTCGATCATTTGAAGTTTCCCCTAACCACTCTTCACCCTCCCCATGTAAGGTTCACCACTTATAGTTTCTTAAGAAACCCTTCTTAAACAAGTGAACAGTTATTTCATCACAAGACATCCACTCTTTGTTCTTACAAACAAGACAAGGGCATCGAATTGTAATATTATCATCTACAATTCTCGAATGATTATATGCAAAATCAAGAAACTTATTTACATTATACATAAACTCATCTATAACCCTACGGTTCTCAACCCTCCTTTGCATCCAACTACGGTCACCCTCAAACCAAGTACGATCTTCGTCCATATTTTATGCTCATCAAAATTTTGTAAATATAATGATTTTATGTACCTAGTTAAAATTCCACATGTTCCATTTACATAAGTAAGCTATATTTCCACTATAACTATTAAAAGAGGTATATAACATATACAGGTCAATATTATCTAGTACCTTGCATTAAAAAGTCTACCTAAAAATCATTACTTGTAGTATACTTGCATCTTAATTCACAGCTCAAACAAACTCATTAACCAACATTTAGCATAGACCAAACAAAGAAATAAAATAAAATAAAACCATTAGGTGGGGTATCTGCTCCCAAAAACATAAATAAAATACAATTAGTTGTTATTCTAGAATATTATTTATTTACTAATTAGAAGATCTGACTATATTATATATCCATTTTAAGTCTTTAAATTCACTTTCACTTCAAGTCTTTACATTCATTGCCAAAAATGGTTTTTTTATACTTATTATAGAATTAGGAAATAACCATCATTAGAACACTTCAATTCTTTACACAATAGCTCCGGAATGACATTTACCCCAATGCATTGACAGCCTTAGCAATTAATATATCATAAGTGCAGCTTAATACATAAGTTCCACTTAACTTAATGACAAGCCCTTAGGAGTATGAACAACTGCAAATCAACAAACTTTAATTTAAACTCTGGCTTCTATGCTTAGTTATCAAGAAATAGAGAGAAAGAAGACATATAGGGAAAAGCATAAAGCTACAAAAGGAGATTCTCATAAAAGAAAGCCTCATACGGACCTAAAGTAGCCTAAAATACCAGACTTTTATCATAAACATCTTTTGGTGGATTTTAAACCAAATCATGAAACCAAATCTAATTTCGTATAAGAGAAATATAATCCAACACCAAGAATCTAAGTAAAAGGGATTATGATTGAATGGACCTTTTTCACTAAGGAAAAATAGGGAAGAAAAAAAAAAAAAAAAAAAAAAAAGGTCTATTCTATGTTAACCAAATCCAAGACAGCCAAACTGTCATACCCCTCATGGAGGCATGACTGGCCGGAGGAATGGTAACCAAACCTCCGTAACCCTAACTCAAATAACGGAACGACCATGACTATTGACTAACCAATGAATAAAACCAAGAAATTATAAAGACAAAAGTTAACATTAAAAGTTGGTTGATTACAACAAATCACACTTACTGAAAATTTCGGCAGAGGTCCCTTACAATGTGGAACATGCCTTAAAATACAGTCCTGTAAACTCTTTTTATTACTCAACATAATATAAAGACCATAAGGAGCTCTGCTCCGTTCACATCATTAACAAAACAAGTACTAGAATATTGCATCGTACTACATTTGACACCCACAGTTCTAATGTGACTGCAAACTTTCATCCTTAACTTCAAGTATGAGATTCCGAGACATACCTTGTTGTTAAATCCTTAGCAAAACCTCATATTAGTGGTTAATTTCTTTTGAGGTCCTGCTACTAAAAAAGATAACCACAGGAAAGGAGTGAGTCCTACGGACTCAGTGAGTGGAAAATCGTACCCAAAAGGTACTAGCAGTCACACAACACAAGCATATCACATATATATATATATATATATTATCATCATATAACATGATTCACATAACATTTCACATTACACATACACATTGTAGGTTTCACAAATTCACAATTCATATGATACACAAATCACAAATTTATCAGAGCAATGATATCAAACAAAACAACTAAAGGGCCAACGAGTAACCCAGCCCCGCACAACAGTATCACCCCCTACTGGGCATTTACGCGCCCGCACAACAAATTAATCTCCGTACACAATCCATCCCACCGGGGCTGAGCACTCAATTTAGAAAACATTTATCAGAATTTCTCGTGATTTCAAATCAAAGTATCCAAGGTGCACCTGGATCTTATTTTCAGAGATAAAAATCATTTTCCAGAAATTGTTCATGAGTTAGCCCTTATCAACTACAATCAATGTCAAGCACAACCATCAATCTCAAACAAACATAATTCAAATACATTACTGAAAGTATTTTACTGGCTTATTTTTCACATATCATGCGTATTCAAATAAACATATAATCACACATATTAATCTAGCCCCTAAAGGCAGCAATTAACCACTCACCTGTGATCGATTCCATTCGTCACTCACACTTGCGTCCATGCATCTCATCAAGGTTCACATTAGAATCCGGAACTGAAATTCATAATTCCCAATACTACTTAGTTTATAAACGTTATTGTTATATTCTTTTGCTTACTAAACTTATATCTCAACTTATATAGGTTTATTTATGAAAGTTTTCATTTAAACTATTACATGTCAATTAATATGGATTAGACTTTAAGTGATAAGGTTAACAATGAAGATGCCTTTTAAATATCTTGACAAAGCATATGATAGGAGAAAACATTGGAAAAGAACAGAAAGCATTTTGTGAGTTAAAAATATTAAAGCTGTCCAAACTTGAGGTTTGGACTAGTGTCCACTTTAACGGTCATATTTTTCTCCAAGAAACTCCGAATCCAGTTTCATAAAATTTATAAAATACTAGACACGTGTAGCTTTATAATGGTATATCATTTGTAATTTTTAAATTTGCATATCAATACAGTTTATTGTTTGAAGTTGCATCAAATTGTGTAACACGCAGAATTTTTGACAGCTTTGACCTTACCTTAGTTAATTAAACATAACTTTCTCTAGGAAAACGAAATCCGATTCTGTTTGTTAGGTTTATTAATAGACAAGTATATATATCTTTATTATTTATAAACCTTTCCTCAAATTAGTCTCTAACCCCCTCAATTTCTTACATGATCCGAAAATAAGGTATTGAAAATCCTGTCTGACCTAGCTGGAACCAAGTTACGAAATTTTACAGACAACATTTCAAGACTATAAGCTACATTTTATATTTTGAACTCTTAATTTAATTCTGCCCCAAAGACACTCGAAATACCTAATTTATGTTACCCACGAAATCTGTCCCCTGCACCCTTCAAAACCAATTAATTCTCCTTGCTATGTGTATGTATATCTACCTATTCATATATATACCTATCCCAATTACTCAGTATACTATATCAATTCAACAATACTAACAATTCCAATGTTAATCAATGTGGACAATTCCAATTAATCAATATACTAAAAATACTTAGGTCACAAAGGTTTCACAATAATCCACATCAACCTTCATGGTTTAACCTTAACCTATAATTGATTCATCCATCCCAACTTCCTAAATTTCTAATCTTTAATTAACAGATTCAAAAAGAAATCCTAGCTTTAAGTTCTTATCATTCACAACTTACCCAACATACAATCTAACCTCTTAATTGACATAAAAAAAAAAAATCAACAAGTAAACCAAAAGAAAACAAGGGAATTGTTTACCACTTACCATAAACCACACTGTCAAACAACAGGAGTGTTGCTGCCCCAATCAGCAGCTGGAACATCTCAGCCCCTTCAACGTGAGTTACAACCAAGTGAGGAAAGAAAACAAAATCCAGCCAAAACACCTCTAACAGGAACATCCCCTGTTGCATACCATGACACCCACATCTTCCATTATCGGCTGAATTCCATGGCAGCAGAGGGTGGTTAAGGTTCCGTGGCTATCTAGCCTGGTCAACAACTTCTAGTAAGCTAAACGAAGCTGCTGCAAGGATAAGGACTCACGGCAAGCAAAACAGAAGAAGATTCTCAATGACAGGAGATAGAGCAAGGCTGAAACACAAGCTAAACCATAGCTAAAGGGAGGAGTTCTCATGGCAGGGAGGATGACATCCACGGTCGAGCTTCAACTCTTCATGAGGAAGGGCAACAAGTTCGGACAAGCAAGAGAAGAAGGCAAAGCAGAAGAGTCTAGAATAGCCAAGAATGGGAGGAGAAGAAATCGTGAAAAAGGGAGAAGGAAACGTGAAAGAAAGAAAAGAAATGGGAAAGTAAAGTCAAGGTCAAGCCATAAATATTATGGTGGGTATATATATATATATATATATATATATATTTACACCTTTATTACACTTATCAATAAAAGTTTCACAAGTAAATTTTTAAATTAAAAGTTTAACTATAATGTGGAGGAAATTAATTCTTTTATTACACACATGTTGACATATACGTATATGTATACAAGTTTATTCAAGTAATGATATAAGTTAGTTTTCACATTGCAACCAGATATATTCAAACATTCTAAAACATATTTTAATATATCCAATTATATCTTAATTAATTACGTTATTATTTATTTTAACTTGTTTGTATATTTATTATTTTGTAACTAAAATATATATATATATTAACTTAACGTGGCGACATCGGGTTATAACACAAACTAAAAGGTGAAGTGAAGAGAACAATCCAATTGCTAACATGCCTAACAGACACATACAAGCAAGCACCCAAAAAAACACATCTAAAAGGTGAAGTGAAGAGAACAAACCTTAACAGCTACCTAGACAGCCAAACTAGGTTATATGTCTTGAAGCTAAGATCATAATTTGTACTAGAGATCTTGGATAAACACAAAGATCAGAGCTTTCACTACAGCCCTGCAATGACAAAACCGTAACCTTAGATAAACTTCCACAAAAGAATCAAGATTAGTAAGCAAAAAAAAGGGACTGAAGTGACTGACCCAAGATAACAAATTCGCTTCTCCTCTGTTGCCTCCCTTGAAAACATCAACTCTTGCCTTGCTGCTGAGGAGGTGGGTTTACATGATGATGGAGGAACTAAGCAAAAGGGATGGAGAGGAAGAAGGGTGCATGAGAAAGAGAAAGGCGTGAGAAAGAAGGGGGCGTGAGAAAGAGGGGGCGTGAGAAAGAGGGGTTAGGGATTTAGAAAAAAGTTTTCAAATAAAAAAAAATACAAAAGGAAAGAAGCAAAACGCAAGTTTCAACTGAGTTTAAAAAAAAAAAAAAAAAAACAATAACAACAACCCAGTAAGCTGCAATTTACCGACCAACCATAATTAGTTGGTAAGTATAAAATCTCCATTACAAGGTTGGTCGGTAAAATTTCCCATAAAATAAAACCATTCCCGTCAATATAAGGACCAACCTACTGACCAAAAGTTGGTCGGTAATATATTAGTTCTATATTTTGGTCGGTTGGTCGTTAGGTTGGTCGGTATTTGTATATTTTACCGACCAACAATGGTTGGTCGTTAATGACCAATTTTCTTGTAGTGGTCTAGTCGATCCACATCTCCTTTAAAAATTGTTGTTTCATATACCTCTCTATAGCTCCCACAGTTTAGGACACAAGTGTTTAACAAGATCACCCCAATGATGTCATAGCTCTTAATCAGGTAACTAATTCATCATCTAATCCACTTTCCATTTCTTTCCCACATTCCTCTATTCCCTTGCCCACTAATCATTTTGTTATTGTTCCTTATCAGACATATCGTATGGTCACTCGATCTCAAAACAATATTTTTAAGCCAAAAAAACTTTTCTTGCTACTAAATATCCTTTACCATCCTCTTTGGAGCCTACTTGTGTTTCGCAGGCTATAAAGGATCCTAATTGGAGCAAGCTATGTCAAGTGAATTCTCTACACTCATACAAAATGGTACATGGGAATTGGTTCCATCCCATCCTAAAAACATGTCATTGGTTGCAAGTAGGTTTTCAGAATCAAACACAACACTGATGGTTCAATATCCCTTTACAAAGCTCGCTTAGTTGCAAAGGGATTTCATCAATGCCCTGGCTTTGATTACAAAGATAAATTTAGTCCAGTAGTCTAGCCAACCACTGTACATCTAGTACTCTCTCTTGCAATATCTCTTCAGTGGTCTCCTAAGCAATTGGATGTAAATAATGCTTTCTTACATGTAGAACTAAAAGAAGAAGCTTATATGTCTCAACCTCCTAGATTTACATATTCTAATTTTCCTTCTCATGTCCATCAGTTGAAGAAAGTAATCCATGGGCTTAAACAAGCCCCACGAGTATAGTATCACTCTCTTAGCTCTTTTGTCACTCAATACGGGTTTTAACAGTCACTTACAGATAATTCTCTATTTGTTTACTCTCATAATGGTGTTGCTGCATATTTTTTAGTGTATGTTGACGATCTCATTCTCAGAGGAAGTAATACTGCTTCTCTTACTATATTTGTTCATACTTTATTAAAAGTTTTCTCTTAAAAGATCTTGGGATTAGAATTATTTTCTTGGTATTGAAGTGGTTCCTACACTAACTGGGCTTTTTCTCTCTCAACAAAAATATGTATGTGATATTCTTGAAGAAATGAATATGTCTGGGGCCAAAAAAAGTTACAACACCTCTCTCATCCACATGCTTTTTATTTCTTTATGATGGTTCTCCATCGATTGATGTTATAGAATATCGTCAGATTATTGATAGTTTATACTAACTCTTATTAACCAAACTTGATATTGTCTTTGCTGTCAAAAAACTTTCTCAATTTATGCATGCTCCGTCTGAAGTTCATATGGTTGCACTTAAAAGGGTTGGTATCTTAAAGGAACTCTTACACTTGGTATTAATATCAAGCGTACTAAGTGTTCTGTCTTACTACTTACTCTGATGCAAATTGGGCTAGCAATATAAAGATGATAGTACTTCCACCACTTCATATCTTGGTTGTAATCTAGTTTCTTGGTATTCCATAAAGCAACGTTCAGTAGCTTGCTTTTCTACTGAGGCTGAATATAAGTTTGTTGCTGGTACCTCCTGTGTGCTAGCGTGGGTTCAATCTCTCCTTTCTGAATTAAGAGTTTCTCTTCCTCATTCTCCTATTATCATGTGTGACAAAATTGGAGCAACCTATATCTGTGCCAACCCTATATTTCACTCGAAAATAAAGCATATTGTTATAGCATATCATTTTGTGCATGACAGAGTATCCAAAGGACTGCTTCGAGTAGCTTATGTTTCATCTAATGATCAACTCGCTAACACGATGCCCAAGCCATTAGCAAGACATAAATTTTTATCTTTGCGATCTAAGATAGGTGTGTTTGACTGCCCACCTATCTTGAGGGGCGTATTGGAGGGAAGCTTGCTGATTAGTTTTCTGTTAGATTATTCTATATTTATCTCTTATAATTGTTAAGCTAATTATTTAAATTATCTTATATTTATCTCTTATAATTTAAGAAAATTGTTTTTATTTTAAATCATGTATATCAGTTAGTTTTAGACTAACAAACTAATCTCAATGTACCTATATATACATGTACAACTTCTGCAATTAATTAATCAATATACAAATCATCTCTTCATCAAATTGTTTTAGTAGTGTCACTATAGTTTAGAGGCTAAGGTTGGGGAGGTACTCAATCAAGATGGTAACAAGACCAACTATTTCTACTCTTTGCCAGATGACTAAAACGAGTTGTATTTGCATACCTTATTGGGACATAGAATGAGTAACTTCATTGGAGCTAACCTCTTCTCTCTTTCTTTTCTTTTTTTTTCTTTTTTTTTCTTTTTTTTTTTTTTTTTTTCTTTTTTCTTTTTTAATGAAAGAATGAAGGCAGCGGTGGTTGAAAGGTGGATGATGTTGACTGACCAGTTGACGCTGTGTATTTATGTGAATTTTCTTGATTTGCTTAGGAATGAAAGGGGCTGAACATTGTAAAACTTACCACTGTTTGTCCTGAGATTGGATGATGTTAAATATTGGGCTTGTTTTGAATTATGAACTATGATGTACAACTTTTTTCTTTTTCTTTTTTGAAATTTCTCAATTTAATTTGCTTTGATAGCAATCAAAGTTAGTTAACAAAGTGTAAATATGCAGAGTTTGTAATAATCTTGAAGTTTCAAACTCAAATAGAAAACAAAATTTTACCTTTGAATGAGTTTTCCTGACTAGTAAATCATATAACCCAAAACAAACACCCTACTCTTATGTATAATTGAACTTTGATAAATAAACGATTTTTTTAAAAAAAAAAGGAAAGAAAAAAAATATAATTTCTTTTGGCCCAAAAAAAAAAAAGAATTTTAGAGGGATTTTGGTTAGTTTAAATTGAAGTGCAGATGAAGAAAGTAAAACTTCAAACTTAGGACCTACTGCTCTGATAGTAATCATAGTATGATAATAACCACTCCTCTAAAAACTCAAACTCGGCTTGAGAATGATATTTAATAATTTGTATAGTCTAATTACAACTAGTATGCTACTGTGAACCCAATATTTGATTCTCTCATTTGGTGGCTTTGTTTCAAGGTTCATTTCACCTGGTGTAACAAATGAATGATTTGAGAATATGACCCTTCAGAAGAACAAGAGAATGAGCAGATTACTACCGAGACTACAGTTACATTGTAGACAGGTAGCTAGCTTCTACTTTCACATCTCTATATGCTTCCATATTTCTTTTATCAGAAGGGTTTCTGGAAGCAGGTCAGAATTCTTTAACACCTTCTCCTGTAAACTTGGTCACCAATAGAATTGCTTTAGCTTTAGGAGTGACTCCTACCTCATTCACATTCTCACCTTCTTCCGGGTGTATCTGCATCAAAACAAACCGCCGTTGTGCTCAACTTACTTGCATTTTGCAGAAAATCAAAATGAAAGACATTGTGGAATAAAATGCATATCAATGTTTGAGAAGGAGTTTCCAAGTTTACCCAAGTGTCATAAGTTTCCTTTTCTAATTTTGTCCTTGAAAAACTAACAGAAACATCAGAAGTATGAGTCTTTATAATAGTCATGTAAATGTCTACTGTGACTGGGGAGGTTGAGACTATGTATGATAATGCAAAGTGACAAGTGATCTCCTCTACCCTCAAACATGCGAGTGGGGATTAAGAATCTTACTTGAGCAAGTGTACAGCTTCTCCTCTGCTGGTTGTCAGCTTATCTAAAAGCTCATCATCAGATATATCTTCTTCACTATCTTCATCTTCTGACTGATCATTCTCCATATCCTGAAAACACAAGTCCTATGCATCATGATGGAATGTAGAAAATCAACTGCATTTTGACTACACCAAAACTTAAGGCCCGATAAGTTGTATCAAGAAGTTTGACATATGTTTTTGAAACTCAAGAGTACTATTTCTTATATAAAATATTTATAGTGAAAGCTAATCAGTTAACTACTCATGCAAAACTTATTATGTGTTCATAGTAAAACGAATCTGCTTTGGTCTACCTAGAGTTTTAGATAGCACAGATGTCCTCTCCTCAAAAACTAATTTCTATTAAATGTTCTTTTAGAGTATTTGCATTTACTTTTCATGTTTTAAAACTCTCCTATAGTAACTGAACAGAACCACAGAAATTACAGGTCAGAAGATCTCCTTTCTACTTCAAAATCAATATAAAGAGGAAAAGAATGCTGTCAATCTCAAAATCAACCAACAAGCACTTAGAAAACTAATTCATATAACATGTCTGAATCTTGTACCTTGAGTGAGAAACGACGACTGCGGCCATAAAACCCAGAAACTTCCTCATATTCAGCTGCATCCAACTCATGTAGGTGCATTGGGTGAAAGAATTTGGGGAGGATGTGTTGCCTTATGCTTATAAGCAGAAAGAATGGCAAGGGGAACAAAATTCCAGCAATTGGTATCCACGTAATTCCATAGCACATAAGAAAATACAGGAGCTGGAAAAGCGTAAATATAGCAATATGTTTGAAAGGCACTGTATCTAGAAACGAAGCATGTGGCCCTTGCAAAACCCTGCAAAAAAAAGTACCATCAAGAAAAGTAATGCTCATGAAAAATGAGTTAAATGGCAAAAAGAGCAGACCGTAATATTAAATCTAACTGGCTGAACCTACAGTATCAATCAGGTCCACAAACTAAAGGGAAACATCAATTGGTATCTTACTTGAACCGCCTCTTGGGAGTAATGAAGAGAAGCATTGTTCTTTCCCATAATTGGTTTCCTGGAAGGCTGTCAATGGCCATGTAAGCAAAATAACCCCACAAAACTGATGTAGGTATCTTATTGATTACAGGAATGGCAAATAAAGATGCTCCAACTAGTAGTGACTGTAATAGATTGCTTAGTCTTTGCTCATTGACTCGTACAGGTAAGTAAGCATCAATGTCCTTTTCAGGATCAAATTTCCCATTAGAGGTTCCTCTATCTTCATTTTTCATGACTGCATCCTTCAAGTCTTTAAGCTCATTTACTGCTGAAGGCTGAAATAGAAACCAAGCTATCATTGGTACGGACTATAGTGGACTGTTGAATTAGCTATTCCTACATAGGCCACCACCTTAAGTGGGAACATTTGAGAGAATTAGTTCAGGAAATTCACATCAGCAATTGCAGTGGTTGCCACATAGACTGTGGCCCTAAAGTTAGACCCAGAAAACCATTAAGAAGATAATTGATAAACTATTTGTATAATTAGAAAATTCCTAAAAGACGAGCAACAAGAAGCAGAAAAGTTCTTACAGCTACAGTTGTTTCCATCTCTAAGAAGGCTGCCTCCATCCTGCCATAGACTTGAGATTTGCTAACTCTTTCCCTTAGGCACTCCTTGGCATTCTTCACCATTCTCTTTCTAATCAACTGGATTCATTATCATACTTAAATCATAATAATATTAGCTATATATGAGATGCAATTTGCACTTGAAAAGTAACCAACCAACCTGTCTCCTGAGAACAGCGAGGCTCTTTGTGTGCATAGGAGATTGTGGAAGAACTCCATTGCAAGGAGGAAGTCCTACCAATCCACAGAGCAAAGTCTGCATAATGCATGCCCGGGTAATTCTAAGCAACAGACAAATCTGAATAGATATTTCATAAATTGAACCTTAATTTACAATGAATTAGCTAACATACAGTAATCCCAAGAATGAATATATCGTAATGGTATGCGGATGGCTTCTTCAAATTAAACTCCTTCTGTTGTGCCATTTGTGAAGCAACACTGTGGTCAAAAAAATAAAGACCAGCAATCATCACGGCTGGTATAAAGGCAGCAAATATGTCTGCTGGTGAGACCTTCCCCAAATCCTGTAATTTATATCCCAACAGAAAGGGCTCATTTTAGATACTTGGAACAGCAATTGAAAATGCATTGGTAGTTCATTTGAACATGAGTTTCCTTGACTTCTGGATCACCAACATTATTCCCCCAACATTATTCCCCCAACAGAATTCATGAGACTTGATTTGAAATTGAAGGAAATATATCATTGATGATTAAAGGTTAATTTGTGTTTGTATTGTATCCGGTTGGGCCAAAGTTTTGTTGTGCGACCGTTGGATAATTAAGACCCCAAAAATAAGTCGAAGCAGAGGAAGAGAACAAAATTGGGGAGTTTGGGGGCTTGCCCCCAAGTTAGGGTTTGCTTTTCTCGTAGCTAAACGCAGTTAGCTTTAGGTTTCATATGTTTTTTGAGTCAAATACTTGTATTTTCTCCAAGAACAGAATAGTGAATTCCGATCTCTCTAGTGAGCTTGTAGGCTACATTGAGCCGACCCAGATACATCTTGTGTTCTTTCTTTTGCTGATTTTAATTTTTCTGTTTTAAATTTCATCCTATTCTCGTTTCCATTTTAACAGTTAATCTCATCTATCACACTCTAAAGTCTGGAATGCTGTCAAAACTCTGCTTATGGAATGTATTTGCTTGTGACATGAATCATTCAGAAACACGAAGATGGAAATGGCCTGCAGGATTTGAACAACAACTGACACGAAGCATGAGTTTGAGGGGGAGGAAAACATGCTTCACTACCTTACCTTGATTACTGTCCAATGCTGTAAAGACTCAGCTTCCCAAGGAAGAGGACTAACAAGTTTTCTGGGAACTCCAGAAGGAACTCTACTGGGTACAGCAGATGATAGCGCTGACCATGCAAGTACTAACAATGGCACCCCATAATCGGCAATTAAACTTCGGAGCCATCCTGCGTCAATTATGGAAACTTCAAATGTTTGACCAAAGTGATATGCAAAGAAAAGATTCTGGTAAATCCAATTTACAGACCTGTTCCATAACGCCATGATCTTGCTTTTCTACTCTTCAAACTGGTGCCAAGTAGACTAAAGGAAAACATAACTCCCAGTAGCCCATTTATATAACGCCACTGAAACTTATACTTTTCTAGTGATGGGTCTTCAGAATGAGGTATCCTAAATTCACTGACCACTCCCTGTAACATGTATACCAATTTAAGACCACCTTAAAATCATTTCATCAGAAATTATACAATACTGAGGTATTCTAGTATTTTTTTTTTTTTTTTTAGATGATTGCTGGTTAAGCACACATGCACATACCAGAACAGCCTGTTGAAAGAAAAGACCAGCAATTAGCATGCCAAAAAGATCCCCCGCAATCCTTGTAAATCTGTTTATAATTGTACAAGCATTGAATATCCCAAGAAGAAAGAGCAGAAGAGCAGTCCAGATACACACCCTATGCATACAGAAGAATAATCTCAAAAATAAGTACTATATGATTATGACCATGAAATTCTTAAGAGATGAGAATGTGTCAGCAAAGTTGATAAGCTCCTCTTACCATCCAGCCCAAGCCAAGAAAAGTTCCCTTCCAAGCTCAGCCTTTCCCTTTGCGAAACTGTATAAGTAAGTATACATGATAACAGTGGGTTCTGCAACCCCTACAATCAGAAGAGGTTGTCCACCAAGTATTGAATGAATAATACCACAAATAGCAGTCGAGGCCATAGTTTCTACCGTACTCAAACTTCCGTCTATAAGGGTACAGGGAAAAATAAATTAAAACAACAATTATGAGAAAGCTTCTACTTTCTAGCAGAGATAGTCATGACCCAATCGCATAGATTCCATATATAAGACATTCATATAAATTAATGTTTGTGGTTCTAACATTAAGATAAACAAGACATGATGTTTAGTATTTACAACCTGTTTCTCTACTAAGTTGTTCCCCAAAAGCTATTACGGGAAGAGCAGAAGCAAAAAATATATAGGTAGTTGGAGCAAGTATCCTGTAAAAGATGTGAATAGTGAGATTAGGTGCAGGTATAAGGTGTCGTGGCTCTGTGAAGGTGATTACACTGCAGTTAACACGAATAAAATTTAAATTTCTGGAGTGAAGAAGAAGGAGAACCTGGGACCATTCGAGATAGCTTGACTCCAATCTTCTCTGTAACATGCTTTCCTTCCTTGAAAATCATTAATAATCCCTCTGAAAGGGTCTTTAAAGATATTCATTTCTGAATACAACCCCAAAAAATAACTAATTAGAACTGCTTTCCTCAAATTATTAATCAACCAATTTGTGCTTCTGGGTCCCTCAAATAAAATCAGTCACAAATTTTGTTTCTGAAATCAAATGGGTTTAATTATATCATATGGTTTGCATGAAAGAACTACGTCACTCAAGATTCACACAAAAAAAATTGGAAATTGGTGTAAAATCTTTGAATCTGAAAACCATTTCAATAAAACCGTACCCAAATTAAATTTCCGCACCTAAACAAATACATTACCAAAAAGTTATTTCTGGTAAGATGTCATTATACCAAGAATTTTAAGAACATATAAAATACATAAAGGCATTTGCAGTAGAAGGAAGCAATAACATGAAAAAGGGTAGCCATTTCCAACCTCCATGCATACGTGAAGAGGAATCAAACACTGTAATGTAAAAAACAAAAAACAGAATTTTTCCAAAACAAATTGAAAAAAGAAAGAAAAGGAGAAGAGGAAGACGTACCCGATTATGAAACGCCGATCAAAATCGGTGCTTTACGACTCTTGAGGGATAATCAAAGGGTGAATTCTTCGTTTTTACATCTCGCTCTTTTGCGACTCTGAGGGAGAATCAAACGCTGGGTTCTGCGTTTTTACATATTCTCAAAATCTCAAAGCTGAACTGCATAATGGCCGGGCAAATGATTTTGTAGTCGCCGGTCCCTGTAAAATAGGAAGAGAAGACTATATATTCCTTCCGCATGCTACTGCATTTCTATAATGGCGGTCTCATGTCATGTGGGAGGCCTGGGAATTACATTTTCATAAATATGTGTATATACTGAATACTAAAAATTACAATTTTTTGTACAGGTGAATGTTAAATTAATTTATGAATATATTCACTAATTTAAATTTAGTTCAAATAATAATCGGTTATTCTTTACATTAATTTATTAATTTGTTGACATACTAGTTGATGTATTTCACAACTTCATAGTAATTTAATTTAATTTATCGGATCCAACTTGAAATAGTTAAAATATGATATAATATAAATTTGATATGTTTCAAATTAAGTTTTATTTATTTATTTTTAATTTTTTATATTATTTTGTGTTTTTTCATAATTTAACATCAATCATTTAAAATTAACATATAACAATAACTAGTTGTTGATGTTCCGTACAAAATAGGAGAAGACCGTATTCCTTCGGCATGCTACTTCATTTCTATAATGGTACTCACATGCCATGTGTGGGGCATGGAAGAAGGGGGTGTTTGGTTTTGATTATAATTAAATTATCTAGATGTTCACTATTTGATTAAAAGTTTTTTTAGATTACTAGCTTTCGTGAAACACGTAATATACGTTAATCGTATATATGATATACATATATAAATATTAATAAACAATTAATGTTAAAATAAAGAAATTTAAAAAAATAATAATTTAAACATATAATTAATTATTTAGAAAAATTTAAAGATAGAAGAAGAATTAATACAATTATATTATAATCATAAAAACTATAATCGTAATATTTCTTTTCATTCATTGTAATTTAAAAGAAAATTAATTTTATACTATTATAATTACTTGTAACTTATTAAATTAAAAAATTGAGAAATTCAATATTAATTACTATTGATATATAGTTATTGATAAATTATAGATTTATTAATATTGAAAAGAATTAGGAGAAAAAAAAATTAATAGTCATAAAATAATTACAATTATATTAATATTAAAATAGAGAAAAATTATGAAAGTGGTAATATAAAAAATAGAATATTTGAAAGCAAAATAACAATTCAAAAGTATTTATGTATTAGTAAGAACTCATAGGGTATTTAAGAAAATGAAATTTCTCCCATTAAAAATTAAAATTAACAACAATATATGATCATGGAAACTATACTTTAAATATTTTTAATTATGGTATTTTAAAAAAATCATAAATTTGCTAAGAACTAAAATATATTATAATTATTAGAAAATTATTAAATAAAAATTTTAAAAAATTCAATATGAACTAATATTGACATATAATTATTGAAAAATTTCTTATGATATAAAAGTTAAACAAAAATATTATAATCATGAAAACTATATTCCTAATATTTCTTTTAATTCATAGTAATTTTTAAAATTTTAATTCTTAAATTTTAGAAGAACTATAAAATAATAATAATAAGACTATTAGGTGCTTATTAAATGAAAAAAAAATCATAAATTCAATTTTAATTGTTATTGACATATAATTATTGAAAAATGATAGATTTATTAATGTTGAGAAGAATTAGTAAAGAAAAAAAAAATAGTCCTAAAATAATTACAATTCTATTGATATTAAAATAAAGACAAAAATAGTAATGTATTTGAAAGCAAAATAAAACTAAACATAACTATGTAATAATACAAGCTTATAAGGGTATAAAAGAAAATAAAAAAAAATTCCTCTACAATTCATTTATATAAAGTATAGATAATCATATTATATTAAAAAAATTAATATAATCAAAATAATAATAATAATAATAAGGATTTGATAATTATTTTTTGTCAAATTATAATCAATTTGTATAATAATTAGGTTTAAGCCAGATAAAATATCTTACTATTTTGATGAATGAAACCTCAATGTCATTTATATATAGTATGTTAGATATATTAATACATATTATATGCCCATACTTTTCATGAATACAGTGAAATACATAAAAATTTATTCTTCATCAAAATATTAATTTTTATAAAATTCTCTTTTTAATGAAATGTTTTATAATCCTTTTATTTTAATGCTATTTAGTTTTGGGTGGCCTTATTGCCACAACCAAAAATTTTATGGCCACAAGCCTAATAAATATTTGTATTAAATATAGACTAAATTACCTCTCAAGAGAATAATAATTAAAAACCAATACAATGAACTAACAGTTGTAATCCAACTGTTACCCTCTCTCTCTTATTTACTATCCTCATCTATCTCTCAACAAAACTTATTCATTAATGATCTTCTTTTTCATCTAGTCTGGCATGTTTTTCTGGATGAACTCTATAGGAGGAAGGTCATATTGTCTTGTTTCTTCTAATAATTGTCATGACCAAAAGCTCATAAATGTTCGAATAATTATGAGAAAACAGAATCTCATTTATTTAACTGATCAATTGATTAACTATATTGAAAAAAAGGAAAAACAATAAAACAATTTGTACCTTGAACTGAATCTAGTACACAAAATATGATCTCATCTCAATTTTATCGAACCCAACAAAGAAAAGATGGATCCATGATTCATCCAGAAAAAATAAAATAAAATAAATAAAAATTCTCTGCTCTAGTCTTGATATGCGATTCAATGGCTAATAGATCAACCCAAATCTTATCTCATTTAAAATTATATATAATGAAAGAGAGATGCAAAATTAGTAAATCTTAAGCCTGACCCAACATATGAAATAATAAAATTTGTTCTTTACTCAAACAGAATGAGAATGAATATTAGATAATATGGAGACCGGTAATTAGGGAATGGGAGAAAAGGGAGAAAAATCATAATAAACAGTTGTTTTTGTGCTGATATTAATATTTTAAATAATAAATCTTAAAAAAATATTAAAAACTAATTGAGGATAATATTGTCTATTCAAATAATTAATCATTTAATAGGATGTGGCCATAAAGTTTTTGGCTATACCGATAAGGGTACCAATTAGTTTTTATAATTTTTTTATTTTATTTCAATGTATTTGTCTCTATATTTGAATGTAGTATTAACATTTTTGAGGGGAAAAAAAAAAAAAGAATACTAAATTTATCAAGGATTATAACATGTTAACTTCAATAATAATTACAAACAAATTTTTCATGGACCAAATTTTTTTTATATTAATATTTATTCCTTAATTTTCATCAAGAATGTTTATTTAAAAATGTGTAAATATTTTCATGAGGTTATGAATTGGTATGAAATTCATCATACTTTAGTAATATTATCGTCGTCAATTTTTTTGCTCTTTAATCATATTTTAGGCATAGAAGAATTAAATTTTTTTTTAAAAAAAAAAGTTTAAACCATAAGATAGCAGGATAGATAAATTTAATAACAATAAATAAAATATTAAAAAATTATTATTTTATACGAGTCTAATAATTAGTTGAAATAAAACATTTTATTTAGTTGTACGTTCGTTTTGGTCTAATTATTAATTAAACATATATAAAGCATGCATAATTAGTTGAAGTAAAACATTTTATTTAGTTGTATGTTGGTTATTTGGTCTGATTATTAATTAAACATTTATAAAGCATGCAAAAAAGGAATCCTTCCGATCTTCCAGCACCGGGCAGGGGAAAAGCTCTTTGTATTGAAAGGAGTTTGGCTTTCATTTTCAAGTGATTAGAAAGAGAGAGAAAATTATTGACTAGACAAAGAAATATTATTTTGAAGGAAATTGTATGCATATTTTAGGAGTAAATTTATTGACAGCTAGAAAAAGAAATATATTATATATGTATATTTTTTTTATTTTATAATTTTGACAAAAAGAGTTATTTTTAACCAAAACAAAAATCATGTTGAATTGATCGTTCAATGTCCTTTTTAATAATTTTTACATGATATAATCAATTAAGCAATTATTTTACCAAAGACCAATACAACTTTTAATCAATTATAAGCAATTCTTATCAAACACTATGCTCAACTTATAACAAAAACTCGATTATAATTAGAAAAAAGTGATAATCTGATTATCAATTATAATCAGATAATTTTAAGAAAAACAAAAGTCCTCTAACATTTTCATAAGTATATTCTGAATAATTTAGTTATTAGGTGAGATGTCCCTTTTTATTTGTCCATATAAAATTTTGTTAGTCCATATTATTTTTCGTTAAGTTAATTGGAACGGAATGTAATGACAATGACCATATTAGCTCGATTTTGAAATTGAGTCATTGATCGTAATTTTTTAAACTATAAGGATATAAGTAAATTTTAATACAAACTATAGAGATGAAAAATATAATTTAACATTTATATTATACTATGTATCAATGTTTTAAAATCTGTATTGGACCAGTTGAACTATCATCCGAGTGACAAATCAAATTAGGTTGAATCTAAGAACTGTTTTGATGGTTACACCATTAAAAATCGGAATGATCAATTGAGCTGGTAGCTGAATGATTGAACCATACCCTTTTTTTTTCAAAACTATTAATTATATAAATAATTAGTAATAATATTTATATTTTAAATTAAAAATTAAAAATTAATGAAACAATTGTATTTTATTTTAATGTTATCTTTATTTCTTTGATGTATAAGTTGAAACTTGAATATTGTGGTGTACAATAAATCTATTAGTTTTCGTAATTAACTCTTAATAAACTATTTAGGATTCCAAATTTTTGTTTTAGAGGGTATTAGTTATTATAGGTCATTTTGTCGTGCACTGCTATTGTTAGATCATGGTACTACCATAAAGAGGGCATTTGTTGTTAATCGCTAAATTATTTGGTGCAAATTTTGTGCACCGCCTAGAGTGGGACGAAACAAAAAAACTACTAACGTTTCTTGTCCCCATTCCATCAAGAACTTTTTCCTCTTCTTTGGTTAGAATAGAACTTTCAAGATGAATACAAGCAGCCGCATGATTAAAGAACTTTAATTTGTGTTAAACTTACAATCCTATGACTGAACTCATCCAGAACACTTTCGATAACCAACTCAAATAAGAACTCATTTATTGCAACGTATATGATTGAATAGTTAAAATTGTATAATTTGTTAAAAATAGTAGTTGCACAACTGCGTTATCCTTTTTAGGATAGCAGTAACTGTCCACACATAATATAAACAAAATATCAATTACATAAGTCTATATTATCTTATTACCAACCATTGTATAAAAAACAATTGACTAATTTTATACTACCATATCAATCTTATATTATGCATCTAAGGAGTCATTATTTGTTAAAATAACAAGCTAACCATGTCCGAAGTAAATATAAGAAGTTAACCATGTCTGATACAAGGTTAACACAATTTAAACTAAAATGGCTACATCAAAAAGCAACATTACCTTGCACGCTTCATCAGAACAAAAATAAGATTGATGGCATTTTCTAGCACAAAGAAAAACCAAACTTGGCCAAAAGCTAAATTACCATTCACTCTGAGAATCCTATAGCGTATAACAGCCATTCTTCCATTTCCACCTGCTCACGTGAGTCTCGATTGAAATATACTTGATGCTAAACTGGTTTATGGATGACTAAGTTAAACCACAGATGGCAAAGTGAAGTAAGCTGACTATTATAAGTAATTACATACATGCTTATATTTGCTGGTTTTAGACTTTTCTGTTCAGTCAGATTTGCGAAAAAAAATAGGCATAGCTCTTGAGAGCATTCAGATAAGCATGCTGGTAATATTCTTTCTTCTTGCTCATTAAACAAAGTTGTTGAGCGATTAATAAGCAGATTTTATTTAATATAGAATAAGCTCAGCTTTTAAACCCTCCAAAAGACATGTTAATCACAAAAGCTTTAGCATTTTCAGGCGTTCTTCATGTTCTGAGTCTAACTTTGGTGGAGTGTAACAACCATGCATATCCTCCACTATGTATTCCTGCAAACAATATAAATAGTCAAATAATCTAACCATGAGGAGGATACAACAAACTATTATAAAGTATACAGAAATTACTTCACATAGATCAACTTTTTATTCAGTATGAATAGAATTGTCGACAGGTCAAGAACATTCAATTTTTACCTTTGTGAGCTCCCGTTTGGTAAGAATGTGGTAGTGTCTTTGCCAAATTCTTTGCATGGCCATGGTGGCAGCAAGGAAACCATAAGCTATACCAAGAATTGCAAAAATAACAACAAAAACAACCACAAGGGCAAAGCAGGCCTCCATTGATGCAGGAAAACAGTCCAAGATGCCCCATCCGTAACAACAGTTCTGGCAGCCAGCCATTCTTGGGTCATTAGTATTGAGGGAGGAGCAATGTTGTATGAGACCAAAAAATCCAAGCAGCACAAAGAAGGCCAGTACTCCTGGTATATTTATTTGCATCATCAATCACCACTCAGGAACAAAATAAAAAAAGAACTGTAAAAAAAAGTTCCTAGCAAGTAGCAATACTTAATGCAACATCTTGATTTCACAGAAGCCAAAACTCTCATCATAATTTGAAGATTGATGTTTGTCAGGAGTAAAGCCACTTCGGTAGTTGAACACAATTTAATGCATTAGTTTCTCATAATTCAAATAGAAAACTATGGGTCTATTTGAGAGTTTGGAGAGAGAGGAGAGGTACAGAGAGAGAGAGGTACAGAAGAGAGGAGAGGAGAGTAGAGGAAAAATAACACTTATCATTCCTCTCATGTTAGAGTTTCAAAAAAATTAGTGGAGATGAAATGAGAGGATAAGGTACATTTCTTGTTTGGGAGATGAATTGAAAAGAAAGCATAGGATATGTTATTACATATTTTTATAATTTTTTCCTTAAAATGTTTTATTTGAGAATAGTAGGTATTTAGTAAAAAAGAATAGGGTATATTTGTCATCACAACCAAAAATTATAATGTACCTTATCCTCTCTCTCCAAATCCTCCTAATTTTGATGAATAAAAAAAAAATGGAGTTTGGGATACATTATCCCTCCATTTCCTATCACTCCTTTAAGGGGGAAAAAAAAACTCTCAAACCAAGAAAAATGTATACTCCCCTCTCCCTCCATTCCCCTCCATCCAAATAAGCCATAGGGAAAAGAAAATATATAAGGAGAACTAATAATGCATCAAATGCCAGAGAAAGATGCAAGCTTTGGTTTTAGACCTATTTCAATTCATGTTCACTACAAAATATAAGCAATTAAAAAATATGTTGATCCCAAATAAAAGGATAAACACAATAATGTACTTGGTAGCATGGACATAAACATGGAAAAGATCAAAAACAATTTTCTACTTCATATAAAAGTGTGGTGTGTTGTGTCATGTTGTGTTTGACATGGAAATACACCAAAATTAGAAGTGCCCATGTTTCATAGAAAAACAATAAGTGAGAGAGCCAGAATACTAAAGGCTCAGCAGTCAATAGAGATGAATAAATAAATGAAACCATGAAACATTACCGATACAGTAATAAAATGGTATAGGATGTTTTGACAATATTCGATCCCAGCTGTCATTGAATGAGTTCCTGAAGGCTCCATCTTTGTCCATGATGTAAGCAAAGCTGCCCATTGCAGCAATCACCTGGAAAACATATTTGACGCTTTCAAAAAAGAGGGCTCCAAAGTCCCAACAGTTCTTTTTAATTATTTTTCCAAAAGGGGATGGGTTTCACCACCTAAATAAACTGAAAGCAATGAACACCGCTAAAAGTAATAAAAGAGACTGAATCCTTCCAGTTTAAAAGTCATTCTAACTCTAGAAACCTCAAAAACTTATACAGATATAGGACTGTGATGAGAATAGAATTTCTCAGAAAGAAGCAGGCTAAATTTCACATACAGAGAGTATAATACAATTAAGGTCTCCAGATTTAATTACATGTTGCACTGCTACTGAAAAGTTCATGAATTGTTAGAACTTCACAGAAACTAAGATTTCCATCTTTTATTATCAATTGATGTTCCCCAACCAGAGAACTGCCAACACAGACCATAGGCTGCATCCAGCCCTGCGTAAGTCAGTGAAAGCATGATCTAAAACCTCCTAAGCTAGAAAAATTTCCAATGCCTTAGCACAAACTGAAAGTGACAAAATGCTTATATAATTCGTACTTATATATGTCAGACTGAAACTAGTAAATTCCTGTAAGAGAGAGATGACATAAAAGCTGACATATGATTCCATAAGAGAAAATTAACAATCATAAAACACACACAGCAATATAACTTCTACCTAATAATACTTTTCGTTGAAATTAATACACAGAATTGGACAAAATCAACACAAGCTGATAACAACAAAAATATAACTTTCAGAGGGAGATTGTTGTAATAGGCCTTACTCTAAAACCAGAAATACAATTTAGATCTATTTCTTCAACAGATACCTTATACATGAGGAAATGCTAAAATGAGATCTGCCTTAAAAGCTAACACATGATTCCATAAGAGAAAATTCACAATCATAACACATGATTGCAATTACTAAGTTTTTCTAAGATATGTGTTCTTCAATATGACCTTGCCAGTAAGTGGATGGAAAAGATAAATAACTCACAGTTTGTACAGCTATAAATACAAGGAAAACATCTCTTGCAACAAAAAGCCTAAACTTGATTTTACGCCAGGAATTGTCCTCGAACAATTCAACTCGAAGATGAAACTGGGCTTTGCAAGTTGTACAATGTGAGAAAGCAAATCCCTCCTATAAAACATAGGGAAAAGGTTCACCATTATGTCACATAAAAGATGATACCATATCACTTGAGCTAAAACTGTAGCACTAAATTACACTCATGAAGATCACAAAAGGTGGAGAAAAAAAAGAAAGAAAGAAAGAAAGAGAGAGACTAACCTTAACTGAGCGCCAATGATCAAGACATGAACGGTGGACAAACTGCTGAGTGCCTTTGCACATACATGGAGATATCAATTCATCCTCTACAAAACGAAGTAAGAACACTTAGGCAGAGGAAACATATTCATACCAATGTAGTGGAATATAACATGTTTGCACAAAAACATCTTCAAGTCTCATCGATGTCAATGATTTGAAAGCAGTGTATCAACTATAGCATGCGGTTGGAAACTGCCTCTAGATCCTCTTTATTTATATATTGCTCAGTCCATTACTTAGCGATGTAAAGAAAAACTCTAGACAAAGGGAAGCCCTTTTATTCATCCTATACTAAGTCCTTTGATCAGTCAGTCAGAATTTGAGGATAGTGAGAAACAGTAGCAATCATTCTATTCAGTCTTACACTCATAACAACATCATGTTGCAGATTAGAGCTAGGCCCTTGATTACCAGCTCAAATGATGCATAAAGGAGTACCTAAAAGGATCCAAAAAACTTAGTGACAGCAAAACAGTACCCAACTAAACTCATCTATTAATGATTTATTGAGGAAGCTTAGATCTCCCAGGAGATCAGTTGACTAGAACACACCAATTTGATTGTCACTTTGTTTCTCTTTTTTTGAGACTGGATTATTTTAAGTTTGAGCTAAACCCACATTACTTACCCAGGTGATACTTTCGAATCACAAAATATAAAATCACCATGAATGGATTATCTATGTATGGAGGCCTTTACAATTTATGTACCAAAAAAAAATTAGAAAGCAATGGAATATGTAGTAGCCTTCACAGGTCACATTCATAATAAACTCTACCAGTGAATATAATTAATTAATAATATGTCACAAACCCAAAATCTCAACAAAGCTAAAACTTAATAAAATTGAGCACAAACACGAAATCCTTCTAAAGTTTTACTAATATTCACCTGGTTCAGCATCGCTTTCAAGGCAAATTCTACAACATGGGATGTTGCCACCCTCGATATCTTGATCCCTAATATCACTGGAGGAAGATTCATCCCGGTTCTTTAATAAAGGGTCGGAATCACTAGTGTTTTGTACAATTGGTGGCTCTAGCTGTACTTCCCCTTTCATTGTTGGACTGGAAAACCCTAAAATGATCTCATTGATCAAAACACAGGGATCAAGATTCTAACTTTACTTCTTGAATTCTAAATAACAATAACAAATTCAGATTTGAAAGAAATAGTACTTGAACTTTTAGGTTATCAGCAACTACACAAAATTATCAAATTATTCGTAATTAAATCATTGAACCATTAAAATAATTTTCAAAATAAATCAATCAAACTAGAATGACGGAAATTAGGGATTGGGTACCAGAAATTGCCGGGAAATGCAGAGAGGAACCGGTGAGTCAGAGTTGGAAGATGACAGTGTTCTGAAAGACTTGATGAAAAAGCTTCGGTCTTACCTATTAAGCGCTTACACTTTGATTATTAGCTATAATTACGCGTGGGTCAAACTTTCAGTTTAGGCTTCGAATTTTGGGCCTGTGGGCTGGGCTGTCGATTCAAACACCGGATCCGAATCTGTTGACACAAAACAAAAAATAAAAGGGCATAAGTGAAATATACGTAGACACAGTTTCATTTTTGGTGGAAATAATTCAGTAATAACTAAAAAATAAAACCGAACTCCGTTAAACTAATGACGGGAAGGAGAATAAACTCTTATGTAAGCTTATTGGTCAGAATCTTATAATTCATTAAGTAAATATGTTTTACTTTTATCTTTTTAACAATTGATTTGTTAGACTGACATAATCTTATAATTCATTTATGAAATATGTTTTATTTTATCTTTTTAGCATTTTAAAACATAAAATTGAAAGGAAAATAAAATAAAATTATATGTCATATGTAAAATAATATTAGAGTAATGAAAGTTTAATTTTTTATAACTTAGCTCCTCTTATTTTATATTTTTATTATATGTCATGGGAATTTCTAAAATATTTTAGTCCAAACATAATAATTTTCTCATTTTTTGAAATTTGAAATGAAAGTTTTACAATACTTTTTGGACAAAAAAAATTATTACAACTTCTCAATCAATTATGATATTCACTTATAGCAACTTGATTTTTGTTTAGTACTATCTCTGTTATAAATCTTATACACGACTAAAAATTATAATAAAACCCAATCAATCTAACGCGAAAAATTGATTGGAGAATAATAAATTGGTTTTTAAAATCTTAACACCGGATAACTCTTGATTTTTATATTGCTTCTTGATTGTTGTAATTTATTTTATAAATTTAATTATTGTTGAATATATATATATATATTATACTTTTTCAAATTTGTTCAAAAATTAAAAGAAAAATAGAATAAAACATGTTTCATCAATGAATTATAAGATTTTGTTAGTTTAACAGATTGGAAGGAGCAATAGTGAATCTAGACTTTTTATTTTGAGGGAGCCAAATAAAAATTACCAACAAGTTTTACTAACAAAAGTCAATTAATTATCATAAGAAGAACTTGTAAGCTTCTCAATTCCTCAAACGGATAGAATTCTAAATATTACCAATGAGAAAAGATAAAAAAAGACAAAAAGAAAAGGCATTTGTCTAAAGTTTTGATTTTAGAAAACTTAACAATAAGCATTTTTAAAAAAAACAAATAAGTCATACTTTTATATATTTTTGCTATGTTTAAATCTTTTTTTATCATGTTATATTATATTGTGTACCAACTTTATCTATTATTTATAATTTCTATTATATAATCCCTTTTATTTATAAACCATATATTAGTTATAACTAAGTACACAACCATTGATCTAACCAAAAAAAAAAAAAGTTACACAGCCATTGAAAAATTAATTAGAAAAGAACTATGACAAATATATATTAGATATATAGATATACTCTATCATTTTGTTAGAAATATAAAAATTATATTGACATGCTATCATATATATTTTTTTGCATGTTTTCTACAAACTTTTCATTTTAGAAGAAAAATTAGGAGTTACTAATTTCATACATATATTTTTCAAAGATAAGAAAAAAAAAAGTAATATTCTTTTTTATCTATCAAATTTATTATTAATTTTCTAATTAGAAACACATGCAAATATATATATATATATATATATATATATATATATAAGTATAATACAAATTCAATAAACATAAAAATATAAATAAATAAGTTAGACAAAAAAATTTGATTTAAGAAAATTAAAACAATGAAAATTGTAATATATATATATAAATTATTTAGATATTTATAGTAACACTTATTGAATTTGACTGTAGGAAAATATGGGAAACCCAGGTTCAAAACTGGAAACATCGTCTTGGGAGGGGTCTCTTCTTAAAATGAGTCTGACATAATTTCGAATGATTAGTCTCATAGCAATGCTTGTGGGAAAACCTGGAAAATCCAAAAATATGATGTGATATCATTTTTTTTTTCCTCAAGTTTTCTCATAGATAGACCAATCATTCTGGTAATGTCGCGATTGGAAAGTCCTCCCTAACAATTGACTCTTGTTTATTTAAGTAAAATAAGACATCGATATGTTTTCTTTTTCTTTCATTTTTAGAAAGAGCAAATGAATTTTGGACTAGACTTTATGCTATTTGTAGACTAAGTTTAGACTAATTACATAAATTTTCTAGTAGGGTCATTATGTAAAAACCTTTCACAATTATAAATATTACTAAAATTATATCCAAATTATAAAATTAATTTTCAAAAATTTTGTAGGGGTACTGGCCTCCATGACCATCCGCCTCAGGGAGTATCTTATTTGGTGGTTGCGCAAATTAACATAATATCACGTAAAAAGAAATGATTATTTTCAATTTTATATTTGAAAGATTGACAAAAAAAAAGGTTTAATTACAATTTTGGTCCCTATAGTTTAATTTTGAGTTCAATTTAGTCTCTCGAGTTTCAATTGCGACAATTAGATCCCTATGAGGTTTAATTTGATGCAATTAAGCCCCTAATGTTAAGTGTGATTTAAATTAACACAAATTAAGCTGACATGGACTAAAGGTTTCTACCATGTCCAATATGTGACGAATCAAAAATGACCACGTGATTATACATGTTTTATATCAAAATTAAATTAATTTTTTTAAAATGAAACAAAAAAAGAAAAAAAAACTTCTTTCTCTCTCTCTCTCTTCTTGCTTCCCACCACTATTCCTCCACATACCAAGCCCAAAAGCCTAGGATCTACAAATAAGGAAAACAAATACCAGTTGCCAACCAATTGTTGGGATTAATACTTGCTAATAGAGTTAGTATTTTTTTTTTTTGGCTCAAGCTCCCACATGTAATATGTTTAAGATTGTGTCTTCTTTTTGTTGTGAGCTTTTTTTTTTTTTTTTTTTTTTCTTTTTGCTAAAATTTTGTTATGAGCTTTTGTTTGCTTCCCTGCCAATTGTTTTTCTTAGTGGGATGATAATGAGATTTTGGGCAAACTTAATTAGTTGTAGAGAGTCTAGAGAAACCATTTTTGCTTGATTTGGGATTTTTGAATTTGGGAGTGATTTTGATTTTTGAAGTGGGTTGCTTGCTAGGGTTTAGGTAATATGCTGAGAAAATGAGAAGTGAAGGAAAAAGTGAGATGGTGAGAGGTATATCTTGGTTATGGTGGAATGGAAATATGGTAGTTATGGAAGAGTGGAGGTATGGTGGCTATGGAGGAATCGGGATGGAAGGGTGGTGGTGAGGAAGAGAGAGGAAAAAAATTTATATATTTAATATTATTTTTTAAAACATTTTTAATTAAATTTTTATACATGTCAGTCATGTGACCATATTTTATAGGTCAACTATGTTACATAGACTCCACGTCACCATCATTCATGTTAATTTAGACGGCAATTTGAAAGTAGGGGTTTAATTGCATCAAATGAAACTATAGAAAGACTTAATTGTCACAATTAAAACTCAAAAGACTAAATTAAACTCAAAATTAAATTATAAGAACCAAAAGTGTAATTAAACCATTTAACAAAAATATCGAATGTTGTATTGTTAAGATAATATATATATGAAATGTTTATAAATTAATGATAATTTCAATATTAAAAATATATGAATACTAACTTCGTGAGTCTAACTCACGAAGTTACAATTTAATTCTTTTTCCTATTTTTTAATTTTGGGGGTATTTTTTTTTTTTTTTATCTCGAAAAAATTTATCCTAATATTACAATCACAAAAAAATAAAAATGAACAGTAACAGTCGTGATCCCAACCCACAAAATTATTGTTGTTTATTTTGTAATTTTTTTTTCAAGTAGAAAGAAAATTTTTACATTTTTTCCAAAAAGAAAATACATATACAGTAACTTCATGAGCCTAACCAATGAAGTTACTATTCATTTTTTTTTTGCCATAAATACAAGCTTTATTTATTTATTCCTTGTAATTTTATTTTTTTTGTCTAACAACAACTTAGTTCATTTTTTTTTAAATTTTCGTAAATACATATTTTTATTTATTTATTTATTTTAATTTCTCCCTTGTATTTTCTATTCTTTTTTTTCTTTTTCTTTTTTATGCTTCTATTTTTTCTTTTCCGCATGATTTTTTTTCTTCGCCTTGTAAATGCATGCTTTCCTTGTATCATGCATACTTTCCAAATTAAAGGTACTCTTTTATACAGTTTTTGTTTTTTTTTCCTTGTAAATGCATGCTTTCCTTGTACCATGCGTGCTTTTTCAAATCATGCATTGTTTTTTTCTTCCACTTGCTTAGAGAATGAGTTACATGTTTTATTTTTTCCTACTTCATTTGGCCTTATTTGCATGCTTTGTTTTTTTTTTTTCTTTCATTTACTTGCAAAACTCGGCATACCATTCCTTTTTTTTTTTTTTTTTTTTTTTTTTTGCACGCTTTGTTTGGTTTCCTTTCCTTTACCTGCAAAACTCTTCATGCCATTCCTTTTTTTTTTTGGCACGCTTTGTTTTGTTTCTTTTCTTTTACCTGCAAAACTGCATGCCATTCTTCTTCTTCTTTTTTCTTTTCTTTTTCTGCCTTTGCATGCAATAATTTGTTACTCCTACACCCGTGAAACATCTTTCTTCACTCTCCATAAGTCATTCTCACCCATTCTTACTCATTCTCATCTCCATCTAATGCATAAACTCTTTCTCACATTTAGCAAATCAAAATTCCTCACCTCAAACTTATACAAGTACCCTTTCTCTGCACTTTCTATATTCCTCACCCTTTTCTCACCTTCTTCAACACACAGGTTTTACCTTATTTATTTTCTAAGTTCACTTCACCTTCAAATCTTTAACTTTATTTTCCTAGCTATATATTTCATTTCTTTCTCTCAATTGCTCACGTTCATTCCTTGTCCATCACTCACACAATAGGGGTATATTTTTGTTACATTAATAAAAATTAATATTATTATTTTGGAGTATTATTATTAGATATTTTATTTACTCACAGCAAATTTATTTCATTAACATGACATTTTCTCAATTTTTCTCAAGTGCTTATATTCATTCCCTATCCACCACTCACATGAAGGTATTTTCTTGTTACATTAATCTTAGTTTTTAGTTATAATTACTTTAAAGTTTATAAATAGTGATATTGTGATTAATAGCTTTTTAGTTTTAGTAGAAAATAAATAATGAAAATTTTATTTTATTATTAGTAGATATTTTATCACAATAAATGAATATGTTAAAATAATTAATTAGTGATAACGAGTAGATATTTTTTTAGGCAATATATTGCTATGACTTTTGGGTAAATTGATGGTGAAAAAGTAATTTTTATGTAGTTTTGTTAGAAAAGTAATGAAAATAAATATTATTATTATTAGATAGTTTATCATAACAAGAAATTAATAATGTAATTTTTATGTAGTTTTTATAAATATAGTAATTTTTATGTAGTTTTATAAATATAGTAATTTTATGTAATTTGTTATTATTACATATTTTATGTAAATAATTTTCATAATTTTTATGAAATAAATATTATTTTATTTATTTATTATTATTACATATTTTATCATAACAGGAAATTAACAAAGTAATTTTTATATTGTTTTTATAAATAATGTAATTTTTACGTATTTTTGTTAGTAAAGCAATGAAAATAAATATTTTTATTTATTTATTATTATTAGATATTTTATCATAACAGGAAATTAATAATGTAATTTTTATACTGTTTTTATAAAATTTAATTTTTTATATAGTTTTGTTAGAAAAATAATAAAAATAAATATTGCTATTATTATTATATATTTTGTCATAATAGGAATATGTAGATAAATAATTAGTGATAATGAGTAAATGATAAAACAAAATTTTATTAGAATTAGAAATTTACTTAATTCAGCTATTAAAAAATTTTTTGATTAGTGTTACTAAGTTAATATTTCTACATGTTTTAATTAATTAGTGTTACTAAGTCAATATTTCTACATGACCTCCAAGTCAATATTTTTTCATAATTATTATATTTAGTGTTTTTGTGGTAAATAAGGTAGTAATCTAATGTTAATTTGAGACTTTGAAGGAACAAAGCACATCATGGGTCACATAACGATTATGTGTTAGATGAATGGTGAGATCACAACTGGGTAAAAAGGAGTTGAATATAGGAGGATAAATGTATTTGGATGCCTATGGATATCAATTATGTCTAATTTCATGGTCGTTTGTGCAAAGGCCTAAATGTTGACCAGAGAACCGAAGTACCTCAACATCATTTTATCGATTTCTGAATGCATCTAATAATTTAACATGGTACAGTCCAATTAAAGTAAATGATGATGATGATTTGGAGGTCATGTTCGGACATGCTAGTTGTTATAACCCGATAATTTAATGTACATGTTAGAATGTTTGTACTATTATAACCTGATATATTTTTTGTACGCGTTAGGAAGGTTGTGCGTAAAAATTATTGTGATTAATGTGTGCGAATCTATATACATATAAGTACAGAATGCAAAGATTAAATTTATCACATTATTGAGTGATTCAAAATTTTATTTATTTTCTTGTATAAATTTTATAAGTAAATTGTACGTGTAAACTAAAGAAATTGGTATGGAAAGAATGAATATATATATATATATATATACACCTATTTAATATACACCTGGATGCAATATTTCTTCACAAATTAGAAATAGCTTTGACCTTAAAAGTTACTTTTGAGTTTTTTTACTTTACTCTCCTTTCTTTTAGCTATGCAGCCGCCTTCTTTCTCTAGAGAATTCCTTGCCATATTTTTTTACACCTCCACCGCCTTGCTTTTCCTTTTCTTGCTCTGCTTTCACCTAGCTTCCTTGTTCTTGCTTTCCCATGCTGTGGCCATGTACCCCTTCATGACAGTCACCTCCATAACACCTAACTTAGCTCTACTTCTTGCCGTGTTCATTGTCTATGCAAGCTCCAAAAATCTCTAGCTGCTGTCAACCCTTGCAACCAAGTAGGATACCTTCTGGTTTTGGCCGTGTAGAAGGATGAAGCTGTCTGGTTTTATGGCAGCAGCTGGATTCACATTTCCAAACAATTCATGGGTGTGGGGGCGTTGTGTTAAAGGCATGGTTTTAATAGCTCCAAATTGGGATGTTTAATAGCCAAAGTAAGTATAAATTTCTGTTTAAGGTTGCTGTCCCTGTTTTGGGGCAGCAACTCTATTGTGTTTTCCTTATTCCTACTTGGTTAATAAGAAATGGAATGGTGAGATATTTGGTTAAGCTAATCATGGCAAACAATAAGAGTATACATAAAACTCTTCAATCCGTGAGTCTTGAATAAATAAGCTAAGTTAAGAATCCTTTTCAATTAAACATATACTTAGAGTGTTGGTAAGAATTGGAAACGTAAACAAAGGTTAGAACAAGAAATACATACAATAGTTGTAATTAATTATTGGAAATAAAAAGCTTGAATTAATTAGGAGGCTTGCTAATCTTTCTTCTGTTTTATTAACCTGACCGTGGGTTTCCATTAGTGGGCATCTAAATTGAAGCTTTTGGTGAGTAATGGTATGAACAAAGGAGAGTTAAGTAGTTTTGAAGGATGTAGGGGCAGATTTCGTGGGTAAAATAAATTCAGTATTTCGAAGTATCTTTGGAGAAGAATTAAATGAAGAGTTCAAAAGATAAAATGTAGCTCATAGTCTTGACATCTTGTCTGCAAAATTTCGTAGCCTTATTCCAAGTATGTTGTTAGTTATAGCTGTTAGACTCCGGTTAGGTCAGGACAGGAGTCAGTACTGCTCTGTTTTTGGTTCATGTAAGAAATTGAGTGGGTTCAAGATAGATTTTAGGAAAAGTTTATAAATAATAAGGATATATATACTTGTATATTAATCAACCCAACAAACGGAATTGGATTTCGTTTTTCCTAGAGAAAGTTATGTTCAATTAACTAAGATAAGGTCAAAGCTGTCAAAAATCTTAGCATGTTGCACAATTTGATGCAACTTCAAGCAATAAACTGTATTGATATACAAATGTAAAAATTACAAATGATATACCAATATAAAGCTACATGTGTCTAGTATTTTATAAATTTTACGGAACTGGATTCGGAGTTTCTTGGAGAAAAATATGACCAGTTAAAGTGGACACTGGTCCAAATCTCAAGTTTGGACAGCTTTAACATATTTTAACTTACTAAATGCTTTCTATTCTTTTCTAATGGTTCATCCTACCATATGCTTTGTCAAGATATTTAAAATGCCTATTCATTATTAACATTATCACCTAAACTCTAATCCATATTAATTAACATGTAATAGTTTAAAGGAAAACTTACATAAATAAATCTATATAAGTTGAGATATAAGTTAGTAAGTAAAAGAGTATAACAATAACGTTTATGAACTAAGTAGTATTTGGAAGTATGAATTTCAGTTCCGAATTCCAATGTGAACCTGATGAGACGCGTGGACACAAGTGTGAGTAGACGAATGGAATTGGTAACAGGTGAGTGGTTAATTGCTGCCTTTATGGGCTAGATTAGTATGTGTGATTATATGTTTATTTGGATATGTGTGATATATGGAAAGTAAGCTAGTGGAGTATTTCAGTAATTTGCTTGAATAATGTTTGCTTGATATTGGTTACTGTGATTGACATCGATTATGTTTGATAAGGGCCAACTCGTGAACATTTTCTGGAAAATGATTTTCATTTCTGAAATTAAAATTCCAGGTGCACCTAGGATATCCTGATTTAAATCATCAGAAATTCTGACTCTGATAAATGGTTTTTCTAAATTGAGTGCTCAGCCCCTGGTGGGATGGATTGTGTGCAGGAGATTAATTTGTTGTGCGGGCTCGTAAATGCCCGGTAGGGGGTGATAATGTTGTGTGGGGCTGGGTTACTCGTTGGCCCTTTGGTTGTTTTGTTTGATATCATTGCTCTGATAAATTTGTGATCTTGTGTATCATATGAATTAGTGAATTTGTGGAACCTATAATGTGTATGTGTAATGTGAAATGTTATGTGAATCATGTTATATGATGTTAATATATATGTGATATGCTTGTGTTGTGTGATGCTAGTACCCTTTAGGGTACGATTTTTCACTCACTGAGTCTGTAAGGACTCACTCCCTTTCTTGTGGTTATATTTTTTTTAGTAGCAGGACCTCAAAAGAAGTTAACCGCTAATATGAGATTTTGCTAAGGATTTGACGATAAGGTATGTCTCGGAATCTCATACTTGAAGTTAATGATGAAAGTTTGCAGTCACATTAGAACTATGGGTGTCAAATGTGGTATGATGTAATATTCTAGTACTTGTTTTGTTGAGGATGTGAACGGAGCAAAGCTCCTTATGGTCTTTATATTATGTTGAGTAATAAAAAGAGTTTACAAGACTGTATTTTAAGGCATGTTCCATATTGTAAGGGACCTCTGCCGAAATTTTCAGTAAGTGTGATTTGTTGTAATCAATCAACTTTTAATGTTAATTTTTGTCTTTATAATTTCTTGGTTTTATTCATTATTTAGTCAAGAGTCACGGTCGTTCCGTTATTTGAGTTAGGGTTACGGAGGTTTGGTTACCATTCCTCCGGCCAGTCATGCCTCCATGAGGGGTGTGACACTAGTATGCAAGGTCCTGAATTTTGTTTGGAGCTATACTTGAAGAAAAACATAGTTCAGGATATGCTGGGACCTAGAGATTTTGGTCATGGCGAATCTTCATCATTTCCTAATGTATATGCCTTGAAAGATAAAGTTATATAGACTCAATCAAGAAATGCTGGTAGTATACAAGAGACATCATTATCTCATCAGTCTCCAACCCTGATGTTAAACTCAGAACCACCTTGTTTTGACGATTCTCATGCCGTTGATCCTGAACCGGGGTTTGACGATCCTCATGCCATTGATCCGGAACATGATAGCGATGAAGATGACCTGGATTATGATGATGATGTTGATGATGAGGATTTTGTCAAAGAGGAAGAAGATGATTTATTTAGCGAATATGTCCTGAACCGGGATTTGTTTTGACTTTCAATGTTGCATCTCAAGCAGTGGGAGTTGCATGATAATTTTCATAATGGACAATTCTTCATTACGAAAGCAGATTTGAAAAATACTGTGAAGTATTGGCACATAAAAAATCATGTGACGTTCAAAGTAAAGAAGTCAAAAAAGGAGATTTGGGATATCGATTGTAAAATAAAAGATGAGGGCTGCAAGTGGAGGTTACGATCTCATATCAGTTAAAAACATGGTAAATTTGTGATAACCAAGATGGATGCACATCACACCTGTGTTTATACTGGCGTGTTAATGGATCATTATAATCTCGATAAGAGTATAATTGCTGAGTTCACCAAAAATACAATCATGGAAAAACCTGATATGCCAGGAAAGGTGTTGCTCAGGAATGTAAAAGATCACTTCCATTATGAACCCAATATGCAGAAATTTAGGACTGCGAAGCAAAAAGCAATTAACCTAGTTTTCGATTCATATGAGGACTCTTACAATCAACTACCGAGGTTTTTAAACGCAATATGAACGACCAATCCAGGAACTTGTTTTGAATGGAAGACATATGAAACTGATAGCCTAGGTGAGGTTGTATTCCATTGGGTTTTTTAGGCTTTCGGTCCAAGCATCACTGCATTCTAATATTGTAGACCGATAATTCAAATTGATAGCACACACATGTATGGAAAGTACATTGGAAAACTATTGATTGCTTGCACGACTGATGGTGCAAATCATGTGCTACCACTTGCATTTGCTATTGTGGAGGTGGAGTCAAAATCTAGTTGGCTATAGTTCCTTCGATTGCTTCAGTATGGATGTAACACAACGGGTGGATATTTGCTTGATATCTGATCGTCACCCTGGTATCATTGCTGCTGTGAAAGATCTAATAAGTGGTTGGAATGAACCCTACGCATATCACCGTTATTGTCCTAAGGCATATGACAAGTAATTTTGCTACGCGCTATAAGAATATAGCTTGCAAAAAGGCTTTTGGCGAAAGTTGGTAAGCAATTCCAGGAGCGAAAGTTTAATGCTTTAATGAAAAAGTTATTTGCTATGGATCCTGAATATACCAGATTTTTTTAAAACCTCCCAGTTGAACAATGGGCTAAGGCACATGATGAAGGTCATTGATTTGGAATCATGACCACCAACTTATCAGAATGTTACAACAATGTTTTGAAAGGAGCACGCCAACTACCGATTACTGTCTTGGTACGCGTGACATTCTACCGGTCTGTAAGCATTTTTGTCAAGATTCGAAATGAGACTATAGGCCTAATACATGTGGGAAATGCATACACAAAGCATGTTCATGAAAAATTATTAGCTTGGGCAAATAAAGCAGGTGGACATCAGCTTACAATGTTTTCAAACACTAGGGGGTTGATTGAAGTTCTTACGCATTATCGTGGTTGGGAACGGAGGGGGGCTAGTTGCGTAACAGTGAATCTAATAGAGAAATCTTGTACATGCAATAAATTCTAGCATTACCAGATTTTATGCTCACATGCTATAGTGTGTTGTGCATAACAACACATAGACTACAAGCAGTATGTCGGGGAATAAAATTAGCAACTAGTGTACAAGGCACAATTCACACCTTGATGCATGATGATTCATGACTTGAATTTAGGTTTCCTCGAGTATTACCTGACGTGAGCCAATTGAGACAAAAAGGTAGGCCACAATCTACAAGCATCCGTAATGAGATGGATTGGATTGAAAATGCTAGGAAACAAAGCTGCGGAATATGTGGTATCGAGGTGCATAGCCGAAAAAGATGTCCTAATAAGTCACAAGGTTCTAGTTCGCATGTACAAAATTAAGTTTCTTTTAGGTTTTTATTTATTGTTGCTTTAATTAGTATTCCATGTAAAGGGAAGAGTCTTCCCAAATTATGTTTCAATTTAATTTATCTTTAATTGACTGTAAATTGAAAGCATGTTTGCACGTAATTTTCTTTATTTGGGGTTCAAGTTTATGTTTTCTCATCTCTTGTACTTTATTTTTTTTATATAAATATTAATGAACGGGTAGGGGTCTGCCAAACCCCCCACCACTTCAAGGTGGGTTTTTTTATTATTATTATTATTTTAATAAAACACTAAAAATTGATATACATATACACTAAAATTGTTTGTTTGATATTATACAAATTAATGGAGCAATATTCTTTAGATCGTTCTCTTCTATATCTTCAGGATACTCATCGTTCGGCTATATTATATGCCATACCAGAGGTATATAAATTACATCATGTTCATTAAATTGTTATATTGGTTACTTTAAATTTGTTTTATATTTCAATTTCATAACGTAAACATCTTTTATGATGATCAGGATGATACAGCACTACGAGTACGATGTAGATAGGCTGTCGTCGATCGCGTATATGGAGAGTTTAACGAACGGATTGTGGAATTACTTCGTACAACATGCTTTTATGGAGTAATGAGACTCAGGTTCATTTAGATAGATTATCACTTGATCACAACTTTAGTTGAGAGATGGAGGCAGGAGACACATATATTTCATCTCCCTCATGGAGAGGCCACAATCACTTTACAAGATGTTACTTTTTGGCCTCCCAATGGACGGTGAGGTTGTTTCTGGTTGTGTTGGACCTCATCTCCTTTCATATTGTGAGCAGCTATTGGGTATAGTGCCTACTAGATCGAACATTGATAGGTTCTGTATTCAGTCTCTCTTGGTTAACTGAGACATTTCAAAATTTGTCCTCAGGGTGCTGATGAAATCATAGTTAAGAGATATGCATTAGCGTATATATTGCAATTTATTGGTGGATTTTTATTTGCCTATAAGTCTCAGTCTTGTGTACATTTGATGTGGTTACCTCTGCTACAAAATTTTGATCATATTGCACATTATAGTTGGGGTAGCACATGTCTGGCTTGGCTGTATAGGGAGATGTGTCACGCCAGTGGAACAAATGTCACTGATCTTGCTGGTGCAGTGATTTTGTTACAATTATGGGCATGGGAGAGGCTACCGATGATGAGCTCCAATGAGAGAGGTGGCGATACCATTTGATTCGACTTCTCCAATATGTACGAGGTAAATTTGTTTATTTGTTTATTTGTTTATTTGTTTTATGTCTTACTTGATTATGTTCGAGGTATAGGTCTTGGTATTATTATGATGATTATTAATTTATTTACTTTATTATTGTAGATGGTGGGCTAATTTTTGTGTCACTAAAATTACCTCACATTTTGTGAGATAGTATAGACGAACGTTAGATGAGATGTTACAAGACTAGGTTACATAAGTTCATAATTAAGAATATACTTATCTATTTCATTAGCATGTTATAACATTAGAATCATATTATTTTTACATTCATGTTACATTTACTATCATTTTCACTTTTCTTATTTTACAGTTTCTATGGATCTCATATAATGCATGGGTGATGGCATCCCTCCCACCTTATTGTTTGAACGGGCGAGATATATGGTGCTCAACTGTTCCTTTAATTTGTTTCCATATTGTGGAGCACCACAAGGGCAGACAGGGTGATGCGTTAATTTGGTTATATTCAGACCATACCAAAAAATCTATATAGTGATGTTGATTTGCATATGACTGACCTTAGGACGCGTAATTCGTCGAAGATACGCTGCCTACATTAATGTTTGGGGTATGAGACGAACTTTTGTTGGGAATGAACAACCATCTTATTGTCAACTTGTTCAATCACCAGATTACATGCAGTGGTATCAAAGGTTTGGTATACAATTTTTGACACCATATGGTCGTCATCAGATATTTCCTACTTATCCTCATAATTCAACAATAGTCTCACCATTGCGTAGTCACTTTCAGACTCGTACCCCTCTCATGTACATATGCTGGTCCATCATCTTCATTACATGCATATGCTGGTCCATCATTTTTCTTCACATGCATATGATGGTCCATCATCTTCTCATATTCCTATCTGTGTCACATGCGTATGCTGGTCCATCATCTTCCCATGAGCCAGATTACACTACAGATGATGTTTATCGACCATCTATAACACATTTGGGTAGCTCATCTCATGACATAAATGTATTGCTGATCTCAAATATATTTCAATAAGGTACTATTCTAGAGTCATATAGAGCACCCATCACACATATATATGACATGGATGGAGGAAGTATAACACAGTTACATGCAGACTATACTAGATGGCATATGGATGCTGAGGATCTCGCTGGATATAATGACGAAGGTGGTAATGGACCAGGTAGTGATGAGACAGATAACCTAGGTCACGTCACACAACAAAACATGTCACGTGATATAGCTCCAAGAAGGAACCCTGCTAGAAATAGGAGACCCCCGCCTTGTGGTACTCATTCACAAAGGAGATGAAATTAATATAAAATATTGTACATCTCACAACACAGTTTTGATACTTTTATTTCCTAATTTTATTATAATTTGGATAGTTTAATTTCTTAATAATTCAATCTTCAATGAAATTAAATTTACAAAACAATACTATTTTTTTTTTATAATAATTTAAAGATTAAATGTATCTATTATTATAAAAATAGTACACTAATTACTTTACCCAAAAAATTGTTAATTTATATATAAAATTAATTTATTTGATAAAAGGAAAGAAAAAAATATACTCACTGATAAAGGGAATATGATTTTACCTAAGAAATAATTTTATCAAGAAAAAATTATTAATTCATCCATTATTATCTTACTAAATATATAGATTAAAAAAATACAAGGGAGAAAATAAAAAAAGAATAGTAACTTCTTGTGTTGGGCTCACAAAGTAACTGTTTATGTGTTTTTTTTAATTTTTTTTTTTTTGAAACAGGGTAAAATTTTGAAATCGACTGAAAAAAAATTACAAAACAAACAACAGTAACTTCATAGACTGGGATCACAAAGTTAGTGTTCATTTTTATTTTTTTATGGTTGTAATTTTGGGATAAATTTTTTCAAAATAAATAAAAAATACAAAAAAAACTATTAATGAATAGTAACTTCATGAGTTGGACTCACGAAGTTACTATTCATATATTTTTAATTTTTGAAAAATGATAAAAAAAATTTCTCACTTATAATTTTTTTTTTCTTTCTCACTTAAAAAAAAAAAAATTACAACCAAATACGAAATTTAAAAAAAAAAAATGAGCAGTAACTTCGTTAGCCCAATTCATGAATTACTGTTTATTTATTTTGGCTGACCTGACGGGTGATATGATAAATTTAGTCCATTTTCAACATTTAATTCAGAAATAACTTATTTTAAATTTATATTTAAAAATTAGGCCATTTTAAAATCTGTTCCTATGATTTTAGCTAGTTATTCTAGAATGGTCCATTCAAGTCAATTCAAATTTCACTTGCTTGAGCATTAAATTTCCATGCTTTATGTTGTCCTTTCATGAACAAAGGAGGAATAGAAGTCAAACCTTCACATATAAGGAGTTAAATAGTTGATGTACAATGAGACCATAAATGAGAGGTCGTTGCAACCATGATGTTTAAGCTATTCATCATTAATTACGAAAAGAATTTATTATAAAATATCATAATTTATTTGCCACAGAATATTTATCATATTATTAATTATTTTTAATATATGTCCTAATAATATTTGATTAATTGTAATAAATATATTTTTTAAAAATTAAACTTTCGATAAATAATAATTTATTCATTAAATCGTATTAAAATCATAACCAACTTAATAAATATTAATATTTTATATTTATAAAATATTAATAAATATTATTAGAACATCTGTTAAAATTTTTCTAAAAAAATATATAGATTTTTAATAATTTTATTAGTTGCATTTAGCAACATTTCTATATATATTAAATTCCTTGAAAATTATTAGAATGAGTTAATTTTTTTAAAAATTATTATCTATACTATTTTAAAAGCTAGAATACTAACTAACAATGGTTAGTATAGCGGTCAAGACAGTACTCATGATGCGGTCATTGTTGGAGATAAATTTACGTTCCCACCCCAGATATAGGGTGATAGTGATGTGTGCACAATATTTCCTGGAATGTGTAGATACCTTACGTAACTTTCCATTTTTTCACCAAAAAAAATAAAAAAACCCAAAACACCATTATGGTGTCTTTTGTTTTTAACTATTTTTTTGGTTTCAGAAACCATTTTGATAATACGCTATATTTATAATTTCTTGCTATTTTGAATTACAATGTATTTTTTTCAATTTTTAGTATATTTAAAAAACAAAGACTAGATTGAACAAATCTATTTACGTAAGAGTGTGTAAGAGTGTGTGATGAGACTAATAATATTATAATTCAAAAATAATTATTTTTAAATGGACCTTTTCATGTGCATCAAAATACAATTTTTGTTTAATTGGTAATCAGAATCTGTAACTAAACTTAAATCTCTGTCACGTTGCAAGTACAAAAATAATTTACCTATCAACATGACTCATATTTCATGTAAGTTTCAGTTTTTGAAGGCTGCACGTCGTAGAAAATTAACAAAACAACTAAGTAAACAATAAATTAAATAGTAATATCAAAAGATATATGTATAGAAGAATTCTGTCGGATGCGAAATTATTGATCCCAAAATAACATATCCAAATTATTCATAATCTCACTCTTGAGTTTAGCAAATTTTCATGTACTCCATAGAGTAGACATCTGCAAGATACATAGGAAAAGAAAATCAAATTGGAGAATAATTAATCACAATACAAATTAAATATTAGATATAAAATTAGTTATTTGAGCCAAATAAACATTAGAAAGGAAAAGAAGTATAATTGAAATAAATTTATAAATAATGAATGTCATGAAGCTTAAGATATTATATCATCTAGCAGATTAAAAATTAAGAATGCCTTCTTGAAAATTGTTTAAAAATATATATAGGTGAAAATTTTATCTCTTGAATTCTTATTGTCATAAATGGAAATAGGGACGATTTGAATGTTACAAGAAATGGAAATTGATATATCAATAATTTCTAAACTTTTTAGTTGTCTATATAATATTTTAATATTTAATTAAAATGTAAGGTAAACGTTTTAAAATTAAAAAGTAACCTAATATTAATAATTTTGAGAAAATGAAAAGGAATTTTGAACACAAATCAATGATGTAACTAATAAAATAGGGAAGTAACTGAATGTTTATTGATTTATGAGGAATTTCAAAAAATTAGGTATTAATTTCTAATATATATGATATGGACCACACATATAAATATGATAAAATCATATGAAGTAAATGTCTAACTCTTTTAAGGCTTTATTGGAAACTCAAACAATTTAATAACAATTGATTTTGAAAACATAACAAATAATTTGGGACAATTATAAATATAAAGAATGACAATTATTTTGGGACATGACAAGTAATAAAAATAAAATAAATATTAAAATGAAGAATAAGTTAAAAAAAATCAAATCAACATATATCAAAATTTGAAAATAATTGTATAAAGATTTCATTTCCCAGCTCATCTTCATATTGAAAGTGGTTTAAAAATTGATTAGTCTCATTGAATTTTTTATGACAAAAATAGTATCGATCAGATAACTTCAATTTAATATTCAAAATAAGTAGAGACTCAAACATGAGAACTTATAACTTTTAATATCTCCTTTGTAACCATTAAGTTAAGATCTCATCCACACTAATTTTCTCTTTGTGAGATTTGGGTGATTTTTTTTTTAATGCTAAGGGCAACTTAATTTATACTACTCTATTATATTAAGGAAATTAATAATTTTTTTTTATTTCAAAAAAATACCCATAATGCAAAATGAACATAGGGTAGTATTTGTCATTTGCTTTTTAAAAGTTACATTTACATCTATTATACCAAAAAAAGAAAAAAAAAACACAACAAAACAAGAAGCCCTATTTGGTGTTCGTCATCCATAAGCAAAGAACTAAATAGTGATATTAAAAATATATCAGTACTATTTATCTATATTATTCTACAAACCAAAAAATTGTTAAAGTCTCATATTTTAGAATAAGTATAAATTAATTAACAATATTAAAACTTACATTTTCCTCTCGTAATAACCTCTCATTACCCTATCCACTCATATCAATTAAATATTTTTTTTACTAATTTAAATTAATTAGAAAATTAAAAAAATTCAACTTATTAATTACTACTTCTCTTTACTCTCACTTACATAACTCATCTTTAACCTCCCATTATCCTACCCCCTAAATATTTTTTTATTAAATCAAATTAATTATAAAAAATTTAAAAATTAATTTCTAAATAACTACCGACTCCACCCTCACTCACACACTAAGAGTCTGTTTGGTATACAGTTTGCAAAGGCTGATTTCCGATTAAGGAGACCATTTTGTGGATTTGGAAGATTTGGTTTCCCAAAAGATTGTAATTGGCTCAATCATAATCAGTCCAAATAAGAAAATTCCCCCTTTACAGAAATAGCTATAGAGAAGCTTTTGACTTTTCAGTTTGCATGTGACACTAGAATTGCCCAATTTACCTTTTATCCTTTTATATATTAAACAATCCTCTTTAAAAAATTAAATATTTTATTTTATGAACTTGATTATATTATATAATACTGTTATATAATATAATATTTATATAGTTATTATTGCAATGCATTTTTAATAAAATAATTATATAAGAAATAGCTAAAATTAATAACTAAATAATAGTAAAATATTAAAATAAGTTATGCAATATGTAAACTAAATATCATTGTTATGCAAACCTTTACTGGTAATTACATACATAAATTGACTTTTGCAATTTGCATATCAAACATATATTTGACTCATTTGCAATATACAAACCAAACACATATTTGATTTTATGACTAGCAATATGATTTTTGCAATCTAACTTATGCAATTTGATTTATCAACAATCTAAATTTTGTGATTTGTATACTAAGCGAACCCTAACTCATTTTCTTTTTCAAAAAAATAAAATCAAATCAAAACCTTCAAAATTCCATTTTATATTTAAAAAATAAAAATTAAATTATTTGACGTGTAGCAAGGATGGATGACTAGTCCTTAGTGATTTTCACTTGTGTCATACTGCCATCACTTTTTACTTTTAATTTTTAATTTTTGGAGTTTGCTAACTAGTGCCCTAAGAGCAATGGTTAAGAATTGATTATGCTATTAAAAATTTATCCAAATTACAATTCTCAATAAGAATTTAATACAATAAACTTCTTAGTGTATTTAATGAGAATAAAACAAGTAATCATCACTTTATCTTTTTTATTTGATAGACAAAATTACCTCTAAGAACAATAAAATTTTGATTTAGGGGTAGGGCTAGGGCTGGGTTAGGGCTAGGATTAGGATTAAGGATGATTTTGTCTATCAAATAAAAAAGATAAAGTGATAATTAATTGTACTACGTGGAGGAACAAATTCTAGTATAAAAATGGAGTTTGTTATAGAAAATTGATTAAATTAATGAATAAAAAAAGTTATTATTTAATTATTGACATGTATAAAATATACACTACACATTATTATAATTAAAGAAAAAGTTAAATGATTATATTTGAAAATTTATTTTATTGTGAGTGTCCCAATTTTTATTACACTCAAAAGCTTACGTAATTGTATAAAATTCAAGAAAGAAAATTCAATCTACAATAATAAACATAAACAAAAATATATGTCATATTCCTTTCTAACGTATCAAGAAAAAACATATTCATGCCGTATCATATTGTACAAAGATCGTCACAAAATTAACAACTCACAATACATTTGCTATTCTTTTAGTGATAATCATAAATTTAAAAAATGGAAAGTAATTGTATAATTCCACATTTACCTTTCCTGACGAATTTTTATGTACCTTCTCACACGAAAATGAATAACAGGAACTTGAAGATGGTGTGGCCTAGATATGGACCAGAATTTAATTCCATGCCTACCAAAAATAAATTCCATACCCACGAGACAAAATGATTATATTGACCAATCAAAAGCTTATTGATTAATAATACCTAAGCTGTATTTTCACTTTTATTTACAAATTCTTCATGTCCTATAGCTCTTGCTGCATCTGCTACCACCAAGCTTCATCACACCCTGCATAAAAAGGAAATCTTTCAGAGAAGGACTAAAACTTGGTTGTATTCGGCTTTTCGATAAATCAAGTAATAGCAATGCATATATATGTATCGAGCAATTAATTTGTTCTTTTAAGAAAAGAAAAATAAGAATTAGAGTGACACGAAATTGATGAGGAAAAAGAGATATTACTGTTGAAACTCTATGTTTATGAGAGTAGCAGATGAATTAGCAATAGTACTAAATGCAGCCTCTGATAAAACCATGGTTGTTCCTGTTTCTGATGGTTGTGAATTAGCCATGGCAACATAATCAACAATCTTGACCTGAATATTTTGGTCAAGAAAACAAGTTCTTGGTTGCTCTGCACTAATACATCTCACCAAATATTGCCTCCCACAAGCTGCCCCATTATCCCATATTCCATCTCCGGCCGCTGCAAACAGATTGCTTGACGGGAATTGCCCCGCATCACCACCATAACATGCCGTAGCTATATATACATATTTCAAATTTTCTGATATCAGTTTGTAAAAGACACGTATTTTAGGCTCTGTTTTTTTTTTTTTTTTTACTTTCTTAGGGGTACTTACGTAAATATGGAGGCGGATACTGGGCAGAAGTGCCAACGTCACCGTAGGAGGAACGGATAATATGTGAAACTGTAAAGAAAAAAGATAGCCATGGGAGTAGGTGGAGTTGAGCTCTGGGCATTCTTGCAGACTTGAGGGAATTGGAGGTGATGACTTGCAGAGTTTTTTTTCCTGTTTTATTTAATTCTATGCTTATGAAATGAAATTCTTTCTTTTGCTTTCATACGTCAACGAGAATTTTTTTTTTTTTTTTTCCACTAAGAATTAAAAGGAAACTTCGAAGCTACCCTGGTGGGCCTCACAGGACCATTACTACGCGTATTCGGCTGTATTTTAAAATTTTTAATTGTCAATGATCATAGCCGTCAATTAATGAAACTATCTCATAATTGAAAGAGACATAGGAAAATGACCCATATGCCAACCAAGAAGACGTTGACCCAATTATTTGTAGTATTAGTTTACTACAAAGTCCGTTTTGGCAATGATGTGGATGTGGATGTGGATAGTCATCAATTGCATTTACAGATACCTCTGGACATGTGATCTCGTCATTTCATAAAATAAAAATAAGAAATTGACCTAATCATCGAACATTTTATCGACTTTAGTTCAGTTCATTTTCTTTTAGGCAAGAGTTCTACGCACACGGCCAAAATTAGGCACAGCAAAAATTCATTCTGTTTTCTTGATTGAGCTAAGTGCACAAGATGCCTTCTATAGTTATGATTGAAACTGATTCAAATTAAATAACATCGAATACTAATTCATTACTCCAAGTTTAAGATCGAATAGTAATTCTATCATAAACTTAAATTCGAGTTCGAATTTGAATGTAATTTGAATATATGAATTCAAATCCAGGTTCTAATAAATTTTAAATTTAATTGAATTCAAATGAACTTGAATTCGAATTAAATTCGCTTCTTTAATCTTTATCCTTCAGAATAAATCATTCCATTTTAAGTGCTTGGTACTTTGCGTGGACAACTAGAGAAAATTCTCGGCTCGTTTCCCTGACTTTTGTCAACAAAAACATGGGAATAAACACAGAAGTGGATGCATCCTTCCCCAGTGCATGTTTCATGTCCATGTTCACAGGACAATACACGGCGGTACATATATAAAAGTACAATTACTTCCACAACTTTCGCAATGACATGTTCTTCTCGGTCTCCTTTTTCATCACCTTTGCTACAGCCATCTCAAAATCTTCTTGTGTAACATGAACCCTCCTCTCTCTAAGAGCAAACATTCCAGCTTCAGTGCATACCGCCTGAGAAAAAAGAGCAGAAGAGACAGCAATATAGATCAATTTCCACTCACAAGAGGCCAAACTTAAAAAGTTAAACACCCAAACAACTACTTTCAGAATAACACAATGATCGACCAAACCAAAACAATTAGCATTGATCAAGTCTAGAACAGGCAAATGGCATGAGATTAAGGCAGTTGATAGAGGTGATACCATATAATCTAAAAGCATTATGCATGAGGTTAAGGCATTTGATCAGCAGAAGCCAGAAGTAAGAAAATGGGCCAGATCTGGCAGCTTATGATCAATCCCATTCCTATGGATTACATCATCCCACTCCTTTTGATTCTCCCACCAGTTAGACAGCTTTAACTATGCAGAGAATTGATCCAGTGTTTTATTGATATTTTTCTACTCATAATAACTGTCATAACAGTATCCCACTAGAGAGTAAAGAATTTCAAAATCAGAAAAGTTGTATCATTTAACATGTTTTGATAATGTAAAGCAAGTTTAGAAAATCTTGACAATTATAAGACATTGCAGGTGAAGTGAATGTACCTTGAGCTCTGCACCAGATGCTCCGTTCATCTTCTCAGCAATCTTCTTTAAATCAATCCCACGCATTAAGTTCATTCTTCTTGAATGAATTTTTAAAATATCCTGCCGAGACTGCAAAAGATTGAAACATTATTCTATTAATGCATGGCATTACAAATCTGGGAAAAAGATTAAAGATTATGGAAAACCAGAGCAAGACAATTTTCATACCGTGCACATTGGCATTTTCTTATTTTCTTCTTAGTATTCAGAACATAGACAACAGTAAACTATAGAATGATATAACACCCACATTCCAACTATTGCATTACTTACCTGTTGTCAAAACATAGAGCAGCATAGAGTGGTAGAATCATAATGCCCAAGAAAAAACAGTGGGTAGAATGGGAAAATATTCTATTATGGCTTAAGACCAGGAAACAACATATTATTAAGTGTGGGAACATGACGTATATTAAATCATATAATATTACACAAGAGAGCGTGCATTTCCTACAACATCTTCTCGGTACAAGCATGTCAAGAGGGTACCATGAGTGTTTCATACCTCTTCATTAGGATTTGGAAACTCAATCTTCCTGTCTATCCGTCCAGGCCTAAGGAGGGCCTGATCGAGGATATCAATCCGATTTGTGGCCATCAAAACCTGTGAAAGATGCACGTAAGCATATGGATAGAGTGGTCACAAATAACATTATCAAAAATTATGGTTGTATTTTTTTCATGCTTTTGCATCATGTTATATCAGAAGTAGAAGCCACTTGCAATACCTTGATCTTGTTTGATGCTTCAAATCCATCCAGTTGATTGAGAAGCTCCAGCATAGTGCGCTGAACCTCACTATCACCATTGCCACTTCCAGATTCCATCCGAGTAGACCCAATACTATCAATTTCATCCATAAATATAATAGATGGAGCATGCTCCCTGCAGCAGAACACAAATGTAATCCCCCCCCCCCCCCCCCCCACCAAACACAAAAAAGGAAAAGAAAAAAAAAAAGAAAAGAAAAAGAAATAAGCAGGTGTATAATTCTATACAGAATATTTAATTGGCATACTTTATTCATCTTGACCAGTGAACCAGAAATGATTTCAGCAAAAGTATCAGTTCGTTATTTCTTCCTAAGTTCTCCTTGGCAGAACACAGGCTTAAAGATAAACAGAATCGCAACAACTACATAGTTTGTCCAATGTCAACAGAATCATCTTTTAGACTCTAAGCCAATATCATTATCAATAGGATGGAAGGAAACAAGCAACTGAATAGTCAGATTGCATATGAATAGACAAACCTGGCCATGACAAAAAGTTCTCTAACCATTCTAGAACCTTCTCCAATGTACTTCTGAACTAATTCAGAACCAGAAACTCTGATAAATGTGCAGTCGGTGTGATGTGCCACTGCCCTAGCCAACAGTGTCTTTCCAGTCCCAGGTGGCCCATAGAGCAAGACTCCCTGTTATTGCAAAGAGAGGAGAAGGAACAAATGTCAAAATCTCGAGGACTCCCAAGGTATAAATAATACATACACAATAACTTGGACATGTAACAATACCTTTGGTTGAGCTATTCCAAGACTCTCAAACAGCTCAGGATGTTTAATTGGTAGCTCAATGACCTGAGAACATTGAGATGCAAGCATGAAATCAATTGATAACCTAAGACAGCTTTCAATCTTTATAACCAACAAGCAATTAGCACATGCATAGACTAAATTACAGCCGTTAACTACCTCTTTTATCTCTTTAATTTGCTGGTCAAGACCACCAATCATGTCATAAGTAGAATCAGGAACTTTTTCAACTTTCATAAGGTTGACCAAAGGATCTACTTTGCTTGGCAAAACCAAATGCAGAACATAGCTGTCATTTCGAAGGGCAACTCTAGTTGATGGAGTGATCTTAGTAATATCAATGTTTTTATCAATATCAACAACATATTTTCCTTCTGGATGAACCTGCAAAATTAAAGGAGAAGGAAAAGAAAAATAAAAGATTCAGATCACCGTTAGCTTTTCACTCTGATGTATCACATATATGTCATAAATTAAGATAGAGAATAAAAAAGTCAACATCCATCAGCTGAACTGCATCATACAGGTCATGCAGTTTTTTAGAACTTTCAAACATAGTTATTATGGGTGACTGTTGGAACGCCTGGACAACAGTCTAGGCACAATCTAGGGAGGCGACCACCTTAACCAACTAGAGCTATGCAAGAGCCTAACTTTCTCAGCAATTGATTTCTTAAAGGAGTTGAAAGCTTTTATATGTTCTAATTATGATTTCCTTATTTAAAAGAAAAAGACAAAAATATAATAATTTTGTTTTATGTTGCTTAATCATTAAAATTATTATGAGTAGGATAATAAATTGGCTTGAAAACTCTAAATTTTATTCATGAACTTAATTTATATATTATGTTGCTGTAGCTCTCTACATTAACTCATAAACACTAATTATTTTATCTTTTTATTTATCTTTCAGCTAGCCACCACCAATCGCTTGGAAGGTTGCTTGGGAAATAGAATTGTCAACTTCTTGGATACCCACCAAGCGGTTTGAAACTATGATTTTTGATAATTATATAAATAGGGAAAGGGATAAAAAACAAAGGTAGGAGAATAAGACAGTGATGTATAGTTACAGGCACATAATGTCAATGGATTATGTGATAAATCCTTTCCTTCCTACATACTCTACCAACTATAAACCTACAAACTGCGAGTTAATAATTTGTCCAGCTGTGCAAGGATACCTCTCCTATCATTCAACAAAATCTGGTTCACCTCCTAATTATCTCGATGAAAAAAAGAAACTTTCACCTGAAGCACTACAGAATGCTCTCACAAATTAGAATGCATCAATTGAGGTTTCCAGCACCAGGTTCACTAAACATCTCAACTACACAAAATCAAATGTTCCAAGCATAGAAAATAAACATTCAGTATCAGGAGTGATCTCTGCAAAGAAAAAATGCAATACAGAGAGAACAAGATGTAGCATGTGACCAGTGTTGCAAAAAGCTCACCTAGGCGCTAGGCGCAGGCAAGGCACACCTAAAGTGCCTTGCTTGGTCTAGGCGAGCCACTGATAGGTGAGGCACATGCTAGGTGCACACTTCACCTGAAGCTTAATTTTTTTTTTTCAGGACTTTGTTTGGTTTGATCATAATAACATATATATAGTAAATATATAGCACATGTACAATTTACAAAAACCATACAAACCTTAACCTCCTACTTATAAAAACCATTAAACCTTATCCTTTCCACACACAACCAAAAAAAAAAAAAAAAAAAAAAATATATATATATATATAGCATTTGAAATGGCTCATGTGTTATTCTAAAAGCTTTAAATGCTTTAAATCTTTAATACAATTTTTTTCTGATGTATATATAGTTTAATCTCACATTCCCACTATCATTATATGTATCTTCTCCTAAAAATATTCTAATTTTTTTTACTTATGTGTGCCTGCGCCTTGCGCCTATATTGCATGTGACCCTGGTAATAAGAAATATCAGAAAGCATCCATGCGCGTATCATACGTTATAAACACATAAATGCAGTAATGAACATTACTTGGACAAAAATAAGATCAATGAAGCATATAAGCAATAAATTTGACCACGCTTTAATATGGAGAAGCCAGATTACTAGCTAGCAACGCAGCATCACCCACCTTCACCAAAACCTTATTCTTCCCCATTACTTTAACAACTTCACCAACATATGATCCAGGCTCCTGAAGAAGCTGCAGTTCTTCTCTGAGCATCCTCACTGTCAAATTACACAAATAAAAATGTCAGGGACCAAGACAACTATAGGAATATTAAAGTGAAGCAAAACAAAAACTACAATCTATTCATATCTTCCATGCTGAAATCTAGGAAAAGGTAAAATCAAATCCATGACACCTTGCCAATAGCATGGCCGCTCATTCCGTCCATGAAAGGAACTAGTTAAGCGTTTGAAATTTTCCTATACGATCCAAATTTCCTGTTTTTCTCCAAATCTTACAAATGATTATAAATTATTAGTGGTTTTATCGGTTTCAGACTGCTCTTGGAAACGGCAGTTGCATCTCCAATCTTAAAAAGGAAAAGAGAAAACAAAATCCACTGTGTTAAAACCAAGAAGAAGAGCTAGAATCGGGGTGAGCTTCTGGGTCAATCTTTCCAATTACATCCACGAAATATATAAATAAACAATTTTTCTTTTTCAGCATTAACAAGAACCAATTAGATTTAGGGTTAGGCTAGTTTAAGAATAGCAGAAGACGCACCCCTGGAATTCAGTTCGTTGCGCTGAGCCTCGAGTCGATTGAGGTTATGGGTCTTCTGGCGGACTAGAAGCTGGAGCTCATGGATGTGTTGGAGGTAGTATTGGCGTAGACCCTCCCCTTGCTTTGTCGGCTTCGCCGCCGAGCATCTCTCCTCCGGCACCGCCTCTGGTTGCCTGGATTCGACTCCTACCGTCGCCATTTGAACGCCTCGAGTTAGAGAGATGTTTGATTTGGGATCTCTCAAGGATGGGACTAATGATCTTTACGGGTCTAATCCTATGAACGTCAATGATATTTCATGTGCTATTTCTGCAGCTTTATATTTATGATTTCTTCTTTTTTTATGACTTGTGCAATGTGCAATACGCAATATCCTGTTAAATACGACACCGTTTGAATTTCTTTTTCCTTTTTTTCAGTTCAGTCAAATTGCACAAACACACTTAATATTTTTAGTGGGGATAAAATTCAAATAGAATAATTTTAAATAGTATAATATTTGAAGTCGGATTCGAATTTCTGTACTCAGATCCAAATTTAAATTTAAAGTTAAATTTAAAAATATTTTTGAAGAAAAATTTGAATAAAATTTTAAATTCCACCTTGAGTTCAAATAAATTTTTACAATATTGAAAATTGTAGAGTATTTTGAAAAAATAAAAGAATATATTAATTTGAATTTGGGTACTATATCTAATTATATTCTGGAATATTGAATTTCAAATTTTTATATTCGAATAATCTTTTAAAATTCTACCATTAATTTTAAAATTTTGATCAGACAAATTTAGGAATGGCAATGGACAACCCTGCCTGGCCCTATACTAGTCCATACCCATTTAGGTGTCCAAATAAATTTTCATTTTAATATAGGCATACTCAACCCAGGCCTGGCTCATTTACCCTTATTTTTTTTCCCAAAAAAAATTAAACTAATATATTTCATTTAAACTTGATTTGTTTTACAAATTAGCATAATACATTAATAAGAAAAAACAGTCAAACCATAAAAATGGATAATGATACATTATCAAAATATTGATTCAAATACACAATATACATCATAAATAAAATATACGACATCTAACAAGTAATTGTGAATAAAGTCAATAAAACAAGTATATTCACTCATTTATACTTTCATTCTTTTTTTTTCTTCTTTTTTTTTCTTGTGTAAATTGCAGTTTCTTCCTTTGAACTACCTTACAAGTAGCAATGTCTCCCGTTTTCTATCAAATTGTGCATATTGCACCAATATTTTTAATAATAACTTGTCAATAATCCAATACGTTAAAATCACTGTTAACTTTAACATTTTTTTTAAAATGGAAAAATTAATTAAAAAGACACAATTAACATTTTTAATTTATTAACTTAATTAAATTAAGCTGCAAAATTAAAAAAAGAATGCCAATCCTTTTATTCTTCACCAAAATCCTTTGCATTTCATTCTCCACACTTCTTCTGATCCATTTGGCTATGGAAGCTAAAGAATTGACAAAAACGGTTATTATTCAGAATATTCTTCTTGTTACTAATCAATTTGTGATGGTCTGAGATTTTATTTTATTATTATTATTTTTTTGCAGCTGGTTGTGAAGCACCGATATAAATACAAGTATTCGATACAATACATATCTGATATGGGGATTAACTAATTTCTAAATAACATGTTTAATTAAATAATATTAAATTATATGATATATATATATATATATATATATATATATATATATATATATAAAGTTATCCTACAAGCACAATTCATAACAAAAAATTGTCTAACAAGCAAAATCATTACATAAAAAGTTGCCAAACAAAGCATAATTCAATACATTGATTTTCTTTCTAATTGAAATTAAAAGAAAGTCAAAAAAAAAGGATCAAAGTCTTTGATATTTATCCAATACAAGTAAAGCAATGCCATCATTTGCATCACTAATAAACATTGTCTCCATATTCGGTTCATCAAGGGATAAGCTTGCAATCTCAAGGACCTCACCAACTTCAAGTGGATCAAATCGGTCACCACCAATATCCCACATCTTTGTCTCTCCTTTGTTGTAGCCTTCATCCTTCCCTGATAAGAGCCGAAGATTTGTATGCACATAAACTAAAATCTTTCGCTCTTTGAGAAGTTATTTTGTTTTTCTTCACCGATTGAATAAAGAAGTAAGTACTCCAATTCTTCTCACAATAAGATGAAGAACAAGGTTGTCCAAGAAGCTTCAAAGCTATATTTAAAGTAAAGATTTCGAAGATCCATGCACTAGCCACCACATTTTAAGATCCAAATCCTACCTATCTTGCAAAGAGTCAAAGCTTGCAAACACATCCATGCAGCCCGAGAATCTAGCAAGCTCAATGTTGACAAGCTTCCTCTCCTCAACAATTGGAAAGTATTTAACATAACACTTGTTCCTTTCAACATAAATTTTCACATCCTTATGTGGGGGGATCCTATTTGGAAATCCCTCAAGCCATTGTTTTCTATAATACTTATATTGCAAGACAAGTAGATAACAAAGTTTAACAATAAAAGAAATAAAAAAAAAGAAGAAAGACCAATGAAATTTACCTTGGATTCAAAGAATGGGCCAAACAATGAAGTGGTGTGGCAACTCTTTGTCTACCTAACAATAATTATAGCATACATCACATTGTAAAAGTCTAATATCTCATCTTCTTCCTTCTTTTTCTTACCTAAATATCACTGCCCTTACTTGCTCTATCATAGAATCCCACATGTCATACACCAAATGAATGGTATGTTTATAGGTATCACACAACCAAAGCATGTCGTAGATAGGGCCAATAAAAGAAAGGATGTAATCCACTTTATCCCACCGTAAATCATTCAAGATAATCTCTTTCACAGTTTGAGTTGTTCCTACATTGCCCTCCTTGTAAGCATTCCATTGATTGCTAATAACCATGCTTTAAAGACCATGCTTTGAAGATCATACTTTATGAATTTGAACCTCTTTAACATCACAATTGTTGATGGAAATCTTGTCAGCGACTTCAAGTAATTTTAAAGGAATAAAAAAATCATTACAGATAGCTAATCTCATAACATGATTTATTGTGAAGTCTTTGAGAATTTTGGCTGCATCATTAACCATAGTAATCCACCAACATTTCTTATAGACAATCTCATTTCTATCGGGATTCTTTGCTGCACATATATTCTTCAATGCAAGTTTTAGTGTTGCAACACAGAGAGTACAAAATATGTGAGAATAGTCAGCTTGAACAAGCATACCAGCTGCCTTACAAACTGGGGCATTATTAGCTATCATTTGGATTACTTTTTGAGGTCTAACATCCTTAATTACATTTAGTGATCAAACTATCAATGTAATATTTATCATTTTACTCCTTAAAGCATCAATATCACTAAAAAAGATAGGGCTTCCTTCAGAGGTAGCCATGAAATTAAACAAAGACCTTATTTGTGCATCCCCACCCATCCATAATAACTATTCTAAGCCTCTTCTCCCATCCATAAGCCCTTGAGTGGTTCCAACAACCTCTTAATATGAACTTTTTCTGAAACTAACAAGTTATATCTCAAAGAATAGTAACTAGGAAACACATAACCTAGAAATTGAGTTATTGGTAGCATATGAACATAGTAAGGATTTCTGGCAAAATGAAATGGCAAGTCAGCTAAATAAAACATCCTAGCAATGAAAGCATTAAGGTGATTCTTAGATTGAATTGCAAAAGATTGTTCCAAAGCACTCCCACCAGCATATTTTCTTTTTCTTTGCTTAAATATAGGGGCTGAAGGTATATTTGGATAGGTGAAAGAAAAATTAGAGTTAGCTAAAGGGACATGCTTAGGCTTATTTTTGTTCTCTGCCTTTTCTACCCTCTTTTGCATTTCAGCCCTATAGTTTAATATCTCCTTAAAGCATGCCTTAATTCTATAGGAACTACTTTGCAAAAGGTCTTATTACAAAAATGGCAAACCCAACATTTATTTCCTCCTTTTTCAACCTTTTTAGTAATTGTAACAAAGCCACAAAGCCCACAAAAGATTAATTAATCAGTGTTTTCAAATTAACTGGTAGGTGTGTGTGCACTAGAACAATCAATTGCATAAGCCGAACTAGAAGCCATAACTGCATAACAGAGAAATAAAAATTAGGAAAAAGAAAAGATGTATAACATTCTCATAGACAAATGCAAAATGACTATCTCATTGTATTTACATTTACAAATAACATGTTAGTAGTATGCCCTAAAGCCAATGACATGTGATGTTGTGACATATTATTTTATATACAATCTTATTCATATTATTAATAAATATAAGTGGCAAACATTATCATGTATAAGAGTTATTAATTAACCATCATGAGCCCAAAGAATTAAAGTAATGGAAATAAGCATCATAATGAGATCATGCTAATGAGATGTATTTCTTTTAAGCTTAATTCTTAAATGTTCATAATCATAGGATCACTAAGTATGGCATTAGTGAATCCGGATAGATTAGTACATATCTAGTTTGCTTAAAGAGTTGAGGGTGGCTGATCTCATAGTCACTTGTGTATGAGACACTAAGACAGATATGTAGGTGCTCATTAGAGAATGAGTTCACTGAACTGACTCAACTGAGAACACATAAATGGAGTTTCTCTACATGTCAATAGGTGGTTCTTATGTTACAATTGTGCGACTTGAGACATCATAGTTATCTTGTATGTACGTCATTATACTTTGATACTATTTCTAATTTTATTAATGAGTCACCTAAGAAGTAGTAATTGAGTATCACTTGCATATAGAGGTATATGAATGTACAATAAAGGATCTATCACTCTTAGTAGAAAAGAGAGAATGTCCTATGTGGTCTATAAAAGATTTAACTTAAAGTCTATGGCCATAGCAGGGTGAATATTAGAATATGAGTTTCTAATTTTCCCAATGAAGTTATAATCTTAAGATTAGATACATGTAATTAAATTTAGGGTTTGACATTATTTCCATACCCAAATAGATTTAATCGGGACATTGCGTGATAGAAGAATTGAATTGCATGGTAACTGTTAACAGAAAGGTTCAAAATGTTCACAGCCATATTCATACTATTATGGTAGTCATCATGTGCTGCTAGGCACCAATCTTGACTTGTAGGAAACCCTGATAATTAATTAATTAATTAATCTTAATTAAAGGGTGAATTAAAAAGAGTTTTAATTTAAATAATTGGAATGAGTTCTAATTTAATTGGTTAGGATCCAGTAATAAATATGTAAAAGTTACATGCCTACTGCCATCAATAGTTTGAACCTAAGGGGTCACACACAAAATGATGATATTCAACTAAGGAGAGTTTTGAGGCAATCATGTAATTATTATAGTTTGTTAGGCATTAGATTTAATTATGATTAAATCCTAATGTTAGCATAATCTCTAATATTTTAAGATTGTCTAATACATAAGGAGGTGGCTAGTCTTTATAAAATATAGGACTTAACAAACTAAAAAGAAACATAAGAGAAAAATAATTGTACGTACTGTACAGAGAGCCCAAAAATCTATCTGATGGATTTTAGGCTCATGAGAGTTTCTAAATTACAAGAGAGATTCGGTAACTTGTGTTAGCACACAAGGAATCTCTTGATAACCCTTTTCATCTTCAAGCATGAAGATCCTTAGTTAGATTTGTTCGTGTGGATACACTTAGAGACGGGACACCTGTGTCGTTGCTGTACTCTTGATAAATCAACGAAGGAGTGAACGCCGATCAGGAATACTACGAAAGAATTAAAAGCCTCGAAGGTACACAGTTCTCTACTTGTTTAATTGTTAAACTATAATTAGGATCTTTCATATAATCATAAGGTGATTTTGGGTTAAAGGAATCAAAATTTTAAATTCCGCTGCACATATGATTGCCATATTTTACACTGATTCCTAACATAACAAGTGTTAGAATATATTTAGTATTAAGTTATGTTGGGTGTTAAGTCCCACATTATTTAGATAAGTAAATCTTATGTAATTGCTTTATTATAAATTTAAAGGTTCTGGTGTAGTTTTGAAATTATCGAAGCTACTACTATTTCTTTCTCTATATTTATTTTACATGGGATCAAAGCGGGTTTGATCTAAACCCAAGTTTAATCTTAGGGCTGCCGTCTCTCTTTTTTGGCTGCAGCCCTAAATAGTTTTGAAGCTTTTGATACTATTAGTTTTGAAGTTTTTGTAGGTCTTTATGTTTGTTGGTTGTTTAGTCTTTTGACATAACCCCCATTCAAGATTGAAGAGTTTTTAACATTCCCTGCTCGTTATCACTAGTTCCGGAGTTGCCTTATCTTGGTTTCCGGCCAGAGAAGTTTTCGGCGGAAATTATTACCAATTTGACATTTTACGTTGGTTGTGAACTAATAATTCTGTTTGAGGCACATGTTGCTTGGGTCATTTTCTTTAAGGCACATGTTGTTTGTGCCGTTCTCATTCTCTAGGTACAGAGTGAGTCGAGTAAACTTTATGTAATTTTTTGTTATAGGGGAATGTTGAGAGATTCGATACTTGGATTATACTTATACAAGCTTGAGCATATATATGCTCTAGTTTGAGGGGAGTGTTAGAGTATATTTAGTATTAAGTTATGTTGGGTGTTAAGTTCCACATTGTTTAGATAAGTAAGTCTTATGTAATTGCTCTATTATAAATTTAAAGTGCTAGTGTAGTCTTGGACTTATCTAAGCTACTATTATTTCTTTCTCAATATTTATTTTACGACAAGGAATAAACCATTTGACATCAAGAAAAAAAACCACTACCACAAACATAAACATAGATCTAGCAAAAAAAAAAATGAACCCAGAAGATAGAGTCATTGAAGGAGGCAGAATATAAAATAAAAATAGAAGTCTAAAAGGTAGAGGCACAATTATAAGAGGAAACAAGAATTTGCAAAAGGAAACAAAAACCCATAAACTATATATCAAAGAAGGGACGGAAGAGAGAGATAAAGCCTGAGTAACTTACCTAAACCTTGAAAGTTAACAAAGGACTTCACTGCTTTAGAAATTAGAGGAGATGATAAAGGACTTCACTGCTTCAGCAATCAGAGGCTTTATAAGATAAAGGTAAACCCAAACCAGATGCTTCAGCTTCAACAAGATAACATCAAAGGATTTTGAGCTTCAGCTTCAACGAGAGCAAAGATGAGAGGATTTCCATTAAATCCCTAGGAGGTTCAGAGAAAAAGCATCAATTGAAAGAAAAAGAAAAGGAAATCACAAAGTCAAGATAAAAAGCAAACAAAAAATACATTTTCAAGAAAAAACACAATGCTTAAGTCAAAACGCAGTGTTTCGTGTTAGTCGTGTATAGGAGCCGTATCTAACCATTTTGAAGCCTATCCAGCTATATCCAGCCATTCTAAACCGTATATGACCTATGTCAATTTTTTATTAAAATAATTATAATTATGTTTTTAATACATATCCCAGCATATTAGGGTCGTATCCACATCAGATGTGAACTAGACACGGATACAACCCCTAGTTTACAATATCAGTGCTTCACAGACAATTAGGGATGGGAGTGCATTGAAGATGTTGTGTAGGTAAGCATTCAGTGCAGTTGAGATAAGGATGTTAGGGGTGTACATGCAAAGGTCATGGATCATTTTGTTCATTACAGCTTAGACCATGCTAGGTTAACCAATGTAAGATTTTATGGAATTGGATGCTAAAGTAGATTTGTGACGCAGGGAAATTTGCCATGTTGATGATTCTACAACTGTTTGCCTATGCATTCAATTTTTCAATTCAAAAATTCTTACAAGCATAGCGGAAGGTCTTAATCATGGCATGTATCACAACAATTCTATTGGTGCTTCATGTCGTTTTAGTTGGCTACTATTGAAGCTAGGTTGAGGGATATTTGAAGCAAAGCTCACACTCAATATATCATGGTTGCTAATTGTTGTTGGACAATTGTTGTTCATTTTCATTACCAAGTCAGATGGTGCTTGGAGTGGATTCTCATTGCTAGCTTTTGCAGACTTGTTTGGCTTTGTAAAGCTTTCTTTCGCTTCTGTTGTTATTGTGTCTTTTTAATTGTAATTTTTTTTTTCATTTTTAAAATTGACGGTGATTTTAACGGATTAAGTTATTTGCAAATTACTATTAAAAATATAAGTATAATGTGCTTAATTTGATAGAAAACTAGAGACATTACTACTCTTAAGGTAATTTAAGGGAAAAAGTGCAAATGACCCTTTTTTCCTTCTATCTTTTCTTAATTTGTTTCTAAATGAACACTTCTTATTATTGTGTCCATATTCTTAGCTTTTATTTATGCCTAGACAAATGAGATTAGGCACAATTTATATTATACATATATATACTAGTTATTTGTCATGTCATGATTTACTCTTGAATCATGTCAATATATATATTTCTTATTTATGTATTGATGTTAACTCTTAAATTGAGATGAGGGATATTCTTAAAAAGTTATTGCAATTTTATTAAGATGGAGAAAATTGAAAATCATATTAGGATATTACTAAAGAAAAAGAAAAAACAATCAATAGAATAATTAATATCGAGGTGTTTAGCTAGATGATATATGTCTTCGATTATTATGTTGGATACAATAAGATCATTCTGCCTATTAAGCACTGCCTCAATAATTTGCTTGGCATCACCCTACTGACCACCCTTTGCCCAAGGAACAAAGTTTTATTTCGAGGGACCGTTTCGACAAGCCCAGAAACGGAAACGATTCGGGAAACAATATGGGAACGGCATGGAAACACTAATTTTTTAGGAAACATATGAAAACATATAATAAAACACATATTATAGTAATTGTAAGTATCTAACATGAATAATTTAGTATATAGAGTACTAATAAATACATATCAAATTAAAAATAATAACACAAACATAGTAATTCAAGAAAGAAGAAGAATAAGCCATTTTTTATTTTTAGGCTGTAAAAATATAAACATGTAATCTAATTAAATTATACTAAAAATTTAAATAAATTAAATTGATAGGATAAAAAGATGATAATTGAAATTAAATAAAAAAAATTGAAATTATATAAATTACAATAGTTGCAAATTTAAATAAATTAAATTGATAGAAAAAATAATTTAAAAAAATGTATTTTTTAATTAAGTCATATTTACTGATGTTATAGAATAATGAATTTAAAAATTATTTTATAAATAATTCATGCCTACTAATGTTCTAAGTTAATGACCATATATAAATAATTTATATTTATTATTTTTTTCACTATTTTAAAAATCAAACTAACTTTAAAATAAAAACCTGATTATTTATGCTATCTATAAATAAATACTAATAATTGAAATTTTAAATAAATTATATAATAAAAAAATAGATAATAATTGAAATTTAAAAAAAAAATCTTATTAATTCATATTTACTAATGTTACAGGTTAATGACATAAAAATTATTTTCTAACTTATTCATATTTACTAATATTCTAAGTTAATAAACATATATAAACAAATATTTATTAATTTTTTTCACTATTTCAACGATTAAACTAACTTTAAAATAAAAAGCCCAATATATATATTTTGATATATATATATGAATTTATTATCAAAACAAGGAAAAGAAAAAAAAATTAAAAAAAAATTGATTAACAAATTTTAAGCCAAACCTAGCCCAATGTACTAATTACAAAAAAAAAAAAACAAAAAAAAAAACAAAAAAAAAAAAAAACAAAAAAAAAAAAAAACACTTACGTAGTGTTGCACCTTTCTCTCTTAATCTCTGCCTCTTTTCTCTCTGGTCTCTGTCTCTTGTCTCCAGCAACGCCTCTGCAATTGGACTCTGCAACTGGAAGTCTAGAGCTCTGCAACTCTTTCTTCTTCAACTTCGTCTCCAACAGTCCAAACTTCACACCCGATCAACTCCAGCTCCTGCAAGAGAATTGCCTCTCTCATTCTACAGATCTGTAATTTTGAAATTTTGTTACTTTTGTGTGGATCCGTTTCGATTGAAAACGGTGGAATTGGCTCTGTTTTCACCGAAACTACAAACTTTTGTTTATGTATATGTGATTCGTTCCATGTGTGTGGAAACTGAATTGATTCGCCCGAAACGGGCGAATCGACACAAAATTTTGTTCCTTGCCTCTGCTATGATTCCTACGTTTCCATAATTTAAGTTTCCCTTAAAGCAAGGGCTTCAAGTAAGAAAGGATAAGTTATACCACTCCATATCCTCCCATATGCCTTCAAAATGCAACCTTCGTTATTTCTCGCAACAAAGCCCTTGCTTCCCAAGTTTGCTGATCTATTAACCCTTGTATCAAAATTGATTTTTCTGGGGATGGAATCTACCACCTATCACTCGAACTACTTGGCTGCCTATGAGAATGGATTGCGTGACCTTGATTTGAATAATGAACATTCTTGAACTCTTTTAAATCTTATAAAACTTTATTAGCCACCTCAGTCTCAGAATATCAGATTATTAAAAAAACTTATCATTGTGTGCTTTCCAAATGTGCCAAAGACAGTGACAGAATAAGTCTAATGAGAAATGCGTAGGCACAATAACACCTTGATGTAATTGATTCTACCATTGCCCAAAGCTTACCGTTTGAGAAAAATTGAGGATTGACTCCGGAGAAATATGTTTCCAGATTTGCAAAGAAAACTTGTAACCTAGAAACAAAAGTTGCAACTTGCAAACTAAATGGCTTTCTGTTTCTGGCTCAGCAACACAAAAAATACATGTATCATCCATGTTACTGATTCTTGAATGTAAATTACTCCTCACTGCAAGACTTTCATATAATAAACCCCAAGTAAACACCTTCAACTTATAAGGAATTGCCCTATTCCAAACTGATCTCTTATCCATAGCAGGAACCATGGTAGGGATGGTGGTACTATCTAGAACTTGGTAACCCAAGGAAACAATATAAATGCATCGTGGAGTAAAATGCCATATTAGTTTATCTTCACTTCCAATAACTGACAAAAGAATATTTAGAATGCAACAGTTGTTTGTTCATCAAATAGCTCAACAAACAGGGGGGCTACCACTCTTTGGAACTATTATTAATTAATTGACATACCCTTATTAGTGTTAACATACTCTTTAAACTAAATCTTGGTAAGTTATGGTCTTGGAATCCAAACATCCTCAGTAATGTTAATTGACTTACCATTAGCAAACTTTCATCCAACTCCCAATTTAATAACATCACGTCTAGCAAGCAAACTTCTCCACCCCCACGAAGTATTAGACCCTTTTGTTGCCTTAAGGAAGGATGTGAATGGGAAATATCTACCCTTCAAAACCCTAAATAACATATTGTTTTCCCACTTAGCTAACCTCCAGTATTGTTTCCCTAGCATGGCAAGATTGAGTTTTTCCAAATCCTTAAAGCTTAACATACTATTTTTCTTTGGTTTGCACATAGTTTTCCAGCTAATCCAGTGTAGTTTTATCTCCCCATTGATTTACACCCACCAAAAGTTTGAGATCATGTGGTTGATCTCTTTGCATAAGTAAATAGGAAATTTAAAACATGACATAATGTCAATAGGCATTGTTGTAGCAATAGCTTTAATAAGCACTTCTTTACCGATGGGGGATAAACATTTAGCTTTCCAACCTTGAAGTTTTTTGGCAACCTACTCTTTAATGTCCCTGAATGTTTCTTTATTTGATTATTCACCAAGGTGGCAGGCTAAGGTACTTGTCTTGTCTTCCGATGTTAGAAATCCTCAAAGTAAAAGCAAGAGATGTCTGAATATGAATTGGAGTGTTGCCACTAAAAAATATCGATGATTTTTGAACATTGATAGATTGGCCATTGATTGCTTCATATACTAAAAGAATACTGAGAATTTCATTGCACTCCTTCTGATCAGCTCAACAAAAAAAGATGGAATCATCCTCAAATAAAAGATGATTGATTGATAGACACCTTCCTGTCACCTGTAAATCATGAATGCGTTGTGATGCCTCCACTTCATTAGGTAAAATGGAAAGCCCTTATACATAAAGTAGAAATAAATATAGGGAAAGAGGGTCTCCTTGTCTGAGCCTTATGGTTAGTTTTAAAAAACCATGAGTTTCACCTAAGAATAAAATAGAATATGTGACAATCGATACGAGTTCCATAATCAAATTAATCCATCGAGGATGAAAGCCAAGTTTCTTTAACATGCCTTCGAAGACGCCCATTCTATTCAGTTATAGGCTTTGTTCATATCAATTTTAATTGTCATGGAGCACTTATGAGATCGATTAAAATGCAGCTCTTTTGATTTCATTCTGTGTCCGTTGGTTTAAGGAGGCTTCAGTTCACAGAGGCATTAACTCGTTTAGAAACATGTTGGAGGATTTTCTCTTGTTTGTTTATTCTATGAGACTTAAAGAGTGTTGAAAAATAGTCTAGTGCCACCCCAGTAGTGTTGCTTCTATTAATTTGCAAGTTACCTTGATCATCACCCAGGACTGCAATGTTGTTAATATGCCTCTGTTGGACTACTTTTGTATAGAAAAACTTCGTATTGCGGTCACCTAATCTCAACCAATTAACCCTTGATTTTTGGTTCCAACATTCTTTTTCCTTAGCCCAGTGCTTTGTTAGTTCCTTCTTTATACAACAATATTATCTCTGTCAAACCAAGTTTGGTTGTCTTTGAGAGCTACAATTTGACTTTGTAACCTCAGAATATGACTTTTAGAACTAAAAGTCCCCTGATTTTCTCCATGACACAAGTTCATGTCTTATCTTTTTCAACTTGGTGAAGATTTTGAAGTGTTCGGTTCCTTGTACCTCTACTTGCCATGTTGTAGCAACAATATTGCATACGTCATTTAAGTCAGTCTATCTTGCGTCAATCTGAATTTAGCTTATGATTAGAGAGTACCTTCCAAGGAGTGAGGATGATGGGACTGTGATCCAACCCTAGCTCATCAAGTTGGGTCACCTATCCATGTTCATACTGAGCAAACTAGTCATTTGATACAAGGAACCTATGCCAGCCTTTCTTGTATATTTCCATCATCATGCCACCTATTATTCCAAGTAAAATGATACCCTTAAAAAGGTAACTCAAGAAGCCTACAATTATCAATGAATCTTTAGAAGTTATGACGAGGTTGTAATAGTTGAGGATGCCTCCTTCCCGTACAAACTGAGTAAAGCAGTCAATTGATACAAGGAACCTGCCCACCTTTCTTGTGATATAACCCTAGCTCTTCAAGGTGGGTCACCTATGCATATATATATTGAGTAAACTAATCAACTGATACAAGGAACTTGTCCAGCCTTTCTTGTATACTTCTATCACCATGCCATCTATTATTCTGAGTCATCTGCAGTTATCAATAAATCTCTAGAAGGTATGACGAGGCTGTAGTAGTTGAGGATGTCCCCCACCCTGTTTTTTGGCATCATTGAGAATCACATTAAAATCAGCAAATATCATAAGCTTCAAACACGAAGAATTGCATATATTGAGTAGCACTTGAAACTGAGCATCCCTGGCAGTTACCATCACAACTTAGATAAACTGATGTTACATCCTATTTTTTGGAGTCACATTAGCATAGATGAATAATTGGTTACTCTGCACAACTACAAAATAATCCTTCTACCTCAACTATAAAATAATTAACTAGGCCACAATGTGTTGCAAATTTTATTGCTCTATCCTTGTTTGCTTTTATTTCTGATAGACAAATCAATGATAGGGAATAGGAATGCATGAATTGAGGGGGTCCCCAAACCTTACACATTCCAAAACATTATGTCCATTAATCAGCCTAAGGCTAGATGAGGGTAGCCTCCCTGTTTTCAGAAATTTCATTCGTAGTTTTGGTGGAACAATGTTTCTTAAAACCCTTTTTGAATTATACTGAAGTTCTTCTTTTCTGAGACTGAAGGAACAATAGGATGAGGTTGTAACACAAGGGGTATCTCATGGGCTAGTTGCTTAAGTTTTGGCTTTTTCTTATTTTCCCTTTCATCCGAGCCCATACTAAAAGTAGCACCCTCATTATGAATTTCTTGATTATTAGTCATCACAATATCACATGCTTTAACTTCTCTTTGTCACTTAGTACTACCCTCTTCAATCACAATAATGTATGAGTCATTCAATTGCTTCAAGTTTGAATATGTGGGATTAACCTATTTATTGCCTTCTGTTACACCTTTTGAAATTCTATTTTTGGGATCCAGTGCATTGATGGAATGATTTGAGCCATGTGAAATTGTTTTTGTAGCATTATCACGTGATTCCTAGGACCAATCATTGCTTCCAGACAGTTGCATAAATGTCTTTTTGTTATTATCACCATATGGCCTCGTCTTTACTATGGACAACAAAGGCAGAAAGGTTGCATATCATCATATAGCCCCATTTTTTGACATCACCGACCAGACCCAATTACAAAAAGAAAAGAAAAAAAATCCAACCAAATACATTATCTTATTTTTCAGTTTGGGTTGGTCGTAGGTAGATTTGGTCAAGTTTGTGGTAATTCTTCAGCCTTTCGAATTACATGCTCACCCCTACCCCTTGTTATGCGTTGTTTTCACAATAACATAAGCTTTATTATAACATTTTTAAAGTATAAATCCAACTTATTTATTTATTTTTATACATGCTTGGGTCAAAAATAAATCAATCCTATATATTATTATTTTAGGACTAAATTATACTTTCTGTCTTTACAGTTTAGCCGAAAAGTCACTTTAGTTCTTATGTTTAAAAAGTCAAAATGCCATCCTATAATTTTAAAAACTATGCAATGCGATCCAGTCATCACGTTATATCCATTTAAACTTAATGGGGGTGACTGTGTATAACATAACTAAACAAAATTTGACGTAGCATAATACATGGCCAAAAAAAGTATTAGTGAGTGCCATTGTTTTTTGTACAAAAAATATAGATGAAAATCTGAATTTTTATATTATTAAAATAAAAAAAGATAAAAAGTAAGCAAGCTGGCCATGGGGTTTGTGTTGGATTTTCTGTCATGGCTGCATATGAATTTTACTTTGTAGGTGCTGTTGTTGGAGGATGGAGATACATCATAAAAGATATTTTCAGTGGCAATTTCGCTTGACCACAGCAAGAAATCCCAAAAATTGTTGTGTGAAGAATGAGAATAGTTCTTCATGGTTAGGATTTTAGTTGGACTAGGAAACCAGGGGGGAAACTGCATAAAGGTGTTAATTTTCAAACATAAAACTTAAATAGGAAGTTTTAAAAAATTATTGCTTGAAAGAGGTATTTTTAAAAACAAAGGTTCAACCCCCGATTTTTGCGCCACCTTAGATGTTCAGCATATTGTTTCATGGCTATTTTTAAAAACAGGGGTTCAACCCCCAATTTTTGTGTCATCTCAGATGTTCAACATATTATGCATACTGCCATACATTGCCACTCAAGCATAAAACAGAGTGTTGAACAACTGACTTTTATTCAAGCTTAAACCCTTAGCCAAATACCCAGCTTTGCTAAATCCATCCCATTCATTGATTTAACTAATATCCATTAAAAATGTAATAGGCCCATAACATTGTAATACACACATTACATGCTTACTCTCATATTTGGAAAGAGCTACATTTAACTCTTATCTACCAACAAATAGCTCCACACTATAGAAAGTAGGAAAATGAAGAAGGAAAAAGAAATAGCATTGGATGCTAATGCTATGCACTCCAACGACTACTTTTCTCAACACAAAAAAAATAAAAAATAAAATAATAATAATAATACAAAGGGGAAAAAAATGCATTAATTTTTTAAGGAAGAAAGTGTTTAAGCCCACAATGTTTACTTTTTTGTTATTATGGGACTAGAATGTAGCTTTCTTTTATGGCATTAAAAGTGCTTAAAAAATTGCTTATTTATCTCTTTGAGGAAGGAAGGCCTTGTTTGTGCAAGTTAGGCTTGTTCTGTACTTGTATTAGGAGAAGTAGTTGAGGCAAGAGGTGTAAATGGCTTTTGGAGACCCATTGCTTGGGATGACATCTCTAGAAAATAGAATTCTTTCTATTGAAAGTGTTGTTAGTTTCACAGAATTTTGACCCTTAATAGGTCATCTAATAATATTCCAATTTGCACCCCATAAATGATTCATCTAGTCACTCAATTGACCTTGCATGTCAGCACCAAATACAAGAACCAATTTAGTTTTGTTCTAATTACATATAAGTTTGATCAATTGGTTTTGGTTGGGAGCATCCTAAAGAGCAAGTTGAAAAGAAGAAAAGAGTAGCCAACTAGCCAAGAAGTGCTATCTCTATTTTCTGCTGAGAAAATTATTAGCGCCACTAAGAACATAATTATGATAAATAAAAAGGTGTGCATTATTTTATTTATTAAAATAAGAGAGCATATGAGATTTAAATATTAAGGAATGCCTACTCCAAATTGAGATAAAAACTATAAGTCAAGGATGAGAGTACTATTTAATAGAACAAATGAAGTTTTTTTTTTTTAAAAAAATAAATAAAAATTAAATGCATATCAGTGCCACACTTTTCAAATGCAACCCACTAGCTCTTGTACTTTTTTTATAATAGAAAGTAGACATAAACTAAAACTAAATCTAGCTAACTATCAACTAATATTCTAGGTGAACAAAACCTAGGTGTTAAATACTTGATTTTGGATTTGACTAAAAACTGGGTGTTGAATACATGGTTTTAGTCCAGCCGAAGCCTAAGTGGCAATTCTTATGAGAGATAATATGACATGGCAGAAAAAGGAGATGTAAATACGGATTTTGAGTATGTAAAATAAATGACAAGAAACATATACAAAATAAAATTTGTTTCAATTTATATCAGTGAATAGGGTACAATATTTGTATTGATATTGTTTATAATAGAAAGAATAATTCCTCTGATTTGATATCCTTGAAAGTTTATTTGATTCAAGGGCTTGAAAACTTTATCCTTAATGAAATGATGTTGATTCTTTTAAACGACAACAACAAATGCTTAAGGCTAAATCTGGTACAAAGAACAGTCTTTGACTTGTTGTTCTTGTGAAATCACCAGTTGACTTGGGATGAATTGTTGGGGCTTCATGGGCTTCGAGCTTGGTCACGAAGTTAATTTCATATATGAGGGCTTGTGGAGCTTGATCTCGAACAAGTTGATTTTGATCATGTACTAGATTTAAATTTGTAAGCTTTGTGCTAGTATAAAGATGTTACTTTGATGAATGGTTGAATACTCAGATCTTCAATGACTAGGAAAAACTCTTGTTGTTGAAAGCTAGAGGTTCTGCATGGTCCTGGGACTTAAGTTTTGCAAAGCTCTAATATTTCTTTTTTCTTTTTCTTTTTTATCTTATTCTCCTCCTCCAAATGGTGGGTGAGCCCTCTATTTATAGAGTTTTAAAGAGAGCTCAATGCCATATAAAGTCTTATTAGAAGTGTCATGCTTTTTTAGAATATTTATTTTCTCTTTTCATAATAGATATTGTTAGTAGTATGCCCTACAAGCCAATGATATTAGATGTCTATGGTATATTACTTATAAATACAATCTTATTCATTTATTAATAAAATGAATTTGTTTCATTATTATATGGTATTATTATTTATCATGTACTTTAATTGCTAGTTAATTCTTTAGTATGAACATGATAAATCTTATAGAATATAAGCAATGAAAATAAGAACCATGATGTGATCATGCTTATGAGATATATTTTCTTAAGCTTTGTTCTTAAATATTTCTAATCATAGGATCATTAATAATGAAAATTAATGATCCGGTTAGATTAGTACATGTAATATTAGCTCAAATGTTGAGGGTGATCGATCTCATGATTACTTGTGTAGTTGACACTATAATAAACATGTAGGTGCTTGCTAGAGAACAAGTACACTGAATTGACCGATCATAGAATCATATGGACTTTTATATAGTTGTCAATGAGTGTTCTTCAGTTGTAGTGGTGCCAATAATCTTCAGACCTGAGGCATCATAGATACCTTGTACATAGGTTATCATGCTTTGATACTATTTAAGTATAATTCACTATGGGTTATACAGAAATAAATGTTAGGTATGACTATCTATGTAAGAAAGTATATGAGTGTATAATAAGGGATCTATCACTCTCAGTAAAGAGAGAGAATGTTCTATATTTTCTAATTAAGACATAATTCTGAAAGTCCCTGGCCAAGGTAGTGTGAAACTAGATTAGAGAATTTAAGTTTTACCACATGAGTTGTGACTTATAAATAGATACATCAGATTAAACAATTTAGGGTTTGACATTAATACATACTCTAAGTTTAATCAGGAACATTAAATGATGGAAAGATTGAATTGTATGGTAGCTAACAATAGAAAGGTTTACAAATATATTTATATTATCTGGGTAGTCATCACATGCTGCTAGTCATCTCATTAATTGTTAAATCAAAATTAGTTTTGATTTAAATTAATTAGATGTGGATCTAATTGAAAAATACATTAAATTAATGTGGCCTACTGTTAGTTTAATATGAACCTAAGGGGTCACACACAAAAAGATACAATTTGATTAAGAGAAGTTTTGAGCTTTTATATAATTATAGACAAATGATATTTGAAATTTAAAATAGGATTAACTTTGTTAAGATTTTCCTATTTTATCTAAAAGTCTCTAACAGATAAGATCTAATCTTATCATTTAGAGTTCAGTTATATTATACTTAAATAAGGTTAGACCTTATAAGTATCGTACGTAACTTTTATTCAGATATCATAGAGAACCAAAATTCTCAGCAGAGAATTATTGGCAAACTGAGTGTTTGTGAGAAGTGAGAACATATTATCACTTGTGCTAGCACACAAGGAGATTTTTGGCAGCCAACACATAGCTCTTGATCAAGTCATTCGGTGTGGATACACTTAGAGGTTGTACACCCTGTACAACTTATGGATCAAAAGTTAAGATCGTCCTAATCGCTTCAAGAGGTAATATTCTATTTATAAGATTAATAGAAAAACACTGGTTCATAAACAATAGAGATTATCCTAAAAATTTGGTTATGCCGAAATTTTTTTAAAATTTCGCTGTGCCCAGTATAATCAAAATCCCTACAGATATATGATGAGATTTTGTTGGCCACGAATTGTCTACATGTAATTGACATGTAAATTATTTGAAACATGTGACATCTTGTGATTTGTATACCTTGTAAGTGTCACATGTTAATTTATAATAGGAGTAGTTTTTTGCCTCCTACAAATGTCCACTCAAGACTTGGTTCATGTGCACGAATATTCGAGGCTTGATTCCTTTAAGGATGTGTAAAAGCTCCCCATGCATGCCTTATGTGCATATTTCAATTGCAGAGATTTCTGATACTCACTCTTTGCAATATAAGCTTAGTGCTCACCACTGGTTGATATAGTCAAATACATACTCATCACTCCATTGTTTAGTGTTGGTGAGCTCCATCAAGGTGACCGTACATTGAGTACTGTAGAATCAGTTGAGAAAATCTCTTTCAAGTTGCTCCCAATTGTTAATTAACTCAAGCTTCAACTTAGTGTACATCGAACAAATTGTTTAACAAGAATATCTCCCCAAGCCCTAGCATTTTCACAAGTCTTAACAAAATGTGTAATGTGTTGTTTAGGCTTCCATTTCCATCAAACTGGTTGAACTTTGGAGGTTGATACCAAGAGGCATTTTTATGTTATCAATCAATTTCGTGTATGGCTTTGAGTGCAAAAGAGAATTTTGTGAACATCCTACATATTATGCTCAGATGGTGTAGGTGATCCTGTCCTACAACTGCTGTATCGAGAGCATTGTAATGGAAATGGAAAGTCGTTGAGAAACTTCAAGCTCTTCTTTCTTTTTTCTTTTGTCCATGACGACAACATTTAAAGTCCAACCAAGAATGTAAATTGGTTGTTGACTGTGCTCAACACTATTTTGCATCTACAACTTATGTATGAGATTAGCAATCTCAAAGTCTTTGTCGTCAATAATTTTGGCGAGGTGCACGATCTTCTTCTCCAATTCTAGTATTTTATCTTCCCTGGTCGAAACTTTAATCAACATGACAGGCATGACAGGCATGACATCAATACACAAGAATATATCTATTGTGGAAAAAATCAATTCGCCATCCAAACTTGTAAGTGACACCTCAGAGATGGTAGAAACATGAGAATCTTCCTTAGAGCATGGAGTCTTGCCCCTAAATAATTTGAAATTCTCTAAGAAAGATAAATCTATGTCATTGACAATATAGTCTACTTTTCCACAGGCATGGATATCAGGTATGATGAAAGGTCTAGCCCTGACTTGATTTATTGATTGAAGAAGTTGTTAATTGATTGACTTCAACCACTTTTGTGTGATCGGTCTATTATATATGATCTTGCTGGTGGAATCAACATGAATGGCAAAGGAGGTGACAACTTTGGCAGTGACACCGATATCATTGTTGTCTTGCTCCCTCGTGATGGCCATGAGATCGGATGATGTTGATATCGAGATCTTTTTCGAAGGAGAAATAGATGAGAGACAAAGTTATCCCACCGAGCGTGCCAAATTTGTAAACACTGATTTCGAGCTTGTAAATTAAATGACAAAAAACGTGTACAATATAAAATTTGTATTAACTTATATCAGTGAATAGGATATAATCTCTATATTGATATTGTTTACAGTAGAAAGGACAATTCTTTTGTTTCAATCTCAATGAAAGTTTATTTGATTCGAGAGCTTGAAAGCTTGATCCCGAATGAAATGATGTTGATTCTTTAAAATGGCGATTTGGATTGTCATTGAGGATGTAGTTGACCTATTCTCACAAGTATGTGTCTTGATCGCGACAGTTAAATGCTTGAGGCTCAATCCAACTATACAAAGAACTAGTATTTGACTTGTTCTTTTGAAATCACCAGCTAATTCGGGATGAATTGTTAAGGCTTCATCAGCTTTAAGCTTGGTCACGGAGTTGATTTCTTATATGAGGACTCGTGGAGCTTGATCTTGAACAAGTTGATTTTGATCACGAATTGGATTTAAATCTCTAAGCTTTGTGCTTACGATCCTTTGATGAACGGTTGAATGCTCAGATCTTCAATGATTAGGGAAAGCTCTTGTTGTTGAAGGCTAAAGGTTCTACAATGTCCTAGGACTTAAGTTTTGCAGAGTTCTGATTGTAATTTATTTTTTGTTCTTGTTCTCCTCTCCAAATAGTGGGTGAGCCTTCTATTTATAGAATTTTGAGTAGAGCTCAATGTTACATGGCAAAGTCTTATTGGTTGTGTCATGCCTTTATTTGAAAATATTTATTTTATTTTTGTCATAATAGATACATGACAAAATTTTATTTACCATGAATTGTCTACATGTAATTGACATGTAAATTATTTTAAAACATGTGACATCTTATGATTTGTATTTTTGATGTCTTGGAAGTCGCCACGTGTCAATTTAAGATAGGAGTAATTTTTCTTCTCCTACAAGAGGGTTTGTAAGGGATTTAGAAGAGTTTGTAAATGGATGACTTTTCTACTGGTGTGGTGGATTGATGATTCACCATGCTATATGACGAGGAGAAAGAATCTTTGTAAATTCAAAGAAGGAAGATGTAATGATGATGAAGAAATTTTTGACAATTTTTCTTTTTAAGTTTCTCTGTTATTTTAATATATGTTTTTAGTATATTTTCTAATTTTAATTTTTAAAAAACTTATTTAATTATTTTACACATATTACATGGTATTTTCTATTCGTCTATAATGATATCTAGATAAGCCATGGATGTATGATATTATTTATCACGTCATCTTCTATTAAGTTAAATTTGACAAGAAGTGACGAAAATAATCACGTTGCATAGTTTTTGAAACTATAAGATTATATTTTAACCTTTTGTAATATATGGACGAAACTGAATTTTCAATTTAGGTATAAGTACTAAAAATATAATAAGCCTTATTTTAAACTTATCATTGCTCAAACTGAATTTTATTTTTTTATTCCTAAAAAAAATGTCTTGTTGGTTAAATTAACAAATAATTCATGCTTCATCTTGAATTTCAATAACTTTATATTTATTTTTATCTCTTCAAATCATTAGACTAAAGCCTCTAACAACACAACATAATTTTTGCTTGGTAAGGAAACATAAAATTTTTGGTAAGAAAACTTTTATTTTTTTATTTTTTATTGTTAGTTTGTTATGAAAGAATGTCAATTGCATTCCATAAAATGATATGTATTTAGCCACAAAATATTTATTTTATTTCAGTAATTTAATCTTATAAAAATATAAATTCTCAAACATAAAAGTAAAATTTCTCGTTTAATTCAGTCAAATGAGAAATATGTATTTCTATCGCATAAAATAAATAATTATATAAAAATTTGTAGATAAATAAAATAATATAAATATAAATAAATAACTTAATTAATAATTATATTTAACAAACTAGCCTTATTGACAAAATCCAAGTAAAAATTTTTATTTTATTTTTCTTTCTTTTCATTTTCCCCCAAACCCTCTGAAAGTTCACCCTATAAAAGAGTAGATCCATTGTCAACATTTCCTTGCGCCTAGCCCTTCGCCAAGCTCTGTTCTCTCTTCTTACCCTTTTCATTTTTTTTCCTTTTTTAGGTTTTCCATTTTGTTTCCTTCTTCCTCTTTTCTTCTTTTTAGATCTGGTTTTGTCAGAGGCTGAAACTTTCAGAGGGTTAGGAGGTGTGGATTCACTCAAATAATCCGGCATAAGAATTTTCATTGGATTAGCGATTCCCACCTGTGTTTAAAAATACCGCCATTTCTTGCATTAATCTGTTTTTTATATAGAATTTCTGTCACAAACAACTCCATTTCTCAGTCTTACAAGTCATCGTCGTCCCTGATTTTGTTTGTTGTGTAATTTTGTTTGAATTTAGAGTTTCTGGAAGTATTCCCAGTTATATAGATCACAAAGTGGAAATAGCTGTGAAAAAGGTAGTTTTTTTCCCCCCATAAATTACTTAGCTTGAAGCTGTAAGGAATGGATAAGAAAAAGGTGGCGGTTCCGCTGGTGTGCCACGGTCATTCCCGGCCTGTAGTGGATCTGTTTTACAGCCCGGTTACGCCTGATGGATTCTTTCTCATCAGCGCAAGCAAGGGTATGTATTTGTATTGGACTAGTCTTTTTTTTTTTGGTGGATTTTGTATATTAGTTGATTTTTATATCAGTTACATGTTTGGTACTTCTGATTATAAATTTGGGTTCTTATAATTTGATAGCATTGTTTAGATTTGATTGGTAGAATTACCTCAGGTGGTGAGTTGGAACCATTTCCTTGATTGATGTGGTTAGTGCCCGTTGTTTGATTTAGCTAAAATTAGCTAGGATTGTTTTGATTTTATTATTTTCTTCATAAGGTAAATCAATGAACGATGTTTGTCAGGAGTTAAGAAGTACTGACGCTGAGAGAATGATAACTATAAAAAGTTATAAAGAAAAAAATATTGCAGTTGTGACATTATACAACTGCTGCACATGATATCACTTTAATTAATTCATATTATTAATAAACACTTTCAATTGATTATAAAAGGTTTAATTGTTGGTTCAGATTCTAGTCCTATGCTCAGAAATGGAGAGACTGGAGATTGGATTGGAACATTTGAGGGCCATAAGGGTGCAGTATGGAGCTGCTGCTTGGATACTAATGCCTTACGTGCTGCAACTGGTTCTGCTGATTTCTCGGCGTATGCAGTTAACATTTCTTTTTTCTCCTTTCGACTGTTTGTTTTAGCTCATAGCAAGATTGATTGAAGGAAAGCTGTCCATTAAATTTATATGGAGTATTTTAGGAACATAATTGTTTATGATATTATGTTATGGTATCAAATATTCAAATCAGAATATAATTGTGATTTTGTAAGATCTTCAATTCACTTTCTGTCTCTAATGGTATGGCTGGTAGACCTTATTTCCCAAGTGGACACTAACAATTTGTTTTATTTCCCAGTCAATGTCTTGCTTTGGAAAACAGTAAATGTTGAAATGTATTTACCAAATCACGTGGACATGTGTTACATGCTGTTTTGATGATTGTTTCATCCGATTTGTTTCTCCCTTCTATGCATATAATTCTGAACTCGTGCACACTCTGTCAGCGTGCAAGTGCATATATTTATACTTTGTATTTTGCATCTCAATTGAAGAAGCCTTTTTCCAATATTAGGTCACACATTGGTATTTCCATCTAGAACTAGATTATTCCTATATAAATTTATAATTATGGGTAGGGTCATATTATGCTGTGTCTGAAGAAGACCACAAGTTGTCAGGATGTTATTTTGTAAAAGCAGCTGTTGGCTGCTAGATTTCTATCTACCTGTTTTTGGGCCTTATTTGTTGTTATTTTTCAAGTTTCAGAACATTGGCATACAGTTTACGCCTTTTACCTCTTATAAATTTTTTTGGTGACCAAATAGATTATGGGCTGCACTTATTTTTCTACTTTTGGTTCAATGTTAATTGTTTCATTCAGTCAACTGTAGTGCATCAGCTATAGAATGGATTTCACTCATTGAAAGAGATCGGTAGTTGGATAACATCCTTCCCCCCTTTCCCAATAATAAAGTCCAGGTTGTGACCAGTAGCACAAAGTCTATCACAATATGCTAAAGGAGATATTGACTGATCATTTTCATGGGCTATATGTTCAGGAAAGTCTGGGATGCATTAACAGGAGATGTATTGCACTCATTTGAACATAAACACATTGTTCGAGCATGTACTTTTTCTGAGGTAGATCTCTTATTACTACATTCTTATTATCTATGTCCTTACTATGTTTGTTGTTGAGAATATAGAAAAATAAATGTCATGTAAGTTTGAGAAGCAAATATGTGCATGCAGACAAAACTGGAAGGTGAAAATAAATAAAAAATATAATATCTTTGTCAGACACAGACAATCTTCTAAATTTGTAGAAGACAGTGAGGCCTAATGTGGCTCACCTTAACATTTCTTTCCATTTTCTATATACTTGTCCTAATTCAGTTTCCAAGCTACATGCAATGCATTGCATATTTTCCCAAAGTTTGTTTCTTGTGTCCTCAGTGTATTTACTTTAATCAGTAGTTTTATCTGTCCTCCATTATGGAAGGTTGGATTCCTTTCCCCTGTTGATAGGGCATATAGTTTAATCTCTTTGACTAAAATGAATTGGCATAAAATTGGTGGATGGTGTATATTGACACTCAATTGTTTTGGCATCCCTGTTTCTTCTCTACTGCTAACTGTCCATCTACATTGATGTTTATATAATGTGGGAACAGGATACACACCTTTTGCTTACTGGAGGAATGGAGAAGGTTCTCCGTATCTTTGATTTGAATCGTCCTGATGCACCTCCCAGAGAAGTGGATAAATCCCCTGGTTCAGTCAGAACTGTTGCATGGCTTCATAGTGACCAGACAATATTAAGTTCTTGTACTGATATGGGTGGTGTCAGGTACGTGTCATACAAAATAATGTGATGAAGATGCTAAAGTTACACTACCTTGTAAATCTGCTTTCTTGCTCTTTTTATATTCTCAGGATTTGCATTGGGTGCTATATTAGGCTGAATATTGCTGACTGTGGTAGTTAACATACAGGTTATGGGATGTAAGAAGTGGAAATATAGTCCAAACACTTGAAACCAAGTCATCTGTGACAAGTGCTGAAGTGAGCCAGGATGGTCGTTATATCATAACTGCTGATGGGTCGTCTGTTAAGTTTTGGGATGCAAATTAGTAAGTTCTGAGCTAAGGTGCTTATTATCCTTTTCCCAGAAACTCAACTTGCATGGGTTATAATATTTCATTTCTTTTACAGTCATGGGTTGGTCAAGAGCTATGATATGCCCTGCACTGTAGAATCTGCTTCATTGGAACCAAAGTATGGGGATAAGTTCATTGCTGGGGGAGAAGATATGTGGGTGCATGTATTTGATTTTCATACTGGCGATGAGATTGGTATGTTTCAATTCGATAATTGTTATCTGCTATCTGCTATAGCAATTTATAAGGTTACTCGATACATCCCCCCTTCCCACCAAAAAAGAACACACTTATACAGAGCTCTGCGGTTTAAGTTTTACAAAATCATTGCACTCCTTTCATACACTTCTCTGTTAAACAGCTTGCAACAAAGGCCACCATGGACCTGTCCACTGTGTGCGTTTCTCTCCGGGTGGGGAATCTTATGCCTCAGGATCAGAGGATGGTACCATTAGAATATGGCAGACAGGCCCTTTGACAAATGACCACACTGAAGCATTGTCTTTGAATGGCTCTATTGCAAAGGTAAAGACATCAGCAGAAGAGGTTTCAAGCAAGATTGAGGATTTCCATATTTCAGATGAGGTGAAGTCCAAAGAAAAGGAAGAGGCTGTTAATGAATGAGTTATGAGGTTGTTAAAATTGTCATTGTTATTTCAGCCTGACAGAGTGCTAGCTTTTATAGATAAATATTATGTTAAATACACATAATGACTAAACAAAAGTTTTTGTACAATTCTAGTTTGTGCTGCTTTACTTGGACATGTACCGAGTCTAATGGTCGAGTTTTTCAAATCCAAATTACTTTTGAAGTTTACGTATAATTGTTGAGACTACTTTCTGTTTCCCTTTTAAGTTTTAAGCAGTTTAATGCAGAATTTATTATTAGGAAAAATAACTAGCTGAAATGAATTGAAATAAATAGGCCATTCAACCAAAAAAGGAAAATTCAAAAAATAAAAAATATATAATATATATATATATATATATAAAGGATTTCTTCCCAAAATTTGCTTCATCTAAAACTATAGTTAAGCTGGTCGTAGAAGGGTACGGACAGTAAATTAATTACAGTTGTAGGGTTATTCTGGTAAAAAGGCCTCAATAAGTAAACCCCCCCTCTTACCGAATATTTTCTCGAATCCCACCCTGCTCTCTCACATATTCCTTCGATTGTTTCCCGACTTTGAGACCGCCCCTTCATTTGTCTCCAAATTCGGGTTCTCTGCCTCTATCTCTCTCTCTGAAATTTTAGTTTTTTCTTTTGGCGGGAAAGATGTCGGGGAAGGGGGCAAAGGGTTTGATCACGGGCAAGACCTCGACCACCAACAAGGACAAGGATAAGAAGAAGCCATCTCCCGTTCATCTCGAGCTGGTCTTCAGGTTCTCTCTCTTTCGTTAGATCTCTGTATTTTGTGCTTTCCCTTTCTGGGTTTTCATTTTCCTGTGTTAATTTCCTTCAAATTGGTATTAATTTTCATTATTATTAATCTTTTTCAAATCGTGTTACTTGGGTTTTGCTTGTTTGTGATGCTTTCTAATTCTGCTGTGAATTGTGGTCTTCCTTGATGGGTTCCTGATAAACTTTGGGAAACTGTGGAAATAATGTTGTAGTGTGGACACTTAGTTTGGAATGAGTATGAACTTGTTTAGACTTGGTTCTGCATTGGATTTTCTCAAAACTAGTTGATTTTCCTCACAATAATCGTCTTTGTCAAGTTAAAGGTTGATTAGGACTGGAAATATTCCAAATTTCCAATAAGCGTTGAAAAAGGTACTCAGCTGATGTGCGGCTATATCAGGCTGAGCTGTTAAATTAAACTACTCTGACCTCGTAAATCTTCCGTGATTTAACAGAAAGTATATTACTTTCCATAGGTTTGAGCAGAGGTAGAACTATAAATTTCACTGTCTGTTTTTTCTTCTTAATGATTTGTTTGGATCTGAAGTCATGATTATTGACTATTGATCGAGATTGAGGATATAATAGATTGGGGATATGAAGTTATTAGGTACTTGTCAACAACTTTTGGCTACTGTGTGTTCTGTAGTTGTAGCCTTGTAGGTACTGTAGTCGTGTAGCTAAAAATTATAATCCGTAACTTACTTTTGCCCTTTGGATATGCAAATTGGTCGTCTTTTGTAATCTGTGGCTGGTGGTATGTAGTCGAGTACCATCTAATGTTTTGATGGCTTACGTGAAATCTTAGTTTTAGATGACAGAATTTAATGTGGATTTTGGAGTTTTGGGAGTCCGAAAAGACAAGATAATAGAAAATTGTTGGTATAACAAGTAAATTTAAGTAGTTTGAATCAAACACTCAGTATCCAATCATGATTCTGGAAGTGAATACTAACATAGCATCATAGTTGAACTCTGTTATGCCACCTTATTTGCAGGTAAATTTAATCATATGAAGGATAATATAGTGAGGTCAATTTTCTCATCACCTCCTTCTCTCCTTGCACTAAAAGCCTTACCAATTCCCATTTCCCTGCAACCCGCTTCAGGTTATAACTTATGCCCAGACCTGCTCCACTACACAACCGCTTGAACCCTTCAGAGCTTCCCTGCCAGAAATCCTGTACTATTTTTTGCTTTTAGAAGTAATTTGAAAGCCAGAAAATAAATAAAAGGGAAAAATAAAATACTTGCTCAATTAGATCTGCAGAAACTCTATTGCAAACAGATGTGCAGAAGTATCATATGGACTAGATTACAATTCAATATGTTGGATATGAGATAACATTCAATTTCATTTTACTAGCAATCCAATAAGTTATGTAAAATAAAAGTTTTAGCTAGCCATAATATAATAAATACAAGCCCTCATTGACTTAATTAGAAAGAATTAATAAACCTAAAGAAAATCTATATTGTGGCACCTCGGACATCAAGGATGGCATTCCCTGACTACTGCTTCTCAGGATATCACGTTATTGCACCCTATGTTCTAGTGGCTTGGGGATCTCACTGCAGTTCTGAGGGTACTCAATGTTGTGATTATGTCTTGTGCATGGCAGCATGGGCTGGCTTCATGGTGGGTAGGAAAGGCTCTGCCTTTTGAATGAGAGCTGAAAGAATGCAAAGATATGTAGAATAACCACCTGGACTAAAACTACAGAGTAGATGTATTAAAAATGTCTTGATACCAAAAAGAATAATCAGAGGCATCTTAACATAGACAAACACTTGAATTAGTTTCCATCAATAGTCCCTTTCTTTAGGAGTTTGAGCTCCAACCTCTATCCTTTCTGATAGATTTATCTACATCACATAAGGCACCCATAAAGGGGCTGGTAGATGGAGAGTGGGTCAAGGGAACCAGTCTCTGCATTAGAATTTCAAATATATCTGTGATTAGGTAACTTGTTTGCCCCTTAATTGTGGTATTGTTTTCAAGTCACCTGCCCCTATAGTCATAGTTGAAGATAATTTTTTGTGGTGTTGTCCACTGCAACAAATGAATGTGGGTAGGGTACAGAAGGTTAGTTGGGCGGGATGTATTTCTTCTTTTTGGAGTCATTATCCAAAATGGGAGAACAGAAGAAACTGAATGAGTTCCCTTTTGATTACCCCACGATGCAAAGAAAAAAGGAAAAAATAAATAACTTAAGTTAGTACCTAGATTTGGACCTCATTAATAGAAGTTGCAAAACTTTTGCATTTCGCTTTCATTTCTTCCTTTCTCTCATGGATAAAATATGTGATGTAGGACAGATTGGGGAAATCTATCTACATGGCTCCATCGTGGGTTCTAGGGTTCTAAGGCATGGATTTTCAGAATTTGGGTTACATTGATAAGGTATTTTGGTTAAAATTTAATTTAAGGATTTAGAGTTTTATTAGTTAAGAAGGTGGTCTGCTGTTTAGGGTTAAAAACGTGAAGCAAAGAGGTTTAGACTTTGAGAGATGTTTAATGGGTGTCTGGGACTATGAACAGTATGCCCATGAACAATAACATGACTAGTAGCAAGCAAGATGAAGAAAGGGAAGAGGGGGAAGAGAATACACAAAGGCCGCTTGCCTTGAAATCAAACACTTAAAACTCATAGCATAACTCTCTCTATTCTTTGAGTACAGAGCTCTTTTTAGTGACTCTAAAGAACTACTTTTCCAAATAGGATTAGGACACAAATAAGAAAGTAAACAACTTAAGAAACTAAATAACTTTAACTTGCAAGGCACAAAAAGACACCATGGACTCCTAAAGGACCTAATAATATAAAACCCTAAAAAATATCTCTTCCAGATTAACAGCCCAACGGGAACCTTATTCTCATTCTCCATCAATATGGTTGCTGGTTTTCTTCATGTGAATTATCCACTTTCTTCTTAGAATCTTAATATGATATCCAAAAATGGAGAAAATGGAAGATAAAACAAGGATTATCCTGCTTGTTTGGCTATTGTCAGTCGTGGATGATGCCTTTTGAGCTTTTGCTTTTCGGATGTCAATTTGATTGTCCAATTACTGCATTAATTATCAAGATTAGAGGCAGTGAGTCACATGCTGCACTTTTCCACTTTTTGAAAATCTTGTATTATGCATCATCTGCAGTTCCCTGTGGGTCGTATCCACCGGCTATTGAAGTCCAGGACCACAGCTCACGGGCGAGTGGGAGCCACAGCTGCTGTCTATTCTGCTGCCATCTTGGAGTATCTGACTGCGGAAGTATTGGAGCTTGCTGGAAATGCTAGCAAAGATCTCAAAGTGAAACGTATTACTCCCAGACATCTCCAGCTTGCAATCCGAGGAGATGAAGAACTTGATACGCTAATAAAAGGAACTATTGCAGGGGGGGGGCGTGATCCCTCATATTCACAAGTCACTTATCAATAAGTCTACCAAGGAATAGATCGCAAATGGTTGATGTCCTCCTGATGAAGACATGATTTCTGTTGATTGCTTTGACAGCAAGGTGTTGCAATGTTGAAGTATTTCTTCTTTTTTAAATTCTTGTAATCTTGTTGGTCATACACATATATTATATTTTGCTTCTCAACTTCTTATGCTCCTAACATTATTTATCTCATTTCTCACCATTGTTAATCGTTGGGTAACTTTCAGAAGTTATTTGTTTATACAATGTATGACCAATGCCGTAGGTAACTAGTGAAATACTAAATGCCCTATTTATCATCTTATTGCTCTTATATTTATATATTGTGCTTGCTAAAAATTATGTTCTCTCTAAATGCAAAGTGAAAGGTTGTGAAATCTGATAATGGGATGACAGATTTTTTTTTTTTTTTTCTTCTGCTATTACTTTCATGCTAAAAATACTTAGTTTCATTTAGTCTCTGAAGAACAGGAAACAGCCATGTGGTATATTCTTTCTTCTTTTTTCTTTTTGCTAAAAAGGTCATGTGGCCTTCTATAAGAGGATTTGAATGCTTTTGTAATTAAAAGCACATTATGCAGTCTCTTTGAATCAAATCTTGACAACAGTGGATGATATTGGAATAAGGGCATCCTTAAGTAAATAAATGGCAGTTCGAGAGTTAGATACAACTTTCAGCTTTTTAAAAACCCAGATTAACAGCAAACGATTTCAGTCATTGATCTCTGATTGTTTTCATGTTGTTCTTTGCCACAATGCCAAATCCAAGACGAGTTAGAAGAGGAATTCCTAATTTTTACATAGACTGATAAGTGAAAAATTCGGGCACCAATCTACGAGTTGGTATTTCACCAAGACTTAATTGACAAATATAGATAGGAGTGCACACCTTATTTATTATGAATAGTTACATACTTAGTGCTTGTGCGCCAAAGGAAAAGGGCATTTTCAGCTATGGAAAAGACTATGGTTGGCAGCTAAAATTCAGTCTTTGAGGCCCCATAACATAACAAAGTTGTGAAGTGCATAAGCCCCATAGAGATGGCGTGACTTTCTTGTGGTAGTAATTGTGAATGAGCAAGTAGGGGCGACAACTATAGAGGTAGCAAGATTGACCGCAATTGCAGGAGGAATAGGTTGACTTTATTTTATTTTGGTTATAGAAAGTGAAAGTATATCTAGAGGAGAATCCTTACTTACAACTCCAACTCTGAAACCCTCAAGTCCTATTAAAGCATGGAAAGACATTGAGACTACTACTATATCTCTAATGGATACGTAATTCAAAACAGAGCGACTCAATGGAAGTGGCTTCTACTGCAAAAGGCCAATTTGAGTTCAAAGACAAGCCATCTCCAGGAGAGGAAGCAGGTTGTTAACTAGGAACCCGCCTCCTAATTAAGTGCCTTTAACTAGGCACTAACCCGAATATGACCTTGTGAGCTCCGAATGGGTAGTGAATCTCTCAACCATTCAACAAGTATGTCGTCCATTATATGTCACAATCTAAGTTTGTCCAGTGCATGTCGCATATGGCTGCTTGCCTTGTGATGAGCATCATTATAGGGTAGCTTGACATAGGGCTTGACACATGATATTTTCATAATTAGTTTTATGTCGACTTGAAAAAATGATGCATTCTCCTGCCATAAGGACACTTGTGCAAAAGCTCTATAGGGAAGGGTGTATAGTTAGTAAAAGTGAAATTGTAAATGCGCTTGTCGGGTCCGTGTCTAATGTATTGGTGTTGCTTATAACTTCCCCTACATCAAGTCATTGTTGCCTACATCATAGCCATGTAGTAGCCTTTTGTAAGCATGTCGCTAGCATTTGTAATTTGATCGTTTTTCAATTAGTGAGAAGTTGAAGCTCTTTCTTGCACAAGCGTAATATTTTTCTCTCTTGTTGTTTTTTTGCTTACTTTGTTGTTCACTAGCCTTGCAGGTTAACGTTGACACCCGAGGGGCATTAGATAAATTGACTTGCTACCCAAGAGGGGATAAAGTGTGCTACACTAGCGTCTTTACGTGTAAATAAAGTCAGCGTATGACAATTAGTATCAGAGCCATTCCGGAGATACTAGCATGTGCCACCGAGGATGGTGTCCCCTTAAATGAGTAAGGGTGGATGTAATGATCAAATGATTAGTCTCACAATGGTTGTGTATATTGGAGTGATCTTGGCAATATAAAAGGTGACCTTTCTTTCTTGTCATACCCTGTTTTAGGAAGCTATGTGAGCTTTTCCAAGAACAAACCTGTGAGTCCCAGTTAGGTCAAAGCGGACAATATATGGCATAAAAGATGAGCTCGTGGCATTTGCTACTTATGTAATGGTCCATATAAAGTTACAAAATATCCACAAATAACTACACTAAGTGCTTTGCAAGCTTTGGTTCATGAAAAACTTCAAACTTAAGTTGATAAGGATGATTCTGATGAAGATCGGCCCAGGATGAGGGGGATTACGGTTTATTAGGGCACTAAAAAAGCATATTGAGATTTCTAAAAAAAACGGTAACAAAAGTCTTATTGGTAGCTAGGAGGCTACACTCAAGTTACTTAAATATCATTTGATGAGAGCTTAGGATAGGATGAAAGCTCAAGTGGACAAGAAAAGAACATATAGAGAACTGGCAGAAGGAGATTGGGTTTATCTGAAAGTCTTATAGGCAACTCTCTGTTGCTAACAGACAATTCCACAAGGTAGCTTACAAGTATTATGGGCCTTATCAGGTGCTTAAGAGGGTTGGTAAGGTGGCCTACCAATTGGCTATGCCTAATGACACTAAGATACATACCACCTTCCATATTTCCCAAATGAAAAAGCATAAGGGGAGTGTCCAAGCACAAGTGGGATTATCAGAATTTTCTGAAGATTGAGTATTGTACATAGCTTATTGCTATCATTGATAGGAAATTTGTCAAGAAAAACAACAAGCCAGTGACCTAACTATTGGTACAGTGGGAACGCACTTATCCAGAGGATGCCACTTGGATGGATTATTAACAACTCATTCAACAATTTCCAGAATTTCTTATTAACACTTGAGGTTAAGTGTTCTTTAAAGATGAGAGTATTATTAGAAGCCGCTTTAATATATGATATTGTTAATTATGTAATTGTCCTCATAAAGTTTTAGGGTAATTTTCTTTTGTTTGTAATTTCATTGATTGTTACCTATAGTCGTTGTAACGACTGCTGAGGTGGCTAACATAATCCATTTATTTCCTCCTTTCTCGTAGGAATCAATCTAGGCTTAAGTACTTAGGATACATAACTTAGTCAATTGCATTTCACTGCCCCAGTTCTATTGTAGCATACATTTGATGTTACCTACAAGGTTTCTGAAAAACTCAAAGTAATATCATGGAATATTTTGAGAAATCTCACAAAAGTTAAAGCATTATCACAATACTTAAAATTAGGCAATCATTCCTTACCCTTTGATTTTTTTTAATTTTTTTTTCCTTCTTCTTCTTCCTCATTTTTATCTTCACCTTCTTCTTTTTCTTTGTTTGCATTAAAAGCTTTTTGAAACTTAATAGCAGAATCAAGCATCAAATAAGTCGAGTTCCATCTAGTTGGAAAATCAAGGCACAAAGGCCTTTTGCTTTGCACTTTCTAACTCTTCACAAACTTAGCAAATCGTTTACTCTTAGAAGGAGAAGACCTAACATAATTTGCGGCATTCTTCATTACATCTGAAACAACTAAATTCAAAATATGAGCACAATATCTCATATACATGAACTTGCCATCTAATATTGCTCATCCTATCTACTTACATTCCTTTTTAAGTATCATAAAGCTATTATATTAGCACTAGCATTGTCCACCATAATAGTGAACACCCTCTTAATCCCCTATACTAAAAGAAAATTCTCAATGGCCTTACCTATCTCCTCACCTATGTGACCACCAATATTACAAAAATTGAGAATTCTTTTATGTAAGTTCCATTCAACATTAATAAAATGCACAATTAGTGCTATGTAGTTTAAGTTCTGATTATATGTCCAAGTATCAATAGTTAGACAAACCCTTTGTTTTATTCTAGTTAACAAGTTTCTCAATTTCTTTTTTTCATCAATGTAACATGCCCAACTATCCCTAGCAACGGTCATTCTAGATGGACACTCAAACCACGAAACTAGAACATATAGAAACCTACAAAATTCATCATAAGACTCAACATGTTTGAATGACAATTCCCCAAGGACGATGTACTCAACTATGGCTTTCCTAACATCATCGGCAGCATGTACTTGGTCTTTGTCCTTGTGAGCATTAGTCGTTTTCTTCTTTAACATATTGCCTACCTAATGGTCTATTTTCTTTCATTTTCATCATATATTTTTACAAGTAGGGAGATGATTATTCATTGCACTAGTTCCATCAAACCTAGTATGATACTTAACTTTTTTACCATAATAATTACATGTAGCAGCAGGATGAGGATCTTGCAAACCTTCCAATAACAAGGGGACAAGCTCAAATTCTTTTCACATTGCAGATTTCTTGTTTATCAAGAAAGCCTCCACCTTTGTAGTTCTTCTTATTCTATTTTGAGGGTGAACTGATTCAGGTCCATCAGGAATCTTATTTACATCTTCAACTTCAGTTACATTTTCCATATTAAACCTGCATTAAGGTAAAACAAAAAATAAAAATCAGCCACAAAACCACTTAACAAATAATACTTTACAAACAAGAACCTTTTACTAAACTTGAGTAAAGTCATTTTACCATAACTAGACTAATTTAAGACATTTCAGTCATCCAAATGCGATCAGTCAAGGAGACCCAGGGTTGCAGTTACAAAAAACTAATGTGCAAAAATTCCGTTTCTTTGATTTTTATTTGTTCCCCATATTGTAAGAATTTAAGATGATTGTTTCAGTTTTGAATTGCTGGTACCACTAAGTTATTAAAGAAACATAAAAAACTTTGGTAACAAGATCTTAGTTGTAAGATTATGGAAATCTAAACAAACTACTACAAGCTGATAGCAAAAATGTCTACACCAACATAATGAACAAGCGACAGAAACTTAGAATTAGAAATAAAACTCAAGTTTTGATGACTTTGACTGTTTTAGACTTGGGTGGTGGAGGATGACTGAACAATTAGACAAATACAATTAACACCCCATTCTCATATTTACCCCAAATGACTCCATCGAGAGAGAAAAAATAAGAAGATGAAGAACACGTTTAAGCTAACAAAGAAAACAGTAAACACAACATAACAGGAAAAAAAAAAATACATATAGAGCAATCATCATTTCGGCATTTCCCAGCTAGAGAAAGAAACTGAAAAAGGAATTTTCATGGTGAATGAACAATATGTACCTTATCAGAATTCATAAGCGAGGGCGTGGGATTTTTGCTTCTGAGAGGTGAGATCCAAATTTTTGGAAAAGAAACATAGTACACCAAATTCCTAAGATTATTGCCTCACACTTCACAAATTATTGCCTCTTCAAAAAGAAGGACTACTTGGTCAAAGACTCAAAACCAATCACTGAAACGACTTGTTCTTGGAGAAGAAACACAGTTTACGAAATGGCATCGAGTGAGACTATAAGATGAGCTAAGGCTTGGTGTCTGGATGAGGCAGAGAAACTGAGGAAGGAAATTGATCTTCTTATTTGGCATAAATTTGGTTAGGGAAAAATTTGGGACAGAAAAAATTTAGGGCTCAGAGAGTCAAATGGGTTTGTATAACATAGGGCCACTCCCTCATTCTTCAAGCCCATAGGTTTAGGCCCGTATGATCATGTTTTATCGTCAATGTTCAATCACGTTATTTAGCTCTCTGATATATTTAGATTCGGGGTGGATTTTGTGAAAGAGTTGGGTAATGGCTTCGATTCGATTTTATGCAACAAAGCCCTACTACGCCACCAGCAGTCTTGTGGTTGGATATGCGCTTTGTTCGAGTTTGCTAGCTGTGATAAACAAGTATGCTATTACTAAATTTAACTACCCTGGGCTTTTAACTGCATTGCAGTATCTAACTTCTGCTGTGGGGATTTGGGTATTGGGGAAAATTGGATTTTTACACCATGATCCATTCATATTGGAGACTGCAAAGAAATTTATGCCTGCTGCTCTTGTTTTCTGTCTTACTATCTTTACCAATACAAATCTCCTTCGTCATGCCAATATTGATACTTTCATAGTATTTAGATCATTCACACCCCTTTTGGTCGCTGTAGCTGATACTGCTTTTAGAAAACAACCCTGTCCATCGAATCTCACATTCTTGTCACTGCTGATTATTTTGGGTGGAGCTGTTGGGTATGTGGCCACTGATTCGGATTTTACTTTGACTGCATACTCGTGGGCATTTGCTTATTTAGTGACAATTACTACTGAGATGGTTTATATCAAGCATATGGTCACGAATCTTGGGTTGAACACAGGGGGACTTGTGCTGTACAATAATTTATTGTCATTGATGTTGGCTCCATTGTTTTGGTTTGCCACAGGAGAGTACAATGAAGTTTTTGCTGCTTTGGGAGAAAATTCTGGGAATTGGTTTGAACCTGGTGCATTTTTTGCAGTATCTTTGTCTTGTGTGTTTGGTTTGCTCATTAGCTTTTATGGGTTTGCAGCAAGAAACGCAATCTCTCCTACTGCATTTACAGTGACTGGTGTGGTTAATAAGTTCCTTACAGTTTCCATCAATGTGGTTATTTGGGATAAGCATGCCAGTCCGTTTGGTTTGGTTTGTCTTCTTTTTACAATTGCAGGGGGCGTTCTTTATCAACAGTCAGTGACTGGATCTGTTACTGCTCCAACACTGAGTGACTCAGAGGTGTCTAAGCAAATAGACATTGAGAGAGATGGACATGATTACAGAGATGAGAGTCAACGAAAGGTTTTGTCAGGAAAACTCACTTCCGTATGAGAATCTGTAGTAACGACAATTTACGTAGATTTTCGTTATCTTTATAAAATCGTTAACTTGGTTAAAATTGTTGAGTTGTTAGTGTTCTTATACATTGGTTTTTTGGAATGTCATCTTCCCTGATTTACAAAACCTGGATGCACTACCCCAAAATATATATTTTTTCAACAATAATTTCCCATTTTTGCACTTTTCTATTTGTTCTCATGATCTAGTTTTCCTTCTGAAAGAAGTCTGGGACTTTGACGGACTTTTTCTAATATTACTGACTATTATTCAGGCTGTTGTATTTCAAAATTGATTCTGAAGCCTTCTCGCACTAATGCTGTTTAGTAGCTGTCAACTCTGTGCTCACTGTTGAGTGGATAATACTTAATTAAACTCAATGCTTTTTTGCTTTTAGTTTTGGTCTGGGAATGATACTATTGTGGTTAGAGGAATTGGATTCATTTCTTCTAACCACTTCAAATTCACCAAATTCAGTCATGATGAAATGAACTTTTAAGTTCTCTTTGATTCTGATCTTCCTAGCTGTTAAACAATTCATGATTCAAGATATCATAATCGATCACCTTCTGATTGTTTTTTTTGTTTTTTGGTCTGAATTATTTTATCATGATGTGAACTTTTAAGGGTTTTTTTTTTTTTTTTTGTGGCTTCCGTGCTGCTAACCTTTTATTTTGATTCTGATCTTCCTAGCTTTTTATTTTCTTCCTATCGAACCTTAAAGAAATTCTGTTGTTTTATCAAATGCAAATGCAGCTCGTGATTAGCTTATCTGTTCCCCTTTTTTGTTACTCTCTTATGTGTTTTCATCTCATTACAAAAACCCAAGGTGAATGAACCTGCTCAGGCTTCACCAGTAATAGAGAGTATGCTGGTTTGAGTACCATGAAACAGCCCGAGACAGAAACATCTATAGATCAACAGTAAATTGTTGATTAATAAAAGCTTTGATTGTGGATGCATGAAAATACTTAAGACAGTGGTGCGAAAAGCGCGCCTTAGGTGTGCCCAGGCACTAGGCGCAGGTTAGACACACCTAAAGTGCCTCGCTTCGTCATTCTAGGCACGCGCTTCACCTGAAATGCTAGGCGGCTGCATGCTTAGGCTGTTGCAAGTCAAGTTTTTTTTTTTTTCAGGACCTTGTTTGGTTGGATCATAATAACATATATATAGTAAATACATAATAGGTGTACAATATACAAAAACCAAATAAACCTTAACCTCATACTTATAAAAATAACAAAACTTTATCTTTTCCACACAAAAAATAGGCTTTGAAATGGCTAATGTGTTATTCAATTATAAGCTTTAAATGCTTTAAAGCTTTAATACAATTTTTTTTGTAATAATATATATTAAGTTTAATCTCGCATTCACACTATCATTATATATATTTTCTAAAAATATTTTAATTTTTTTTGCTTAACTTGCGCCTTGCACTTAAGGCCTAGGTAATAGAAACCCTCGTCGCCTAAGGATGTGCCTAGCACTTTTTAAAACATTGACTTAAGACTATTATGCTATAGGAGTGTAGCTGTAAGATTCTGGTTGTTTACTTGAATAAAATGAGTATTCAAGGACTACTATTTCTTTCACTCTTCTTTTCTTGGTTGCAGATGCCCTTTTTTCTCCCCCAATTTCCTACCAAATAATGTAGGTTTTTCAAACCGAAGTAGGGATCTGGGTCAAGCTCTAGATTCTGTTTGTGCTGCTCTCTCTGTACACCTCAAGGTTCCCATGGGTTTTGCACTGCACGCAATAGCCTCACCCAAACAAAATATCCTTGTGCCAATGACATGTCTGCTGTTTCAAGTCCTCTGTTTCAGCAATTCCATAACATGTCTTGGTAAACGTTGCACTCTGTTGAATGCATTCCTGGTACACCTAGAATTGGAATGTGAAATTCCTCCATTATCCAACGTGACTCTTTGCCGCCCAAAACCTAACAAAGATTCCACCCTTATACTCTTTTTACTCTTTTGTTTGTTTGTGTTATTTCAGCAGAAACATGATGAATCCTGTCCACCAATTCGTTTTTTAGTACTATGCCAACCAGAACTTCTTGATTACATTATTATGTATTGCTTATAAGCTTACACAATGTAACAAGCAAATGAATTGAACTGTTTAATTCTAATTTACCTGTTTAGGACAAATTTTATAATTAAAATTTTGTCCAGAATTCTCATCAAGTACTTAAAAACATAATTTTAATAATAATTTTTTATGTGATTTAAACTCATCTATTATAATTCTAATTAATTTTAATTTTAGTAGGATCGAAACAATAGCAAGAGAAGTTTGCTGAGTTAGGTTTCTCTTTTTATCAAAGTGGCAGCATGACTCATCCCACTCATGCTGATGACTAAGCTGCCAAGTGCCCGCATGCTTGCTTTGCTGTACTGACGCCACTACTATTACTCCCTAAGTCCCTATCTTTCTCAATGAGCATGCATTTCTGTATATCACAATTACCCAATAAAAAATGCTCATTGGAAAAAAGTTTACGTATGGGATGATTATAATCATTTACAAATTCAAATACGATCTGAATTGAGGGTGCATACGACCGAAGCGGAATTCAAACGCATACTATTAAATATGCAGTAAAATATTTAAGGCCTAATCACTGTTATGGTCTTCAAGATTGCATGAATATTTAATTTAGTCATTCAAGAATATTTTTAGTCAATTTTATTTTCTAGGATTTAGAAATTTTCAATCTAGTTACATTTTCTCATGTTATGCACAAATAAAATAATTTTACATAATTTAATGATAATCCAAAAAGTTTTGTAAGATATAAAAAGTTAAAATAACTTATATATACGTTGTTATCTTTATATCAAGTGTGGTTATTTTATTAATTCATAACATGTAAAAGGAAAAATAGAACTTGATTGAGAAACTTCAAATCTTAAAAGATAAATTTAACTGAATAAATTATTGAATAACCGAACTGAAAATTGATATAATTTTGAAGGATTAAAATAGTAGATAAGCCAATATTTAATCATTCATATATATATTAACATTATAATCACATACACACCATCATTCTTTATTTTATTATTTATAAAATCTTAAAAAATGAAGACAATTTTGTTTAACAAGGCCACCGTCCATGACAAATTGCCGATCACATTGTTTTGGAATATTTGTGGGTCATTTGTCCTTTGTCATTCTTTATAAGTTGCTCATATAATTAATCAAAATGTCACTATTAATCACACTGTGAAAACCATCCTTTAATTAATTATAGAACTAGTTTATATATCCACTATATATATGTTATTATTATTAACTCTACCCTATCTAAAAAGTCTAACTTGTAAAACACACTAGTAGTACTCTGCCCCTGCCCTTGCATGGATGATCATCACCAAAATTCTTCAACAAAAGCCATTGGCCTATGCCTCCTTCCATCCGAGCTCATGCAAAACATTTTTCTCTCACTAGTTTTACCCGAAATTGTTCGACTAAAGTTAGTCAACAAATCCTTCTCCAATATTATTTCTGATCAAAATTTCATTAGGGAATGCAATTTAAAATCAAAATCCACCACATGGCTCTTTGTATACAAGAAACGTTGGCTGCGTGACGCCACACTTCACGGCTTCACCGATCAATCCGACCGCTGGTTCCGGATTCCCATCATTGATTTCTTGAAACCCATCAATTTTCATGGTGAAGATCTCTATTTCTTGACGGCATCCGGTAATGTTTTTCTTTTTGCTTCCAATAATGTTCAGGAAGTTATTGCCGTTAACTTTGTCACTGTGACCGTTAAGATAATCCCTCCTAGTCCTTTGGGCCCACGTGGAACGTCTTCTTGGAGGAGATCCGGGATGAAATTAATACCCGGTAAACTCGGGTCGGATCATTTCCGTTTCTTGTTTGCGGAGTTCATTGCGAATCGGCCGGTTTTATTTGTGTACGAATCGGAGTCTAACAAGTGGGAGCTCATGGAAGCCGAAGAAAACGTTGACTTTTTGCCACGTGGCAGCCAAAGAGGAGACGAGTATATTTTTCTCAGTGTTGTTAATGGAGCAAGGGAAAGTGTTTTGATTGCAACAGAGTATAATTGTAATTCACCACTTATTCTGCGGCCAAGATTTGATGTTAGAGGCCAGGATGAAAGGCCACTGACCGTCGGATTTAGTTGGGGGAATACAATCGATCGATTACACGTGTACGGTGATGGATACATGATGATAGTGAAATCAGACGGTGCTGATCCTCCTAACAGAAACCTGAGGATGATAAAAGAAATAGAAGTGTGGGGCCTTAGCTTAAATGGTAGAAATTGGGAATACATGTCAAGTGTTCCCAATGTTTTGATAGAGAAGATTAAGAAACCTTATGGTGTGATGATGGGTTGCTTAGAGGAAAGAAATGGGACATTAAGGGCTGCTATGATGTCTAATTTCGAGGGTTTGTGGGACATAGTTTGGTTGACCTTTGATGTAAAGGCAAAAGAATGGAGTTGGGTCCCATTGCCTGATTGTAAAATGAAGGGTTTCAACATGGCTGGAATAAGTTTTTCCTCTGGCCTTGCCTTGCCATGAATTCAATTAAATTGTGTTTGAAAAGTCTTTTCTTAATAATCATTATTTTGAACAAACATGTAATTATCTTAAGGCATAGCCACCTTAATAGTTTCACTCTCTCTGTTTTTTTTCCTACATAAATAGTATTTATATCAATCAATTATAATACATAGAGATTTCTCAATTCAACCATCAACAATATTATAATTTTATCTAATCATATTTAGGTAGAGAAACAACACAATTAAAAAGAAAACAACCACACTTAATATTGTGCTGTTAAATTAGAAGTTGAACCAATAAATAAAGGCTAAATAGTATTTATAGTTAGAATATGTTTAGATGCGAAAATTAGAATTGGAGTTAAAAATAAAATTTAAAATGCTTAATTCCAATTTTTACTTTGGATTTCAGTTTAGAGTTTGTAATTTTAATTCTTACCTCAATTGTAAAAGTCTACATTCAATTCATATGGGTATGTCCTAAAAATAAGAATTTTGTACTCATTACATCCTAAATCAGTTTTTGTGCATATGTTGTCATTGGCAGCTAAGCATGACAATGAGCAAAGCCAACTGGTTAACAGTTTGTGATCTTCTCATTAAAGGCTAGATCTAGCTCGGTTCGTTTAGATCTTGTGTTTTATTTTGAGTTCGTTTAATAAAATGAGCCGAACTCAATCTTTTCAAAGCTTTGCTCGTAAGCTTATGAGTCGACTCGTTTAATATTATTTAATAATTTTTTATTATTTATATATAAATCCATTTATATACAAAAACTAACATATGTTGTAACTTGGTTTGGTGGTAAGTTATATAAATGGCTACCTATAGTGACACATCATGATACGCCACCTCTAGCCTCATCCACCTGCTTTGTCTACTTGCACTCACTCATCCATCCTCCACCCGCCTCGTCCATTCACTCGCCACCTATCAACAACCATGGCCTTATCTCGCGTCAGCTTCATCGGTGACCACCTGCAAGCCTCATCCACTCACCACTTATCAACAGCCATGTCCTTATCTCACATCAACTTCATCGATGACCACCGGCAAGTGAAGGTCACTTATGACAAACATCACCACCATCGCCGAATATCAAATCAAATAGTATATCCGAATTCAAATACCAACCTCAGTTTGAATTCGGTTCGAATTAGCTTCAAATATGAATAGTTAAGTCAAATACGAATAGTTCATATTTGTTTCCAAGCAAAAGAATATTTAGCTCAAAGCGGAACATTGGACGACGAATGTCATAGTCAAGAATTTCCACAATAAGAAATATTATCATCTTAACTTATAAATTGTAAGTGTATCATTATAAAGGGTGCTTTTGATAAATAAAGGGTTGGTCTAGCGGTCAATAAGCACTCATTTTAAGATATTGAGAGTACGAGTTCCCTTGACAGCCCTTATTAAGAGTAAATCTACATTCTCATATATAATCATGACCACTCTAGGAGAAACTTTTAGCTTCATAACTGACATAGGTGTGGTGGGGTTCTTCCAAATATAGGGTAGTAGTGATGTGGGAGCAATATTTCTTACCAGAATATGTGGGGTACCATACTTACCTTTTCTTTTTCTTTCTTTTTTCAACTAAAAAAAAGCACCTTTTGGATGCAATGAATTAAAATTACTAATTAAGAATTTGACTGTCTAATTCTAATTTTTTTTAGTTTGAATGTACAATTTGAATTAGAATTATCAACTCAATTTCAAGAAATTGAGAAAAAAACTATAAAACACCATCTTAAATTCTTATTAGTAAGGCCTTAAAAATTACAATTCTAAATCATTTTTCATCATAAATGATTAGCATATTTGACACATTGGTATCCACCTACTTATAGCCGAACATCCTCTTATATCACCAGCTACCTCTTCTACCCACCGGCGATTGTCACCCTTGACAACTCATCCACTCGTCATTGGTCACCACCTACCACCACCCTTTGTTGCCATCCACCACCATCATGGACACGTTGGGACCTGACAAAGATGACGACAACCATTGCCGAGATCAACAAGAGACAACAATAACTATAGTCAAGACGTGTCGGAGATGAAGGAACCACTGTCGGGATGCGTCAGAGATGCTGACAACCATCTTCGGGACCTGCTAGAAACTACGACAACCACTGTCGGGACTGCGTCAGAGACGATGACCAAGTGCTTGAAATATAATTCCGCTTATAATTACATATGAGATCCAAACATAAAATTTATAATTTTAACCAATTCTAATTATAAGTGAATTGAAATTGATTTTGTAATTTAATTCTATTTTCATTCATCCAAATGCACCTTAAAATTGATTTTGTAATTTCAAGTGCAATTTAATACATGATTTATGGACCATTAGAAAATTTTCTAATGTGAGAAATTTCACCCTCTTCACTTCGATCCTTTACCTTCCATTGAATCTATAAAAAGAAGCAAAAAAATGAAAAATCAGAAAAACTTGAAAGCAAAACTTTTTCGAGTGTCTATCGTATACAATCATTCCATGTTGTGTTTTTGTACGAGTATGAATGAGAGGTGCAATAACGCGATGGTGTCCACAAAAAGAACGGAACGGAATGGTGGGGAGCAAATTATAGTGTTGTCTGTACCAAACATGACATAACACGTTCTAATTGCAATTGGAAATTTGCTTTTGGTTCCAATTCCCTCTCGTCCGGTTTTAACCGGTTAGACTGTCCGAGTTTTAAGTTTTTTTAAAAGTAAATTGATAAGAAATAAAAAAAAATTAATTATCATATAAATAATTTATTGATCAAATAAATTAATTTAAATACATGTAAAATGTGCTAATATACATTGAAAGAAAAAGGCTTGGTATACTGTCATAACATAAAAATAATTTAGAATTCAAAGGATTTTTCATCTTTAATTTCATTACGTCGGGTTACAGTTCTGTTTTGCACTCAAATCCGTGCAACTTGGGCTCTGTAAAATAACCAAAATGGTCCCAGATTCCACATTATCTTCTTTTGGACCACTTTTCACAGTTCACAAAGATCTGCAAATCTTATTTCATGAAATCCAACAACTCTTTTCTATGTGTCGAAGACCTCCTTAATTTCTAGGAAAATTAACAATAAGTCCTATTTTTATTTTTATATTTTAAACAAAAATCATAAAATAAAATTGCATAAGCAACAAATCCTAATTATTTTTCTTTAATCAAAAAGTTTTTTTTTACTCATAACAATGCATATAGTGTTTAGGAAGTTTCAATAATTTTAAGTAATTTGACTTAATCTAAAAGTCATTATTTTTTACTTATACATTTCTTTTTATAAAATTTTACAAATAGAAAAGTTTGGTTAATGCGACTTAATCAGAAAGTCTTTACTTGTCACTTAAATAAAAAGATATTTGTTTTTATAAATTAATTTTTTATGAGCAATAATGTATTTTTATGGAAAACCTATAAGGATTTTTTTTGGCTATTTGACTTAATCAAAAAGTTTTTATTTTTTGATTAAATGAAAAGACATTCCTTTTGGATATTAACTTCTATATGAATAGAAATATCATTTCATAAAAAACCTATAAAAGTAACATGGTTAACTCACTTTTCCATATCTTTTTTTTTTTTTTTAAGTTTTAGTTTATGTTTATATCTAATAGCAACGAAGACCCTATTTTATCTTAGGAGACTTATTTGTTATAACCCATTACAAGTAGGTTGCAAATATAGTATTGAGGAAAGAAAAATTCTAACTCAACTCAAGTATTATAAAGGTGTTTTATTGTTTCTGCAATTTTTATACTACATATAGTATCAATTTAACCCATCAAGCTATCAAATTTTAGTTTTTCTCCAAAATCAAACTCATTTTTTAAAATTTGAAAAGTAGTTTTTTCTAAATAAAAGTATTATTTTCTCAAATTTTATAGTAGTAAAGTATTTTTTAAAATTAAAAAGATATTAATAAGAGATATATCCAATAAAAAAACTTAAACTTTTAATCAATCATATTGATAATAATTCAAAATAGTTACAATTAAATACAAAAGGTAATATGAGAGTTATAATTATTTAAAACATTTTTAAGATATGATTTCTTTTTATAAATTTTTTAGAGAGATGATTTTTTTCAATTCATTATTCATTAAATTAGATTAAGAAAATAATACTTTTAAAAAAAAAACACTTTTTCAAAAATGAGTTTGAACTTTTTCAAAAACTCTTTTGATGGTAAACTTATCATGTTATTTTCCAAAGTTTTTTTGGGTTTCATATTAGTTATTGCATTTTTTACTATATCTAATTTAGTCATTTCATTATTTTTATCGATTGTGTGAAATTAGTCCCAATGTGTTTAACGGTTAAACAAATTAATAAAACATGTTAACATGTCTTTACTTTTTCTTAACAATTAATATACAAAATCGGAAAATTTCGGATAAAAAGCAAAAGAAATACACGTCCAGCAAAGATATGTCTCGTTATAAACGAATGAGATTTAAGAAGAGGACTTGTTTACAATTTTAATGATTTTATTTAATGATTGCACACATTTAATCTAATTTGACACACAACCTGTAAAACTAATAAATTTATTACACATATATAATGGAAAATTCAAAATATGATGATGAATATGAAATTTAAAAAAAATTAGGACTCAATAGAATATACTTTTGCCGATATCACATACTTTTTGATAAAAAGCATTTCCCTCATGTTCCTACTATCTTTTATCTAAAACAATGTACCTTTCTACCAAAAAACAAAAAAAAAAAACAAAACAAAAACAATGTACCTGCACTTATATTAGAAGTGAAGCGTAGGGAGACTCTATTGGTGATTACAATCATTTATGAGAATGTACAAATTGTAATAAAAAAAATTCGAACTCTAATTTTTAAAATTTTTTTAGTTATTTTTATGCTAAACTAACCCGGCAAATGATAAAAAAAATTTAATTAGTATTGGAGTACTTGAACTAACAAACACTCTCTCTCTTAATAATTGCTTATTTTTTTAACCTTAAAACTTTCTATGACTTATTCCCAAATCTTGGGATGAAAGAGAATTTACATATAAATAAGCACTACAGACCCAGGTCTAGAATTGACACATTGGACTATTAAACAATGTTTACTCACCTACTCTTACGTGTGTGCTTGGCATAGACATACAGAAGTAAATAAATATTAGTGTCTAATTTTTATAAATTATTAGTTCCTTTTATTATCCATAATTAATATAATGCCCACCAGCCCAAGTTGATGAAAATATCGTAAACAAATAAAAATAAAGCTCTCATTGTCTTGATTAAGATATTAATCACATATTTTAATATGTTACTAATCAACTCAAATGATGACGTTGAATGCTTCATAATATATCTATGATTTTTAGCAGCAATAGCACCTGTACATGTAGATGCCCATATGTGACGAATATTCTGTAGTACAATGACATCATTATCCTTAAAAGGGCAATATTGTTCATTTGAGATACCTACCAAAAATAATTGCCAATAAAATTTTCTTCCTGCTGAGTTTGTTTCTCTTAGCTATTTAGAAATATATTGAGATAAAAAAAATAAAAAAAGTAAAACAACGTGCATTGATTATGTATGATTTCGTGCTTAAATATAATAATAGTAGATGACACTAATTTCACAGAACCAATAAAATTGTAGAAGCATAACAAATTAAATGTTAAATATGTATTTTTCAAATTGAATAGGATAAATTGTATATCAATTTGAATTGAATTTTCAAAATTTTGGATCCGAACAATGTTAATTTTTATTTCAAATTTGTTTTTTATTGAGATGCAAAAATTTTTGAATGTGAAATCTATATCTTAGTTATAATAGAGAGAGTTACGTAAAAACAGTATTCCCAACAGCGAATTTAATAATTTCATAATAGTAACTATTAATTAAGGTGGGGATGCCATTGTTTAGCATAAATAGAGAGCCACTAATTGTCAGTGGATCCAATGAGACACAAAATTGGAAAATATATATTGACCTGTAATTTTTTTCATGATTTTGACAATTTCAAAAAAATAAAATAAAAATGAATATATACTATATAGCTACTGATCAGTCAAGGAAAAGGACAGGCCAAAAAAATAAAATAAAATAAAGTAGTATTGAAAAATTTCCCTATCTAGTGATGCACAGGTAACATTATTTCAGCATTTAACATGAATGTAATTGGAGCAGTAATAAATATTTGGATATTGAAATGATACTGAACTAATTCATTACCTTTGTTATGGTTAATGGAAAGTGATTTTATAGTGGATCTTTAACTTGGGCTGTTTAGGATTTCTGGTGATGACAATGACAATGTTTAGATTTATTCATCAAAATAGGTCATTATTCTTAAATTACTGCAATCCAGAGGTTGAGTTTTGCTTTATTATTTTATGGAAACTAAATTTGACCTTTTAACTTCTGTCTTTGGGGAGTACCTAACTAACCTCCTATGCATAATTAAGTAATCTGTCTATACATGCAAGCTAACATTTAATGTAATATTAAGCTCTTTTCCAAATTATGCATATTAGTTTAGGGCTTCAAATATGCTCAACTTATGCATGCAAACTAAATAAAATAATTAATGCTTACCTATTCTTTTATTGCACTGAATGTACTTAGTGTCCCTAGCTCTCTATTTTATGGTGTCTAGGTCAATTTATACATATTTCGATTAATTTTTCTTTTTGGTTTGATAAAATATAGTTAGGCGAAGTTATAGAGTTTATGAAAATTTTACTTCAGATGATCTCTTCTAATATTCGAACACCAAATCTTTGAGATAAAAAAAAAAAAAAAAAAAAAAACTAAACTACACTTTTAGTCCTTATAATTTGATTGAGCATTCAGTTTCGTTTCTACATTTTAAAAATTTTATTGCCATCTTTAGAGTTTAGAAAATTATGCAATGCAATCCATTCTGTTATTTTCCTGACATGTTAAACTAGCATTATGTCATGTGAATAAACTATGTAGGATACTGTTTGTTATGTTACTAGCCACTAAGTTAGATTCTGATAAAATATGACAGTAATAATCACATTACGTGATTTTAAAAACTATAAAAATAATATTTTAACTTTCTAAAATATAAGAAAAAAAAAAATAAGTTTTCGGTCAAACATTAAATATTGAAAGTGTAATTAAGCCAAAAAAAAATTATTTTCTTTGAATGGAATGCAATACCACCTGATCTCTTCTAATATTCAAACACCAAATCTTTAGGATAAAAAAATATAGTCTTTCTTGGAATCATGCAATAATGAGTCATGTTAAAGTTTTTCATTCTCAAGGTAAGAAAGAGTGTTAAAAACTTCGTGAGGTTAAACTCATTTAAGCAAAGCAAGTCACAAACTGTTGAATAACTCACTTATGTTTATTTGCACCCCACAACCGTGAACTTTCAGTCATTTCTGTAGTAGTGATCCTGAAATCTCTCAATATTGGTTGACTCAATCAGACGCAAGGATTTATGATTAAAAACAGGGTTAGAAACAAATGTTACCGCAAGGGCAGGGATATTATCGTAAAATATCAAAATATAATACAATATATACTGATAAGTATATAAAACAGGCACAGATACATGTCAGGCCCTCAGCCATCTCTCTCTCTCTCTCAGAGTCAGAATCCTGCTCTTCTCCCTCTTTTTCATCACTCACTCCCTCTCACACTGTCACCCACAGGGAATCTCTTTTTCTAACTCTTCAACAGAATGATCAACAAAACCCACGAAAACCCATTTCCAAACTCGTAGACAAAGCCTTAGTTTTCTCAAATGGGTCCGTACGATTCTACCGCCTCAGCCGGTAGCAGCAGTGGCAGCTCATATTCCTCGGCCACCAAGCCGCAGGAGATAGATGGGCTTCTCGCCGGCGCTGGATACAAAGTCAGGTCGTCGGAGCTCCATCAAGTCGCTCAACGCCTGGAACGCCTTGAGAATTTCATGGGCAACACCAGTGCCGAGATTTCTCAACTCGCTTCTGATGCTGTACACTATAACCCCTCTGATATTGCCTCCTGGGTTGACTCGCTCCTCAGCGAGTTGAATCAGACCGAATCACTGCCGTCTGATCTTTCTGAGATTCTTGATCTTGGTGTAGGTCCCACTCACAATCTAACAGCGGCAAATAACGATTGGATGGATCACAATCGTACGTCTCAGATGCAGCAATCGAACCTTGCTCAGCCTCAGCAGCTAACGGTCGTTACGGCGATGGAAGAAGATTTAGGTATAAGGTTGGTCCACATGCTGATGACGTGTGCCAACTCGTTGCAACGTGGCGAGCTGGCATTGGCAGGTTCTTTAATCGAGGACATGCAAGGGTTGTTGACTCATGTGAATACCAGTTGTGGCATCGGCAAAGTCGCCGGCTACTTCATCGATGCTCTGAGCCGCCGGATCTTTGCTCCTCAGGGTATACCTACCGACTCAGCTTTCGAAAACGAGGTTCTGTACCACCAATATTACGAAGCTTGTCCGTACCTGAAATTTGCTCACTTCACCGCTAATCAAGCAATTCTGGAGGCTTTCGACGGTCACGATTGTGTCCACGTCATTGACTTCAATTTGATGCACGGCCTGCAATGGCCAGCTCTGATTCAGGCTCTAGCACTGCGCCATGGTGGGCCCCCTTTACTTCGACTGACTGGCATTGGCCCACCCTCACCTGACGGACGTGACTCGCTCCGTGAAATTGGATTGCGACTGGCCGAGTTAGCCCGGTCCGTCAACATCCAATTCGCATTTCGTGGAGTGGCAGCTCCACGACTCGAAGACGTCAAGCCATGGATGCTTGAAGTGAGTCCTAAAGAAGCTGTAGCGGTCAACTCAATTATGCAGCTCCACCGGTTACTCGGATCTGAACCGACCCGTAATTCGGCAATAGAAGTGGTTCTCGAGTGGATCAGAAACATAAACCCGAAAATAATGACGGTGGTGGAACAAGAAGCTAACCATAACCAAGCTGGATTCTTGGATCGGTTTACGGAAGCACTTTATTATTACTCGACCATGTTCGATTCGCTGGACGCTTGTCCGCTCCAACCCGAGAAAGGCTTAGCGGAAATATACATACAAAGAGAGATATGCAACGTTGTGTGCTGTGAAGGGTCGGGTCGGGTGGAGCGTCACGAAACACTGGGTATGTGGAGGGATCGGCTTGGTAAAGCCGGGTTTAGAGGTTTGCATTTGGGTTCTAACGCATTTAAGCAAGCCAGCATGTTGTTGACTCTGTTCTCAGCTGAGGGTTACTGTGTGGAAGAAAATGAAGGATGTTTGACTCTAGGTTGGCATAGCCGACCTCTCATTGCGGCTTCGGCTTGGCATGCTGTTCCAGAAACTAATAATTTGGTGTAAATAAATTTTGTATTCTGCTTTATCACACTTGAATTGAATTTTCTAATTTCCCTTCTTCTTTTTTTTCTCCAAACCTTTTTTCCAATTCCAAAAGCATCAAATATTAATAAAAAAAAATTATTAAAATAATTCCTATTCCATGATATAACCATTAACCAACCCGTTTAAAAAAAAAAAAAACCATTAGAGGAGAAGACCCGGAAGCCCCACTTTTAATTTTCTTTTTCTTCACGTGATCCCGTTACGGAACTTTCAGACCAACTTGATAAATGGGTCCCCCATTCAAAGAAAGTTAAGGGACCATCTTACTAATGCGAGTCTGAGCCCCCTTAGCCACCAGATTCACGAGTCAATTTCCTCCCACGTGTCGATAGCGATCTCTCACTCACACAGTCTCTCTTGCATTAAATTTGGGTCACATACAACGCAGCAACATAGGCTAGCTCTGTCCTCGGGGGGTGGGGTGGGTGGGTCATATACTCGAATAGGATACGATGGAACATATTGGGTTAAAGTTTTGGTCCACTCCATTTTTTCCGTAAGGTCAGTATTATTAGAAATGATAAATGATAGTTCAAATTTGTAGTTCTACTACGATTCACAATTATGTTGATTATTAATTTTAGAACAAATCTTTCTTTTACGCCCTTTTACTGCAGTAATTTGTAAATTTTGAGCTCCCAATTTGCAAACAAGTATTGGTACACGCATCTACTGTTCATATAGCAAAGTCGAGACATTAACCACCACTTACCTCATCTATCAATAAAGCGTATAATTAACTAAGATTGGATCCCATAGGGAGCACTAAACGTCACCATTTCAATGCATTAAAAAAAAATTGATCTATTTCATTTATTATTGACTTATCCTATTTAAATGAGTCAAAATCAAGTTTAATTTATTCAATCCCAACCTAATCCAAGTTTTAATTACAAATTTAGTTCTATTCAACAATACAATGCAAAATATATAAATTTCTACCCGAATCTCAACCCAAAAACAAGTAAAATTTAGAGAACTCCAATTCATAAAATTACTAATACAAATCTCAATCTCATGAAATTAAACTTCATATTAAACTAAGAAAATGCTTCCTAGCCTCCTATTATGTGATTCCAACTCCACATTCAAACTATTAACCTTTTCCAACGCATCCTTCAGGTTTCCACTTACATATTCTTGATTAAATTCTCACTCAAGTCAAGCTTTTTCTGCAATCCCTTCTTTTTTCCAATCTGGGTCTTCTTCATCTCTCCTACAACTAGCCTTCACAAGCCGCCGATGTGGCCGTGCAAGTTGCTCCACAATCTAGCGGTGGTTTGCAGAGCCACCCACAATCATCATACCCTCTAAAGAAGAAGAAGAATGATGTCAGCTTTCAAGAATATCCCCAAAGGAAGTATATTGCCCTTTTCATTCCATGTTGGAATAGAAACTTATTAGCAGATGAGATTTTACAACAAAAAAAATAAAGTGAGGACTCAAGTTCCATTAGTTGTTGTCGCTCAGGATGGAATCAAATGGGTGAGTAATAAATTGAGTAAATCAGTTTTGTTTTTTATTTTTTGTTTTTTGTTTTATGTATGCTCTTAATCGACCTCTCCATCAAAATACTCTCCATGAGATCCGTTCTCCAATAAAGTCTATAATTTACATATATATATATATATATATAAATCTCTTTTTGATCTTCTACTGGTTCAATCTTTGAATAAAAACTCCGCATAATTGAACATAGCTTCAAGCTTAAGTTTAATATCATCATACTATTGTTAATACAGTAATTGACCTAGGCCCAACACTCTCCTATAAATATGATCCCTCTCCTACAAATATGATCCCTCTCCTAAGCTTAGGAGCTCACTCACTTCTCTTGCTCTTTCTTTCTACATAAATATTTGCTTATCTCTCTAATAACTTAAGCATTAAATTGCTAACAGGGAAGGAGGTCTCATTGATTAGATGTCAAGCTCGGTCAAATCCGACATCAACATTGGCGCTGTTAGTGGAACCATATGATTTGGGTTTCTTGACTCCCCCAACCTCGCACCACTGGTTTAAGCCCACTATAGTATTGTAGGTCGTTTTGCAATCAACGTACCTGAAGCTTGATTTAAGAGGATGCCTTGGTCCTCCATGCGCAGCAGGACTCCACACCATTTTTTACCATTTATTGACAAGATAAACCTCTAATCCATATCCTAACAGCATCCGTATGGCCATTCTGAGCATTTCAGCCCTTGGAGCTTGGCCATTAGAGCTGTCGTGCGATATTGAAGGTGGCGATGGCATTTGCCTCTAAGTCATAAATATTAAAATAAAATATTTTCTTACCACTTTCGCATTTGTATTTTTTAAAATGTTGTAAGTTTAAAATATTAATTAAAATAGTGAATTTTTTCAAAAAATTCATATAATATAAATTAAAAAAATAATACATTTTATATAATTATTCTTGAAAGAATAAAATAATCTAAAAGTTAATAATAATTTTTAATCCTCTCATTTCATAATAATTTTTTTCCCTTCAAGGAAAAAAATTTTATTTTCAAGAATAAATTTATATATATTACTTGTTTAGTTTTTAATTTTACAAATGATAGAATTTATGTTTTAAATTCACACAAGGTTTTCTTGAAAAGTAATATAATAAAATTAAAAAAATTGAGTTAAATGCATTGCTATTAAGACAAAAAAACTAAACGCATAAATATAAAAAAATATTATAACTCATTTGTTATGAAAAAAAAAAAAAGTATGACACTTAGGTACTTTAAAGATAAAGTGAGGCTTTATATATTTTGCCTAAAATTATTTTCCAAGATAGTTTCCGAGTAAGAATATCATATTTCTCAAATTTTGAACATTAATTAAAAAATTATAATAAATTTAATCAAACAAAACATTGTCATTTTGTCAAATAAAAATTGACTTCAACGAAGCCGTCAAACCAGCTGAAAGCCCCTCCCAGGCTCCACGGACCACGGCAGTGTAAAGTGTGGGAAGAAGGCATCCTTCGTAGCGAACACTTACTGACCGAAAATGACGATTGACGACGAGAGCTCCATATATATTGGAGGTCTCTCCTACGACTCCACCGAAGATAGCATCCGTAGAGTCTTCGATTTTTATGGCGCCATAGTTGCTGTCAAGGTACTCTCTGTCCTTCTGCTTACACATTCTCGTATGCCCGAAGGCCGAACCTGACTAATTCCCAATTTTATTTTTAGGGTTTCACGAAATTAGGGTTATAAGTGTACCTCTTTTTTGGTGTTGGGGTGCTCTGGGAAATCAGTGAAGTGACGAATTCAACTATTGAATTGGATAGAAATGTGTTCCTATAAGGGTTCAAAGGACTGTCCGAGAAAGTAATGTTATTTACAAAGCACCCATTTGAAGCTAATATATATATATATATATATTTCTCACATACTTATGTTGAATCACCTTCCAAATAATAATCTTGAGAGCATGTGGACCTAATAGATGTAAATTCCTATGCTGAATGATTTAGCTGTTATCTTTGAACTCAACGCATTTAGACACTTAAACAACAAGAAGCCTAATAAAACTAGTTGGTGTTCATTCTTTTCCCAACTCATTTGGACACTATCTAACCGAACTTTGCATCTGTGAGTTGACCATATCATTTATGTTAATTGTGTAATATGGAATAGTGGAATTCCAAGTTTCTTGTTTAGGGATAGCAGATATGCAGCTGATACACTATATTTTCAGTTATGTAAGATTTGATGAACTCGTGGGCACATCAATATATAGGAGAAAGGAAAAGGATTTTCTTTTATCTTCTGAGGAGCATTCTTGTCTTATCCCCACAAGCACCATTTTACTGATAACTAGATATTGATATCCCATTGAACCTGCAGATTATAAATGATCATGGGAGTAGGGGAAAGTGCTATGGCTTTGTTACTTACACAAATCCTCGATCAGCTGTTGATGCAATTAATGACATGAACGGAAGAGTATGTAATCTTCCTAGTTACTTTTTTTTTTTTTTCTTGTGCTTGGTTAGTAATGTACATGCATTCATTGGGTTTCAACCTTCAAACAATGTTGATATCATTTTCCCTTTACTATTAAGTGAAGCAGAGGTGCCTTAAACATAAACTGGCGGGGGGGGGGGGGGGGCGAGGGGTTGGGTATAATTTAGTTATGTTGATGGTTTAAGTTTAAACCTCTAATATTTTGAAGCACTGAATCAGGCCATTGATGGACGAATTATTAAAGTAAGTGATGTAAGGACTCGAGGTGGAAGGTCAAATTTTAATAGGGAGCATGTTCATCATAATGTGGAGAGGAATGGCGACTGGGATCGTGGTAGAGATCATGAAAGAGGTTATGATCGTGATAGGAACTGGAACCGAAATCGAAGCAGTGATTTGTCTAGAGAGCGTGATAGGTCTCGAGACCTTGGTCGAGTTAGGGATAGAAGATATGATCCTATACGTGAGCCTGATCAAGCAAGAGGTGCTTTACTAAATAAAGATCAGGATCAAGACAGAACTCAGGAGTATAATGAACAAGAACACAGTGGGGACCATGCTCGGGATAGGGAAAGAGACCGTAACTTTGGTTTGGATAGAGACAGGGATATGGATAAGACCAGTGGTCATGATACTATTGCTGAATTGGAGAGAGATGAACTCTCTAGGAGAAGGAATTGGTAAGATCTCTCTCTCTGTCTCCCCCCTCCTGTTCTTTATTTTTGTTGGTCATTTCAGTTTTAGTTCAGTGAAGAGGAATCTTGAATTCTGATAATGTGTATTTGTCTCATGACTACTTTATTGATTATCTCATGGGAGTTTGTGGTTTGGATATGATTTATTAATGAATATGCAGTGGCAGTTTCTGTTAGGTATTAGTGAAGTTGGCTTTTACATTATTCAGTCTTTTCCACTCTGAGATAAGTAAGGAGACTTGATTTCTGCAACTCTCCTGTAGTTTTGTTCAGTTTCAACATCATATAGTTGATGTTTTATGGAAGTCTGAAGGTATTGAAGAAAATTTATCATAAAAATAAGCTGTCAAAATTTGAAGAACTGGTTGAATTTTACCTTCTTGTATAGTGCCACCAATTGAAATTTGCTACCACTTGGTTTTTTGTTCAATATGGCTTGATTTCAGCATACTTGGTTTTTTGTTCTGCAGTTTTACCAATACTGTTCAACCTGGTCTGGAGCTTTCGCCAGATTCCAATCATAATTATAGTGATCAGGTAATTTAGTCATTCATGTATATTTTTGTTAAGGTGGTTTAGTACATGCATGAACTTGTGCAAAAACTGATTGTGGAACTCTTATGTTATGTCCATGTCTACATGTGGATTTCATTTCAGGCAAAAGATCAACTAGAGCGATCAACTCAAAGGCTTGAACAACTCAGAAATGAGGTTTGTCATCTATTTATCATTTAAATGAAAAGAATCACTTTACTTTTTTCTTAACTGATCTTGCTGTAAAGGCATTGGTGCATCTTCTTTTTTTGTTGATTTTAAAGTAGGATTAACATTAGTGCTAGATTGTGCATTTGATTTGTGATTAGCACATAATTATTTTTCAGAAGCACATGGGCATGCAAAAAATATATAAACTCAGAATTCCATTCACTGCTATATGCTTGAGTCAGAACTCAGGATACAACTTCCTAAGTGGTGTTTAATGAAGCATTCCAAAGTTTACTGTGTTTCCTTCTATCTGTTATTTTTCTGCCTACCGTGTGTTAATAGAACAAGAGACTGAAGTAAAGTGGCTTGTCAGGTTTCTCAGTTTGAAGCCAAGTTGGAGGAGAAGCAATTTATTGTTTCGGATTTACAGAAGAAATCTATGGTAAATTTTCCATTGTTACCATGCTGTCACTTTTATAGCCTTTTACTATTAATATCTACATTTTCTTTTGCGTACTTCAATATATAGGATTTTTTTTTCTGATTGAGATGTTCATTAATGCAGAAGCTCGAGGATGCATTGATTAGTGCAAAGAAACACTCTTCATACCGTCAGATGCAGTTGACCAAGGTAATCACTAATCATTATTGTTAACCATAGGTATTTTGGATTAACTTTTTCATTTCTAATTGATGTGTGAAAATTCTGCAGCTGCATAAATGTTTCCGGCAAGTAAAAGATTCCACTGAAAGACTTAAAAGCTGTGAACAAGAACTTCAGGTTAGTATATTCATTCTTTTTAATCTTAATTTTTATTTCAAATCTGCAAATGTACATTTCCTAGTCTGTTTGAAGAAGTGGTTTGGGGTTCAATGTCTTGCTTTTTGCTGGAGGTGCAATTTTACTGCATGCATTTTATGCAGTTGTCAAACTCGAGTTTTCAACTTGAATTGGTTGAGTCTTCATAAAATTGAAAAGTAAAAATGAAATGCCAATAAGAATTAAATAACCTATGAAAAAAAGAATCCAAAAATATTGATATTCATGTAAGAACTAATGGATAAATCATAGGCATTATGAAATATATAATTTAAATACTACTATCTGGAAAGACAGAGTACTATCCATATTCACATGTTGTTTAAACTTTTTTTCATCTAAACTGAAGGTTAGAAGTTAAGTATAAAAATCGAAGGATTCACCTATATACGCTCTTATTCAACATTAAAAAATTGAAACTGAAAAAGTAAATTGAATTAATCAATCACAAAAATCCATATCCATATATATAGCTTGGCAACTACATTAAAGTTGACAATTTTGTTTTTGTTTTTTTTTGTTTTATTTTGCAAGTTAATGGCATAGAAGAATGAAATGGATATTTAGAATGTACAAATGAAAGCTTCAAAAAACGAAAATTTTAGAATGTACAAATGATTAAAGAACCTCCCTCACTACACGCTTGAGCTTTGTAGATGAGGTGGTAATTTATCATGGTATTAGAGCAGGAGGTGCTTAGTTCGAATTCAGCTTCTGTCATCTGCACCCTCAATTAAAATCATAAAATTCACGTGTCGGCCGATTCATTTATTTAAAAGAAAAGTAACAAGCCCACATGTGAGGAGTGTTAGAATAGACAAATTGTTAAAGAATTTCATTCACTACAAGCTTGAGCTTTGTAGATGCGATGGTCATTTATCAAAAAGAAATAGAACCGTGAGAGGGAGACCAAGTTATTAAAGGGGAAAGTGTGGAAATGGATTCTCACAGTGCTTCTTCTATACTAAGCAGAAACAGATGATGCAAACATTTAAAACCAACAACTTTCATGCATGTAAATATATCTTTCTCCATATATCTCTCTGTTTTGTGACTTCTGTCCCTTAGTATTTTCAGATTTTATTTTTCTGACATGGGATATTGAAATGCCAAAATGAACCAATTTATGTGAATAGGCAACCACGCAAAAACCCATAATTGATCGCTTCTTAGTCCTCCTTCAATTAATCAGTAAATCTGCTGAAAATTAATTTTCTAGCAAACATTTGCACTTCCATACTATATAACATTGATTATAAAAAAAAAGGCCCAAAAAGTTCCATAAATTAATATAATTAAATTAATTAATGCTACTATTTAACAGGCTGCCTAGCATTGTCAGAGTCTTAATGTCAAAAAAAAAAAAAAAAAAAAAAGGCCCAAAAAGTTCCACATAGTTACCTAATTAAATTAATTAATGCTACCGTCTAACAGGCTGCTAGGCAGACCAGAGTCTTAATTGGATTATGAAATAGTCGTTTTGAGTCAAATGCAAAGCCAGATATGTGGACAATACAGAAGAAGAGAGGGATAGAGAGATGGGAGCTTCCTATTACTGATTAGGTAATTTAGGTTACAATGTCTGGTTCTTTTCTTTAATTTGCTTGAATAGAGACCAATACCATGTGATTCAGAATGAACAGCTTGGATTTATTACTCTTGTGATAAATCAAGAAAACCAAGGAAAAGCAATTTTGTTGATCACCCAAATTTATTACTATTATCTAATTTATGTAATCCTTCATCCGACCATGATTTATTGATGATTCATTTACGAAGCTTTTGGAGAAATAAGGTTGTTAAATGTTTGTGGGGTTGTGATTTATCTATTTTTTATAGTGCTTTGGGGTATTTGATTGGAGCTAATGCTAGGATTTCTAGTTAATTCTATCTCCCATTCATCTTGTATGGAAGAATATTGTCTTTCTTCCTTCTCTTTGACTGGCGGGTACTTTTCTCTTAACCCAACCCATTTTTTGTGTTGTCTCTGTTTATGCTTAGGAAGACTTATGTACTTCATTTCTATCTTAAAGAAATTCTTTTCTTCTCTCCCATAGTTTTTGTTGAGTATGGTTACCAATTTAACCTTATATCTAACCTAACTTCTTCCCTTGACTATCATAAATGAAGTCTGTCAGAGGAAGTTGGTAAGGGGGTGTGGGAGTACATTCTCCCATTGTATGGAGTTTACTGTTATTGTGTGAAGTTTTAAGGGATGAGAGTGTAATTTATTCAATTTATTGATCTAACTTAACTTAAAGAAACCTTCCTTCTTTTTTTTCTAGAGAAAAAGAAATTTCATTATGGAAGATAGGAGTACAAGAAGTCCCCTTACACATAAACGAAAATGATAAATAAAAACGCAGGCTTAGAACAATAATGCTGGCCAATTACATTGTATATATATTAAAGGAATAACCTGAAAAGCTCTTGAAGTAAAACACCAAAGTGAAGCAAAAAAGACATTCTTATTTCAAAGAGGATGCCATGGAAGACGATAATCACGGAAAATCCTTGCATTACGTTCCATCCAAACTTCCAACAAAATCACTGCAAAGAGAGCAGATCTCCACAAACACTTCACCTTATTTTCCCCCTAAAACTGCGATAACAAGTCATGAGAAACTCACACAAAGAGCTTGAACAAATCCAAGAAATGCTGAAAATGTCAAATAGCTTACACCAAAGAGTCCACACATAAGGACAATGAAGAAAGTGATGTTCATTGGTCTCACAATTCTGTAAACATATCACAAAATATCAGGAGATAAAACCTTAGAATGTCTACCCATTCACAACAAGTTATTAGTATGGACTTTATTAAGAACTTATGTCCAGACAAAAACCTTAACCTTAGATTGAATCTTAGCCTTTCTAAGAAAATTATGAAGTGGGAATGAGACAAAATTTGGAATTCGAACGAAGAAAGTTATCAAAAGATTTACAAGAGTAAGATCTAGAAGAATTAAGAGACCAAGTGTGCCTATTAGTCATGTTAGGGAAGCGATAGGGGAAAGAATGTCTAACAAATTAGTAATATGAGAAACTTCCCTTTCATTTATACCTCAAAAAGTGAAAATTCCATGTAACATGATCACCCTTCAAAACATAAAATTTAAGCAAAATGGAGAGTTGATAGTCGATAAAGTCTAGGATAACTCACATCAAAAGACTCATTTCCTATCTAAACATCCTCTCAGAAATGAATACGAGTACCAATGCCAACTTTGAAATTAAGTAGAGGAGAAATAATGGAAATACTTGGGAGATGAATTCCCAAAGGCTAACATGAGAAATACTCGCATTCGCCTCTTAGAAGTATTTTTTTATGTTTTTCAATCCAAAACAAATTTCAAACCAGAACATTCAGGTCATCTTCGACTTCAGCCCAATGCCCCTGACATCTGAATGATGGCAGTGTTAAGATCGAGATTAGAAGTGTGCTCTTCTAAATTCTAATCCTTTTAACGTTTCAAAACTTTGATTCTAAGTAGATATGCGTTGAATAAATTTATATTTCTGCACTTTTGATGTAAAATTTGACAAATGAAACCTTCGTGCCACTTCTAAGGCTATCTTCAATTCTATCTCCATTGATAGTACAAATGAGATTTTGTTCCCCTTTTTCCGGTATCAGATATAAGCATTTGCTTGTTATCATTTACCTTGCATTTGAATAGGAGCGTCCTTGTTTTTTTCTTTGCCTTGGTACATTTGATAACTACTACTAGAAGTTGGTGACATACTATTTTATGCATATGCACTTTTTATTATCTTTCTGTTTAACCAATAGTTGATAACTATACTTTTGTTTTTTAAATAGCAGCACAGAAATATGGTTTTGACTAGCTGTAGCGGTGTGTCTGTACTAATCGTGTAGCCCTCAGTCTTTTTAGCCTAATATATGGAATTAAGTCATAATTGAAAGAACTGTTATGATAATTTTGCTTGACTTGGCATATTTTTCACTTGGAGCCTACTTATGTTAGATCTAATGAACATAAAACTACTGCCTGCCCTTAATTGAAGAATGAACTATGAAGTGTATAAAATTGGAAGAGGACAGTGATGAGTGATTCCTTGCCAAGGCAAATGCTCAATCACTCCATCTTCTTTCGTAGAAGTGAGGCATCTGTGGATTTAATAGATCTTAAAACTCTGCTTGTCCATTTTGACTTGTCCATATGGTGATGTCTTGTGGTTTTTTCGAGTCTAAATTCAAGAATTTCTAGAAACTTAGACAGAATCTGGCATTTTATCCCTGTATCCTACATGCACAATGAAAGTCCTAAATGAGTTCTTATTGGTAGCAGAACTGGCACACAGATAATTAACTCTGAAGGGTTTTTTGGCTTGCAGGCTCTCGTTGACATGGCAATGTTAGAAAGTGATGATGGGGTTGACTTGAACGTTGGAGACCTCACAATTGGAAATGCATGATACTGTGCCAAAGTTTGCAGTCTTGGAAATTGGAATAGGTTGCTCATTTATAGTTTAAACTAGATTACCAATGCTTTTGATGGGTGTTAGGGTAGGAAATGTGTTTTTCGTTTTCTTTCGGTACATATGTTAATATGATCTTTGCCAACTTTTGTCTCCGGAGTTGGTGGAGAAAACTACTGTCCTTATCTGATTTTTGTTTATTTTGTCCCACCACAGTTCATCGTAATATCTAGTTCTGTCGTACTAGGAAAGGTTCTCTCAATGCTCTAACACCCACACCTGATATGGATCAAATTGTCTTACGAACCCAGCTCAGGTAGCACTTGAGATCCTACTAAATGAATTAATGCATGCAGTATCATCACAAAATATGTCAGAAGCACTTGGATTTACGAGGTCCTGTGATTGCGAGGTTGTGTGTGATAGATATGTTGGAATTGAGTTGGGTTTTGCAATGAATTCAGAGACTTAGAGAAGACAGAAGGAAGAAGAGAAATTCTCGCTAAAAATGCTGGGCAGAAAAAAGGATTGTTGCAGCATAAAAAGTTTGCTGACACAAACGACGAAAGCAGTTACATGGCAATCGGCCGAGTTCATGCTGGGCTCAGCCCGGCCCGACCCTAATGGGTCTATAAAGAGGCTCTGAATTGGTACTTAAATGGACATATAATAACAAAGGCAATAATACCCTTCTACAAATTGTAAAAGCTAACAGTGCACTGCTTCTTGCTCTATGTATGTGACGGCGAGGTTGTGTACTGCTTCTTGCTACATGCCTTGTTAATTTGCTTACTATAAAATCTTCTCAAAAATAGAAAGATAAAACAATAAACTGAAAGACATGATTTGTTTCTATAAGTTATTTTTAGGGAAAAAAAGAAAAAAGAAAAGAAATAGAATGATATTATTTGAACATAGAGAGATGATTAAAGAAAATCTCTCATTCTAAACTTAAGCTTACTTCACTAAACAAATAACATATTTTCTTTTATCATTTTTAATAAAATTGCTCAATCATAATTAATTGCCACACGGTATGATAAAATTAATGCATCTTCTTACTAGGCTAAAGAAAAAGTCAAGAATCTTACCAACCATTGTCATTATCCCTCATAACAAAGGGTAAATATGTCCTAACAAAAAAGGCCAAATAAGTAAAACCCGAAAACGCCAAGAGCCATATAATACAACCGAAATATATTCTCTGATAAGAACATCAATACAGACAAGCAATACAAAACAAGTACTCACTTTTTCGTTATTCCCTATTTACCCTCTGCCCTGCACATCTCTGAGATACACTACACATGAAATTTTATTTGTTTTTTTTTTCTTCTGCAAATGAATAGTTAATAGTTTGAACATTGAAGCATGCAACAAAAAACCCTAATTTCTAAACCTAAAATCTAAACATTAATTAGGAATTAGAATTTGAGAGTGATCTCATTCTTATTACTCTCTCCCCCATCTTCTCTTAATGCAGCCAACCCTTTTCTCTCTGCTTCGTTCTCACCGCTCTCACCTTTCCAGCTACTACTTTCGGATTTCCCATCCTCGATGCTCTCCGACCGGTCACCGGCTCCTCTGATTTCAGATTCCGGCGAGATGTGAGTGTAGGAAGCGGTTTTGTACATGTGAATCTGTTGATGATGGAGTGCGTGGTGGTAGTGTGGCTGCGGTGGCAACGGTGGATGTGGCGGTGCGGCTGTATAGAATTCTTGAGCCACAGGTGTAGCCGTGCAGTAGTGTGTCGGCGGTGTGTGGGAGGTAGGATGTGAGCCATGACCATATAGAGTAGTGGCCCCTGAGTGTGTAGCTGCTGCCGCAGCCGTCGCATACTCTGGTGGGACCCAGATACTACCTAGGACTACGAGCTGGGGTGGTGGTACTCCAGATGCTTGTGGGCTCGGACTGGGTCGTCTGGTGTGAAGCCTATATTTCTGTGCGTAGTGTACATAAAAGTAGAAATGAGTGAAAATGGTATATGCCTTGTTCAGTGTGGTACAATGTCAGGTGATGCTGAAAATTGAAATAGTGCTACAAAGGCCTCTGTCATGCCAACCTGTGAGGTGACAGAGAAAGAGAGAGACACACCTGGAGATGGCTTTTAACTTCATCGTTGGTCAAACCGTCAACCTTCATCAGCTCCCTGATCTGTTTGGGGGTGGCAACTGTTTTTGATGACCCAAAAAGAATTTGTCATTGTTTTGGTTGATTCTAATCATGAATTCATAATTAAGATTATATGCATGGGTCTACTACTTTGTTTAATTTGTGTCCCCCACTTAAGGCTGTCACAAATAAACATGTATACATATATATATATATATATATATATTTATATAATATACCTTGAGAACCACCAAGCATTTGCAGAGCATTCACAAATTTCCTGTGTAAATCTGGTGACCAACATCTCCTTGCTTTTCTATGGGTTGGGTTAGTATTAGTGGTGGGATTGGTACTATTGTTTGTTTGTGTCTCTGATGGATTTGGAGCCCCTTTTACTTGCTCTCCATTGCCTTCTTTAATAGAACAAGCTATTTCCCTCCTCTGGCATGAAATTCCGTTCTCGGTTTGCTCTGAACATTTCTTATCTTCCATATTTTTGTCAGCAGAGGAAAGAGCCAGTTCTGGGAGAGCCTGCAATGTGGAACCATGGCATGAGTTCCGTTCTTTTGAGAATGGAAGGAAAGCTCCTCCATTCCTCTGTTTGTTGTCTAAAGCAAACTTGGGACTGACATTGAAACCTAAATCAGGTTCATTAAGGGATGTATTTGTTGATTGCGATTTGGTTCCATGATCACTTGTTTGGCTCCATAATTGAGCAGATGTCATCCAATTTGCCTTATCAGAGATGTTTGATGAGCTTTCAGGTGTTGAATGCTTTATGGGTATGAATTCTTCAAGAACTGGCCTTGCACCACCTTGATTTGTTCTAGAGGCTTGTAAATGCTGCCTGTAAGCCTCCACAGCTAATCCCAAAGAAATGAGCAACAAGGTTAGAACTAAATCAATTCTTTCACGCAAATGTATCTGGACATAAAGCTCTTTTCTTACTTCTATATACAAGGAAAGAAAATTAATATATCCTTTGCAGTTAGATAATAAAATATATTGTTATTGGTTATTCATAGATTCCTTATATATATTTTGTTTCTGATTCCATTTTGAGTTTATTGGGATGCTACTGAATAAGCTTTGTTATTTATACCATTGGTAAGAAGTTGCATGCAAATAGGAAGCTCGCGCTTGAAAGCATCGATCTTGAGGCGTTCATCCTCTAGGCGAGAGAGGAACTCTTCAAGCTTGTAGGTTTGATCAGTCTGATTCAGCTCTGCAAAAGATTTCAGTAGCATGGAATAGCTATGAGGTTTGCAATCCAGGCTTAGTTCTGAGGGTGATGCCATAATTATTATGTTACGTATGACAAACTATAGCAAAGATCTGCAGCTCAAAAAGCACTGTTTAAGAAGATGGTCATACTCAAATAGGAACAAAAGAGGGCATGTAGGAACAAACAAGAGCAAAAGAGGGTGTTTGGCCTCTTCCTTTCTGTGTTAAGAATTTCAAGTGGGCGAGAGAGATAGAGAGAGAAAGGGAGGAGATGTTGTTTGCGAACACAAGGAGGATCATCTTCCTTTTTAGGGGTGAGCTCAAGGGAATAAAGCAGGCTTGAGAGAGAGAGAGAAACAAAGAGTTACAAAAGAAAAAGCATGTCATAAAGCAGAGAGGTGTAACTTCCTACCAAGAACCAAGGCAAAAAAAAAAAAGGTTAAAAAATGAAAGAGGGTGCTGTGAGAGAAGGAATCAAAGAGTCTAACACTAAAGGGTCATGTGCTTAGAGCCTGGTTTTAGAACATTTGATAGTCTTTCTAGGAATTCAAATCACAAATATAAAAGATGATTCTTCTTATTACTGTTGTACTTTTTTTCCTTTTTACACCACTTCTTTTTTCTTTATTTTTTTTCTTCTATTCCTCCTTTTCCCTTTTGTTTGTTGGCTATGTGCAAATCAGCCTCAGCCTATGAATATGATTCTCCTATTAGAAATCAAACTTTCAATTAATAAAGATTATCCAGGGGCGAGCAAAAAAATATGTATTTAATACTAATTTATTGTTATTGAAAATAAAAACTATAGTGTTTGCTCAGTTAAATTAGAAGAAGAAAAAAAGTGTCAACATTCAAAAATTAATATGAAAATAGAATGTGCTAATTTGTTTAATTGTTAATGTTTCTTTGCAATGTAACCTATCATCAAATGATATAGGAATGAATGACTCTACTATAATTAAATATTGAGGAAGTCTTTGAGAGATAGGAGCATAAATATACTATCAAAATTAATTTAAATTTTTTCCATTAGGTGAAAGATCTAGAGAGAGAAAACAGAGGACATATTCAAATGAGTTTAATTAATTAGTATCCTTTTTTGTTTCAAAAGTTGCATAATTGTTCTAAATTTGAGTGCATTCAGAGGGAATATCTACTATGAGAAAGGAGACATTCATCATATAGAATATAATATTTGCTTCTAAGGAAGGAATATCTTAATTCTACTTCTACGACTCTAAATTAAGGGAACACAAACTACATAAAGCTTAAATGAGTGATAAAGGAGGCTAATTGAAGAGAATCTTCTTCTACTACGTACTAACTTTATTGAAGTGGGTAGGAAGGTAAGAAGATTCTCTTTTATTTTTCTAGAGGAATTTTGTTTGCTGGTTCTTTTGGGAATTGGGTTTTGTGAAATCTCCATGGGTCAGAATATATTTGAGGTCGATCTGGATGAGGTTTGATTATAAATTGGTCATGTCTTCATTCTTTGTGAGTTTAATGTAAGCGAAGGAGGAGTCTTTAAGGACCGGGCAGTGGCCATGACCTCTCAAATTTTTTATTTTTTTTAAATAGTAATATTATAGTACAAAATTACTTCTTAGTTTTATATTCTTTTTTTATTTAATATTGTGTCCCTTCCAAAAATAAGTTAGATAACATTTTCACTTTTTAGACAACAAAATTAATGGGTTAAACTTATATTCTTTTTTTGTATCTTATAAGTTTTTATTTTGTTTTATGAGTTATTAAGTTTCTTATGTATTTTTTTTTTCTTTTTTCTTTTATTACTATAGTGGAATAAAAATTTTAGTCGGCCCCTTTAAGAATAAATGTCTAAATCCTCCACTGAATGTAAGCAAGATCAGCTTACAAAATATACAGACATACACATATACTACGTATGTATGAGAAATATTTTACTCTTGGTGTTAAGTACTCTAACTAATAGAGGATAAAAATTTACAGTTTTTGATCATTCAAGTTCGTACTATTTTCTTGAAATGTTCTGCCTAATATATAAGCAATTAAAGTAGTGTTCTATATATTCCCTCAAGTCTAAAATATTATCAGCTTAAATATGAGCTAAATTTATCGTCAATTTCACTTTCATAAGCATGACAATGAATTAGATTAGGTCAAGATCCGACTAGATTGGAACCAAATTTTTTAATATTTGATATGATTTGAAGTAGTCAAAATGTAATTTGATTAAACTCGGTTTAACCCAATCCAACCTTGCATCTCCCTCCGAATCAAATTGTCATGTATATAATTTACCCAACCGAAAATCATATTGTCACGGACATACCCTTCAAAGTAAACGGTATGACTAACACTAAGTTTCTACGGCAATAATAGGGTTGTTGCTGATAAATCACTATCCACGACAGGCATTTTAGTATCTACCACTATGGGAAGTACCCAACATGGATAAACTTAGCACTATTTCATGCTAAACTTATCCTCGATGAGTAACTTCTCGTTGTGGATAGTATGGTAATTTCTTAGTATAAAATGGTATATTGCGCATCATAGATAGTTATGTACGATGGGTGCACCCACCTATCACAGATAGTTCCAATAGGGTTTAATTTCCATTTTGAAAACTGACATGGCAAAAAAAATTTGCAAGTATATGTAATCAAGCATATGAATATTTCCAACCAACCAAATTCAACATCACAATTAACCAAATCAAAACACAAGAATGTGTAATTAAGAAAATATTCATTAAACTTGACTTAAACAGTATAACAAGTACCAAAACAATAATACCAAAGTAAATGTAACTACACAATAATACTAAAAGGTTCTCTTCTAAAAGCAGAAGTCTACAATCTAATCAATCATCACCAAGGTTCACATCATTATCGTGTTGATAATTATAATCATCGACATGATTATCATCACCGACTTGATTATTATCATCAGCCTGATCATTTTAAATAAAAATTGAACTTCGAAATAACACAACATATAATCATCTAACATTAAGATAAACTTATGATTGTAATATATATACTTACATCAATTGAGGCAATTGAAGCATGCATAGTCACTGTAAATGTCGCAAAGAACTCTTGCATTGCTTTTCAACCGCTCTCGGTCCAATGTGATGGTTGAGCTAACTGAGAAGGGAAGCTATAGCTATGAGATGATCCAACTGATTGGCTCGATGACTATCCACTCTTTGTAGGTACTTTAGCGTACTTCCTCTTTCTGTGCACTCTTCTGTGACCTTTCTTCTCATCTCCCTTGATGATATTAAACCACAAAAGATCTCCAGAAGTGGGTTCAGTAACATGATTTGGATATGAATAGTGTTGTCTCAGATAGTAATAAAAATCCAAAAATAACGGTTAACCCAAATTGACTTGGTGGTAATTTAAAGACCCGACCTATTTAAAAAAATCCCTCAAACTTGACGTAGCGGTTGACTCAGTCAACTTGCTTGACCTGGTCATAATTTAAAGACCCGGAAGATTAAAAAAAAATAGATAAAAGAAGGTTGTAGTATGCTATTTTCCTTTTCTCTTTTAGTTTTTATTTATATTTTTTTATTGTTTTTCATTTCTTGTTTGACATTAAATTATTACACTTTGCATAAAATATTTATATATATTTTAAAAATATATAAAATAATGATTTTTTTAAAATTATGATGCCATGGTCAACCCGGTCAATCGACAATTGAATTGGACACTTTTTCTGGCTGGATTTTAAACATTGAATGAAACATAAGATTTTTTTTTTTTTTTCGCAACTAAGTGAGATTGTCGGGATATATACTTCTATTAACTTACTGACTAAGCCAACTCGACATGCTATGTCAGGCTTAGTGCAAGAGAGATCCTTAATTTTCCAGCTAAACTTTTAAATTATATGGAATTCATTGTTGCGTCTTTTTCATCCTTGGATAATCTGGTTTCAACTTTAACTTGAGTTTTTACATGATTACAGTTAGACTTGTTGAACTTTTTCACAAATTCTATAGTCTACATATTCTGACAAATAAAACTATCATTGTTCTTCGCAACTACGTCAATACCTCCAATAAGTATAGACACTAATTTGTAGAAGGGAAAATATTAGAACAAAGAAAGTGATGAAGTTTATTGATCACTCAAATGACACTTGTACAACATAAAGATTTGAATTACAATATAGATAAAGTTAGAATTTCCTATTTAATAATAATAAAAAAAAACCAATTTAAAATATAAATTTCAGCTAAGTGATAATCCCAAGGATAATTCAAAAAGATAATCTTAAAGATATTAAAGAAAATAATATGAAGTCTGAAATAATCAACAAATTGTCAGGAATAATATTTAATTCGATCCGATCAAATTTTTATGTATCTAAGTAATTTATAAATTGTATTGAATTAGAAATAATCTATTAGGTTGGTATCAATATTGAATCAATTCACATATTAAATCATATATATTAATATTAAAAAATAAAAATAAATCTAACTAGGATCAAATCAATTCAAACCTCCAATCCAATCCAATGCCATACTAATTTTATTAGTTTATAACTTCATAATTTCTTACCGGGATTTCTATTTTCTAGTTTATTTATAGCTATATGTAACAATAAAAAGAATAAGATTATAAAAAAAGAAAAATCAGTCTTCTCGCACAAGCTAGACTCCAACTTTGACCTTTTTCTTCAGATTCTCTCTCTTTCTCTCATCTATGGGAGACAGTCAGAAAAAGAAAAAGTAGAGAAAGTAGGAGTAAAAGTAAAAGAAGAAGAAAGAGATTCTTCTCGTGACACATGTCCATGATATTCCCTAATATCGTTTCTTTTGAATATTCCTTGTGTCTTGGGTTAGCATTTAAGATTTTGGAAAAATAAAACCCATAATTGTTTATTGATAATTCATTGAAAGTTTTTGCATGATTCTTGAAATGAGTTAAAACAGACTTTCCTATTAAAGTAAAAATCATTTTGCAATTTTCATAACATATAAGCAATTAATTAAAATTTTGAACTTTACCAAAAGCTTCTCAATTTATCCTAGTTTCAGAAAAATCTAGTCTTTCTCTTCTTTATTTGAAGGAACTGCTTCACCCTTTTTTTTTTGTAACAAATCTTACCATCAGCACCGTCTTGAAAGTTGAAACGAATGGCGGTGAAGTTTAGGGGCCAAAATGAAAACTTTGTTGCAAGTTTCAAGACAAATGCATAATTTAGCCTCAAAAAATTTTACAATGTCTAAAAAATTTGGCATGTCACTATTTTTCAGTGACTATATTATCTAATTTTTAGTGGAGTGTTTCAAACTATATATAAAAAAAAAGGTAAGTGTCTAATTTGAGAATGACTTATAAATTATAATTCTTGAACATAGTTAACTCGAAGAAAAAAATCACATAAATATTAATTTAATTATTTGAGAAATTTGTTGTTTATTTTTGTCTAAATAAATCATTCTCCTTGACTTACTCTTTTATAATTAGCTTGTTTTTAGGAGGGATTTACTCCATTGTATTTAGTTTTATTCTAGGTTAGGTTCATTACGAATTCAACTATCAAGCAGCCTATATAGAGGCTTTTTCTATGTAATTAAATCATCTCATATTAATCATAATTTGATGTAGGATTGTATTAAAGCTCTTAGGTTATTTAAAAGTTTTCGCTAGAGTTGCCATCTCTCCTTTTTGTATTAAAGCTCTTAGGTAATTGTTTTGTTATTTAAAAAGTATAAAATTTATTTTGGCCCTATAAACTTTAAAGAAATTTAAGTTTGGTCATGCAAAGTATGAATTTTGTCATTCAAGGCCATAACTAAAGTTTGAAAATTTTAAATTTGTCTACACAAAACATTTTATTTTCCATTTTGGCCCTATAAAGTTTTGAGAATTTTCGAATTTTGCCTATGCCAAATACGTGTTTTTTTTAGCTCCTACAAAAATTTGGCCCCTCCAATCCTAGAAAACGAGGTTCAATCAGCCTTTTTCTAACAATTGACTTCATCTTTTTGATATTAATTTTGCATATTTTGTCCTTTTATTATAAAACATATTTGATTACATAACAAATTCAACAAAAAATCCTCAAAATCTGATATGCTCCAAGATTTGAGCTTATATAATTAGCTTACCTTATCTCAACAACCAAGCCAATCGACAAATCTCATCGTCTTCCATTTGAATAATAGCCTATATACACGGTCATAGTTATATCTTATAACTCTTCATAAGTCCATGAGCATGTGCTATGTGAGACATCCTTGAACACAGTCACGGGAAATACAATCCCCAGACATCCTTGAACACGGTCATGGGAAATACAATCCCCATCATCAACTTGGTTTCTAAACTCAAGCAAGTTTAGAGTAACCTGGCTTGAGTTTGAGGGAGTGTTAGAATAAATTGCCCTCCTTAATTTACTCCTTTATAATTAGCTTGATTTTAGGAGGGATTTACTCTATTGTACTAGTATTGTTCCTAGGTTAGGTTCGTTATGTAGTCAACTATCAAATAGCCTATATATACTGGTTTTCTCTGTATAATCAAATCATCTGATTCACATACAATACAAAATTATTATTTGACTCAAGTATTTTAAATTTTACACCCAAACCCTTCTTTCATAAAACAAATATTATTTTCAAATTATCAAATTTCTTCAAGTATGTTTAGCTATATCAGTTACTGTTGTTTCATCTAAGTTTAATAGTTTTAACTTTAGAAAAAATTAAGTTTTTGAAGAGTTTGATTAGAAAAAAATTAAATCTAGTAGGAATTACTTTGATGAATAATTTCCAAGGGACCGAAATAAAAAAATACAGTAAATTTCAGAGATCAAAATAATAAATAGAAGTAAATTGTAATGAAGTGGTATGACGGTTTCGCGAAATAACAGAGAAGTGAAAACTTTTCACTGAAATTGCATTTTCCTACAAAATTTTAACTGTACGGTTTCAGTGGTATATATATGCCTCTATATGTCAAAGGCATCACAACTAGCTATAAAGAAGAAAAAAAAAGTTGTCTACCTAATTGAATAACTTATAATAATAAAAATTAGAGAATTAATATATAACTAGACAAATAATGTGATTTGGTTAGTTACTATCGTCTTAGAATAAACAATAAACTTGGATAAGAAATATAGGATTCTATTCTTGTGAATCCAATTATTTTTTTCAAAAAGATCTTCAAGCAATAGTTATCAAAATGAAAATTCAAAGTATTATTCAAGTTGGATCATAGAGAATAATATTGTATGATCATAATATATATTTATACATACATATAAATATTCTTGATAAGCAGCTTTGTGGAAAGGCAATGATATTGATAGGTAGGTATACAGCTGGTTGTAAGTTAATTAAGGTTTGTGTTTGAGACGATCGAGAATCATCAAGTACTGAGATTACTGATTAGAAAACATAACAGCAGATTCTTCATCATCTGAACATCATTATTCATTGAAGATTGCTAGCTGTTTGCATATTGGATATTTTGAATTCTTTTTTCTGATGATTGTCCTACATTATATTTTCTTCCTTACTATGAAAAAGAGTTTGGTTGAAAGTTACTAACTATAGATTAAAGTAAAATATCCCAACAAAGTCTAGTGTGTTCATTTTTTTAATTTTTAATTTTTAATTTTTTTGTTGCTAGCTGGTAAATGGGTTTAAGAATAATAAAACCGATCTAGTCACTATCATAATTTAAACTTCGGATGATTCATGAAATTGTGATAAGTTTAACTTGATGTATTTCTTAGCGAGTGAAACTCGCCACACATTCAATTGTTCGGTTAAATTCATTTTAATCTTTATGTGGTACAGTTGGAAATTTTTATTTTTTTTTAACTCTGAATATGAATTCAAACACTTACTAGAATAACTTTTAATAATAAACTTAGAATCAAATATAAATTTGAATCTTTATATTCATGGAATACATAATTGAATATATAATTAAGTAATTCGTCAAATGAAGAATCAAATTATAGTACTATATTCGAATTCAAATAACACTAGTCTTTCTATTCCAGTTTGAATAGTATTCGGATTGAATTTGTATACTTTTGATTGAATTTAAATAATTTGATTTTGATTTCCGCCTTATAGGTGAAGTGAATTTAACATAATTATTAATAATGAAAAAAAAACCATTGTATTTAATTTCTCAAGAAAGACCTAATTATTAATTAACTCATCCAAATGAACCTTGGAAAAAAGAAGGTTCACTGGAAAACAAATTAATTGATGGATTTTTACAAATAAACCTTTTTGGAAATTAAAGAGAATAATTTATAGAATCTAATTTGGGAAGTGTAATACTTTTATTAGAGATAAGAATATTTAGAGATTTCATATTATATTATGAGTATAGCATCTGAAGCATATATTATATCTAACAAGGAAGTGGAGAATGGAATTAGAATCACTTTGGTCGGCCTCTAATGATCAAAAAAGATGAACTTGTTGCAAAAAGGTACATTTTAGAGTGTTAATGAAGACAATGAATTATGTTTCTGAAATTTGATGCTCTTTTGACCTATTCTTTTCATAAGGTACTGTCAACAGAAAGTTCATCATTAACTATATATCATTTTTTTTTTCACTTAAAATTTGTTGGACCTATAAGATAAACAATTTATACAATGAGAAGTAGTTCTTTCTATTCTTCCATAAACATCCCATCTTAGAAGATAAAAATTATTTACTTGAGAATTAGGAGAATTATATGTTTGATGGGGCTTGAATAGCTTAGACCTCTTAAACGAAAGAGAATATCAGTAACCAATTTAACAAACTACTTAGGTCATATGTTAACTCAATAAAAACATGTGTTGTACTAAATCAAATAAATTTAAAAAAGAAAAGAAAAGAAAAGAAGAAGAAAGTTTATTAGGTTTAAATTAAAATTGGACACATCTGTTAATATTTTGATGCCACATGTATATTATCTTAGTAATCCCTAAGAAGTTAAATGTGGTCTGAACCTTAAACCACTTATAAATGAAATAAGAGATGAATAACCATTTTGACAAACTAATAATTTAATAAATTAAATAATTCAAGAAAAAAAGCATGTATTAAATCTTAATTGAATAAAAAAATAATAATTATTTAAGTAACTAATTCATTATTTAAACTTCAATACATAAATCTTTTTTTATTCAGAAGTTCAAAAACACCAATAAAGAAAAACAACTAACAAAAAATTCTATACTATAATTTGATCCTTTAGACTAAGGATCGAAAAAAATTTAAAATAATTTTTTTACAGTAATTCACTTCAAATAAGAATAAATATAATTCATATAACATATATATACATTTGTGAAACTAATAATGTCGTTAATTATATTCTATTTCCACACAAACTAAATTTATTATTTATAAATTTCAAATATTTTAAAGTTAAAATAAATTTAAAATAAAGTAAAACGTTGATAGCGCGAAAACCGAAATACATCTAATTCATCATAAAATTGTTAAATATCTAACAGTGCAACGATAACAAATAATAGAAATAGAGCAGTAAAATACACCAAATTTACATGGTTCACCAATAGGCTACGTCCATGGTAAGCACTAAGCAAGCAATAACTGTTATTGAAGAATATTATAATCACTCAAGCACACACTCACAAGGATTTGATCTCACTCTTTTTTGAGATTCAATCTTACTCTCAATAGTATTTTCTCACATAAGATTTTCTCTCTGATATATTTACCTCTCACATAAGGATATATATATATAACAATATTAGAAAACCTGATTCTAAATCCTATTACTATTGTGGCTTTTTATGGGCCCAGGCCTAAACCACCAAACTGAAGAAATATCAGGTCGGCACAAATAACAAAAATATTAATTGAAACTTGAAATTACCAAACAGGACGTATTATTCTTGTCTACAAAGTCTCATATTTTTTACTCAATAGGACTTACAACTTGTGATGATTTCCAATTTGGAAGTTTAACTTTCAACCATTTAAGTATTTCAGACCTTAAAATAAGTAATGGTTTAAAAAATATCATTTAAGTAATGAGTAAAGGACTAAAATGGGCAAGGAATTAGAATGGACCATTGTACAAAACAATCTGAGTAGCATCATAAAGTAATGGGCCATGTAGATTACATCATGATGAGATTTTGCTTTGACATATTTTGTGGGTCAGTTGGTGGCACTTCACAGCTCATTGAGTGTACTGTGTATGGCCTATGAGAATTCTTTGAATCACTAAAAACCATCTTGGTTGATTATTTTATGCCGGCCTGTTTTGCTCTTCCTTTTTTGGGCCTTCTTGTAAGTAAAGGTCAAAATCTGTAGTTTGCTTAGAATTCTGAATTCTCACTCTCCTTCTCTCATGGTCACACACACTCAAATTTCAAGTGTTTTTTTTCTTCTGAAAAGTCTGCTTTCTGCTACTAGATGATTGTTTTTCTTTTAGGCAGTGCTACTACTAGATGTTTGTTAATCATCACTGTTCCAATCAAACTGGTTTCCAATATATATATTTTCTTTTAAACATTGACCAATTTTGATATTGGAACAAACCCAGGACAACATGTACTTAATTGACTTTTTTATTTTTTTTTAACAGAGAACAATTTTGGATGATAAAATATAAAAGTATCAGATAATCGATCAATTCTGTAAGTCAATGTCTTACTTGCAAGTCTTTTCCAATTTGAAGTTTTCTTGGGTTTCTATCTGTAAAAAATCGATACGGATATGAGTATACGATTTGAAAATTCACTCATTTCTAAAAAATAAAGATACTATATGTTTAGACATACATTTATTAAATAATTTTAAATTATATTATATATATGCTATTTATAATGTAAAGTTATCCTACAAGCACAATAGATAACAAAAAATTGTCTAACAAGCAAATTCATAACATAAAATTATCCAAAAAAACATAATTTAAGCAAATTCATAATGTTAACGTTGTCAAACAAAGCACAATCATTACATTGATTTCCTCTCTAATTGAAATTGAAAAAAATACCCAAAAAAAGGATCAAAGACATTTATCCAACACTAGTGGAGTCAAATGCCATCATTTGCATTACTATAAAAAACATTGCCTCCATATCAGGTTCATCAAGGGATAAGCTTGCAATCTCAAAGACCTCGACACCTTTAAGTGGATCAAACCAATCATCACCAATATTCCACATCTTTGTATTTTCTTTGTTGTAGCTTTCATCTTTCCTTGCTAAGAGTCAAAGATTTGTATGCACATAAACTAAATCTTCTGCGCTTTGAGGAGTTATTTTGTTTCTCCTCACTGAATGAATAAAGGGAGTAAGCACTCAAATTCCTCTCACAACAAGATGAAGAATAAGGTTGTCCAAGAAGCTTCAAAGCTATATTTTGAAGTAAAGATGCCGAAGATCTATGCACTAGCCACCATATTTTTGGATCTAAATCCCACCTATCGTGCAAAGAGTCAAAGCTACCAAACACATTCATGTAGCCCAAGAATCTAGTAAACTCAATATTGACAAGCCTCATTTCCTTAGCAATTAGAAAGTATTTAACAAAACAATTGTTCCTCTCAACAAAATTTCCATATCCTTATGTGGGGGGACCCTATTTGGAAGCCCCTCAAGCTATTGTTTGTTATAATACCTATACTGTAAGACAACAAAGTTTAACAATAGAAGAACAAAATAGAAAGAAAAATGAAACATAAATCTTAAATTTACCTCAGATTTAAAGAATGGGCGAAACAATGAAGTGGTGTGCTACTCTTTGTCTACCTAGTAATAAGCATGCCAAGTGAAAGGTAGGTTTTGTCGATATCACACAATCAAAACATCTCATAAATGGGGCTTGTAAAAGAAAGGTTGTAATCCACTTTATCCCACCATAAATCATTCAAGATGACCTCTTTTATAGTTTGAGTTATTCCTACATTACCCTCACTATAAGCATTCCATTGATCATTAATTACCATGCTTTATGTGTTTTGAACCTCTTTAACATCAAAATGGTTGATGTAAACCTTGTTCTAGCAAGAAGCAATAATTTTAAAGAAACAAACTCATCAAAGATAGCCAATCTCATAGCATGATTCTTTATGATGTCTTGATAATTTTGGCTTCATCACTAATCATAGTAATCCACCAAAATTCATTGTAGACAATCTCATTTCTATCAGTAATAATAATTTTTTTTATTTAGCGGTCATAGGAATTTCATAAAAATGGTTGTTAAGTTTCAGTTTGACCTGAGCTGGCATTGCAGATCAAATAGCTAATTCTTAGCATACGTGTTCCTGTAAAATAATAGATTGGACGATCGAGTGTATCTTAAGAGCACTTTGATGCCAAAGTCAATACTAGATTATAATAATATTTTGACTAGAGTGAAAAAGTGAGTAAGAGCCAATATACCTTTTTAGGCAATAGTGTCAGACTAAATATAATATACTTTGACTAATAAGATAATTATATGTGCCAGTTAGTTATTGAACCAATGTTACCTTTATTAAGCACCATATGTCACATTGTGATTAGATGTGATCAATATGGTATTATAACTGGTTTTCCCAAAAACCAGTCCAATGAGCATGAGCCTCGGATTTTTGTGTGTAAACGTTGTTCGGGGATTCTCGCAAAGCATTCTTCTTCTAAGCTTTTACTCTCCACACCAAAAGTAAGGTTCTTCCCTAGCAAGCAATAGATCTGGAATAGGCAAGTGACTGATCGGTCAGTCCACATGCCAATCGACCAGGTAGTCCCACATTGTGACCAACCGATCTTACCAACCTTGCTCTTGGCCGATGCTTCCTCCCAATCTTCTCATCATTCCCGTTTGCCAAACTGACCCGCTATCTTGTGAGTTTCTAGACCAGCTAAAATATCTCCCTGAGTCAGTCACCCTTGGATCAATCTACTAAGAGAGAAGCCTACGAAGTCCAATATAAAAGAGACATAGTTAGCTTTTTTTAAGACAATCTACACTGTTACTTGCATTGTCAAGCTGATTATTGTCTTTGGTATTGTGATCCTAGGACACTTTGGTTGCTTTGTTATATTGAGGAGTTAACTTTTGGGGCAATGAGTGAGGATTGGACTAAGGAAAATGTCCATTCGTCTATGTCATGGTCACAAAAAGAGTAAAGGTTTCACAAGTTGTGCATTCTAGCTTTTTGCTCAAGAGAACTCTCACAATGATAATAGCTCAAAGTTAGAGGATAATCTAAACGAATGGTGGTTAACACACGAGGATGATCTTATTAGATCCAACCTAGAGTTTCATGAGTTTGTCACCTAGGTAGACACGCACGCAATTAACACTTTGAGGAATGAGTTTCCACCTGGTTATTTGCTCCTAATAAGCTAAAAGTTCTTTACCTCAACCGGTGTTAGCATAGTGCTAGGAAGCTATCAGGGTACCCATTCTTATAACTCTATGCCGCAATGTGTATGCCTATATGAAAAGCATGTAAAATGAGGTCTCTGTTATCCCTCCTTCCGTTCCTAACTTCTTGGATATACGACCTACCTATATCATACCAAATGCTAAGAGATTTCTAATTAGGTATATTAGTCTATCATTTAAGGTAGGAGTCCTAACTTCCATCATCGTATTTTATTTTATTTTATTTTTTTAAATTAAGACCCAGCCTGGAGGATAAGTGTTCTTCCAAGGTAGAAAGAAACTTGTCTGAGAAGGCACTTGAGAACAACAAGAAGTGGCATTCGATATAGTTTTTCTTGAAGGTTTATCAGATTTATGCATGGTTGGGGGAGTCTTCTGATTCGATCTGATCGGCCTATCATCTTTTTAACCAAGAGCAAACTACTTATTGTAATAAGATAAGAGAGCACCAAAAGAACCAACCCTTTGGCCGCTTATATGTGTTGGTGTTATGTCAATAGCCCCCAACTTGTGGACTTTCTTATGAAGATTGTGGTTTGTGTAATATGTAATGTGTTTTTTTATCTATATAATATAACTTATTGCTTATATGTTTCATCATCATTATGTTATCCTATAGACATTGACGCACAAGCTCAACTGGACATTAATGTCATAGTTACTTCTAAAAAGGGGAAGAAAGAACGAGAAAATAAGTTAGGAAACTCTCAGGATGAGGCCTAAATATATTTAGCACTAATCCTATGCTCATATTTCAGTCCCGTGCTAAAATTATAATCTCGAGTTTTGCAAAGACTTTTTCTAACTGGAGGATTAGGACTCCACCATTGACCATATAATATAAGTGGGATAGGCATGGGAAGAGAATATATGGTCCACCTGGACCAGAAAATGGCCCGAATGGTCTTTCATTGTCCAAGATCTACTCTTGGGATTCTTTGGGGTGTTCGAATGGGAGTACCATAGTTGATATCCTTTCAACATCTTTTACTACAGCTCGGGGTACCGGGCTTCTTGCTAATTAAGAATGGATAAGTTCCTTACCATCTAGGACTGCATTCATGAACGAGCTATAATAAATGGAAAATGTGCTTTTCCTATATTTAGTGTCCTTACAATCCATAGCATATTTTCATACTTGCTTTCCCGATTTGCTTTGTAGGGTATGCATTATCTTACCAACTGCTACGAGCAAATGTATGACTCCCTATTCTAGACACAGAAGCTCACGAATCAACTGGCCACCATCCATATCAACCTTAATAGAGAGCATGAGAGGGGTATGCAATTTGAGGAGATGACTAAACAAACTAAAAAGAAAGCCAAGTTCACCAAAAAGAAAGCCAAAAAAGCTGAGGATAAAATTAAGCGAGTTAGAGCAAAATAGAGGGAGGTGGAATCTACCTTAACTAGCACTACTAAGGATGCTGTTAAAGACTACAATGAATCTAAGGAGTACAAAGATGTCATGCGAAAGGAGGTCGTTGTGTATTATGAGTATGCTTGGGTAGCACTCTGCGATATGTTCGATGATAAGTATCCTAACTGCCCTATGGACCACATGAAGTATCTAGATAAAGATTATGATAGTTAGGTCAGTGTGATTGACCGGCCAATATACATGAAGTATCTTAACTTGTTATTTTGATCATATTGATTTATATTATTTTTGTTCTAATAAGACTTATATGTTTGTTTTTATCCGTAAACCTTGTAGGACTTATGCATTTCAGCACTCTAGTCACGCCTTGCTAGGGTATATCTTTTAATATGAGCTTTCCATACTAGATCTTATACATTGTTATTTATTTGGGTGACACATTATGTCATGTTATTCTCACGTCATTTTATATGCAAAAGGTCCAGCTTCCTAGCCTGTGCTACTCACTTAAAGCATGACTATTAATATCATAGCCTAGTCTTCGTATGCTTAATTGGTTTCTCTAGATGTCGGCTTCCTAGCCAATTTCATTATTGGCGTCGTAGCTAATTTATTTGTCTAAGTGTCAGCTTCCTTGCTTGAGCTGCTTAGTTCGAGTGTGACTATTGTCTTTCTATCATAGTGTCATCTTCTTGAGCTCTCTCTTCATGTTAGGAGAAAACCCATTACCTTTAGCGATTTAGTATCTAAGAGATCCTCGCTGAAAAGTTGGGAGGCTAAATAGCTGCTTATGCCTCTCATTGGGATTCGAACTATTGTGCATAGGACCTTTATAGTCATGAGGGGAGACATATTTAATATCATTTCTCCCAAGAATTGTTACCTGAAAAGTTATTTATTAGGTCTCCTAGCCAGTGATTAAAGCTTGATTAGGTACCCATAAGACCGAGGTCAGCACTCTTATCATGTGTTGGTATAAGCCGCCTAGGAGACCGAGATCGACACTTTCACCATACTATGTGTAGGTTGTTTTGGTGACCAAGATCAATGCTTTAACCATATTAGGTGTAAGCTGCCTGGAGACTGAGGGCGGCACTTTAACCATGTTAGGTGTAAACTATTCTCTAGGAAGCCCTTTCTCGCTAAATAGTCAAGTGAAAACCTCACTCAGAGGGTTACCCTATCCACTGAGTTATTCTGACATGGCTTTATGCCCAGGGACCCTCTTGTATTTGGATGTTTACCTACACAATATGTTTAAGCTTCATCTTTTAAAATTATAGCCGAATAGCTAATCCAATAAAAAGATTCATTAAATCTGTTATGAGCAAACATGTAATAGAATTTTGCTAAATGAATAAGTATGAAGCATGTATATGCAAGTTGTTGGCCTACAAATGTCCACTTCAAAGGGTGTTAAGGGTTAGAACTCGTGATTTAACCTAAGTCCTAATTGTATATCTTGGTATACTACCCGGTTGCTTGGGATGGCATACTAAGACACTACTTAGGATGACAAACCACCAAGTTGCTTGGGACAAGGACCTAACATTGACATGCCAGGTTGCTACTTCATGTTGTTATATGCTATGAATGATATAAGTTATGGTGTAAGTACCTTCATCACATTTCATTTTTGAGGAGATTACCTAATACAAACATGATTATGCGTGGGGATTGCTTATGGCACTTGCATGGCTTGAGTGCCTAGGGTGGTCTTCAACTATTTGTTGATGTCAGCCGAGAGCTTTCACTCGCTAAAGCTAATCACGCACCTTCATGGGAGCATTCAAACTTTAGCGACCTTTGGTTGGATAAATTTACTTTGCTGCAAGTATGATTTATCGTTCTTTTGTTTCACTCAAGTATGAGTTTTTTGCATGTCACTTTCGCTCAAATTTTGTAAATTTTGATATATATTAGGATCCTTTTGGTTTAATTTCGGTGTGTATAAATTTCTCTCCCAACCATCTAGACCTACCAAGCTTTTTCACACTCAGCCCCACGAACCACCTTGGTCTGCCAACCACCATTCCTTCCATACCTGATCTTTCTACCTCGTTCACACCCACACACAACTTCTTGATCATACCCACACATAACTTGGTCTGCTTCTACTCTTCGTTCTGTAGTGCCCTTGGTTGGTGGCTAGCTCTATTGCAACACGATCCTTGCTGGAAGACGACTCTTCAACCAGGCTTGGTCGGGGTCCTAGTCAAAATAAACTTGGCAGTGAGGTCGAGCACTCGCTCGCTCCCAGCAATAGTGCATACGATCTACTCTGGGGTCGGGTTAGTTGGGCCTCTAGTTTCTCCTGGGTCCATAGATCGATCAGGTGCTCCTTCCTAACCATCTGGACTTTCCGTCCAGCCCGCCTATGCAATGCCCAACCCTATTCGAGCATGGATTTTTAACCTGTGTGATTTTTTCTTCCCAATTATAAGGTACCCCATTTATACCCTGACTTATGCTGTCGTTTGATATTTTGACCACTTGGTTATCTTTGAACGACCTCATTCTTTTCATTTTCTGCCTTCTCTATTTTGAGGATTTTATTCTTTTCTCTGGCATAGATGTGCTGGATTATCCGTTTAGAATGAAAAATATCCGTTGAACTTTCTACTGACGACAATACCCTTCCCGCTTTTGATAACAAATGATCAGTTTTTTCGTCATTTCACCTTCCTTCTGCTTCGCTTTCCGCTTTCCTTCTCCATGCATGGCTTCTCTTCCTTTTACTCCGATTCCGAACCCGCAAATGGCTTGTTTGAAACTACCCAATACCAGAAACTATCAGAAATTCACATCAAAATTCATAAAACTCAAAGATAATGATTCGGGAAATCATCAGAATTTGCATAAATCTTACTTCGATAACATTTCTTTACTATGCAAAGATGGGAAAATTCAAGAAGCGGTGGACTTACTGACTGAATTAGAGTTGAAAAATCTCTATATTGGAGTAGATGTTTATGGAGAAATTCTTCAAGGATGCCTGTACGAACGAGCTCTTTCCGTTGGTCAGCAGATTCATGCTCAAATTATTAAAAAAGGTGATCCTTTTGCAGAAAATGAGTTCATTGAAACAAAGTTACTGATTTTCTATGCAAAATGCGATGCATCAGAGGTAGCGAATCCTTTGTTTCGAAGACTGAAAATACAGAACGTATTCTCTTGGGCTGCCATTATTGGGTTGCACTGTAGGAACGGTTTCTCAGAAGAGGCCTTGTTGTCTTACCATGAAATGCTGGAAGATGGATTTCTTCCGGATAATTTTGTGGTCCCAAATGCATTAAAGGCTTGCGGTGCTCTCCGGTGGGTTGAGTTTGGCAAGGGAGTTCATGGGTATGTGGTGAAGATGATGGGTTTTGGTGGGTGCGTTTTTGTTGCAAGTAGTCTCGTGGACATGTATGGGAAATGTGGGATTTTAGACGATGCCAGAAAGGTGTTCGATGGTATGCTTGAGAAGAACGTTGTTGCTTGGAATTCAATGATTACGGGTTACGTTCAAAATGGACTGAATGTGGAAGCAATTGATGTATTTTACGCTATGCGAGTTGAAGGTCTTGAACCAACCCGAGTTACTCTGTCTGGCTTTCTTTCAGCATCTGCTAATCTGGATGCATTTGAAGAGGGTCGACAGGGGCATGCTCTTGCAGTTTTAAGTGGAATAGAAGTAGATAATATTTTGGGTAGTTCCATTATGAACTTCTATTCCAAGGTTGGTCTAATTGAGGAAGTTGAACTAGTTTTTAGTAGACTGGTTGTCAAAGATGCAGTAATATGGAATTTGCTCATATCTAGTTATGTTAAATTTGGGCAGATTGGAAAGGCCTTCACAGTGTGCCACCTAATGAGAGAAGAAAACTTGAGGTTTGACTCTGTGACCCTTTCATCTATATTATCTGCTGCTGCAGACACACGAAATGTTGAACTTGGTAAGGAGGGACATTGCTACTGTATTAGGAACAACCTTGAATCTGATCTAGTTGTCTCAAGTATCATTGTAGATATGTATTCGAAATGTGGGAGAATCAATATTGCAACCAGAGTATTCAACTCCACCTCAAGAAGAGATCTTGTGTTGTGGAATAGAATGTTGGCCGCTTATGCTGAATTGGGCCTCAGTGGTGAGGCTCTGAAATTGTTCTACCAAATGCAGCTGGAAAGCATCGCACCAAATGTGATATCATGGAATTCTGTAATCTTCGGTTTCTTTAGAAATGATAAAGTTATTGAGGCTCAAGAGATGTTTTTTCAGATGTGCTCCCTTGGTGTTAAGCCTAACTTGGTCACATGGACTACTCTTATAACTGGTCTGGCTCAGAATGGATTTGGCTATGAAGCTATTCTGGTTTTCCAGCAAATGCAGGAAGTGGAAATTAAACCCAATATCCTAAGTATAACCTCTGCACTCTCAGCATGCACAAGTACCACATTATTACAATATGGAAAAGCAATTCATGGCTATGTGATGAGGCATGATAGTTATTTTTCTATTCGCATAGCAACCTCTCTACTGGACATGTATGCTAAATGTGGAAAAATGGATTATGCAAAGTGGATTTTTGATATTTGTTCAAGAAAGGAATTGCCTATCTTCAATGCTATGATATCTGCTTATGCATTACATGGTTATGCTATAGAAGCTCTTGCACTTTTCAGAGAATTGGAGAAGGAAGGCATAGAACCAGACAACATAACTTTCACTAGTGTCTTATCAGCATGCAGCCATAGTGGGCTTGTGAAGGAGGGTTTAGAGTTTTTTAAGTATATGGTCTCTAAACCCCAAGTGAATCCAAGTACAGAACATTATGGTTGTTTAGTTAACCTTCTCTCTCGCTGTGGAAAAGTGGATGAAGCTTTTCGGATCATTCAGTCAATGCAAAGCAATCCAGATGCACATATGTTAGGATCTCTGCTTGTAGCTTGTCAACAAAACCATGAGTTTGAACTTGCGGAACATATATCCAAACAGTTACTAAAATTGGATCCAGATAACTCAGGAAATTATGTGTCTCTTTCAAATGCATATGCTGCTGCAGGAAAGTGGGATGAAGTATCAAATATACGGAGCATAATGAAAGAGAAGAGCCTAAGGAAGAATCCTGGATGCAGCTGGATTGAAGTTGGACAAGAACTTAATGTATTTGTTGCTAGTGACAGATCACACCCCAACACTGAAGAGATTTATAAGACATTGGATTTACTGGCAATGGAAATGCATTCCACAAGATATGTTACTATTGGTAATGACGTTGAAATTCTTTGCCCCTAAGTGTAAGATTCCAAACATCTTTGAAGGGATTTTGACAGCTTCCAAGATCGGATAAGATGAAAGGTGGGTTGGTGAATGACTGATCCCTCTTAAGGAAGAAACTTATATGCCATATCTATAACCTTAAAGATGGCACCAAACTCTGAGGACAAGGAAGAAACGGGCATCCCATACATATTCCCATGAGCAGATACCCCTTCCAGCATGGTTCTATTCTATATCACTTGAAAGAAGGCTTCTGTCTTCAAATTCCATTCAGACATTTCTTGCAATTTTCTCAGGCCTGAAGCAGTGTCTAACTGAAATGTTCTCAACAAGAATTAGGTCTCACTGAAAAAGAAGGAAATCGAGCAGTACTAGAAGAAGTATAACTTCTTAGCTGAACATATGTCTTATTAGAACCTGATGGTTAATTTTATGACTCTGACCAATTGTTAGGACAACAGATTTTTTCTTGAGGGATTCATTGTATACTTACTAAACCACATGTCTGCCGTATATCTATAACAAAGCTGTTAGCTACTCTGCCTGCTATGGTTGATTGGTGACACATACCTATTATTATACCCAATTTGGTCAACTGGAATGCGTATCATCCCACATCCATATAGGGATTTTCAGTTGAAACAATTCATTGAACAGAGACAACGTGGAAGAAAAATCTCAATGTTACAGCTTATTGTCTTCTGTGAATGTTGGAAATATGGAACAGCTATACTTAGGTTACAGTTTTTGGTCAGCTACACTGAGCTTATCTTCTTATTCCTATAATGCCTTATGGAATTCATACATGTTAAACTTCATGCAATTCCTTTTGCTTTTAAGTTTCATCTTTGTTTAATGGACAACATTTTAGCAATGCATGCATAAATCATGAGGAAAAGATTAGTGAACTTACTGATAGTCTGCTATTTATGTAATTTCTTTTTCCATACAAACTACCTTTTATATTTATTTCTTTCCTTTCTTGCATGTATAGGACTGCGATATGAAAGCTCACTGTAGTTTCCTAGGCCAATCTTATGGTGGCAATAGCAATTTTTTACTGAACTATTGAAGTAGTAATCTCTTTTTCCAGATCTACTTCTTTCTCTACATATTATTATAGTTTATGAATCTTAGCTGTCATTTAAACAAAGAAACTAAGGCAAGCACCCTAAATGGCTTAATTGCCACCTATAAACATTTCCCATGTGTGTGGAACAGCATGTTGAAAGAGGACTTGTTCAGTAATTATCACTAGGTCCACCATTAAAGTATGCACATTCTTGCATGTTCAAGCAAAGACAATTATCAGTCATTGTTCAATAAATTAGATTTCAAAATTTGTGTTGAATCAGAAATCACCCAAAGTGACAAAAGCACCCCCTCCTATGAATGATTAGTATTTAGATGTCCTTGTGGCTAGAGGAGATGTTAATTTCTTTTGCTTTCAGATAATTTGAGAGACTTTGTATTGATTAGGTTGTTGAGATGTTAAGGTAATAATACCAATATCAATATTCATTTTACATAATGATAGTAATGACTAGAACAGGTAACTTATAGTGTGTTTTAACATTGTAGATAATCCAACAAACTACCAAACTGACTTCCTGAATTTAAATTCAAATTTATTTTATAAATTATTATTGTGTTCCTCTGAGTGTAACTTAATTTGTCCAACTACTAGTGAATTTTCTTTCTATTATTCTTAATCTTCATCTACCATTAATATATGTTTGGAATCTGAACTTAGACGGCAAGAAAGCCGTATGATACATTATCAGATGACTTCATTTGTCTCTTAACAATTTTTTCTTCATGGTGGATGAGCATCAATCATTCAATTGGCTATATATGAATGAGGTATTTCATGGTTTGCTTAACAAACAAGAAATTGTTTTTTTTTTTCTTGTTACAGATGATAATGTATCTTAAAAATAGATGAACTCTTGTAAGAAAATACAGTTGAGTTCTAAAAGTAGGTGAACCATTCATGGGATTTAGAGTTAGAAACTCAACACAAGAATAATGGTTAGACCGGTTAGCTCAGCGGAATTAAATGTACTTAATAAATATCATTTCTCAATTATAAATTCAAACATAAAAATCTCCGATATCGCAATAGAAACAGTATATATATCCATATTTGTTTAATTTTATTAAAATATATGTACATCAATTATTGATGAATCAATATGCATATATCATAAACATAATTTTTACTACAAAAAACTACTATATATATTAATGAAATTAAACAAATACATAAAACTAATAAAAAATTTAATTCATCATATAAACATATAATCTTTTTTAAACTCTAAATATGAAAGAAAAATTAACACAATAATATTATAATAAATAAAATTTATATTTTTAATATTACTTTTAATTCATAATATTTTCTTAAAATTTTAATTTATAATATTGAGAGGAATTAAAAAATATTACAATTTAACTTATTAAATAAAAAATTTGAGAAATTCAATTTTAATTACTATTGATATATAGTTATTGACAACTTATAGATCTATTAATATTGAGATGAATCAATAAAAAAGAAATCAATAGTTCTAAAATAATTACAATCCTACAGATATTAAAATGGAGAAGAATTAGAGTTTGAAGCAAAATAACAATTCATAAGAGTATTTAAGGAAACCAAAAATTTATGTCATTAAGTCACTTTTCTATATAGTATAGATATATACTAGTATGAATTCGACCTATGTGGGATGCACATATAATTAATTTATTATTTATTTTAATTTATATTATTTTAAGTTATTCAAAAAAAATATTTATATCATCTTTTTTAAAAATACTAATGGTATAATTAATTTTTTATTTTATTTTAAATTATTTATTTCATAGAAAATTATGGTAAGAGTATTATTAAATTGCAGCAATATATCACGTAAAATATAAAAGGAAAATGACAAAGAAAAACAGGTACTGAATATTGATAAATTGCAGACGACATATCCGTGTTAATGATCACCTTCCACCGTAAGTCTTCTCTGCAAAAATATCATACAACAAAAATAAATTATTATTTTTTTATATAGAAAAGATCAATTATAGTTTATCCCGTGAACTACCATGTTAAATAATATTTAATATTTAGATATACTCGCTTTGCATTAACTTCATGAACTATCAAATCAAACACATGACTCTTTATTTGAGTCATAATCAGCAAATAGCCCCTAATCTTCTAAATTAGTTATAAAATCTAACAAATGAATTTAAAAATGACTAAACTCTTGTTAATATAAGTTGTTTTTTTATTAATTTTTTTTTATTTTTATGTCTTTCACTTTATATCTTTTGTTTCTTCTTTTATCTTTTCTTTTTCTAGCTATTAAAGTCTCTATATTTATTCAATTTTAGTATATTCTTTAATATGTAATACAATAATAAGAAAATATAAATTTTGATGAAAATATTATTATTAAAACTCAAATTGAAACAACAATTTCTATAAATGAGAAAAATAATATTAGTAAATTTATTAATAATTTAAATATTATGACAAGAAAATAAAAATTATGAATGATTCAAATATTATTTATGTATGCTAAAATTGAATCAATATAAAGAGTTTAATTTCATAAAAAATAAAAGAAATATATGAAAAAATGAGAAGAAAAAAATTAATAAATAACTTATAATGAGGATAATTTAGTCTTTTATGAGTTAATTTGTTAAATTTAATGGCTAATTAGGTGAGTGATGATTATTTTTTAATTATTAGTTTATGAGATAAAATGCAATTGATCCAGAAATAAATAAATAAAAGAAGAAGAGAGAAAACACAAAAGGCATATAAAAAAAGTTCCATGTAATATTTTCATATGTAGACATAGATGTAAATTAGTTAAAATGATTAATTTGTTTAGAGAAGGTAATCGAGACATCAAATTTTTAAAGCTGACAAACGATTCAACAAACTAACCTTAAATTAGAACAAAAATATATGAAGTGTATTGCAACTTGTTCAACCTGAAAGTAATGAATTTGAATATTTTGTTAGACATATTACATCCATATGGACTCATTTGAGAATTCCATTGGTACATTTATTTATGAAATTCACTTAAATAATAAAGTTCTAATTAATAAATTGGAGAGAGAAAACTTTTCAATTGACTTCAATAATAATGATTTGCTTAGTTACCAAATTTTATTAATTATTGCTATTAATAACAAATTATTATATTTTCTCTCTGTAATAGTTTTTTCTTTAAAAACTCGTCATCTCACTTTTTACTTGACTTATTTACAATTGTTACACGAATATTATTTATTACATTTAAATAGGCAAAATAATTAATTCTATTAAAACCAATTAGTTATAACTGCTTTCTTCTAAGTTAATTGGTTTACTTCATAAGTCTAATGGCAAAGTCACTCTATGTAAGTTTTTCTGTTGATTGAGAAGACATGGAGTAGGATAGGAAAATGAGACATGAGATCTCTGTCTAAAATAGAATAGAAGATGGTAAGTATCATTCTTCTTGATTTGAGAATCTTTTTTACTGAGTGAGAAGATGAAAAAGGTATGTACATCTCTCCAAAGTGAATATATTTAATCCTTTCAAAATTGAGAGGAATTGAAGAGAGTGAATACAGTATATTATAATTTTATTGTCTTTATAAACATACTCATATCCTTTATCTTAAATAACTACAATACTTAAGTAAAATATTTATAAACATAACTGTAAAATTATGTACTAATATATCATCTTGTCCCTTTTACACTTATATTACTCGGTCGCTCAGTATTCCAATCTAAATCCATGCTCATGGTTCCTTGATACTTACAAAACGAGTCAAAACAATATTTGCTGGGTCAATGAAGTCTAGATATTTTTATACAGCCTATGTAAACAGGGCTTCTCTTTGTAAACTCAATTAATCAAGCAATAACCCAACAAGACGTGGTACAAGTGGTAAGATATGCTTGAGCTTAGGGATTAATAGGGCTCTGCAATGTCAATGGCTTGAGCCTACAGAAAACACTTATGGGAAGAGACAATCACGAATCCCAGATGAGATTAGCCTCACACCTAAAAAGTACAGGGGATACTTATGAAAAATTAAAAAAATAAATAAATAAGTGAAGCAATACACTTCCTCGTTGGAATAAATAAAGAGAGAATATTTTCTCTCAAACTTGACCTAAAATTTAGGATAATTATAGTGACAGATTAATATGAGAAATAATTCTTCGTTATAGTTAGCTTCATATATATTTTCTCGTAAATCCTTCACTAATGAAATGTTTTTTTCACTTAAAATCAAATTTCATTTTGTGAGGGTTATTCCCTCGCTAAAACATGATTTTATTTTCAAGATCGCTTTCTCTCTTTCATTTTCAGATTTCCCTCGCCTGTCATGTGTTTGATTATTGTTTATTATTGTAAATCTGTTTGATTTTTATTAAATTATTTGATTTTGAAATATTGTATAAGTAGAGGAATTTAGATTTTGTTAGTTATCTTTTCCGAATTTTTACATTTATATTGTGTTTGATTATTTGATTTTTGAATATTGTAAATGAGTAGAAAGGCAGGGTGTAATTAGATAATTATATTAAAAAATTTGTTAAATTCAGTAATTTGATAAAAATAGTAATTCGATAAACAAATAGTAATTAAATTTTTTTTTTTAAAGTAAATAGAAATAGTAAGTAGATATAGAAAAAAATGCCATTTATAGTCCCTAAAATATCATATTTTTGCCAATTTCTCCTCAAAAATATTTTTTTGTTCAAATTTGTTTGCAATGTTTTCCTTAAGTCTAACATGGCCAATATTTTGGATGGAAATTGATGATGTGTATTAAAGTATTTTATTTGGTGCCATATGTATGTTGACTTGGCAAAGAAAAATATAAATAAAGTATAGTTTTTTAGTCAATTTTATCTAAAGTATCTATTTTGTTTTAAAATTATTTTGCACTCTTAACTCTCTCATTCATTCCTTGCTCCTTTCTCTCTCAAAAAATCTAAAAATATAATCAAATTGCTCAAATTTTTAAAAATATTTTAATCCTCACAAACTCTAATTTCTTGATTTTTAGAGAGAGATAATGAAAATATAAATGAGAGAGCATGCATGAAAGGAGTAAATATAAAATAAAAAATTTGTCACCTCAACACACAAAAGGAAAAATATATTATATTTTAAATCACATCAATAATTTTATCTAAAATGTTAACAGTGTTAGATTTAGGGAAGTATTGCAAAATGTTTTAAAAGTTTTGGGACGAATTGAAGGTCAATATATTTTTAAGATGAATATAAAAATATGACAGTTTACGAACTGTAAATATTATTTATCAAAATTATATCTTAAATTTAATATTTATATAACTCTTATTAAATTTTATTGACACGTGATTGTTTTCTATGTTTCGTAATAAACTTCAAACAAAATTGATTTTAAAATTTAAATTAAACATTTAAAGATACAAGAGAAGTTTAGGACAAAGGCGTTTTTTAATTTTACATTTTTTTTTTTCTTTTTTAACAATTAGGCTGACATAATATGGTTAATGATAACCAAGTAACTTTTAATGTGACAAAAAGAGTAGAAATCTTATAGAGTGAATGAAAGAAAACTTCACATTAACATTCTTTTTCCCCACATGACATTAATGTTACACCTTTGACCTTTAATTACTTCATGACTTTTTGGTGGGACTTTTAGATAGAGAAGAATAAGATGCCTCAAAGATACTGTGAAAGACTTTTAATCAAAGGGTAGTTTTCATCATTACTCTAAATAATAAGGTGTCATTATTTGGTTTGCTAGTTGAAGAGTATACGAGGATGAAGATTAACATAGTTTTTTCTTTTTCTGCCTCTTCATTATGATCAGAATATATTCTGATTAAACATTTTCCTTATACAGTTAAAGTAAATTGATCTGCTTTTTCAACAATAAACTCAATATTACATCTCATATTCATAACAACACACAATGGTTTTACCAACACAAGAAATATACAATCTAAATGATGTGTCAACGATCTAGAACTTAGCTTTCTTCCCATATGATCTAGCGCATCTCTTCTCTTATAGGCGCTGAGGCATGGATGTGGAAGCGCCGCATGGGTGCTACTACTAGTGACTGAAGAAGGACTGCAAAAAGAATGAGTCGATACCCTCCATTTCGTTCCAAATTTTTTAAAACATTTACAATGTCTTCACTCAGGTTAATGCTGTTAACATTATAGATAAAAATTGTTAATGTCGTTTAAAATGTAGTTTTTTTTTTCATTTACGTGATAAGGTGACAATTTATTTATTTTTTGTTACTTCTCTTGTGCATGCACTCTCACTCCTATTTTTATTATCTCATTCTAAAATTATGAAATTAAAGTTTGTGAGAATTAGAATATCTTAAAACAAATTAAACAATTTAATAATATTTTTAGATTTTTTGAGAGAGAAAAGAGTGAGAAACGAATGAGAGAAAGAAAGGAGCGAGAAACGAATAAGTGATTTAGAGTGCAAAATAACTAATGAAATTAACCAAAAATTAATACTTTTATAATGAAATTGACTAACAAACTATATTTTACATACAATTATTTTTATTTATTTACCAATTTAATACATGTGAAACTAAATAAAATATTTTAAGCCACATTCATTTTTCTATCCAAAATATTAATTAGACTTAAAGAGAGACATTGCAAACACTTTAAAACTTTTAGGATGAAATATACCAAAAAAATATTTTTGAAAAGAAGTTAACAAAAGTATATTATTTAAGAGACGGAAAATGTCATTTTGTCAACAAAAAAAAAAAAAAAAAACTAAAAAACAAAAACTTGTAGTAATGTATATATGATTAAATAAATAATGATATGTTAGAGCTAAGGTTTTCAATATTTGATTAAAATTGAATAAAAAGTTATTAATTAAAAACATCATATACAAAACAGCAATGTAATAAAACAATGTATCTCTTTTCTCTTTTCTCTTCCCCTTTCCCACTCTATATTCGATTTTTTTTCAGAATTTCCCAGTTAGGGGATGTGGTTGCTCCTTTAAAGCCGCAACTTCCTTGTTTTTTTTATTGTTCTCTTTGTTGAATAAATTGCTAAATTCATCTATTATTATGACAAATCTCGTGTGATGTATGATTTTTATTTTTTATTTTTACTTTAAATTTTATTATTTTATTTCTAAATTTTAAAGTTTGTGTTTTTCCAATCTTTCAATAAGTATATATATTGAGTTTAGTTTGTCATGTAGACGAATGCGACTAATTGCACCAGTACAGCACATTGGAGAATTTTCTATTGTCAAGATGAAATTTTGAAAAACACATGGAAGAATTTTTTATTGTCAAGACGAAAGTTTGAAAAACGTTAAAGATGTCGGTCAATTCTTTCTTTGAAATCGAGTAATCACTCATCTTGCAGTTAACAATCATATTATTAAAATTTATCATGTATTACTAGCTTTAGAATATATAATCTTTTTGTCTGATATAAATATAGTATATATTTTTATATTTTTTAACGGGTGTTCTATAGTATAAAAATATTATTTTTTGATATTATAATATTTTTTTAAAATAATTAATATATTTAATAATATTAAAATTATAATTAATTATTATAATAAATATTATAAATTTATTATTTCTAAACCATAATATTTTTACAAAATAATCATAAATTAAATTATGACAACCAAAAAAAACAAATCATAATACATGGGGTCATGAGAATAAAAATAAATCATGATAAAGTTCTTTGGGTCGCACTCTATCAACTCCATGAAATGACAATTTAACCCTGACCTTCTCAATACATAATTTCTAGAGATATTTGTCAAACAGAGGAATGCTGGAAATGGGATCGACGGCTGACAAGGCTGACAGCATTGCACTTGGTCAAAGATTTCAGAGTAGCAGTATTTTGTTGTCGAATAACACAGGGCAGAAAGCCCGGGAAAAGTTTTGGCAAAAGGGTCCAAGTCCCAAAAATTTGGTTAAAATATAAATTTTTTACCATAATAGCCAAAAGAGGTGATGTGAAAAACCGTGTTTTGAAAACGGTTTTCAGGGTCAGACCTGCGTGCCATTCGACCATCGCACATGTCCGCACTCGCGCGTCACGCGCGAGTGCAACCAGTGTTTTGGTCCCCCGCGGGGCCCGCTGGTCGGCCCCGTGGGGGGCCAAAAAAAGTCTGAAACCGGCTTTTGAAAAGCCGGTTTCAGACGCCCTACTTTGCAGGCTACCCTTAACGCTGCAGTGTTTGTTACTTGTAATAGGAAAAGTCTTCCTGGTTTATGTTTTAATTTAGTTATACTTGTAAATTAAATTCTATAATAAAGCATGTAATAATTAGAATGAGTTAATATAAGTGTGTTCCATTAATTTTTAAAATAATTTAATGTTTTTTATTCTTTCTAAATCATTTCAAATAAGTTTAAAATTTATATACTTTAAATTAAAAAAATTTAGTAAAACTTAATAATTTACAATATCATGAATTTTAACATTTTAAAATATCATAAACTTTAGTAAAAAAATTTATCATACATTATAGAATTAAAAAATTAACAAAAATCTTAAATTGTAAAAATACAAAATTTATAAATTTAAAAACTGTCATACACTATAAATTTAAAATTTTTCATATATTTTTAATTTCATATAATTATTATACACTTTAAAATTTCATGGAACATTTTAAACTATAAATATATAAATTAACATATACTTTATATTTAAAAGATATCATGAATTTTAAAAATATTTATGATAAATTAAAATGTATGATAAAATCTTAAATTCTAAAATTTTAAAATTATCATATATCTTAAATTTATAAAATATTTTCATATAAATTAAAAAATTAATATATATTTTAAATTTCAAAAATATCATATAATAAAACATTAAAATTAAAAATTTGCCGAATATTTACAATAAAAATTTAAAAACTCATTAAACTTTTACAAAGGTCATGATAAAAAATATTTGAAGGTTTGTATGTTTTAATATAATTATTATGTAAAATAAAATAAGCTAATTTATTAATTAATATGATTATTATCATATATTTTAAGAAAAATTTTAAGAACTCATAAATTTTTATGAAAATTCATCAATTTTTAGTAAGGTAATGAAATTTTTTTAAGATTTATATGTTTTAATTGAATTGTTATGTGAAGTAAAAACAAATTAATTATGTTGTGAAAGTAAAATAAATTTATGTATGATATTGGTTATTGTAATTTAATTAATATATACAAAATATATTAATATATAATAAGGAGAGGGAGAGAAATTACATGATAGGGGTGTGGCGGGAAAGGGGGGAAGGAGGCTGGGGAATAGGTATTCAGGCTACCCTGGCAGGCTGCCGGGTAGCCTGCAAAATTTGTCGTCCCCCCGCGTAGGCCGTAGTGGGGGAACAAATTTTGGGATGAAACCGGCTTTTCAAAGCCGGTTTCATCTTGCACTCGCGCGTCACGAGGCGGAGTGCGTGACACATGGCGATGTTCCGACCTGGCACGCCAGGTCGGCACCCTGAAGAACCGTGTGTTTCAAAACACAGTTTCAACATCTACCGTTCTTTTGGCTATTATGGTAAAAAATTTACCATTTTGGCCAAATTTTTTGGAACTTGGACCCTTTGTCCAAAAGTCCGAAAGCCGGCCAGCCTGTTCCCCACACCCCAGCCTCACAAATGGACAAACTCAACTTCTTTTGTTAGAGTTAGTTTATTAAAGACTGTCTTTTTAAAAAATTTATTCATCTCTTTTTTATTTTAGATGTATAATATTCAAACTCCATTATCTTCAATTTCTTCTTCTTCTATTTTTTTAACAAAAGATAACATCAATGTTAGGCGTCACCTATTCGTATTAAAATAATTACTAATTCTCACCCAAAAAAAAAAAAAAAAAACTAATTTGTCAATAATTTATTGATGTATCAATATATTATCTTATAATTTTTAAATAATAATTAAACTGTAGTAAATATAAATTTTTACTATCACACTTGAACTATATATTACAATTAAATAAAATCTTAAACCCCAGTCTCAAACACTAAAAATTTAACTAAACTTACTCATAATTAATAATAACTCTTGGCAAGGACGTAAATTCAGAAATGACGCTTCCTCCCTAGACCAGCTTGTCCAGTACAAGCGGATCCCACTGGGCACCGTATACTGAATGTATGTCCAACAGACCACGTGAACAGGGGAAATATAAAGAGTCCTCATGCGTAATCTCCTCATTATTGTTATTAAAATTCTAAAAAGCTAAGTCAAATTTTCACTATATTTTATTTTATTTTATTTTTTTAGATTCTAATGCATATTTGTTGGAAAATGAAGTAAATAAGTATAAATGAATAAAAACATATTTGAAGAGTGTTAAATATAATAATTAAAAAAAATTAAAGATTAAAAATTAGTAACAAGTAAAAATTAAAAAAAAAATATATGTAAATTGAACAAAAATTTCAATGAAAAATCATTAAATTTAAAATCTAAACTTGTTAAAATTCCAATCAGTTCATGGAACTTCTTCCCCAACCACTCTCATAAACAATTGAAATTCCCTATCTGTAAAAGCCACTAAATTAATAAATTGAAAAGGAAAAAAAACAATAAAATGGACCACCCTATACCCCAATAAAATAGGCGCTTTAGTTTTGCAACTTACGCACCGTGCACATTTCACGACGGACCCACCACATTGTCTTGTCCTGCTTTTCTTTTTAAATTTCACCCAACTTTCTTTTTCTTTTTTCTTTTATGGTGTGAGGGCCCTTGGTGAAGTCCTTGACTCAGGCGGAGGAGTATGACCGTCTGATCCTTTAGATGGATCATCAGACGATTGTCGTAAGCCATCATCAGTCTCACCCCTATTCATATCCTCAATCATTCGGACCACTTCTTCCATACCGGGTCTCTGATCGGGTACCACCGAAACACAAGCCATGGCTATTTGAAGTAACTGAACCATTTCTTCTTCAATATTATGGTACCTCATCAGCTCTACATCGAAAACCTCAGCCGTCCATTCTTCACGAACCACCGACTGGACCCACCGAGGAAGATCAATACCTTCTTCTCCCAAAGAAGCTTGATTCGGTGCTTTCCCAGTTAATAGCTCCAATAACAAAACGCCGAAGCTGTACACGTCGGACTTGAAGGTGACTTTTCGAGTTTCCAGAACCTCTGGTGCACGATAACCCGCGACCCGATTAGGTGGTGTTGTGTTGCCGAATAGCGGGTTGAGTCCGTAATCAGAAACCGAAGCATCGTTGTCGGGTCGGAGTAGGATGTTGGAAGATTTTATGTTGCCGTGGACTACCTTTCCTGACACGTGTAGGTGGCCAATGCCTCTTGCTGCGCTTAGGGCTATTCTTATCCGGTTGTCCCAGTCTAGTGGCGTCCGACCAGAACCTCGGCTACCTACAATAGTACACAACCACCGCAAGTTAAGGTTACATGTTGGAATTTCATATAAAATCTTAGTTTGTAAGACAAAAAACAAACAAGTTTGACAATCATGCCCAATTTAATGTACATAAATTTCACACATCAATTTCTCTTTCATTTTCCACCATGAAAATCAAATAAGACACAGTCAACCATATAATGCAAAGGCATCAAAACAAAACAGGCAGCCAAATAGTACAACTTGCCTTTTCTTTTTCTCTCATATAATGCAATTGATAAAACCATTACATGAGAGAAAACTCACCTTTTGAGAGACTTATTTTACAAGTCACAAAAAGGAAAAGGCACCAAATGATTTTGGTGGGTACTTGGGTTAATTATCAGGGCATGGTTCCTATTGTATGCTCCCATGAGGAAAACCCCCAAAAAGAAAGACATTCATTAGAATGTTTTGCTCTAGAAGCTTAAACTAAACTCATCAGTGGAATCGGAGCGCACCCTGCGCTGCTTTAGAAACTTGGATGTCTACGGTTATATAAAAATATTGCCCCATTTTAATAATGCCATTAATTTCATTATACTTGCATTGAAAATGGAATAGTGCACATTACAAAAGCAAGCATACATCTTACCCAAAAAGAAAGAAAAAGCAAGCATACAATTTACTTGTAATAACAAAAGAAATTAGAATATTAAATTGTATTATCAACTAAAAAAAAAGCAATTTCAATAACTGAAACAGCAGGAGCTTGAGTTTAGCTAGTCAAAGTTCCATTAAACGCAATGCGCATTTTATCAAACAGAAGGTATGCATACGAAAATTTGCAAATAATCAATACTAGCATGTCAAAAACCAGAAAGAAATAGAGAGGGAAGATTGAAATAGTACCGTGAAGCAGAGCAGAGAGGCTACCAGCAGGCATGTAATCGCTAACAAGCAATTTCTCATCCCTAGAATAGTAGAAGGCTCTGAGAGGAACCACATTCTCATGCTTAATCTTTCCCAGAACTTGAAGTTGAATCTCAAACTCTTTTTTGGTCACAGCCACATCCTTCAGCCTCTTAACCACCACTGTAGTCCCTTCTTCCAATATTGCCTTATAAGAAGTCCCTACGCTTCCTTTGCCCAAAACTTCTGCAGAAGCTCTCAGCAAATCTTCCAAATCAAAACTATATACCCCACCTTCAAAAAACACCAACTTGTTCCTCTCAGCCTCCAAAGACCCACCTGTTATATCATCTTTGGAAGAAGATGTTGTTCCCACCTCCGGCCGGTACAGCCCGAGCTGCCGACACAGGCTTTGGTGGTTTTGCGGATTTCCGACGCTGGCGCTTTCGGAGACATAACAGGCAGAGCAGTAACAAGAAAGCAAACAGAGCAGACCCAACTACAATTGCGACAATGGCAGCTGTGGAAAGTTTTTTGGACTTTTTGTGAACTGGGGGAGGGGTTAGAACCGAGGACGGTGATGGGGCTGGGGCCGGAAAGAATGGATTACACGGCGGCAATGGTCCGCCACAGAGATCTAAGTTTCCAGAGAATGACGAAGCAGGAAATTTGGTAAGGGATTTAGGGATAGAACCGTTAAAGTTGTTGTTGGAAGCATTAAAGCTTACCAAATTGTCTGTAATGGTTGGTAGTTTGCCTGAGAACCCATTGTTTTCCAAGAAAAGACCAGTCAAGTGGGTCAGATTGTTGATTGAGAAAGGGATTGTGCCAGTGAAATTGTTCGACGAAAGATCTAAACGCCCCAGACGAGTCAAACGAGTCACACTGATGGGGAACTCGCCGGAAAGTTGATTACCTTGGAGGTAGAGACTACGAAGAAGCGTTAAATTGGAGAAATCTGATGGGATCTCACCTGAGAGACCGTTTGAGCGAAGACTGAGAACTCGAAGATTACTTAGACGGCCAATTGTATTAGCCGGAATCGAACCCACAAGACCAACACCCGGAAGACGAAGAGTATAAACAAAGGAACGATTACCATCGCATTCAACACCTACCCAGTTGCAGGCTGAGTCAGAAGCGTTCCATTGAACACGATTAGCGTGAGGGGTTTGAGAAAGAAAAGCAAGGAGGGCTTGCTTATCCTGAGTCGGCTCAGTATTAACTCGCCCACTTAGTTGCAGAAGCCAAACGAAAATAAACATAATCACAGACCCAGAGCCCAAAAAACCTATCGCCATTGATAATACTTTTCAAGCAGTACTTGATCAACAAAAAAAAGAATAGAACAACAATGTGCTATCAGAAATCTGTTTCCTATAAGGCAAGGTAGTCCCGGAAAAACCCAGAAGCAGTTTTCCGGCCTGGTGCCATATGAGAGAGAAAAGAGAGGAATTTGTAAGAGAGAAGGTAATCCAAATCCACACTATCACGAGGTAACAAGAGAGAACACACTAATAAAGCTGATGGAAAACAGAAGCAGTCTCGGTGAGAAACGTTTCTGTGTTTTTAATTGTTTCAGTAAATAAAAAAAGAACGCTTTTTTCTTTATTCTCACCTACGCGCTCTTCATCCTCGTGTTGTAAATCGCTCTACCATGGGAATTCTGCAGATCTTGAATGGAGACAAACAAAGAGTCTATTATTTGATCTGAGACGAAGATAAAGTCAGGGAAGGAGGACGGCAAAGAGATTTGAAGGTTTCTCTAATGAGGGATTCTTAGTTGTGAGGCAGATTGATTTGATTTTTACTGAGGCTAATGCCTAGTATTCGTTTATATAGGCGTTATTTACTTAGGCTGCAAGTTAAACTTGTGACCTAGGGTTTTAAGTTTCAACTAAGCACCATCGTTAATTTGGATTGGGCCGGGGTTAACCAATTTAATAATATAATAATATTTTATATAATTACGGGCCTAGAGAATTTTATTTGAATCTTGTCTTAATTCATCATCAGATACAATATAATTAAAATATATATTTTTATATTTTGTAAAATTATATCTATTTTTTACCTAAGTTTTTTGATTTGATATTTTTATTCTTATTTCTATTGAGTACCCATATGCTTCTTAATTTAAAGGCCTACCCATACTCTTCTTAATTGAAAGCCAATTTTAATTCTTAGCAAAAAAAGAAAAAAGAAATCCAATTTTATTTTTATTTTTTTTCCTAATAACTTCTTGTATTACCATAGGTATTTTTGTTCATATAAGTTAAAATCATCATCAGTCTCTTATGTTTAATTATAAATTACCGAGAAAAGGAGTGTTTGTCAGTGTCTAGTTGTTGAGCGTGGGGCTTGCATTGGGGTTTTGGGAAGGTAAAAGGTAGGAGTGAAATTGGCGAAGCGTTTGGAATATGGACTACGGGACTACGCGTATAGGTGAGAAGATGTCAAATACTAAAGAATCTCACGCGCCAGAGGTGGGAACAGTTGACAAAAATTTGTTTCATTAGTTGAATCTGTGAATTTGAATCTAATCGGAAAACCAATAAATTAAAAAAAAAAAAAAAAAATCTCTTCTTAGAAAAATTCTATTTCCACACACTAAACTATTATTTATACTAAGTTTACTTTAATCCAATAAGTTTCACTCAAGTTTATGATTATAATAAGCCGAACTAATCTTATTTTGAGTTCGTTTACTAAATCCACATTTCAAAACTCATGTTACATAAGTTTGCAAATTATCTCATTTAATTGCTTTTAATATGTTTCTTTTTATGTATATAAAAAATTTATAATAAATATATTTATATTTCTAGCCGGTTATGTGTACGATTCTTTGTAATTATAAATTTTTGTGAAAATTTTTAAAAGATTAATAAAAGTTCTTAACAACTTTAGACTCGTGACTTTTAGTAAATATGAGCCAAGTTTGAATTTGTCTAAAATTAATAAATTGAGTCAAATTTAACAAATCTTTACTGAAACTCGACTCAGCTCAACTCAACCCAACTCGTCTCCTAAAATCTACGTAGCTTACTTTTTCTTTTCATGAGTGGAAAAAGTTATTTACTGTCTGGAAATAGAATCTGCCCCCTTACTTGTTGCATACATAATGGTGGAAGAATTGTGATCCCCTGATTGGATTATTAGTTTTGACTTGCCCAAATCAGAAACAAGCACAGTTATCAACAATTTGATTGAAAAATTGACGGCTACGATTCTTTGGTTTTGACCATAAAATACGGTCCTGTTAAATAGCTAATAATTAGTAAATGTATTCCCAAATATAAGGCCACCTTATTATAATTTAAAGCCCTAAAAAAGCAAATTGAAAAATAAAAGTAATTAATTTCATTTAATTGGGAAATTGACAGAGTTTTTTTGAGCAAAAAACTGGGTTCACTTCCTACTTTCATTTTTTATCTTTCAGCTTAATTCCCATCACTAAGGCCAAAGACAAAGAAGACAATTATTGCATTCATGTTGTGCAATAACTTAATTTATTATTATTATATTTATTTTTTGATAATTTTAGTTGTAAGCTGGTCAGAATACACAATTAAAATAAAAAAAATTTAAAAATATCTCAGCCATTATATAATGAGGTATTATTCATTTTGCTTCTTTATTGCATAAAGAAAAGGCTAAACTATAGTTCTTGTCTTAAATATTACACATGATTTCAATTTTGTCCTTTAAAAACTTTTTAGTATCGAATTAGTCCCTACACTTTTTAATTGCATCAAATATCTTCCCCAACCCTTTTTACCTTTAGTCAAAGTAACAAATAATCCCACAAACTTCACTTCCTTCCTACTTTCCTTATCTAATTTTTTTTTCCTTCTATTTCACAGAAAATAAATGAGAGAAGTGAAGGAAATTTTTTACCGATTACCTCTTAATTCAATTGGTTATAGCGAATGTGCTAAGAACCTAATGTTTCCATGTTCAAATCTCACTATTGATTAAGGTGGGTTATTTCTTCACCTTAGGATGGTGTGGGTTGTAATATTGATGAATTGAAAGTTTTTCATTGTAATATATAAGAATGTTTTAATAATATCTATGTCAAAAAAAAAAGTGAGCTTTTTTAAGCTATACATTTATTCATGTTATCAATATAAACATGTTGACTTCAATTTTTATTGGCAAAATGATATCTCATCTTTAAAGTATCATATTTTTGTCCAAAAGTATTTTTTTGATCAATTTCTTTCCAAAACTTTTTAAACATTTGGAATGTTTTCCTTTCAATCTAGCACCGTTAGAATTTTAGATGAAAATTGTTGATGTAGTTTAAAATATAATTTTTATGATACATGTGTGCTGAGATGGCAAAAAAAAAATTCTCATGTACAAACTATTAACAATGTTAGACTTATGGAAGACATTACAAATTTTTTGAAAGTTTTGTGATGAAATTTACAAAAATATGATACTTTAGGGATTGCAGAAGTAAGTTGGCATTTGTTATTTTAAAAAGCCATAAAAGAGGTTGTGCAAAATATTGCATGCAATTCAAATATTTATGAACAAAATCAATGCTAAAAGTAGGTTTATGGTTCTACCCAATCCGATCAATTCGATTAACTCGATATCATTAAAGCGAAATTAAACAAGGGAAATAGCAATCAGAAAGAAAATAGCACCAGAATTTTACATGATTCGGCTTTCAATAAGAATAACCTACACTTATGGAGTAAGACGACTGAAATCTAATACAGAGAGTACATAAAAAAGAAAAAATGATGTCCTTATATACCAGCCTAATCCTCCACATCACAAATGAGCCTTCATTTTTTTTTATTTTTCAGGGTAAGGGCAATTAAAATCTTGTTTTGATACCATGTTAGAATTTTACTCTTGAAAACCCATTAATTGATAACAAAAAAAGAGATACATTTAACTTTTATGTAATGTGAAGCTACACTATTTAACAATGTGAGGAGTTATCACAATAATTGATAACAAGAAAAGAGGTACATTTAACTTCTATGTAATGTGAAGCTACACTATTTAACAATGTGAGGAGTTATCACAATGACACTAAATAAATACATTCTTTCAAAAAATAATAAATTTCTAAAATTTAAATTTCCTATAAACCCATTATTCATTATCCCATAATAAGTCTTCACCCGTGGTAAAGTATCAATTCCACCCAACCAATAACTAGTTAACGCTCAGAATTAAAAATCAATAAACCTTAAAATAAGCCAATTATCCAATTTGAAATGCGACTTTTACCAGGAAAAACTTCAGACATAGAGAGTGTGAAGAAACCGAATCCTAGGTAATATTAGGGTACAAGTTGATTATATTATTTTAGGTGAGTTTGCAAATTAATAGGTGTATGTTAAGATCTAACCTAATCAATTCAATTCAATTCGACCCAAAGACTCATAAATTAGATTAGATTGATTTCAAGTCTTTTTTTATTTTATTATATCAATTAGGTTAAATTGGTTCAAAACTGATATTCAAATTACCAATTCATTTTGACCATAAACACCCCTTGCTAAAAGTTATTTAAGGGATAACATTAAAATATTGATAAAAGACAAACAATTACAACTTTATCCTAAATAAAAACACGTCCTTATGAAAAATAATTGCATACATAGAGATTTATATCTATGTATATATTACACCACAAATTGTGGAGCACATAAATTTTAAAGCAATATAAAAAGAATGATAATAAGAAAAGCTTGATAAACAAATGGCAGGTATTCTGTAATATGCCGGCACATAGCACATAACTGGACCAAGTCTAAACCATTAGCAAGATCAATAGAATTTTCTAATTTCTATGATGTTTTCACTTTTTCAGCGATATGGCACACTTTCTAATTATTTTTTATATATTAGGAATATATTAAAATTAAGCAGAGTTTCTACAAACTAAACACGAAAAGCTAATTTTCCGTAATTTAAAATTAAATATATGGTTAAGCAAATGCGATACAATACTAATGCAATATGAATGGATAAGTTAGATTTATACTTAGTTTACCCATCAACACAAATATTTGCTTCACAAAATATGTGTTAAAATTTTATCTCGTAAAAATTGAAATGATGATAGCAATAATAAGAATATCGAATCATATATGCATCTACTTCATTCTCTAGTTTTTGAATATTTAATGATCTAGCTAGTAAGAGTCTTTTATGGAGACCCCAAATCTCAGTAAGACTTACTGAACCAACTCCCACCTTTCTTGAAAAACTCTGAAACAAGTTCCCCATTACATCTCGGATGAGGCTACTTGAATTTATTATATTCAGATAATCCAAACCGACCCTTTTATATTTAATTTACACCAATTTAATGGTGGGGATAGTCATATCCCACAATTCAAAAATCATAGTTTGCCTCACATAACTGTGCACATGTCAAAAATAACCCAAACCTTAAACAGAAAAAAGAAAAGAAAAGTCAGAACAATACCTAATCAACAAAACTGATATATAAACTTCATTAATTAATGAATCAAATGAACTTTATCAAGGTTAAACATATGCAATTATTTGTTACCAGAAAAAGAAAAAGCAATTATCATTTATAATTTGAGTGTGAAAAAGATAATCATTATTAGTGATACAGTAATAATAGATATGTCAAGTTCACCATTGAAACTCAAGAAGTCAATTACAGTTGCATTAGTTATTAAACTTAAAAGTGTGATGTGAAGACTCCTTCCCACTTCTTGGGGATGCTTTATCAAACAACTAGAAACCAAATTACCTTCCACATAACTTATCAGCCGCCATTTGGTCATAGATTATTCAATTCTACCCCAAAAATCCAATAAAAGAAAAAAACAATGTTACAACCACCATTAATATTTTATTTGTTTTTTTCTAAGAAAGTTCTTGGACTTTCAAGTTGATATTTTTTTTTAAATAATCGATTAAGTGATATTTTAGTTCACTTACTTGATTAATTTTTTTTTTAAATTTGCTTAAGTGTAAGTTATTTAGTATAAGAATTTATAAAAAATTATAAAATTATATTATATTAGCAACTTCTTGTAAAGTTTAAAATTCAAATAAAGTAATAAAATAAGCATATATATTTAAGCATAAAACTAATTTAATGAGATGATTTTCATACTTTAAAGGAGTATCGTATAAGGATAATATGATAGTATAAGACTATCTAGGTAGCTCTTATATAATGTTTGATAACAATAAGATAGTATAGACTTATAGTATGTATCCTCTCTTATACTATGCCTAACAATATAAAACTATACAATGAGAAGGGAAGGGTAATGCAATAGCATAATAACAAAATAACTATCCAGTCTAAGATATTATATAATCCTATACTATACAATCTTATACGAATGCACCAAACAAGCTATTAGAGTAATAAAAAGTGAATTGTTTCTTTATTTATTTTGGTCTTTAAAAATTACATAGTGTTTCTATTTTGATATTTAATAAATTAATATTTTTAATAAGATCTTTTAGGATTCAATTTTTTATTATTTTGGTATGGTCCTCCAAGTTTTAATTCTTTTAATTGAATTTTTAATCAAGTCGAAGTTACTTAAACCAAGATAATTTTTTTTTAAAGTAGATTACATAATTCTAGGAGATGATAATGAAATGAATATTAATAAATGGAAAGAGGAATCACTTGAATATTAACTCAATTATTATTTCTTCAATTCAAACCTGAACTTTTCTTTCTGAAAATCAAAAATTTTGTTAGAACATCATTTTCATGTATTTTTAATCATATTGTACTAATCATGTGATTTTTTTTAATCATATTGACTAATTATGTGGTATTCCATCTAAATTTAATATTTTTAACTTGATTAAGAATTCAATTTTAAGAAAATGAAGTATTGGGTGACCAAAATAAATAAATAAATAGATAAATAAAATAATAATGAAGGACTTGATTAGAAAAATTATTTAAGGACCAAAATAAAAATTAGCATAATTCTTAAGGATCAAAACAATAAATAGATCTAAAAAAATTTTAGTTATTACATTTTAATTCTGTTAAATAAAAAAAAAATACAACAACAACTTTAGAATATTTTAGATATCATCTGTCACCTTAAAAACAAGTACCCTTACCAATCTTAAAAAAAATAAAAAATAAAAACCTGAAAGACAAGAAGAAAGAAACCAATAAAATGCAATTGGATTGTTTTCTAAGAGATTTAGATGAGAATGAGACACGAGCTACATCAACACAAACACAAATACAGACATTGCCACTTGGGAGAAAATTACATTTGATTCAAAAGTTTCACTTTTGAATTTCGTTCGTAGACCAAAGTCCTATGCTCTAAACCCTTCGAACCAGTCACTACTTTGATTCCCTAAAACCCAGTTTGTTAAATGGCTTACATGTCTAGAATCATTGTCAAAGATTGTAAATTAGGGACTTAGTACGCTCTGTTTAAATCGAGCTCATCTTTTCCTACTCGGAAGCTTCAATGGCATCTTGGTGTGTTTGACTTATGTCTGTTTATGGGTAAGTTATAGTTGCTCGTATACTGGATTGATTGGGTAATGTGTTGTGTTGGGAGCTACGGAAGTAGCTTTACTTCAATTTTTTTTTACCAAAATGTTATAATAGAGGGAGCATAGGGGTGAGGAAAGATTGTTTGGATGTTAATAGAGGGAACAAAACTAAAATTTTCTTCCAATAATGCCGCTGAGGTTAAAAGTAAATCATGTAGTCAGAGTCTACCAAACCATAAAGGAAGAGACGGTAGGAAAAAAAAGGAAATCTTCCTCACTTGATTTTTCTATCTTTTATGTTTACCTATGTACTCCCCAGAAAAGGGAAAGAAGATTATGTTGAGGGAGGTAAAGTAATGTACTAAGTGAGGTAGAGTAATGTACTAAGTGTTGATTCCATATAACTAGCATTGGATGAAACCAGCCTAACATTCTTTTTTATAGTGGTAAGTAATTCTAGTCATAAACAGTATTAATCCATTCTCTAACTTTTAGCTTTTGGTCCACTTTCTTAGTTGCGCCAAATATTATGGACGCATTTTTGGTGGAATGCGTTATTCCTCCCCCCCGTCTTAGAAAAGAAAAGAAAAGATAGAAATAAGAACCTTAATCCCTTTCCAGCAATGCTTCCTTAACTTCAAACTTTCCTTAGTTTTTATGTATATAATGTGCTAATCTATTTGTAACTTAAAACTATCATTCTTTTACATTCTTAATTTAAATTGCTATAAACTTGATTACTGCTATACTAAAAGGGAACCCCCAAAGTTTTGTGCAAGGTTGCAACGGATGTGTCAAGAGACGTTCCAGATAAAACTGGCAGGATGAGCTAGTATGAAAATATAATTGAAACTTTCAACAACTTTTTTTCCTGTGTGGGTATGTATAGCATTTTGCTTGGAGAATTTCCTATTTTCTATTTTCAGTCTTTCAAACTACCACAGCTTCATGTAAACTTACTAGAGTGATGAGTTTGAAAGTTTAATAACTTATGTTACAGGTCATCTTGGGGACCATCATTGGCATCTACAAACCATCTGTTGTAATATATCTATCTTTTTTCTACTATTTTGATGAATGACAATATCAGTTATTGATTAACTAGTAAAATTTTGTGCGCTTTCCAGGTAACATGGTTGGAGACTTACAAAATACAAGGACTGCAAGGGAAATTTTTGATGAATGACAATATCAGTTATTGATGTTCAGACGATGTTTGCAAAATACGAGGACCGCAAGGGAAAATCATTTGCAAGCAAATTATTTTTGTTAAATAAAATAGAATAAAGAAATGATTATGGCCTTGATTGATATCTCAAAGCCTACACCCATAAGCTTTATTTATAGTAAATAATAAAACATAGACTTTCACATTTAAACAATGTGGGACTACATAATACAATAATATTATATTTCTAATACTTCCCCTTAAGATAGAGCCATATAATGCTCAATCTTGTACAAATAAAACCCAATTACTAATCTCAACACTCCCCTTTACTTACAACAATCTAGGTGAAGTTTCAATCCGTTTGATGAACATATTGGTACCCATGAATAGTACTCGTGTTAGCTAGAAAGAGACATAACTAAATTTGCCAGAAAAATAAAAAGAGCACCGTTGGAAAAACACACAACGGGATTTTCCAGAAAAATAAAAGGAGCACCACTGGGAAGAGACACAACGAAAAGTTCATGAAGGTACTGTTAAACTGTCAAACTCTTTGAGCCGTCAAACTCTAAATAAGCTTGAAAAGAAAAGGGGAGTGAGCTGTCTTTTAGATGAAAGAGATAATTAAGGATAGAAAAGAGGAAATAATGAGGCTTGAATGAAAGAAATAGCTAGGTTTAATGATAACTGGCAGCAAAACCCTTTTTGTTTTTCTTCTTCTTCTTCTTCATGTGGTGGCCAGATAAAAGAAAGAGAAGATTAGGATTCTTTTCAAAATCGGGCCAAGATCGGGCTTGGGTTTCAAACCCGCTCTAATACCATGTTAAATAAAATAAAATAAGGAAAGAATTGTGGCCTTGATTGATATCTCAAAGCCTACACCCATAAGTATAGTTATTAGGAATACACGGCTCAAAGAGTTTAACAGTTCAACAGTACCTTCATGAACTTTTCGTTGTGTCTCTTTCCAGTGGTGCTCATTTTATTTTTTCTAGAAAATCCCGTTGTACCTTTTTCCAACGGTGCTCTTTTTATTTTTTTGGCAAATTCAGTTGTGTCTCTTTCCAGCCAACACGAGTACTATTCATGGGTACCAGTATGTTCATCAAACATATTGAAACTTCACCTAGATTGTTGTAAGTAAAGGGGAGTGTTGAGATTGATAATTGGGTTTTATTTGTACAAGATTGAGCATTATATGCTCCATCTTGAAGGGGAGTATTAGGAATATAATATTATTGTATTATGTAGTCCCACATTGTTTAAATGTGGAAGTCTATGTTTTATTATTTACTATAAATAAAGCTTATGGGTGTAGGCTTTGAAATATCAATCAATGCCACAATCATTTCCTTATTCTATTTTATTTAACAATAGTAAATAATAAAACATAGACTTCCACATTTAAATAATGTGGGACTACACAATACAATAATATTATATTCCTAATAGTTTTGTTTGTTTAAACTTTAAACTATTAATATTATTACTTTTTTTTATTGTAGGTTAGTCTAGGATTCCTTGCACGATACTTGATCAAGCTTATTCTCGGCTTCTTTATTGCAATGGTATGCATAATTCAACTTTTGGCATTTCTTACTATATTTTACTTGAGTTAGAATATCCTTGTAATGTTTGTTCTTATTTTCTTTATGCACTGATAATTATGATGATAAAGTATCCTAAATACATGTTTATCCTTAAAATATATCTTGTAGTTCACACGTAACATTGTGTTTGCTAACTAATGACATTTTTTGGATTGTAGAAATTTTTGGAGGCCTTTGAGCAATGACAATAGTCAAAGGCTCAAGACTTTGTATTCTATAATAAACCCTTGATAATTGGTAAGTTTGTCTGAACTTAGCATATGAAGGCAGGAAATAGTTTGTATTCTTTGTATATCTTGTACATGATTATAAAGGTTATAATAGGTGGAGTGTTGGTGTCTGGAATATTTTGGTAACCTAGTTATCTGTTTGTGATAAACAGTAAGAGAATCTTGAGCCTTATGTCATGGACTCTATGCAGGTCATCCAAATTACTATGCTTTAGATCTTGCAAGATGACGATTTATAACACTACTCTAGTTATTTATCTTGATATGACTGTGCTATACAACCAGCACGAACAACTCAAACGGTAGGTGCAATGTTTGCTTCCTCTAAGGTTAACCAATTTGATTCATGGGATTACCTGATACATGGTTCTCGTGGATGGTGTTATGTATCTAGGGCTTGCCAATTGTCAAAATGTAAGCTTTGTGCTATATGTCATGGAATGTTTGTACTTTCGTTTCTTTTTTTTCCTTTTACCTTGGTTTTATTGTATTCATATAGGCCATCCGTTGGCCCTTAACCCTCCAATGAAGGGAGAAAAAACCAGTAATGATTACCAAAAAAAAAAAAAAAAACCATTTTTTAAAAGCAATAATGTACAAGTGACAAAGGAAAATAATGTCTCTAACTGTTGTTTGTAGAATAACATAACATATGAGAAGCTTATTGAGTAATTTAAGTATCATTAACTAAACCCTACTACATTTCAATCTTCTTTAAACAAGAAACACTGCATTAAGAACCCATAGTCTTCACAAGTCTAATTCTTATTCTTAATTTTGAACTTGGTGTACAACCTTGTACTGACTGTAGCTCATGTTCTGTTAATGTTCTATGTCTCTTGCTGATCGTTTCTGTGACCCTTCTCTTCTGTAATAGGAAAGTGGCTTTTGTAATTACAGTGCTAATCTTTAAGATTGTGCAATATAGCATGCAACTTATGTGGTCTATTAGTTATACAATGATCTTGAATTGTATGCATAAATTTCTAACGACCTCAATGGTTTTCAGGCTCTAAAACTTTCAGCTCCTCTTGCAACTGGTCTTATTTTGGTCTATGCTGCTTAGAGGGGAGGCATCAAATGTGGCTACTTACATTTCTAAAGGGAGTGGAATGTGGCACTTTCTATTCTCATGATAACGTATGCTCTGCTTGCATCTATGAACTCTTTTCTTTTTGTTGATTCTGTAAGGAATTTGGCTGATCTTCTTCTCATGATCTATGTTACTTATACTGGTCATAGTGCTTAATTAATTATTGGGTCTACACTAATGGATGTCACTTTCCTCTAAAAATTCAACATCTTAGCCTCTACTTTTGCCTCCTCCCCCTATCCCCACAACAACAATAAAAGAAGTTGGTAGTACTTTCTTGTCCCTTACATTTGAAAACCCTGTCTATCTATCAAGAAAGAAGTGTTGTTTGTTAAGTGCTGACATAAGTATTCGGCCTTTACATAACAGTCTCATTTGAAGAAACACAAGTTTTAAAGAACTACATAAATGCTTTATTTGCGAGAAGGAAAGAAAATAGGAGGCGAAAGTTATTCTCTCCCATTTGGGAACAAAGAGGAACATTAGAAAATTGATTTTGGAGAGAACATTTTGATGTTGGGACCACAAAAATCATTCCCTGCACAAGTGGAGAGAAAACGTTAATTATAAGTTTTGAGATTTCATGAATTACAATTCTACATGTACTAGTGCATTATTTGAAGGATTTAATGATAGTATTAAATAATTTTAGTCATTAGAACTTTATTTTTTTTCATCTTCACTCCTTTTTTACTCACTTTCCAAACATGGGGAAGTGATAGTTGTAATCTCCCTTTCCACTTTATTTCCTCCCATTTCCATTTCCATCTTCTCTTAGTTTGTTTCTTACAAACGACTAAATGCAGGTGTACTACAATTTTTCCCTAGGTTTTTGAAAAGAGTGACTTACTTCCTCTTTAAGTTGTATTTTGTTTATTAAAAATGGCCAAAAAAATTATTGTCATAGTAGGTAGCATTGGAAACTAGGGCGATTAATATCTATTAACTTATGATAGGGGACACAAAAATTGGGGCAACTAGAATAAGAATGGTGGCAAAATATTGTGGGACCGAGGGAGTAGTTTAGAACTCATAGAAGTTATTATATGACACTGATTTGAAAGAAATACAAAATAGTGTATTTTTTTATTTTTTATTCTTGCAGTGTGAACAAACAAACTATCTTAGTCCATTTAGAGTTCGATATCATAATGTAATTTACCATGTAGGGGGGAAGGATTGAAAAACTTATGCATGTAGGATTTTGAAGTTTATGAAGGCAAGCTTGTTAAAAGAACTATTTAAGATGAAGCTACACAACTAAGTTGTTAATTTCTTCCTATTCTTTGCCTCAAATGCAAATCAAAATATAATGGTATCCTAGGATACATAATATTTTTTAAATTAATACTTTCACTCACATGCAAAGTAGCATAACATGAAGTAGTCAAAAATTAAATTCACTACCAAATTCAGATGATACATCTAGGAAATGGGCACAAGTGCTTCATTATGTATTGAAGCCTTTGATGATACGAACCGTAAGATGAAGAAGCTATTCATAAGTTGAAGTATGGTAAGGCAATGGGTCCAAATGATATCCTTATAGAAGTTTGGAGATGTCTCGGAGATATGGGCATAAATTGGCTTCACAAATCTTTTTAACAAGATTTTAGTGACTAAGAAGATGCCTGATGAATGGAGGAAGGGTACGTTGATCCCTATTTATAAGAATAAAGAAGGCATTCCAAAGTTATACGAACTATCGAGGAATAAAACTTATAAGTCATATAATAAAGTTGTGGGAAAGAGTGATTGAGCGTAGGCTTAAGAATGAGACTCTAATTTCTGAGAATCAATTGGGCTTTATGCCCGAAAGATCCATAATGGAGGCTATTTTCCTACTTAGGAAGACTAATAGAGAAATATAGAGAAAAGAAAAAGGATCTTCGCATGCCTTTATTGATCTAGAAAAGGCGTATGATAGAGTGTAGAGACAAGTTTTGTGTTAGGTTCTCAGAGAAGAAGGAAGATTCCAACTAAATATGTAGAAGTAATTAAATATAAGTATGAGGGAGTAATGACTAGGGTGCGGATCCGTAAATGGTCTGACTGGAGAGTTATCGATCATGATAGGTGTTCACAAAGGTTCATTCTTAAGCCCCTACCTATTTGCTTTAGTCATGGATGAACTTACATATGCTATTTAGGATAGGGCTACCGTGGTGTATGTTGTTTATCGATGATATAGTGTTGGTAGACGAAACTAGAGAATGTTTAAATTCCAAACTAGAATTGTAGAAGGAAAGCATTAGAATTTAAAGGTCTTAAGTTAAGTTGGACAAAAACTAAATATCTGGAATGCGATTTCAGTGACATTAGAGGAGGCCTTACTAAAATAACTTTGGATGGCCAGGCAATCCTTACAAAAGACGTGTTTAAGTATTTAGGCTTATTTATACAAAAAAATGGAGCGATTGAGCATGATGTGAACCATAGGATTAATGCAGAGTATGTGAAGTGGCAAAAATGCTTCAGGTGTTTTATGTGATCCTAAAATCCCAAATAGGTTGAAAGGAAAATATTATAATTCGACAATGAGACCGACTATGCTATATAGTACTGAATGTTAGACAGTTAAGAAACAACATTCACATGAGATGGGAGTAGTTGAAATGAGAATATTGAGATGAATGACCGGACTTACTAGGAAATATAGAATACGAAATGAGGAGATTCTTAAGAAGGTAAAGGTAGCATCTATTGAGGAGAAAATGAGTGAAAATCGTCTACGTTGGTTTAGACATATCCAACGTCGGCTAATGGAAGTTGTATTGAAGAAATGTGACTTGGTGCAGGTTGTAGGTGCTAGACATGGTAGAAGGAGACCGAAAAATATATAAGGGCAGTTATTGAGAAGGATATATCTGCTATAAGCATTACTGAAAATAATGTCTTAGATCGATGCGAATGACGAAAAAGAATTCATATAGCCGACCCCAACTAATTTGGGATTTAAGGCTTAGTTGAGTTTAGTTGAGAGATGATGTTTTCTTTTTAAGATCATAGTTGTCTGGTGCATCTCAATGTTGTTTATGAACATTACAATAGTATATGGTCTTTAATCTAGATACTCTTAGATTTTATTTAGGCGTTCTAATATTGGAGCTATTACTATGACGCCACTCTTTACAAAGCTTCTCACTGGTCAGCTTGCTCTAGTTGTTGCAGCTGTAAGTTAGAACATACTTGATTGTCTTTATGACAACTTGAATCTCTTTAGATTGGAAAAGATTAACTTGAGGGTTGTCTTAATTGTATCTTAAATCTATTTTGGCTTGAAATATCATGGTGAAGAATCTTTGTCCTTAACGGATATTTGGCCAGGTAGACAGTTGGGAAACCATTATGTTGCTTAAGGCAATATCAGACCCATAATATGGTTTCCACTTCCAACAAATAGCCTGCCTGCATCTTTGGTTTTTTTTTTTTTTTTCCTTTTCTTTTTTCTAGTTTACCCACCCATATTGTGAAATGATCCAACTAATGAGTATCCATTAGTTTGAGCTTTTGAATTTATATGCACAAGTATGCTGAAGAAATATTGCATAGTAGTAGTACAGTAGTCCTTTTCTTTGAAGGGTGGGGATGGGGAGGAAAAATATGAAAACACCTAAGATGGTTAAAATCATCCTTCCAGGCTCCTAGCTAAAAAATGAAGTAAACCTGGAAAGTTGGACTGCCAAGAAAGATATCTATTCCCTCTACAACATATCTGAGTTCATAGTATTTTTCACACAAAAAAGTTATATCTCATTCGTCTATTAACTAATGAAAAAGCGCCTTTCTGATTTTAGCAAGGCCTGGTAATCAACACCTTTCAAGTTGTTTTAATGCCAACAATTGTTGGAGGTAAGTAATAGGTCCTAAAGGTTATATTTGTAGGAGTGGGTATAGAAACTTGATATCAGTCTAACATATTATAGATTAACTAATGAGTCAATTCATATACTCTCAGAAGATCTTACACTAGGGTTTGCTTATGGCAGTGTTAGAGAATGAGTTCTTTCCCAAGTTCACTTCAAAGATAATCTTAGTGAAACCTTTAATTGGCAAGCCTAGTATGTTGTAAAATTTGGGTCAAATAGATTTATAACGTCGTTATAGATTTCTTCTTTCTGCTGTGTGATGCATGTTAGCACCACCAGTTCCATATTCTGTGGAGTGTTACTTTAAATAAGCCCTAGAATGGGCATCTTGGATATCAGTATTATATTTATAGAATTTATAGGGAACATGCCTACAATGTGAGTCCACTGAGTCTTCTGCTCTTGACAGTTTACACTTCAAAATATTTGTTAGACTTGTACTTTGAGCCCTCTTATGAAGAAGAGAACATGACTAGTTTCTCTAGTATATGTGTTTACTTGAAGCTTATGTTCATGCCTAAGTGAATATGCCAATCTTGAGTGGACCAAAGAAAAAAACCAATAGATAAATAGTAATATACTAATATCTTATAGAGTCGGATGGCTTGCATGTCAATACAAACTACATCCACATGGCTATATTTTCATAGAATTTTTAAGTACGCATTTCATGTCATAGGTTTCCTTTGATCATGAAAATATCAAAAAGAAGAGGACGACTCTAGATAATTTAGTATGGTCTATAACTTATCTACTTTTCTTTAAAATTTACTGGGATCTGCACTGGGATTCTTACTAGCTCAAGCAATTTACAAACCCTCTCATTGTTTTTCCTTCTTCTATTAGTATTATTCCTTTCTATTCTTTCCTTGTATTGGCAATTTACCAATTACAACTTATCTACTAACACTTTGGTTTGGTGTGCAGTTTGGTGGGAGTTCTCTCACTGTCTTCTTATAGGAGGAATAGGCCGTTTGGTGGGAGTTCTCTCACTGTCTTTTGGAGGAATAGGTCGTTTCTAGTCAATGATAAATATGACTTCAAGGAATAAGAATCCTGGCCTTTCTTGCCTTTCTTTCTTATTTGCGATGCTTCATCTAGTGTTCTTCTTTTAGCATATTATTTCCGGGTATTATTTTGCTATAAAAAGTAGAATATGCTTGAGAGAGTTTTAAATAGGAAAGGTTGTTAATTTCCATTATTAGAGTAATTACTTCCTCAATTTTTGTATTTTTGTTGAGACTGACTTGCTGTACTTATCAGTGTTAGAGTCTTACTCTTGGAAAATAATTAATTAGTGACAAGATGAAAGGTCTATTTAGATTGTAAAGCCCTCTAATCTTAACAACGTGAGAGTTACCACATTCACAACCAGGCCACAAGTTTGGTGGCATGTTCAACCAGAGAGCCCTTGCATCATTGATAACTCTTTTGTCCACATTGAATTTGGAAAGAAAACTGAAAGTAATTCAAGATTTTAAAGCTCTTTTTGTTTAAGGAGGTAAGGAAGGTAATGCAAGAGTTTGAAGCTCAACTTGCTTGAGGAGGTTCATGTGAATGCTATGGTTGGGATTTGGGAGTGAAATTGCATTTGGCTAAGAGGTTTATGATAATTGAATTATTCAATATATATATATATATATTAATTTTTCTTGGTTTATGATAGTGGAAATTGAAACTAAAATCCATTGATTAAATGGGTCTCTAAAATTAAGTTTTGACTTTTTAAACATACAAACAAAGAGGAAAAAAATGATTTATGGAGAAAATAAGGTTGTTTGGACGCAGAAAAATTGGAATTATAATGGAAATTAGACCGTTCAATTTTAATTTTGCTATTTAAGTATATATTTTAGAATTAAAATTAGAATTTTAACTAATTACACAACATAATCTTCAATTTTCCAATACCATCAACCACTATCGACTTCGTCAAATATAATATTGACTACCTATTAGAACCCTCTAAAGATGGCAACGGCTATCGTCAACTATCATTATTGACTATCATTAGAACCCTCTAAAGATGGCAATGGCTATCGTCAACTATCATTGAGAAAATAAAGATGATGACAACTATTATAGAGATTTATCAGAAATGACGACAACCACTAGTCAAAAACTATCAAAAAATATGACAAATACTATGAGAGAAACTGACAATCATTGTTGGAAGTTTCCATTAATGATAACAATCACCACCAAGTAGTTGAAGTGCAATCCCAGTTATGATTTTTTGTATGATCACGCTCTGTATACAGTAATCTTAATCAATTCCAATTCAATGAAGCGTTTATAATTAATGGAAGATGCAAGCAGCGAGCTGGGCCCATCAAATTGTTAAACCTGTAATCGGGCCGAAGCCAACAGAAGCCCAACAATACACACTTGGCCCAATAAACATCCAAGATTTTGTTATTTAATTCGGAAGGGTAAATCAGCGAACCTCCTGATACTTAACTGATTCAAAAAGGAAGCTCATACCCTCACAACATACATACCATGGCGCTAAAAATGGAGGATAGTTCCACAGAAGCCGTCTTAGAAACCCTAAGAAAAAGAGGGTGGTTTTTCGGAGGCACAGAGCAAGTAAAGGCTATGATCGTTATCAATTCCGCTTTGGCCGATGACTCTACGGCGGTTTTGAATTTAGTTGAGTCGGAGCTCTTAAACGCCGACCTAAGATCCATCGGAGGCAAGTCCTTGCCCGACACTTCCCTTCTTGGAAAGACTTCTTATCTTCAAGGCCCCAAAATTCTTCAGGCAATCAACATTTCCTCTTTCTCTCTCTACCGCTCTTAAATTCGATTTGGGCTTTTGTTTCGTTTCATTAGAGGGAAAAGGAAAAAAGTGAAAATTAACAGACAAATGAAGTTAATTATTTATTTGATGGCGTTCTCAATAGGCTTGGTCCAGTGGGACTGGTTTTTATTTCAGGGTGACAATTCTCAGTATTTTCATTTTAGTTGAAGGACTTTTATACTGAATTTCTCGCAATTTTTTTTATTCTTATTTTTTTTTAAGATGCATTCTATGAAATGTTATCAAGCCCATTTTTCTTTTGGACAATCTGATGTAGGATAATTAAAAGTTAGAGGGAGAAGGGAGAGGAGCAAGAAAGGGAGGGAGGGAGAGTTAGATGAAATGAGAGGGGAGTGTTGCAATTTTCAGCAATCCAATATTCAATTTGTCAAAGAGTAACAACAAACTACATAGTATACTTATGTATAGGCCCAAGTAAAACATACTAATAAATACTATTATCTAAATCCCTAATTTCTAATATTACATAATAAAACATAAAATCCAATACAAGCATAAATTCCCAAACAACAATATTTCCGGTCCCATCATAGTCCTGTCCTCCCTCCCGCCTAAGAGTCTTGGTTTTTGGACGTAATCTCAGCAGTTTTTTTCTTTTCTTTGTTTTGAGTAGATATCTTCTGTAAGGGATATAACAAAAAGCACCATTGAGGATTTTGCTGAAACTTCAAGCAGTAGACGTCTCCTAAGATTAGGTCTTACAGATGGCCATACCGAGATAACTGCTGTAGAGTACTCTCATATCTCCTCGATCCCTGACAATGTTATTCCTGGAACTAAGGTAAATTTAGTTTCATTGAGCTTCCGGAGTTTCTTGCTACTAACATCATTCCTTTTTTCCCAAATTGAAGTTTGTTTCCTGTATAATAATCTGTTGTTCTCTTTTTAGTGATTATATGGTCATATATATCAACAATATCAATAACATAAAGTTTGTTACTTAAAGCATGTCAACTGCTTGAGACATTTGTCTAATGGATTACCCAATGCATGCCATATATGTGATTAGATTTCTAGATACAATGTCTTGGTAAAGTGTATCATCTATTGCAATAGTGGTTGCCATCAATTACTTGGGTCGAATATACATTCGGATGCGCACACTATATAAATTTGAATATGCTCTGCTTAAAATTCTAAAAATAGAAATTTGGTTGGAATCTATATTTGAAACCATGCATAGTTTGGTTTGACATTTGAGTCAATGCTTCAATTTGGATGTAGTGTGCTCTTCATCTTCTGAATAGAGATTACTTTGCTCAAAAGACCTATTAATACATAGAGAAGATATTGATGTGTTTGTATAGGTTGTTACTTTTGTGCTTCGGAAATTACATCAACAACTGTCTGTTACAAAATTATTGACAAATTAAAAGAGTACGGCACATAAATGATTATTTAATATATTCTCTCTCTCTTTCTCACCCTCTTACATTTGTTATGTGTTTACACTCTTAAACTAAAATAAGTGTTTAGTGTTTCTAATTTTGTTCATCTGATTTGGCAGATCCGTTTGGAGAATAAAGCTGAAATTCATAGTGGCATAGTATGTTTAAATCCTAAAGTGTTAGCTGTATTAGGAGGTGTTGTTCAACCACTTTATGAAGAGTGGCAGATGAACCAAAAATATTCTGGCTTCTCCCGTTCATCTTTGAGGGTACTACAGGAGAGTGATACTGGAGGTCCTCCCCCATTTCAGAAGCTGACTTCCTCAGGTATTTTCTTGTCTTTTTTTTTTTTTTTTTTCCTTCTATTAAAATAGGGCAGAGGAAGCAATTTCTGCATGGAAACCCTTCCTAGGCCTGAGATGACCATCGTGGGCCCTGATCATTTTGGATCTGTACAGTAGGCACATAGATATCACAGGAAGGTGCTCAGTATAATCTCAGACTCTTCTGGGGCACAGTGGTAAGAAGATCGTGGTCGTGTGGTCAGGCATGATTTAGCAGTCCTCCTACCCACCGTACCAAGTGGGAATAACAATTAGGCCACCATTCTTACGTTTTTGGAAAGTTGTTCAGTTAGCATACTGCATTTTCACCCATTCTATAGTATGGTCCCATTTTGATATTTTTTGTTACGTTGTTGCAATGTGATTCGAAGTCATCTCTTTTAGTTGTTGTAGTATTTGTCCACAATAAAGTTCTTACACTGCATCATGCATGAAAAAGAAACCCTATAACCATGAAACTCATCGCTGCTTCTTTGCACCCCTTTTTTAATTGAGGGCACTCCCACTGCTACACAGTGTTGTGAAAAGGCACGCCTAGGTGCTAGGCACACCTAAAGTGCCTAGCTTGGTCTAGGCGAGGCACTGATAGGTGAGGCGCACGCCTGCTGGTTTGCCTAGGCACTAGCTTCAGGTGAGGGACTAGACGGCTAAGGCACTGCCTAGGCAGTTGCAACTTTTTTTTTTTTTTTTTTTTTTTTCCAAGGCTTGTTTGTTTGGATCATAATATATATAACTAGTGTACAATTTACAAAAGCTATACAAACCTTAAGTCCTTCTACTTATAAAAACTATTAGACTCTATTCTTTCCAAAAATAAATAAATATATATATATATATATATATATATATAGGGTTTAAAAATATCTAACACAAGAGCTACGTCAAGAATATTTATGGTTCAAGTTATACTACCAAGAATCATGCATATGAGCATGAGTAGTTATTAGAAGAAGATTATGAGGGTTACAATAGTAATGATGGTGATTGAGGTGATGTTGGTCCTTATAAGTATTGATGAGGATGAGACAATGAACAACTCATGAGTAGGAGGAAGAATTTTTTTTTGAAAGATGCTTGCGTCTGAATTTTATATTTACTTTCTTGTTTGAACTTGAATTGGAGGATTGAAATGGCTCATGTGTTATTCCATAAGTTTTAAATGCTTCAAATCTTTAATACAATTTTTTTATATATGTATATATATATATATTAAGTTAAATCCCACATTCCAGCTATCATTATATATATATATATTCTCTTAAGAATATTTTAATTTTTTTTTTTTTTGTTTACATAAGTGCGCTTGCGCCTTGTGCCTAGCGCGTAGGCAATAGAAGCCCTTATCACCTAAATGCGTCTAGCTCTTTTTTAAAAACATTGCTCCACAAGGGCCTTGGCTGTGTGAAAGTGGGCCCTTGTTTTAAGGATACAGGATTTCCCTGTGACTCTGTCTGGGAGCAGTTTAAGGGAGAAGAGAAAATGGAGATGGAATAGAAGGAGAAATCATAACTTTCATCTTGATTAAGGAGGAAAGATAATGGAAGGAGTTGGCACTAGCAACCGATTTCCTCGTGTTTGGGAAGTGAAAAAAATGGAATGAAACAAAATTGTAATATAAGTATTATGTAAAACTGTCAATTATCTCACTTACACCCCTCCCATGTCCCAAAGAATGTATGAGTAAGGGTATTTTCAAGATGTTTCAACAACCAACACCTTAATTTTGTCACCGTTCTCTTCCCACCTGTAGAGGGATTGATTTTTGTGGTTCCAACCCCAAAATCTTCTGAAAAAGGAGCAAATAGTTGACGCCATTGTCAGCTGGCTTCTCCACTTGCTTTGTCTCCAAATTAAACTCTTCTCACTGTTGGTCAGTTCTTATTGAGATTTCACTTAACCTGCAATATTGCTGGTTCCTGCTCTCTTTTAGGTATCAAATTATCAATTGTATTGAATTTGGTTTATATAATGGATGGAGAGGTTGCCTGCAGTGTTCTGTAACTGAACCCATATTTCTGATTGCTGCATGGGTAAGGAAATTTGGTCACTTTCCTTTAATTAGACCATATGCTCCACTTTTTCTTTTTCATCTTTTTTCCTTTTTTTGGGGTTAATTGTTTCTTTCGATTTATCTATGTGCTCACTTGTTTGTTGAATTATTTATCTAGTAAATCCTTCTTCTAGTCTTTTTAGAAATAAAAAATAGCCCACTTTATTAAAATAAGGACTTTCTGAAAAAAGTAAATGAATAATTATCATGAGTATGTAAAGAATCATTGAAGTCAAGTAGCATCATTTAGTTTTTAGAAGAAAATACTTTCCAATAAACATTGCAACTGAACAAATTTTCCAATTCTTTTGTTTTTGAAAATTGCTTGTCAAAACAAATTTACCAAACAAGTTTTGTTGTTTTTCTTCTCTGAATGCTGTTCTTGAAACTATTGCCAAATCTGCAACCAGTGTTATTAAAGGCACGCTTGAGGTGCAAGGTGCTGACCCCCTCGCCTCTAAAGGGGGGCGTTGACACTAAGGTGCCAGCCTAGGCACACTAGGCACTGCTCATTTTCCATGTTGTGAGGCGCCTTTGACTGCGCACACAAGGCAAATAGAAGGAGCTAAAAGGTTTTTTTTTTTTTTTTTTTTCTGAAAAAAAGAACTTGAGTTTTTTTTTGTTTGAGGAAAACTTTTCAGTTTTTTAGTTTCCTCATAAGTAGGAAAAGTCAAACGTTGGACGAGTCCTAATAGAAACCTGAAAGGTCCCTAAAACATTAAAAGAAAAAAAAACCTAACTCAGTTGCTGAACCAAAATCCTGATTCTAAGCAGCCTACAGACTGAAATCTGAGCTTCCCTCTTTCCTAGCCAAAAAGTATAGCATATTTCCAGTATAAGTTTGCCTATTATCTATCATGTTTTTTAGTTAATTTCTAAATCTTTTTCTTCATCTTCTGCTTATACCTAATCCCTGCTTAGTCTAATCTGTGCTATTGTGTACAAATAACAGAGCATTTGTGTGGCTTAAACTTTAACTATCTTTGTCCTGTTTTATACCTGAAAAACAGGGGATACTCAGCAGTAAACCCTAGTTTTCTTTGCCCTGTTTTAGAAAGAAACATAAATTCAGTTTTTGGTTGTTAGCTTAGTGGACTACTTGCTTGGCATATTTCCTTTACCTATATCATTTTTATCACCCCTTTCTTTCTACTTGCTGGATTTTTGCCTATGGATACTTTTCTCTATGCCATAACTTAATGGTGTTTAGTTTTTACTTGCTGTGAGCTTGGAATTATTTATGTAGATTTTTTATTAGATGTGCGCCTAACTTTGCTAAGGCGCGTGCCTGCTCCTTGTACCTAGGCTCAAGGCGCCCCTAGCGCCTAGGTGCCCCTAGAGCCTTTGATAACACTGCCTGTAACATTTTTTTTTCCCCCCGGAAACTGTTCTTGAAAATACTTCTCGAAAAAGATAAGAAAAAGAAGACAAACAAATACACCTTAACTTCCCCTCCCATTTTTCTTTTACTCGATTCAACCTCTAAAGTGTAAATGAATTTTCTTCAAAAAAAATTATGCTTTTTGAGGGAAAAAACCACGGCCTGTACACTTAAGTGGACCTTTTACTGCAGGTAAGATTGTTATTATTAACTATAGTGATTACCTTGATGATGGTTATAATATTGATGTGATTTTAAATGGATTAAGTCCATGGAAGTCAGAATTGTGTGATTCATGATTCAATTTGCATGATTCGATACGATACACATGCTCAGCAATATGAAATTGGAGATGAATCGTTTTTCAGCAAGAATTAGGCCTTGAATTGTATGAACCATTTCGTAGGCGACCAGGCTCAGAAGTCAGAATCGTGTAATTCGCTATTCGATTCGCATGATTCGATACGATACACATGCTCAGTGATACGAAATCGGAGATGAACTGTTTTTCAACAAGAATCGGCCTTGAATCTTATGGATCGTTTCTTTTAACAAGAATTGCCGATTCGGGCTATTCACAACCACCAGATTGGACGTCTCGAAGTCCGGGTTGCAGCCACTTTTCATGTTTAATATTTTTTAACAGCCCACTATTTAAAAGGGTTTTGAGAGTCTTGTAGGATTTCCCCACTCTTTTATTTTATTCTTCAAGTTTCTCCAGCCAACATATAAGCAACATAAAAAAACAGAGCAAGAATAAGGGGCTGAAGTGAAAGGTTGTGAGGTATGCTATAGTACCTCACAGTAATACCTTGGAGCGAGGGGCCCCCTTGAATTGATTTAGATTTAAAACTTAATTATATGGAGTAATCTTTTTGACTTAGTACATGGGAGATAATAGCTATTACTTTATAAATGATGTATAACCACAATATGATTGAATGTTCATATACTCTTTGTTTGGTAATTGATAATTGTTATATAATTATAATATGGCATACAACATTATTTTATCATTAAACAAACTCAATTTACTATTTTCTTCATTTTGGATGTAGTTAATTCCTCAATAATGTTATGTCTATTTTTTTTTTAATCTTTATTAAAGTTTGTCTCTGAATCGTACAATACATGATTTGATTTGATTCACGATTTGACTACCATGATTAAGTCTATGTAAAATAGAACTTACCAGATGCTTTTGCATTCTATCCAGATCAAATAAAGTTTCATTTCCATGCTGTTCATATCAGATTATGCAAGTCTATTTTCAGCATCTTAATTGCTGAGTTGTTGCATGTAGTTCACAAAGAAAGGTGTTTATTTACAGACTATGCCAAGTGGGGACCCAGAAGCAGTAGGCCTACTGCTGCTGTCATGAATACTGAATTGAGGCCAACCAGAAGGTGGGAAAACCTTGACAAGAAAGCAGATAACAAGGATGTAATTCTGAAAACCACATTACCTGCAGAAAGAGCTGAAGAAAAGCCTAGTAGCTCGGGAACAAGACCAAAAGAAGGTGTTGCTTAATTTTCTTATTGTTTCTATCCATGGGATTGTATTTTAATCATAATCTTAAGGTGCATTTGCTTGTTAAGAAAAGAGAACGCTGACATAACTAGATTGGCATTGCTATTTAAAAACCCCAAGAAAGAAGGTGTGTGTGTGGAAATGTAGAGACCAATAGTCATCTGAACTCATTGTATGAATAATAATAAATACTAACCGAATGCAACTACAATAATGTCCTAGATGACTGGCAGAGCTATAGGATTTATTATCTGCTTAAAATCAATATTACCAAGTATGGTTTTTAGTTTTAATTATACACTGTTGTTCCCTTGTCTTGTTAAGCTGATGTAACTATGTTCCTTTGAGCAGTTGTGGAATCTGTTCCTGTTCAAAATCAAGCAGCTGCACAGAAGTTACTCCAGAAAATGAGCCAACAGAGTGATCACCATCCCAAAGGTTGGAGAATTAGGGGAAAGGCTAAACAGGAAGATCCTGAAGTTTTCACTCTAGACGAATATGAAGATAGAAAAACCCAGGCAAAGCCATTGATGAACCATGGGGTTTCAGATATTAATCGCGATGAGGATCTTGCATGGCAGCTTCAGAGCCAATTTGACCTCGAAGATTCTCAGATCAGTGTATTTGCTTCTTGTGATGGTTTTGTCTTGCATTGGTCTTTCCATCTCCGTTTTCTTCTTTCTATTTCCAAATATCCTTCTTACGCCGTATATGCAACTTCCTCAGGTTGAAAGAGGTTCACATGGAACTGAGGCAGAAAATATTAGAATGAGCATGTTCAACTATGAAAGAGATTATGATAGCGGCTATGGTGGAAGGGGAAGGTGGAGTGGAAGTGGAAGGGGAAGAGGAAGGGGAAGGGGAGGGGGAAAAGGGAGGGGGGGAGGAAGGGGAAGACACGGCTAACACTTTTGTACATTCTTTTGTATTATTACTGGTCATGTTCTGAAAGCGTTTGCAGTGAAGTTGAGTTCATAGATTCAGGCATTCAGCAGCCTTAAATTTCAGTTCTTAAATTGAGAATGATGCCTTAAAGGGTAAGCCTTATGCTATTAGCATAATACTATTTTTACTAAATTCACAAATTTCTTAGATATTTGAATCCTAAACTGAAAATACATGCTTTATCTGTAGGTTGATGGAAAGCCAGGACCAACGGTTAAAATGATTTTGGGTCTTAGGATTCTTGACAATGATGCCTGTGAACCTTTGTGTCGATGTTCCTGACAACAATTCTAACTTCTGTGGCTTGTTGGTGGGGAAAAACTGTTACAATTGTGTAAAAAAATATTTTTTATTGTTAAAATGAGTATTTTAAAGAGCTGGGTGTGGAATTCTCTTTTGTCATCGTTGGTCTTGTAGAAGTGCTTTTATATAAACTAAAACCAGATGTTTGAATACCCATTTTTAAGTGACAAAAAATGGGTTGGGTCTTCAAGACTTATTTTTGGGTGTCATATGTTTTATGGCAAGGATGAAATTGGTTCGGTTTGGTTATTGGGGTATTGACGACTAAATTGATTTTAAGTGGATATATATGATTTGTTTATTTTGGTTTTATCTTGTATGAAGAATCCGAATCTAACTGATAATATTAAAGAATACTAAATTTGGTTGGGATTCGCTTATTTTCGATTTGCTTAGCCCAAAAATAAGCCTGCCTGTAATTTCTTTTTTTTCAAACAAAAAAAAACCTTATGATTTCGGCAGGGCCCAAAAACTAGTTGCTTTTTAATAAAACAAACAAATATAGAAATATATTTGTATGACCTACAAAAGATAGAAATCTGTTTATATAGTCCACAGGCCCAAATTAGTCTAAACTAATAGTAAAAGGCTCATTTCGGTTTCGGTTTCGGTTTCGGTTATATCCGATATTAACATATCCAAATTGAAAAAATTGATTCATGAATTAGAGAAACCGAAAAGACCCTCCTGTAATTGAATTTTTGTAAGTGCTCTTTCACTAGTTAAAGAGGATCAGAACTTGCATTTGAATTGGTAGATGCACCAAGATTTACCATGTATCCTTTTAGGAATTAATTTGGAAAAGTTGATTGCTTCAAACCAAAAACTCAGTTAATTTGTTTCCTATAAAATCATAAATCATGCTGTTATTGGCTAAGATAAATTAATGGGCATGATGCTATAAGATAAATCAATTGCTTATATTTTTCTTATTCTCAAACATTATTTTTGTAATAGTAAGTATCACAGCTGCTTCTTTTCTTGATAACCAACCTCACAGTTTTCCATTAAACATGATATAACTGTTATCAAAAGCTAAGGTTTTGGAATGAATTACATTAAACATGACAATAATGAGGATGAGAGAGACAGAAAATTGCAGGAAAATCAAAACATTGTTTTTTTAGATCTCACTTATTAATCATCACACATATACAAAAGCTTCTGTTTTTTTTTTTCTTTTTTTGAAGAAATTCCAGAAACACCACCATTTTTCTTCAGTGACTGATGATCATCTTCTAAAGATCAGAAGCAACAGCACACTATCTCTAAGCAACACTCACAAGCTTCATAGCAGCAGAAACAGCAACACAAGGCGAACACACTGCAGCAAAATCCCAAGGAAATTAGATAAATTATGTCACTAGAAAATGATACACAAAATTATTGGAATTGGACTTAATTATACATTTCTAATTTTTTTTTCTTTGTTTGAATTATCATTTCTGGTCAAGTAGCTTGAATTTTTTACAAAATCCCATTCGATTCTATTCCTTGCATATTCGGACTAAAACTTGGAAAATTAGAAATATCAAAATAACAATAACATTTAAAATTATTAAAAATATCTAAAAAAATATTATATTTACGCGCAAAGCAAAAACATAGATGTAGTGATCTTAAGAAAAAAAGAAAACAAAAAATCAAATTAGTCAAATACTTTTTTGTTTCATTAAAGACGTTCAAAAAAGCTTATTATGGCCCTTAAAAACGAAAGCAAAATGATTACTCTACTACAAATTACAAACACAATAATTAGTGAGTAATAATAACAATAAAGAAACAAAAGAGTAAATTATACAAACCAAGCATAAAGGCAACCCTTATCCTCATGACGTCTCTTGACATGTTCAACATGAGAGATCCGATGGTATTCAGGAGGAGCATACATTTTTTTCTTTCTTTCTTTTTTTATTCTTTTTCTTTTTCTTTAAGAGCTCAGAACACAGGAGGGATAGAAAGAAGAGGATATATAGGCCAACTCATATAAAACCATAAGAGGAAGATATCATGGGCTGAAGGAAGTTGAGGTTGTTAAGCAAATACAATAATTGATAATAATGCAGAAAGAGACAAGGGAGGAAGAAGCCTCATGGCATTGGTATTGGTAGGTACAAATTTGTTTTTAAAGATTTCATACCAAATTAATTTAGTCAGTGACAATCCAATCTTTTGTGATGTTTTGGGGACACATTAATTGGAATCGTTTGGCACGCGGCATCTATACTTTTATCTTATGGATTAAGTTTTCATTTTTTTTCCCTGGAGTACATCAAATGTTACTATCAATCTCTAATTTATAACCATATCTTTTACAAAATTAATCATTTAATATATTTTTGAAATATAATATAGTTGGAATAAAAGTCTCCTCAAAGATATCAACATCCTTGGATGTCTCATATTACAAGATTGTTTATAATAATTAATCTTAATAGGATTTGTCTTTGTGATGGTTAATGAAATATATTTTGATTTCTTGACTTTTTGGATTTTTCTGAAGTTTATGAGCTGCCAACTCTTCCTTCAATTAACACCTATATATATATATATATTAAAGAATGGCTAGCTTTAATTCATTTTATTCTTCAATTCCTTTTCACAGTCTTAATCATTCTTGAATTTGATTTCTGTTCCCCAACTCATTTTTCTTTATCACATTAGTAAAAGATTTGAACTGATATGATTACATGGGCAAAAATGATGGACTGATGTTAATTACAAAACGACAACTCCAAGGAAAGAAGATTCAAAGTCCATCTGCAAAAACTATCTCCCTACGCACAGCAAATAAGAATGGAAGAGTAGACAAGCAACACCTCCCTAAAGTTCAAAATGGGGATACTTCCCCCTTGGACATTTACACAGTTACCATATTCACTGGTTTGATCCAAAATTAGTGTCCATTGCCAAGGATAGACTTTTGACTTCCTATACAAGAATCATAAGATAATCAACAATTTGTCCTTAAACTGTCACCGGATTCACGTATAGAAAGGACAAAATAAGCAAGGATACAGTCATACAGAGGGATAACAACCCACATGATGAAAGCATGCATGAGCAATATTGGAAACAAGAGTCGTACCCAGTGTTCCAATTCCCCTCCTCCTTTCATAAGAAGAACCCAGGGATCAAGAAAGACAATTAAAAAGGAGCCCTGATGCATCTGAAGAATCTTCAAGACAACATCACAACCAGATAACACGAATTGAAACACATACAAGTGGATTTACAAAATCCTCTTGGCATCCCAAACTTGGTCATATACTCATATTTGAGATTGGCATCCATTGTAACTAGAACTATCCAAGTACAGATAAGTTGCTTCCCAAATATACCATATAAGCAATTAGCAGGCAACAGCACATGTAGCAGGTTTTACAGGAACTAAATTATCACCACCTACTGCCTGGAGACTGACAGTAGTTTCCAGGCGTTCCCATACTAGTCTACGCCTCTCAGCTACAGCATTTGATTTTGAATCTTCCTCCTCCAACTTACATTGGCAGGCAAGCACGAGCTCCTCATCCATCTCACAGAAAATTCTCTTGACATTTAGTGACAGGTTGAGTACTGCTTGATTCCAATGATTTTGAGTGTTACGTGCAAGAGATGGGAAGACCAGAGGCAGAATGACCTGCCGGTTATGAGTAATAAGATTAAGGACATGCTCATTGTTCCACAGCAAGTGGGCTCGTTCAGCTACCTGAATGTTATTAAAGAGATATTATTTATTAGAAGCTAGTCCTATAAATGGCATGATTCGCACAGAATACATCTACTATCATGTCCAGAAAGCTAACTCATGCTCTTTGTCTGTCTATCAAGAAAAAAAGAAAAGCATATGCTAATCCCTACATGTTGCATTTGATTAAAATGATTTCTTTCAGTGTAAAACTAAAGGTTTTCTGATATGGTGTACAGATGTATGATGAAACTTTCTCTTATAAACCAGACATAAATTCCTTTCAATGAAAGAAGATGCTGAAGTAGATAGAAGCTGACCCCATAAGATACATAGACAATAATAAACTACATAAAAAGGAAAAGAAAGGAAGCAACGTGATAGAAACTTCACCTGGTGATGTGAACTATTGAGACAGCACCCTATACGACGAAACAGTGGGACCATAATCATCTGGAATTCAACCATGCTAGCCATTTCCAAAACCTCTTCCAACTCACTTATAAACATCAACTCCTTTTGGCTATTTGTTACTGGCCAGTACTTTAAAAGCCCCTTTATCACAGTGCTGGCCAGCTTTCGATCCTTATCTATAAACTGTACAACACAATAGGTTAATTGCTGATGGTAAATTCCCAGTGATTTAGGCTTGTGAAGAGGAATCAGAGCCCTCCACAAGAATATTTTATGTTCTTCCTTCAATGGCAAGGCAAACCCACTGATTACGCTCCCAAAAATCTCCAACAACTCAGCAATTCCGTTATGCCGTTCAGTCTCAAAAACAAAACGATATATGATATTGCTGACAGCTTTCCTGATAAAAGGTCTGTGTACCATGAACTTTCCATAAACTCTATGCAAAACTGTTTTCAAACAGTCTCTTTCTCTAGGATCCTCAGAATCAAATAGGTCAAGTAATCTTAATATAAAAGTAGGATCTACGTACATTTTCACCACCTTCACATCAAGAGAATTATAACTGATAAACTGAAGGAGAAGATCATAAACAATTTGTAAATGAGACCAAGCAGGATCAAACACTGGTTCTTCATCTTCTGTTTCACGACCAATACAATTAGAACGGGACTTAGGTGGGAAAACCCTGAACAAGTTAAGTGAACACATTTTACACATTGCAGTGATTGCAGGTTCGGTGAACTTTGCAGATCCAGAAGAAACAAAATCAACAAGCTCTATCAATGCTTGGCGTTTTAGATCTTGCTCCCTACAATTCTTATCAGGATCACTCATATCAAAAGTTTGGCAGCAGCTGTTCAACTTACTAATAAATAGGCTCTGCTTATGAGGATTAGAAACATCTTTGAAGGACAGATAAGGGTCTATTGCCTCCACTCCAGAAGTTATGCTTGCTGGGAAAACTACAGATGACACCCGTTTAACAATATTTAGTTTGCTTGAAAGGGTACTTCCAACATTTGTACACTGAAACACATTGCTGAAACTAGTAGTACTGCCTAAATCACTCCCTGCAGTATCAAATGTGTCAGATTTTGACACCTTTCGAGGGAGCTTGTTGAGTATTTGCTTCAGCATGGTGGCAATGCCACAATATTCAGTAGAAAGAACACCTGCACTGGAGCTATTGCAATCAGCTTCTGCAATGTATATATTCCGCTTTTTTCTTTTTTATTTCTTTTATTGACGGGATGACAGGCATAGCCTAAATTTTGTTTATGTTTCAAAAGCTTTAATGAGAAAACTTCATATTTCTTTCTCAACTTGCTAATTTCTGAGTTAAGCAAGTAAATTATCTAACAAGCTACAATTATTGGAAAGGAAGGCAAGTGCAGAAAACCTCTAGCTCTTAACTACGAAGAATTACTAGATAGAACACCTCTAGCTTGTTGAGTATTTGCTTCAGCATGGTGGCAATGCCAAAATATTCAGTAGAAAGAACACCTGCACTGGAGCTATTGCAATCAGCTTCTGCAATGTATATATTCCGCTTTTTTCTTTTTTATTTCTTTTATTGACGGGATGACAGGCATAGCCTAAATATTGTTTATGTTTCAAAAGCTTTAATGAGAAAACTTCATATTTCTTTCTCAACTTGCTAATTTCTGAGTTAAGCAAGTAAATTATCTAACAAGCTACAATTATTGGAAAAGAAGGCAAGTGCAGAAAACCTCTAGCTCTTAACTACGAAGAATTACTAGATAGATCATGATAATGGAAGAAATCAATAACGCTAATGAAAAAAGAAGTCATACCAAATCCCATATAACAGTATTTTGAGGGGAAAGAAAAAGACTAAAAGCTGCATTATGACAAAAGCCTGAGAGACAGACCAAAGTTGAGTAAAACCGAAAATGGAAATTGCATTATTTAGATATAAACAAAGTAGGGTGAAAGAAGAATTAGAAGACAGACAAGCTACTAAACAAAGACATAGAAATGTACAACAAAAATTTATAAATGGAAATTTTCCAAGTTCTAGTGTTAAGTACATTGCAGACTATTAAAATGCACTTGTTCCAAATATGAGTATTAGGATGTCATTTTCAGAAATGTTAGTTACAAAATCAATGTTCATGTGGGTCATTTTCGTAGATTTTTCAATATTATAGCCAGATACTATTACAGGGATATGCAAATATTGCAGAATGACCAATTTTCTTTCAACTAAATCCAAGTAAAAGCATAACTACACGCTGTCCTAGCAGAACTAGCCTGAATATCTCCCAGAATGACCTTCAAACCCAGATCAAGTTCAGTAAAACCAATTTGAACCCCTCAATCCCCACCAACCCCCCTCCCCCCCCTCCCCCCCCCCCCCCAAAAAAAATAATAATAAAAAATAAAACAGATAAAAGGAAAGAAAAATTCAGAAAAACTCCTCCTGTTAAGTTTAACAGACAATCAATTACACAACCTAGAGAATTTCCCATAAAAGTAAAGCTAGGAGACAGAAACCGAGATCTGGCAGAAAGATAGAAATCTACACTCACTGACAAACAAATCAACCGGTGCACAATCCCAAGATCATCATTACCCAGAAAAAATAATCCTCAAGTAATGCAGGTACAACATTGATAGCATCAATGTATTACTCTAAATTTGAGGAACAGCAATAAACCTATTCACCAATTAACCTGAACAGAGTAATTGGGATAAAAAGAAAAAAGAGTTAAGAACCAACCTGGTTTGAGGAAAAAAAAAGCCCACTTTATTAGGAAGTGGGAAACGGAGAGGGGTTCAGTCAGGGAAGGTGTCCAGCAATTGCAGGAAGAGAAAGCACTTCAAACAGAGATCAAGCATAGAGAGGTGGGTGTCAGAGAGCAGGTTGGGTTTGAAAAAGGAGTTCCCTTTGAGCTAAAACAAGAAAGAAAATTATGTTTTCTGAGATGGGTTTTGATATGATTTTGGAGTTCTTTTCACCTTTACTTGGACCCCCATGAAGATGATCGATCCCCATGTATGATACTCAGGGTTCCTCGATTGAAGAGAATAAACGGTGGTTTAAGCAAAAACAAAAGAAAAATAATGGTGCGACATTTTCTCAGAAGTGCAGTGAGTACCAGTCCTTTCATTATTTCATGTCACTTCCAACTTTTCTTTACTGTTCTTCTTTGTTCTTTTTACTATATTCAAACCAATGTTATTAATTACTATTATTTTGGCTAAAAAATCAGTTGATATTGATCTCTAATATTTCATGCAAAATTTATTTTGTTAGTTTCAATTTCAATAGGCAAATTTGTTTTTCTATTGTTAGTTTCAATTTGATTAATATAGTTTCTATAAAGAGTCAATGCAATCTCTCATATTATTTAAAAATTTTAACGATCACTTATGTCAAAATGAGGGTATTTGAAATATAATATTCTAAATAAATATATATAAGTTATAATATTAAAAATAATATATCTATAGTTTATATTTATATCTAACTATATTATTATAAAAATTAAAAAATATTACAGCCTCTTAATGTATAATATATAAATATTTAAATTAATTAATAAAATCTATCAATAATCTCCTTACCTTCTTACACTTTTCTACTCTCTCACTCTCTTACACTACTATTCTCTCACTCTTTTACTCTCTACAACTCTTTTAATATGTAAATATTTTTTATCAAATTAAATTAAGTTAAATATATATAACTGTGCGTGTATGTTATTATTTATTATAAAAGTCAAAAATCTTGTAGTCTCTTATTATATAATATACATATATTTAAATTATTTAAAAAATAAATTTAATTAAATCCATTCAATCACTTAATAATCACTAAACATTAATCTTTCTATTTTTCTCCTACCTTTCCACTTTCATACTCCCTCCACATCTTCTCACTCTACTACTCCCTCTCGCCCTCTAACCCTCCTACTCTCTCCCACTCTTTTAATTTATTATTTTTTTATTAAATTAAATTAAAATAAAATATATATAGAATACGAGCAAACCACTAGTATATACATAAATTACAATAGTTTAGCATGAGTGTACCTTAAGTAACATCCACTCATGAGTGAGATAAGACTTGTTATGAAAATATATTCATAATATTTTTTATTAAATATCCATTAATAGTAAAATAAAATATTTTAAAAATATAATAAAATTATATAATAATATATCATTTATTTTTTACTGTCCTTTCAAATAAAAATTATATAATTATTGAAGTTATATTCCAATTAAACTTTAGATAAAATATTTATTTTTTCTTTTTCAAAAGTAAGTTGGACTTTTCTAATTTTATTTTTCTTTATGACAAATAGGGCAAGAAGAAAATAAGATGAAAATGTACTGGAGTTGTTTGAGAATTAAAAGAAAAGTAAGATAAATATTTAATGTTAAGATCATGAAAATCTAAATCTCTTTAAGTGGAGAGAAAAAAAATCATTTGATGTTAAGATCATGAGAAGATTGGTTCTTACAATTTTATTTTCTTTCTTTCATTTCTAAATTCAAAATAAGAGAAGAATAAATAATTGTCCACAATGATTAAAATAGTGATTTTAGTTCATGCTGCAAACCTCTCTTCTATATGGAAAGCCAGAAATGATTTGGTCTAGCTATTTCTAAAGTAATATTTTATTTATTTGAGGAATTAAATCAAGATCTACATAGCATAATTGAATGAAAACTTGGCTAAATTATACTCAAAAAAAATCCAAACACGATATTTTCTAGTGCTTCCAATAAATTAATTTTCTAAAATAAAAAACAAAATGAATTCTTTCTCTTTCCCTCAACTCTCAAGTCTGATCTGTATGGACAAATTGAACCATCATCCAAGTGATACTTTTGATTAAATTTTTCAAAATCCATGTTTTTTCATAAATTGATTTCCTGTTGGGTAACCAGGTCTAAATCAGTAGGATTGTTATTCCAAATATGAAACTATCCATAGCTTGAACAAAAGATCAAGCCTAAAAGCATACTACTATTAAGAGTTTGAAGTTAATTTCAAGCTTTTAGTTAGCCACTAACAACCAAAAGCCAGACATAAAGGCTAACACTAAATTATGTCAAGGTTAAAGAACCAACATGTTTAATACTTTCATTGCTTTTCAGCAGGTTCCCATGTGGAAGGTGGCATACAAGCTGGAGCATGCAGTCAATAATATACAACAATGAAATGATTGTAGCATTGTCCACAGTAAAAAAGAAAAGGAATTGCATTTTCCAATAGAAGCCGAAAAGGAATGATATACATGCCTGGCCCATTTAAAGAAGGCAACTTAAGTTCAAGCATCCAAGACTGCCTTGCGGTATGTGCCACATGGATACCTAGAAATGAACCTGAATCTGAGATACTAAGAGACAAGAAGAAGATGAAGAACAGGAGCTAATTACAATGAGATTACTTCTAAGTTTTTTCCCCTCAAACCACAACCCCAACATCCATCCCCCCACAACAAATAAGACAAATTAGAAGGAATATATAAATAAATTAAAAGGAATAAATACATATATATAAAGATCCATCCACGAAACAGGGGAAGACCCTCCACAAGCTATGCTGCAATGAATACAAGCAAAAGGACTACTGTCACTCCAGCCATCAAGAATTCCAGTGTTAAGTGCTTTCTGCTGGAATTTGACCCACGCTTCCGAAGTTGTTGGCATATTTGGGCCTCCATTCAGTCCTACCCCTCACAATCTCAGCGCCATTCTCAAGTCGGAGCAAATGCTGGCACTCAACACCACCAGAGTGTACTAAACTGCCAATGTCAGCATCGGACACAGCAGTGAGTGACTGCAGCACACTGTCCCTACCGCACTCCCTCCTATACTCCAAAGTCATGGCAGAAAGCTCATGACTTTCGAGGATTGATTGCGGAGCACTCTGCAACAACCAAGCACATACGCTTCCGAGTAATAAGCATAATTTTTTAAAAAAACTTTACATAACAAACAAAAGAATATCAATGAAAAATATTTTGATCAACAGAGGGAACATAAAAGGAAAAAGAGAATTGCTCCACCAATAAATTCTCCACAATTCAACACTTGGAATCAATTTCATAGCATTGTTAATCAAAATTTGCCTTTATATTTGATAATATTTTTATTTCTTCCCAAGCAAAATCCTGTTGACTTTGGTTTGAGTATATGTATGCATGTATGTATAATATATATGTTGGTCCATTAGGCATTGGGATATATAACAGGGGGTAGCCAGTCCATTTTCCCCATAGATACCTGCCCCCTCCCCCAAATGTTGATCCAACTGATTCAAAGTCACCAAGTTCAAAGGACTTAAATTTTATAGCCAAACATCTACTGCATTTTTTCCTACAATCCCAATGATGAAAATATTATTCAGGTACAATATATGCAATGAACAGAGAACCATTTTTCCAGGATAGTTTCCTGTGGTTAAGAGGATGTAAAGTTATTGCAGACTTCCAGAAGACTAGACCTGAACAATGGTGGACTCTGACCAGAACAGGTCCAATCAACAAACAAGTCAGAAGTTCGAATAATGATGTGGTCTATCATACATGTATACCTTGTAAGAAAGAAATCATGGTAATGCACTAAAGAAAAATACACAGGGAGAGAGGAGGCAGGGGTAAGGTAAAGTAGAAAGAGAGGGGTAGATGAGGAAACTAAGAAGCTACCTCAAGGATCCAGCCAATGTACTTCACATTGTTGACATGCTGATTGACATCTAGATCATTCCATCTAGGCTGAAAATGAAGATGTAGGATATATCAGAATTACAAAACAACACCTGAGTGACTTTAGAAAATAGATAAATAAAAAGTATAGCTAAAAACTGTTGACATACACTTAAACCAGTATGAATATAATCAGCTGTATTGTCGTCAAGTTTACTCAGTTTTCTGCTATCTTCTTCCACAATTGGAGTGGAATTGACAAAATAAGGCTCTATTTCCCCTCGGACTTCTCCTGGAATTTTAGATAATTTCCTTGTCATTTTGTTCATCATGACCCAAACACTGCAAATCATCAAAACCAGAACCAAAAGAACAGAAAACTTATCAATTATTCCTGCTTATTTAAATGAATACAAGCCAAAGTTATTCTTACACGAGCCACTAAAGGACGTTATATACGGCTCTAAAAATCTGAACTTTTCTTATTCAGATATTAAATAGCCCATGATTCATGGTTTCCTGTAAGATTTTATTTTATTTATTATTATTATTTATTTTATTTATTTTTTTATGGTGGTAGTGAAGGAGGTATGTATCTGTGGGGGTTTGGTTCCTCAATTTTTCATACCTGGATGCTCTTGTTAAAGTTTCACCAGTTTTACAGTCACGAACCTGCCAATCACGACGCATACCATTCTTTCCAGAAGCAGAAACCCAAGTGTCTACTTGAACAACATCACCCCTGAAAGGTAGAGATGAATTCAATCAACATCTACTTATCAGTTCCATAACACTGTAAACAGATTTGTAATTAACAGTTTCCCTGGAATAATAGTATTCAAATGCCAGAAAATAAAGTATAAAATCATCAGCAAGAACTGATGGTTTAGTTCTGGACAATAAGATTAATTTTGGACAGCTCACTATAGTATGCAGAATAGAAACATTGTTTTAGGTACTTCTACTGACCATTTCCACAGTTTTAACATACATTGAGTATCTTCTACAATTAGAAAAGCTTATGCCAGCTCACCAAATATACAAGTTTAAATTTTACATCAGATCTAGATTAATTGTACTAAAATGCTCTATGAATAGAATTTAAGCTTTTTGGACCTACAATTACACTGAAGCATATATTGTTGCCAAAAAAGAGCATGGGTTGTACAAAGTTTTACAGCCAAATCTTAATAGACGGGGTAACTCTCCAGAACACTGTCCTACATAATTCATAGAAAAAATGAAAAAAAACTGAAGATCCCCATAGATAATCGAAATGTTATCAGAGCCAAATATGAAAAAAGAAAAATTACCATATGCAAATAAATGGAAAATAAGGCCAGCTCAAGTTGGATTGGCATAGAAGAAACGAGGGAAAAAAACTACATCAGTAAAAGGTGCAGATGGTGACTTACCATGTGGGATAGCGATCAACTACGACCTGCATACGAGTGACAACCCATATCAAGTTCTTTTTGCACATCTCAGGCGTAGCACCAAAGCCATCATCAAGAAGCCCAGCAGTCTTAACATGATTAAGAGCAGTTTCCTGGATCCAAATTGAATAAACGTATAAGATAATCTTGGGTCATAAAAGAGGGGGATGGGATATCCTCAACCTGCTTTGATATGTATGTAATATTTGGCATACGATATTAAAAACATAACCTATCTCCAAAAAATATAACTACTCATTAACATGGTTTTACCTGCAAATGATTCATTAATGTCTCTATAGATGCTGTACGATCAGCGCCTATTTCATACGATCTAATAGAAAAGTTCTGCCTGAACACGAGACCATCCTGAACAATTTTTCCTATACCAAATGGGTCAATGAGCATATCAGGTCGCCTTGGCTTCCAATCAAGCATCATCCACTGCTTCTCCGCTGCCAAGAAAATTGTTGTGATAGCAGCAAGCAGCATGCTCCAATCAGGTAACTGGTTAATAAACGTCCTTGGGGCTGGTGAGAGCATGTCATCCTGATGCTTCACACCTTCCACCGATGTCAAACCAACTGAGGTTCCATTTATCTTGGGCGGGGCTTGGGCATTTGCCTTGACTTGCAAGCCACCAGAAGCAGATTTTGACTTAGTTCTTCCTAGGTTTGTGGATCCACCACCAAGCTTGGTGGTCTTTGTTGCAGAGTCTGACGAGGGTGAAGTAACAGGGAAAAAAGCAGAAGTAGCAGCAGTTGCAACCATGATGACTTTTACAGTCACAGATCAGTTAAAGCATATAGCAAATCAGATTGCTGCTTACCACCAGAACAAGAAAAAACACAAAAAAAGGAAGGAAAAAAAAAAAGTGTAAGTGAAATTATCAGATAACAACATCAAACTGACAACTCTTCAGGAACATATATCAAAGAACATTTCAACTTGGTAGTTGGTGCCATCTAACAATCAATCAGAACTTCTTATGACAAACATATATAAGATTGAGAATCTGAGACCCTCTAGCTCTAGAGAGTAATGCTACATGCCCACACTTTCTTTCTCACACATAGATAAATTCATTAAAACTACCGATAAATTCCTTACAAGTGATTGATAAGTGTAATAACTAGAGATAAAAATTTAACATTTACTTTTAAGGAATTTATCACTAGTTCTCGTCAATTTATCTATATGTGTAGCATTATTGGGCTCTCTAGAAGAAATAGGAGTACAATGAGATAAACATACATGGGTTCAATTCTAGTTTACAAGGGATTTTTTTCATTTGAATCTCGAATTTTAAGTCCCATGATGCTTCCAATATTCATGATTTCAAAAACGTTGGACAGAAAACCCAAAAGCAAACCAGCGATTTTTCCCCTCGGAACCAACAGAAGAACAAAACAAAAAGAAAATCATAAACCAAACCAACGGCTAAACACACAAAACAAGTTTCTTTTTCCTTTACAGATTGATGCTTATTGAAATTTAAAAATAGTGATCGGTTCTCAGACTACAAAACAAACCGTAGAAATGAAAATATCAAAGGAAAATTTTTATTTCTTGGTTATGATGCCATAGGAAATGTCTAAAATAAATCATGATCATGAAGCTTTTAAATTATAGATAAATTAATCAATAAAATAAAAGAAGTTAATTACATTTTGTGAAGCAAAACTCAGTGCAGATCTGACTTCGAAACTAGAAACTTCAAAAAGACAAGCTTGCATTTAAACCCATAAATATATACATGCATACATGCACATAACAACATTCAACAAAAATTGTGCGGCTCCCATGCATCCAAAACACTCTCCCCTTGTTAAATTTGTAAAAGAGAAAAGGAACTATTAAAATCAAAAACTTTTTTGCTGCGTTTGGAAACAGGGAAAATGCAGGAATCAACAAAGATTTTGAAAAATCATTTTCGAACCAATTTAACAAACAACTAAAACTTCATTTTCCTCTTCGTAGCTCCACTATCTCAGGAACCAAACAATGAAAAAACTTTCCTAAACCCAAAACCAAGGTCAGATCAGAAAATGAGGGAAAATCAATGAAAACAAAAAAAAAAAAAATACAAAAAGCTTACCTTGCTCGATAAGAAGAATAGCAGAGCAGAAATTCGAAAATGAGAACAAAAATGAGGGACTACTGCGTTATTTTGGATCTGCAAACCCTTTTCCTCGTTGCTTAAAGGGTTTGCGATCGTTTTCCTCGCTTCCCCTTCTTCTGAAAAAGCAAAGCTTTCAATTTAATTTTCTAATATATTTTTTCCCCGAGAGCAAAAAACAGAGAGGAGAGAGAGAGAGAGAGAGTATTTAGGGCCAGCGGTTGTGTGGGTGGTGGGGAATTGGCGTTTCCGGGACTTGAATTATATGGTATTCCACCTGGCCCTCCCGCCAGTTCAAGTTCCGAGCTCCGTTTTCTCTTATTTACCAAATTACCCTCCTTCTTTCTTCTTTTTTCTTCTAATATTTGATTCCTTTCCAATTCCAATTGCCTACATAATCATAAATTGCTGCCACTTATTATTGGAAGCAATTTTTTAATTTAAAATTAAATAAGAAAAGAAAAAATAACACCCACATAAAATTATGCAAATTGTTGGTAATTTTGATTTTAATATTACTGCCACATGTCAAATAATTGTTTTAAAAAAATATAAAGTGATAATTTTAAGTTTTTAAATCTTATTTAATTTCGAAAAAAAAGTAAGTTAGTATGAGAATAGAAGTGAAGTAGATATTTATTAAGAATTTTTTTGTTTAATTAATTTAAATTAATAAGAAAATACAATTTTTGTGAGTTAATAGATAATGGAAGGTTATTAAGATAGGACGCATAAATTCTGTATGTTTTAATTAATTTATAAGAATTAATTTATACTTATTCTAAAATATGATACTATTACAAATATAAGTAATAGACATCTTTTTTTAATAAAAAAAAATATGGATATGGAGATAGATATAGATGTAAGTAGTAGATATCTTTTTTCTAATAAAAATATTTTATTTTCTAATATTATATTTTAATAAAGTGTTAAACAAATAGAATAAATAGCCTTTTATTTACCCTTTGGGGTGGCTCTCAACAATATTGAATTGAAGCAATTGTTGTGAAGAATAAATTACAGCTTCAAAACCACATGGGAGTGGTTGTTTGTAAATTGTAATGGTTCATTGACAATTCATTCTTATTTTGTTGGAAGAAATATATAAATTTAATTTTCATGTGATGTTAGGTGGACGAATTTTCTACCACTTCTAAGGAACATGTATTGCAAACCTGCAAAATTTTCATTTTTGACTTTGAGTTAATTATGAACACACATTCAAGATATGTAGATCAAGTACATGTGCAGCTGAGTTTGTGAGATTAGGGCTTTTTTTTTTTTTTTTTTTTCTCGATTTTCATATGTTAAATATATTAACTAGAATTGAAATTATATATGTTGCTGAAAAAATTATTTCTTTTGATTCATAACTAAATGCGATGTTTGCCGTAAATTTTTTAGTATTTTTATAATATTTTTTTTTTTCAGTATGAGTTTGAAGGAAAAAGAATAATCTCTCACTTACTTAACAATTTATAATTAAGAAAAAATATTAATTTAAAATAGTGTTAGTTTGATTCAAACTTATTTATGTCGTTCTTAGTATAATCATGTTGTAAGCTTGTTGAAGACATGATTTAACTATAAGACTAAATGCTTATAATATATAATTTAACAAGAACTTAATATTTGAATCGAGAAAAGTAAAAATAATAATAATAAATAAAAACTATAAGTGCACATTATTTTCTCTATTAAATAAATAAATAAATGAAATGTAAGATAAACTTATATTGGTCTAAGTATTATATTATGATTTAAAATTTTAAAATTTATAATAATATTATTATATAAAGTCTAAAGTAAAGATTGATTTCACTTTGAACTATAAGCCGTAAGGGTGGCAGTATTTTGGTGAACAAATATTTTGTCTTTATCTTCTAGTACAGTGCAAAAATATGGTCGTTGACCAGTTTGGTCATTTCAAACCAAGAGGCAAAAGAAGCAATGAAGCGTGGCTTATTCAATTTCTATACGTTTCTATTTTACAGCTGGATCGGCCAACTAAGAAAGTGGTATTGTCGTAATTAATGGAACTTGAGAAGGATAATTTTGTAAATGCTTAATATAACTTTTGATAACTTTGAGAAGACCGTTAATAAAGACATTAATAACTTTGAGGTCCCGTGGGCCGTGGATATAGATTGATTGTTTTCTATACCAGGAAGGTTAATGCTTAATATAATACTACCCGGTCCCACACGCCCATATTTATGTGTGCATGTGCTCTAGAACAAATATATATATATATATTTTTTTTTATAATTGTAAAGTATTTTAATTTGGTTCATAAATTAGTAGATAGGTGTGAGACAACGTGGGTGATTATCAGCAGTGTAACTTTTTAAATTTAATTTATTTAGTATTGCAATTAATAAAAAATTGTCAATTATTTTATTTTATTTAGAGAATAAAATTGATGTGAGAAGGGTGTAAGTAGTTAATAAGATTCTAGTTTTTTTTTATTTAGTTGAAGTTAATAAAAAATTTAATTGGATATATATCATATGATAAAAAATCGTAAGAATTTCTTTTTTTTTTATAATAATATAGATATATTAATATGTAAATATATATCCAATTCATCACAAAATTACTGTTTTTTTTTATAATAATATAGATATATTAATATGTAAATATATATCCAATTCATCACAAAATTACTGTTTTGAGTTGATAGTTAAAAGATAATGGTTAGGTTTGGTTAAATTGAGTGTAAAATTGTTATAAATAAAAATAATTTTAAGCAGAATTATTTATAAAATACTAGAATGTTTGGACGAGTTAGTGTAAAATTGTTGTAAGATACACAAAAGTTATTTGATTTTATTTTTTAATATTAAGTATTGAAATTACTAAAAAAAATATTATGATTATATTTATTTAAATAAAATAGTTATTAAAATTATTTGAGTTTCTATTATTTTTCTAATTGAAAAACTTAACTTTTAAAACTCTAAAAATTCAAAAATATTTTTTTGTAAAATTTAAAAATAAAAATTCTATTACCAAATTATTTTATAAAACTCAATATTGTTTTAAAATTCAAACCAACGAGGAATAATATATATATATAAATAATTATATCAACAGTTTAACTATATTAACAAAATAAGTGTTTTGATAATATTCATATGACAAATAATTAATTGAGGTGGGCCTAAGTTGTATTTATAAACTTCATCCTCTACAATAACTTTTTGTCTAGCTGGCTATTCTCCAACATCAATTATATCATTTAACAAATTAGTTTTAATAAGTGATAAAAAAAAAGTGAGAAGTATTTTCAGAAGATGTTGTTAGATTTTGCTGGGTAGGGAAAGAACTCATGACTCGTTTTAATGAAAAATGAGAGGAATATAATAACATGAAAACATCAAATATCTGCTCTTTTCATTTACCATTAAATCCAGAAAAAAGATACAAAAGCTGGAAATAATTTTTAGAACAGCATAAAATCACTGTATAGAACATCTGTCGGGCAATTAAAAAAAGTTTTCCTTCAACCTTATATGAGATATGACAAAATAACAAATGACAATCACACAAAATATAAGTAGAAAATAAGAAAAATAATAATAAACACAAAATATTACATAGTTTGAACATAATATTTTAATCACTTTCCTTATATCTCTATCAATCTATTTTATATTCCTATCCTAGAGAGGTTCTTCACAAATTAATATTAAATCTCTCTCTTTCTCATACTTGTAATTCTTCTACATATTTATATTACATAGGAATTATCAAAAGTAAATTTTTTCTCCAAGAAAATATATACTCAACCTAATTAGACTTACCACTGCAGGTTTGGTTTTGTTGCATACCACATAATTTCATGACCTTAAATTCAAGATTCTCTCGTACGCATATATATATGGCAACTACTTTCTTCTTTCTTTATTTGATATTGGAAGGGTAGGGTTGAAAACTCAGCCACTTGGATTTTTACCAACCTCAAAAACAAACATATAATGTAACCTCTTAATTAATGTTGCACTTTAATAAGAGTATTTGTTAAGATTCTGATACTTCAATTCAGTTGATGAAACATTTTCTCAGTTTTGGATTCAATTTTTAGGAATTAATTTGATACGTAAAAATGATTTTTGTAAAATTGATATGAGAATGAGAATAAAATGTTACGAAATAGAATTATTATTTATTTCTTTTGTTTGATAACATCAATAATAAATGGTCATTTCATTCCCATTTTCAAATATGAAATGAAGATAAGTATGATGCTAAAATGATAAAAATGACTCTTAGTAGATAACTCATAAAGTAGTAAAATTAACTTAATTTATAAAATTGAATATTTCTTAGTTTTTTTTATTACTTTATTTTAAATTTTAAATTATTTTATTTAAATTATTATTGTTATATACTTTTACTGATATTTATTTTATTATTTCTTTTTATTGTATTTATTTTATTTTAAAATTATTTAATTTTTGTTTTTATAAATTTAAATTTATTATAATTTATTAAATAAAACTTTTTATGTAATAATTATTTTAATTTTTTATTAAATAAGATATTGAGGGTTTTTTCTATCATTTGACTAAAATGAACTTATTTACATTATTTTATTTATATTAGCTTAATTATTTATTATATTAATTTTTATATTTAATATAGTATGAAGTGTATTGTTGTCATTAGATTAGACAAAATGATAGGTTATTTATTGTTAGTTAATTGAATAATTTATTTATTAATTTATATTATATTTTTTTTCATTTATAATCTTTTGTTGCTTTCGATTTTGTTTTAGACAAGTGAAGTAAGAGAGCTATTGTTAAAATATAAATATAATTATTTGCATTGATAGAAATTAGTACTCATCCTATTTTTAGGATAGAAGGAAAATGAAAAATGGACAAGGAAAAAAAAAAAAAAAAAAAAAAAAAACTAGGGGAAACAGAATAGTATTTGGCATAACTTCAATACAAGACTAAAACTCCAAAAGAGACTCAAATTATGACCATTTAATCAACAAAAATTATTGCGATAATTAACTTCAAATAAAAATTTAGAAATAACATTTTAACAAGGTCTTAAGACAGACAAGTGTGCTAGAAAAATTATTCAATTTTCTATTGAGAGAAAGAATAATTTCATTCTAGTGAGGATTTCAAAAGCTTTAGTTAAAAGTTACAAGTCATTAAAATAGAGTTAGAACATTCTCTCTCGAACAATCTGAGACCCTCTTATAAGTCAATTATTAAATCATTAAGATTTGAATCTTAAAATTTAATCTTAAATCATTATTTGGGATGATTCCAATTGACATAAAAAGTCTCGTTTTGTGTATGTATGTAAATTATTATATATATATATATATTTACAATTATATATTAATTCAGATTTCAGATGACAAATAAGCATAAAGAAAACTATATGATCAGGAATTGTTCTTTCTTCCAAACTGTAACTCTGACAACCTTTTATCCAAGGCATGTTCTTAATTTAAGTCATTCATTTTGGTAAACACAGAAAGAAACCTATATTTGTCAACATATTTATACATATAACATGCCATGGTTGATGAATATATAAGAAAATCATGTGGTGCATATTACGTACCAAAAATGACAGATAATATTACACTAATTTAGTTTTTTGTCATTGACTTGAAATCACATAAATATGTGGGTTGGTCGAAGTTTGTTGAACTGTACAGTCCATATCTGCTTTTTACTCTCAATTTATGCCAACAAATATTCTGGAAATGCCGTCGGTGGTGATAATGGTGGAGTGCTATCCGTTGCACCCAGGTAACCATATAATATTTGGTTTGGAAATTTTTTTTTTTTTTTTTTTTTAAGAATTCTGAAATATATGAGCTAGGTGATTTTATAAATATTTATCATCTCTCCTCCAATAAATGAATCTTATAATTAATTATATGTTTATATAGTTGTGAATCTCTCTGTTTTCATTTATAATTGTGAATTATATACTGTGACTTGGATAGCGATTATTTCTTGTATTGAAATTTGAAATTGGAATGACCAAGATTTGTCACTTTCATTTGCAGAATTCGAGTTTGAATCTCATTAGATTTGAGAAAGGTTGAAACTAATTATGTCAAAGAGAGAGGCTATCCACTTTTGTGTACCTCTTGAGCTTTTTAATTCACGAAGAAAGAAAACAGAAAAGCCAAGTTTTTTACTTTGAGGATTCTTTTACCTACGTTTGTATTGTCTATTGATAAGAAAGTCATTTGTAATATGATTAATCAATTTAAATAAAGCCGTACATAAATAAAATGTGCATTATATTTTTATATTTAAATTTATAGAATAACGAAAAATTTATTATTAATTTATACTTGAATCTACTAAAATGAGAAGCTCTAACCATTTGGTTGATTATCAAGTATACTTTTGAATTATAATCTCGTTTTTACACACAGGGATAACTTTGAAATTAATAATTCTATTTTTAGAAGATCCACACGAGTTAAAATTTAATGAAAAATTAATTTTACACTCTCATTTGAGAAATACGTTCAAATTAATACAATTAGCCAGGTATTCCGTGAATATATCGATTTAGTGAAACTTAATAATTAGATAAGGATCAAAGAATAAGTCTTTAGCCACAAACAATATTTTGGGAAGACGAATAAAAGTCTTAATTAATCCATCACTAGCTAGATCTATAAAATTCTGAATTAGGCCACCTATCTATTTCATTTCTAATGGGAAATGTTAAATATGTTACTATATAGAGTTGAAAAAGGAGATCATGAGTATTGAACTAGATTCTTAAGTAAATTTTTGTTTGCCTATACGCAAAGAATACATTGTTTGTGACAAAACCAAACCCTAGCTACAACATGCTTTGTTACTAGGCCCATCAATTCTAATTTTTCGGTCATTAACTACTAATTATTAGGAAAGTCAATCATGCAAATTTAACCGCAAATTTAGTTGAGGCGTGTTGTTTTCAACTTTAAAGCATCATGCATGTAGAATCTAGACGGAATTAATTAATGGCAAAAAGCCATTCGTATAACTAGACAAAACTAAAATAGCCAACCATATTTATTATTTCTCAAATATTTTTTTTTTGTCTATTTCATCTAAAATACGTTATATTATTATCAATTTTGTCTCTTAGATTTTAAAAAGTTTACGGATCCTCCCTTTGCCTAGCACCATTATCAATTTGAATGAAAATTACTGATTTAACATAAATTAATATGTTGTACGCTGATTTGGCATTAAAACACTAAAAGTATCTTCTTCTTTTTTCTTTTTTGTAAATATCTAAATTATCACAAATCTTAATTTCAGGACTTGAGAGATTATGAATAGGAGCGAGAAAAAAAAAAAAAAAGAATATATGAAATAATGCATCACTACACAAAATCTGTAACTTCATTTGTTAGCTTCGCCAGATGAATTAGATAAATAATAGCTGAGTAGAAATTTCAGAAACAAGTAACCTCTTTTCTATAGAAAATCACAAAAAGAAAGCTCTTATCTATAGAAAAACAAGTAACCTCTTATCTATAAATAACTTTAAAAGATGAAAGCTATTGGCCTACTGCGAAATTGCAAATTCACACTACCCTCTTATCTATAGAAAATCGGGGACGCATCTACTACGAAATTTACAGGAAAAAAGAATTCCTTTTTACACAAATAAATAATTTTTCTAAGAAAATTGCACATGCTTCCCAGATAAGATATCAAAGAGAAGCAAGTAAACAAGAGGAAAACTGTACACAGACGAGGAAGTATACAGACTTCGGGAACTGCTCTATCGTGGTGTTAATTGTCTCCATTTTTTACTAGGAAAGCTGATCCTGATGTCCGTTTGCGTCAAACGAAGAAGATGCAGGAGGTCTAGATAGAGTAGGTTGTGGTGGTGGTGCTGTTAGGGCGTATGTCAGTCTGGATGAAGAACTCTCAATCAGACCAGCGATGCCAGCAGCAGCAGATTGAGCATTTGAAGGAAGGAAGAGATCATGCTTCTGGTCTTTGTATGCACTCCAAACCTGCAACACAAGACAGTGAGAAAAAATGTTAAGAAAACTTCTTCAGATATTGACTGGTCCTATCTTCTATAAAGTCAACAAAAATTCTAGAAAAAAAGGGGATGTTTTAACAATTATTATGCACAAATTGGACTCATCGCAGCTCATTCCCATCTATAAAATGTTTTTCTCATACAAAGAAAGATCATAAGAGATTCATAGCTCTCACATAAGAGATATTACGTAACAGAAGAAAGCCAAAATGTGAATAAACATTGAGGGAAAAGAACTTGTTAAGACTTACATCAGAGGCATTCAATATTTCGCGCACTTTAGTACAGTGGGCTCCTTCAGTTGCAAAGGCATGCAAGACCTGGATCAATAATATCGGAGTAATTTTAGGCCTAATTGGAAGAGAGTTGACAGAAAGTATGCTTCAAACCAGCCCATACAACTAATATTTTAATAAACAATAAATGCATACCAAAATACGTTTTATCAATTATATACTAGTCAGAAAGATTCTCAAATGTTCAGCAAAGGAAAATTATATTTAATATAAGCCAGTATAATGGTAATTATTGAGCCTTTGAAGTATCTGAAACCCAGAGGGTCCTAATGGTCCACTTTAGGGTAAATCAACAGTAGCAGAAATTCACTTGTTTGACTTGCTTAGCAAGCGTCAAGCAGAATAAGTAGGATTTCCCAAAAAAAAAAAAAAAAAAAAAAAATCGAAATCAAACTCAATATTCAGGGGTAAACAATATATATCGCAGAGCAAGAATAGTTATAAAGGGGAGCTGGAATATAAAATTTAAATGAAAACAGAAGATGAACCATTGAGAAAAAAGGGAACAGGGACATTAATAGATAAATGCAACAATAAACTATTAACGGAACAATCAAGGACCTAATATCTGATTGAGAAGAATTCTACACATTTTTATGGAGCACACAAAAGATAGCCTGAGAAAAGATAAAAAGAGAAAAAAAAAAAACCCAAATCTTAGCAGTGAAATTTCTGACCTCAATAGCAAGAACCCTGCCTATAGATGCTTCAGATTCATTCCACTTCATTTGTGAGCAAAGTCCATTTCGTCCCCCGGCCCTCCAATCTAGAAGACCCAGAAGTACTTCAACAAGACCAACCCTACAGTTCACCCAGGATGAGAAGTCACGGAAATCAATATTTTGTTCCATTAAACACATCATGAAGTCTCACAAGTACATATATCTCAAGCCAACAGTATACAGAGATGCCAGCATACAAAACACAGGGAGAGGAAAGTAGGGAAAGTAATATCATACTTTGAAATTTCCCAAGTCCTATACATTATAGTATCCAGTTTTCTATTTCTCATTCTAGAAGAGTTTAGAAATTGAATTCCAAGTTCATAAAGTACAGGGAAATGGATAAACCCCTAACAAGGTTTTATTGCAAAACACAATAATGCTGTTAGTTAAAGAAACATATAGAATTGTTAAATGGACGTTCATTCTACAAATTTATGAAAACTCGAGTGAGCATGTTTTGGCAGTTTTATGCATACAATTCTTTTTTAAAGACATGGATGTGGTTCTTCAAGGTTAAGGACAATGTCACAAGAGACGAACAGCAATCTATGGATCAACTCAACTAATGAATATAAACAAGAGGTACTCACTTAAGTCCTTGTGCAACAAGTGCATCCCTAGCACGATTTCCAGCAGCCACAACACGTTTTAGTGTCTCAAGAGCTAATATACTTCCACCTTGCCACCCTATAGCCTTCATTAGAAGAGGAACAACCTGGAAAAAGAATAAACAAAAAGAGATAGAAAGATCAAAGATGGATGTTAGTCAATACAAATGGAGAAACACATAAGGGCGCCACATATAACTAACAGAAAATATCATTGCCAACATTTATCATTTATCCCATTAAAACGAAAACAAATATTGATATAGAACTCTCCCAGAATCTGAGATTGTTCATGCTAATGAAATCTGAACATTCTTCCCAACGGATGTGTCAAAATTATAAAATGACAAGAACAGAGGAAAAAGAGGTTCAGACAATTGAGCTGAAATAGGAGATAAGTGCATTAACGAGCAGTCTCATCCTTGAATTTAATAGTTGGTTTAGATTCATGGTTTGCCTGAGGGACATTAATGAGCAGATTTTTCCATCCATTATGCCACCACAATATTATCAACATTAATGCCATAATATGACTAATCTCACACAGTTATAAAGTATACCTAGCCCCTGTCAAATGGTCGACTTGACCTGACATGCTTAAGGCAAGTCTGAGCTTTAGGTGGGTCGGGTTGGATCTTAGCCATATCAATGGCAGGCAGATTAACCCTCACCCAGCCCGGCCCCTGGATAGTTGGCAGGCCAACTCATATACATTTCGTTTATTGAAAAATTAAAAAATATATAAAAATATGCTTCACTCAATAGACAGTATTATTAAAGACAAATATTATTTTAATTCTAAATATTCTCTTCCCAAACCTGCCAAAATCATGGCAGGTCAGGTCAGTTTCCGCGTTTGACATGTCTACTCCTTCCACCCTGAACACCAGTAATAGCCTTCATTCATTCGCCAAAGTCCATCAATCTGGCAGTTATGGCTCCTAACTGAATTCACATTTATAACCATTATCACATTATTTTACTAATTTCACATCGTGCAGTGTTGCTCTATGAACTTGCTATTTATCCATCCTCTAAAATAAGTAAACAATCATCAGATTGTTGAGCAAAAGAAATATAAGAATCCATGAGATAATAATCTCAAGGGAAAAATCATGTTTCAGTCAAGATTTTAAAAGTCATATCATATTGGTGTATTGGATGATACAGATTGTTTTTTGCCAAATTGATACAGGACAATGGTGTACTATCGGTTGTACTCATCCGTCTAGCGAGAAACATCAATGCCAGATGCGAATCACTCGATAGTCGATACAGGAAGGTTTCCGTGATGCCTCCAGTCTATAATGCCGGTATGCACGGCAAGATGATGACGAACTGCTCAAGTCTTTAGTGATGCACAACAAGAATATGATGATTCGCTAACCAAATAAGTCTGATGTAGTGGTCAAATCTAGAGGTTGAAAGAAGAAGCAATGGCGTCACCGACATCTTTGTTTCTAAGCAACATGGAAGAGGAAGAAGATGACAGGGACAGGAGGCTAAAAATCTAGCCAAAACACAAGATTTCAACTACGGTTTGATTTCTTTTAGAATTTTTTCTGTTGTGCTTTTCTAAAGGTCTTTTTCTTTTGGGCCAAAGCTTGTTTCTTCACTAGGCCAACTTTGTTCCATTTATTTCTTTATTATTATTTTTGCTAACATGTAGCATTTATTTCTACTTTAGTCTTTGTTAACAGAATTAGATATTTTGCAAATATTTAACAAAAATTGAACTTATAAAGAAACTATGGGCCCAAAGTATATTTCTAGTCTTGTATTCTTTGGCAATTGGCAATGTATCAATGTTGTCACAGGCAATCCGGGCGAGCATCTAGGTGCCAAGGTGAGGAGGAGGACCACCGCCTGACAGACCATCAAGTGAGTTGACTTTTATAAGGTATTTTCTTTTTTTCGCTTTTCAACCGCCTTGACAAAGGCACAAGGCAGAGGCGGTGAAGGTGAGCGCCTAAAAAATCTGAAACGCAAACTTAGGGTTTCACAACCTAAGTTTCAAAATTAGTCTCTGAGATGGCTGTGTAATAGAGTAATAGTTAAGGGTTTCTGTCCGCCGGATGAAGTCGACTCCGATGATGGCTTTATTTCTGGTCACAGTTGCCAGTGCACTATGAGATGGCGTCATAAATCAGAACCAAACAGATAAATATTTCGTTTTTTTTGTTTTTTTTTTAATTGTTAAAACTTCATAAAACCAAAATGACCAAAAAGGTCCTAATATAGTGGCCAAAAACATTCTTTTAATGAAGAGCAACGAAGACTTTCTAAAAAAGCAAAGATAGGATTTAAAATTTTTTTTTTTAATAATTACTTTTATTGAAGTTTTTCTTTTTTTAAAAAGCGTTGGGCTTATTTAAGAGAAAATTAGAGGTAATACAGTATGAGTAATTTATTATACAACACCACAATTATGTAGCCAATATTCATCAACATTTTTATGTTTTAGATAATTGAAATGGTGTATAGCTTCAGATTTATGGAATTATGTTTAGTTAAAGACCTAATTCGAATATTGCTGTTCTTATTTACCTAAAGCCTATATAATCACTTACCTATGAACTCAAGTATAGTACTATATAATTTAGTCTTCAATTTGGTATATCTAACAATATATAAATTGAGAATTGTCGCCTCACTATACTCGAGCTATCGCCTGTTTAGCACCTCTTGCCTCAAGCTATTTTGGGACTATCACCTCATATGCGCCTTTCGCCTATGATAACAATGGGCAATATACATGTATGTTCTTTGTCCGAGGAAAAAAAATACTTACACATATTGACCAAAATATCCCCCCCCCCCAAAAAAAGAAAAGAAAAAAAAGAAGACAAACCAAATATATTGATTAATAATACAAAATAACTCAATAAATACCATTAACTTTATATTTACTTTATTTCTTTGATAGGCATATTGAACACTTTGATTCAATATTAAGATTGATTTTTAGTTACCACAAGAATTAAATTAGTTTTTGTCATGTTCTGCTACACATATTTAGGAATTTTGAATACAGGAAGTTAATCCTTTATATTCATGTAATTTCTGTAGGAATGTGTGCTATTATATTTTTCTTTACAATTTTCGATACATTTCTCAATATATTCGTTGTTTCTATAATGTTTTCAATATGTTTCCATATTTAGCATTTCCAATATGGTGTTTCGAAACGATATTATTTTTGTTCACATACCTGAGGTGTTCCAACGCTTGTTGCTGCCATGGCTTCAGCACATGTGGTACTAGCCGCAAGTTGATGCAGGACTCGCAAACAACTAAGGCGTACACGTTCTTGTGGAGTTTGTGCAGGCTGTGTTGATCCATCATCAGTTTCATTTATTCTGTCAGCATAGTTTCCATTATTTACCTCCCCTGATGACATGGTTTCTCTCCTCCCTTCATAGGCAACAGCAGCCACAAGTTTGGGTACATAACCAAGATATCCAACGTGATCTGCAAGTGCAGGATGAACTCGTAGTAATGAAACCAATGCAGCAGAAAGGAGCAAAGGAAGCTCAGGGTCAACATTTTGTGTCTCGTAATGTGTAGCAGCTATGGATGATAAATATTGATCTAGTAATCCCTCCAAGAATCTCTTGGGATTTCTGAGTGGAAATTTAGGATCTTTTAGAAACAGACGAACATAGATCCCCCCAACCTGCATGAACATAAATATTTAATCCACTAAACACAATGAATTATGAGTATATATATGATTCTAAAAACAGCATATATTAGGTGCTACCTGTGGCTCATCTCTCATTTCCTGCTGCCCGGATGCCTGCTCTGGTACATCCCAATCAATGACACGACCTTTCATTTGCTCACGGTATAGGTCCGACTGCCATAGTTGAAATTTGTGCAGACAGGGAAGTAGCCATTGCTGGTGTCCACACAAGTTCAGGTGTCTCTGTAGTCTGCTCAAGGGAAACTACAACAGCCTCACCAGGTCCATCCCTAATAACAGAAACCAGGCCATCTGGAAGAAACCTTGCCAGTGTTATAGCAACTCTAGGCCCATGCATTGGCTGACCAACAAGCTTCCCTAACAAAGATGCTGACATTGCTCTTTGCTGTAGTGGAATTTCTTCTGCAGATATAAATTCTTATTACTAATGCCATAGTTTCAATAAGATCCTACGGGTGTTAATGAAAAAGGAAATAGATTCTTTACCCTGCAAAGGTAAGAGCAGTTCAAGAATGTAGACAACTCCACCATGCTTGGCAGCTGCCCATGCAAGTTCTGGTGTGCTTGCCAAGGCATATAGAACATGGAGAACCCCTTCACGACAACTTGGGGCTGAGTGGAGCATTTGTAATAAAAGGAGAAGACTAGATCCATCTGCAACCATAGCTTGCAAACAGGAAGCATGTGCAGTCAACAGCGACAATACTCCAAGGCAAAGTTGAGGAATGTTACTCCTTGATGCTTCAGGCACAGAAAAGCATTCAAATAGAGGCAATAGCTTGTCTTTAGTAGAAAATATGGATCCCAAACTTGGATTGCTCTTCAGCAAGTTCTGCAGAAAATTGGAGAAAACAAAACTTGTCAGACATGTTGAATGAATTGGATCTCAAGTCTACATCAGTACAAGCAAGCAATTAACCTGAAGGGAGGTCAACGCAGAGCGAAGATTCTTGACCAATTCAAGTTCTTCCTTCTCTGCTACACGTTCATTAGACACAGTCATTGAATCATCTGGAACGTAATGTTCACTAGCTGATCTGTCACCAACAGTCTCTTTTTGATGCGCAGATGTCTGAAAGGATGCACCAGCAGGATCATGATTTTCATGAACATTAATATCCATAGCAGATTGATTGCTCAAAAGAAATGATATGAAGTCTATCAGAGCAACACAGAAAGCTTCTGGTTCACTGATTTCAAAGTCTGGCTGATTATTGTAGACCCTCAAGTAAACATTGCCAACAAATAGTTCTTTTGACAGTGCTTCATACATAAAGGCATGAGAATCTTTTAGGTCATATGAGCCATCAGGACCTTGACTCACACGTTGCTGGTCCACAAATTTCAGCAGTTCTGCCCGGGTTGAAGAATTCCAGATTATCTGGGACAAGTGATTTTGAAAAATAATACCAATTAAGAATCCTGGCAAATTAATAGATTATACAGCCACCTAGGGAAAAAAAAAAGTTACATGCTATACAGACACACACCACATACACATCAAAACAACCATCCACATGACCCTTCAACATTTCCGTACCGAAAAACTAAAATCATCTTTTCAACCATCTGATAAACACAAGGGTGGTTTCTGACAGGTTGTGTAAATCTTCCAATGATGGACGGTGGTTTCCAACGGGTTGTTTAAATCTTCATTTTTTTTTTCTTTTTGATTTGGTATACTTGATTTCTCAAAGATTTTGAGTTTAGGTAGGCAAACTGAGAGAGGGAATAAGAAGGGTAGAGAGAATACAAAGTACTAGGGGATATGATACAATTAGATCTCATTTCAAAATTAATGTTAACATCATACCAATCATGTTTTGTCAATAAACAAGCTCAATCTTACTACATTGTTCATTTTAGATGTAATTAACTCTTAAATAAGGGGTCAAAAAAAAAAAATCCTCAATAAATGTTATGTCTATCATTTAAATCTTTTTTAAAGTTTGCTTCCGAATCACATGCTTCACGATTCATAAAATGATTATGTCAATTTGATTCACGATTCCTAAAAGATCTTAATGTGACAGTCAAAAATAGGCACAAACATGGGAGTTTTATACCACCCTTATTGACAATTTAAGATTTACGTAGGCCTTTCTATCATCATACATAGCCTCATTTCCCTAATTCCATCTTCCCCAAAATAAAAATTGGTAGGCTAAGTAGTTCAGTTTCCACCCATTAACCTAATTGCGAAATATCAGGTCATACCCTGCTGAGACACAATGGAAACAACCCCCACCTTTTTATTGACCTTTAACCAAATAATGAATCATCCAAAAGACTTGGCTCTTAATATTTCCAAGAATTTTGGACAACTTGAGGAAGATATGATGGAAGAAAACTTGGCATCAAGAACATAATACCTGTCATTAATGTTACTACTACAGTTTGAATAGAACATTGGTAACAGCAAAAGGTCAGCATTTACCTCTGGAGACTCCAAGTTTGTGTTTAGTTTGGACAATAGGTCTTTGGGTTCTTGATCTTTTAACATGCTGGAAAGCTTGGGAGTTAGCAAAGCTTTTAGGGCATCTACTGCAGCCTTATTGAAAGGTGTTCTACTGTCATCACTGCACAAACCACTAAGTCTTGACAAAGCATGGGATGACCGTACAGCATGCATGTTTTTAGCAATTTGGACACTAACACCAACTCCATGTGACTCTGTCATGTCAGATTCTTCTGCGGTTGAGTCATACTGAAGCAGCAATGGCAATAGGTACCTACATTGAACCAAGTTTAATGCAATAAACACTAAAGCTTAGACTAAATCACAGCAAAGGATTCTTTAACATTAAGCACCACACACATTACTCTAAAGTTTCTTCAGTTGCACTCCATTTTCTAATTAAACATCATATATAATAGTGGCTTCAAAATGGTATGATCAACTAAGTAATTCTTCTGTCCCGTACAGGAACTCTTTCATTTTTATATTAAATGATGTGACTTACAAGTAAACTATTGCGACATAATGAATTTAACTACGAAAGTTCAAGAAAATGAACTACAATTTCTTATTCCCTTTTTACACGAAATGATGTTTCCTTGCTTGCTTATTGACATAGGATATGTATAACGAGCAATAAGTCATTGCTTGACTTGTGACATAAAATGAACTACAATTTCTTATTCCCATTTTACACGAAATGGTGTTTCCTTGCTTGCTTATTGACATAGGATATGTATAACAAGCAATAAGTCATTGCTTGACTTGTGACATAACTGTCAATTAAAAATAGTATCATTATTATCATTATGCAAAAATGTATAAAAATGGTGCCACTTCTCAATTTGATAAATCTTGCTTTTCCATCTGCTTCGCTAAGAAAAACTAAAGGAAAAAATTTTAAAAGGAAAAAAAATCCAAAAGGGAAACATCCAGGCCAAGCATCCTTTCTAAGCAACCATCAGTTCAAAAATGATTGTAACAGTAGAAATGAGCACAATCAAACACAAAAGAGAACAACAGAAATATAGTGACCATTAGACTAGGATTTTACTTTGATTTAAATTAACATGATTACAAGAGATTATTCAATGGACTTATAGTTGAGATGAAGCAATATGGCATACAAATATTACACTGTACAAAGAAAAACACTTACCATAATACTCCAGCATTTAATAAGGCATTTTGCAATTCGGAGGACACAGAAACATTAGCGATGGTCTGAAGAGCAGCATCAATAGCTGCAGGTACAAGCTCAAGTTCAGTGCTGTGCACAATGTCCTCAATAGTCCAGAACATCCAAGCATCTCAGCTCTGGCAGCCTCAAACTGACTCAGTACAGAAAAAGTGCGCATAATATTTGTAACAATGATAGCAGATGGTTCACTTCCAGAGGTAGTTGGTTGAACTACACCCATGCAACGAGAAAGAAGAGTTGCAAGAAGTTGTATCCCACCATCCCTCACCAGCTCTTCACCATTCAGTGAAGAAGATGCACACCTGATCAGATAAAAATGGAATAAAGAAGTAAAGCTTGCTATGCTTTTAGTAAAATGCAGAAGATAATAAAAAATGAACAAGGGGATCCTACGTCAGCCAAGTAAGCTCTGATGCTGCAACAAGGAGAGGTGCCCTGTCTGAGGTCAGAAAATTGTTATCGTCCTCTTCCACAGTAACTGCACTGAGCAACATGGGATAGCCAGCATACTTAAATGGTTCCAGTATGTCTCCATGACGTCTGTATAATATACACTGTCCCTTCAACAGTAGAAGCAACCTCCAAGGCTGGGGACCTTGCAAGCCTTGCATTGTAGCCTAATACACAGTCAGAGAGTCAACTGCTTAGTGAACTTAAATTAGGATACCTACATATATTGGTTGGACATAAAAAAATATATATCATTTGCTCAATATTTTGGGCATTAACTCTGAATTCTGAAACGTACCTGAAGGCGCTCATAAGCTTTCTGTACAGCAAGAAACTTCTCTCTTCCTTCTGGGTTTTTGTCAGGATGGTATCTCATTGCAAGTTTCCTATATTGACGCTTCAACTTCTCTTCGTCAATGTTTTCAATCTGCTTGGATAAGCTAGATATCTCCTCATCAATCTCAAAAGAATTCTTCTTAGTTCCATCATCACTTGTTACATCCTCTGGGGATATCTCTAGAATCTTGCAAGCCTCTTCCTCAGAAAGATCCATGGGCCTTCGTGTCAACTCTTCACGCCACATTACCAATAACGACTGTAGAAACTCTACATGTTCAACAATTGGCCAATCTGGAAACCGGATCTCATCACATAAGTTTCTTAGGTAATAACGGTGACACCACATTTCATCTCTCAGCTCTGGGTATGTCACTGGAGGCATAGGGGCATAATCATATAAAGAATGGCAGTGCTGTGACAACTTCTGAGGGAAATCACCAAGATGTTGCAAAACCTGGAATAGAGCAAATGTGAACAAGCCAACTTCCAGATTATAAACATTACATTGGTAAATAAACAACCAACGGGGATTCCTTCAAATATTAGATTGCACAGTGAAACAAAATAGAAGTTCTTAATTAAAATTCCAGATACCTGACGAATAAGGTTTTCTGCTCTCATTATGTGAGTCCATATAATCTCTGGAGTGTCAGAATCAGAAACCATTGCTGCAGCAAATGCTAATGGACCACTACGCTCCAGTACATACAACAAAGATTCAGGGAGAAGTCCACCAAGAACACTACGTTTTGCCAATGGTAGTGAAGTGGAAACTGCAGCCTCTTCTCCACCGTGAAATGCTTGATGAACATGGGTCACAGCGAAAAGTTGGGCAATTGAAGATAGATTAGATCCCGGGTAGGCAAGGGCAAAATAAAATGCACCTGTGCTGTATAGGCGTATCATGGCCTTGGGGTTTCTAGTGACAACAGCCTTCAGCAAAGCAGCAGCCACCTCTACAATACTCGGTTCCCCAGAAAGCAGAGCCTACATTTCATTGGAAATGGAATTAAATACAAAACACAACATTCAAATATCAAAACTCCCTATAGGTGCAACCTAAAGGAATCACTTAGCCAGAGATTGAGCACAAGATTCACCCTAGTAAATGTAACCAAAATCCTTCTTTTTTTTTTTTTTTTTGGTAGGAAACAGATGTCTTTCTCGTGATTCTACATGACTTGCTTGAAAGCCACCATATTCAAAACAAAACACTGGATTAATTGCAGAACAGTGCCCAAAGATATTATCTTGACCAGTGCCCTCAGATAACTCATTAAAAATTCTAATTTAAAAAACAAAGATACATGACTTTCAGATCTATTTTCATTAAGAGACAGAAATCACTGAAGTAAACTTTTAGACAGTTTGCATATTAAAATAGAAAACAACAGAAAGTTAATGTCATACCCTTTACTAAACATACAAATGCGCTCCTGATAAATCTTCCAATAGAAGGAAAACCAGCCCCAAAAAATTCCATCAAATTGTAAAAGGAACAATTCTAGGGAATATTTCTTTAAATATCTTAAATAGTCATGCAAATATAAACTGATCTTAGTTCACAATGGAGCTATCATATGCAAAACCAAGAACCAGAACTACTTAGGGTAACTCCGAAGTAACCAAAAACATACGAAGAGAATCCCAAATTAAAAAGGAAACCCTACTAATCTAATAAAATCTCCAAACTTAAAATCCTTAACAAACCACACCCTAATATATTGGATAACAGCTAAGTCCTCACAACGCTATCCAATAATAATTGACCATACTCGCAATTCACATAATCTAGACACAAATATAAACAATGTCATAACCTCAAAACCCCATCCCTCCATCATTGAGATACATGCATGCAAATGCTTCAATCTTATGCCATTTGTGAAACAAAATTGTTTAATAAGTAAGGTATGCCAACTACAATCAATCTTGGATTATCACTTTTGCTGATATTAAGAGAAACAGTTCTAGAAATTACCTGTGCAATATGTGGAAGACATCGTGGACTTGACAAGATTCTTTTTACTCTAGGAGTCGGTGTAACAATCTCTCCAGCATCATCTAAATCTGAATGCGCAGAAACCATACTGTGTAGTATAGACAATGCTGCATCCCCTACCTGAAGGCATGTTTCAGCTGTTAAACAATATTAAGAAAATAGAACGAGTACAAAATGAAAAAACTTCAGTAAAAATGAATGACCAGAACTAAAGTTTGCAGCTAGCGATTCGCGAGAAGCATAGATCAACAACATATCTAATCTTCAAAAATTATTAGATGTTCAAAAAAATTGATGGTTATTTAGTAAAAGCCCTTGCAAAGATAAGACCTCTTTTCACAATAAAATCATTACTTATAAAAGCACTTGACTAAAATGCAATGGCCCTTCTCTGGCTCCCCTCATTCAATGCTCAAGAATAAAAGAAAAAAACTCTGCAGAATAGCTTCAATTCACCCAAAGGGAAGAGCAATCAACATCCAATTCACAGGCACTTCCAAAATAAGCTATAATGGAGGAATACAATCTGAAAATCAATAGTCTCCAAATTTGCTAATTGAGATCTAGCCAATGAATATATGTAATATCAAATTTCGACTAAAAATTATAAAATGAGACATAAGCATGTGAAGTAAAACAATATCTAGGGAGAAATCTGGCTAGACATAAAAGTACAGCAGCAATTATATTGACATCTAATTATGTACTACCCTCAACATATAAGTTCACCTGAGTTGGAGTAAGGACAGGGACCCTGATGGAAAGTGCCCAGCGAAGCTCACGGATATCACGCAATCTCTTCCAGTCTAGCATCCCAGAAGCCCAGCACCTAGTTGTCCAATCAATAGCTTTCTTAGACCATAACCTTCTAATTGCATCCTTCTCCAAGGGTCCAACTTGGGAACCATCTTTGTCAATATACATCCATTCCTTAAGTGGTTCCATGAAAGCAGTTGCTGCAATCAAGTTGGATTGCAAAGGAATAGCAGTCCTTTCTGAAGCTTCATGAACAACTGTCAATAGATCTACCGCCAACACGCAACCACCAACCAAAACACAAGCCTCTACATTTGATAAAACCTTCATTAAAGCCTGTAAATGCAGTAAAAGACAGAATCATTATCAGAATCAGAAAGGCTCTCCCATAACCAAAAAAAAAAAAAGGGAAGCCAGAACTCAATCTTCACAAACCTTCAAAAGTAGGAGAAGACGGTGCCTCAGTGCTCTATCATCTGTCCTATCCAATAGAACAGTAATGTGGGAGGTTCCCTCAAAAGGACCTAGTGTCTTGCAATGCTGTTCGTATACAATAGCCATTGCCCTCGCACAAAGCTCTCTAACTGATGATCCACCTCCCCCTCCAAAACCATCTAATCTTCCCATGTCACACCAATCATCAGATGCACCTAGTTCATCAGGGACAGCACCATCTACTGTAAGCCCTATGTCTGCATCACATAAAAATCGATGATAGAGTGCTCTGAAGAAAGCAACTGGATCACGCAATGGAAAATCTTGTGCCCTGCCACCACTTCCACTCTCAAGCAGCAGGCGCAAGTAATACTGGCCCACACAGACCTCTTTTGACAAGCTTGGATAACGAACAAAAAATTCAGAATAGTTCCAAGATATTTGGGGTACATTCTCTTGTCCATTTAACATTTCTAGAGTAGCACCCCCAGGAACAATATCTTCAGTACGCTCTTTCTCAACATCTAGTTTATGGACTTCAGCCTGCAAAACCTCCCTCAACTCCTGCCTGGTACGCTCATTCCAAATCAAATCAGCACGATTGTGATCAAGACCAAAAGCTTTCCAAAATTCAGGCCAATTACACAATAGCCTGCCAGACCCTACAGGTGTGTTCTCTACAACAACCTGAGCAGGAGCTGGAACACCAGTCTCCTGCAACCCAGATGTACTGGCATCTGGATTAACTGACATCAAAGAATTTAGTCCTGATCTCTCATTCAAGTTCACTGATGGCACATCAGCTGAAGCCGTGAAAGTTGAATGATCCTTCTGCGCATCTCCAGTGGAGGACATACCATTGGTCAAATTTTCACCAGCTTGGGAAACAGGAGATTGAATGCAAGAACCCTGCCGAAAGTTCTGATCTACAACAGATTTGTGATTGTTGTCTGACCCTCTAAAGGCAACAACCCCTGTCTGCCCAGCCGGATCAGCAACATCAGAATTATTAACTGAAGGGAACGTTTGCTCTTGAGAGGTTATTCCTCTCCCTGTATGGCCTTTCCTCTGCTGAAGTAAACGCCTTTGTCTTCTACTGGTTAATGACCCTTCTTCATTTGTATCTTCAGAAAGCAATCCATCAGTACGTGTACGCAAATAAGCAACCAACCCAGGAGGCAAAACTCGAGACAACAAGTCCAGAGCTGGTTGGTAAGAATCTGCCCAAAGAGCAACAAGTTGTCGGCTAACTTCACGCCGCTCACCAGCAGGAAGGAAAAATGCATGCAGTAAGTGCCTCAACAAGGCACCATCACGCAGAGCAGCATCACGCATGGACTCTGCTGCAATTGCATCTTCTTCTGCAATTGTTCGCATAATCACAGCAACTGTTTCCCGAACACTTTCAGCAGGATGACCAAACAGTGAAAACAAGCGACGCTTCAATCCAGCAACCTGGCGTAATAATTCTACAAAAACTGTGTATTGGGTAGTTTCTCCATGTGGTTCGCATATCATAGCCTCAAGCACTTCAACAACCGCCATTGACAGTAAAGGTGATACCGACATGGGCTTCAGTCTGTTGACAAGAATAATGACATTGCCATGATAAGCAAACAGAACTGACTTAGTATGCATGATTGTGGCATGCCACTCTCCTTTAGAATCTGTAGGCGTACTAGTATCGCCAGGGCCACCACCAATGAGTACTGCAACAAGCCCTGCTGCCTCAGCAGCAATACCCTCTGCGCCATTTCGAAGTAAACCCATTATTCTTCCAACAGCAGCAGGAAAAGACATCACATGTGAAGCTGCACTTCTTGAAGCCAGTAATCTACGTAAACATGCAATGAATCCCATTACTGTTGCTGCTCCTTTAGGTGAAGGGGGTGGCAAGGGAGGGGACTCTGGTGGAAGATTTGGAACAGATGGAAGCATGGTAATTAAGGCCATCAAAGTAACCTCTGGTACATCAATGTCTAGAGGAACTCCACTATATGGTAAACATGCATTAAACTCTCTTATTCTGCGCCACAATTTGGCTCTTGATCCAGGAATGTTACCACCTTCAGCAACAGCATCTTTGGCAGCTGCTGCTAAGTGTTTCAAATGCATGGATGCACTTTCCATGTCAGCAATAGGTCGTTGATGCCCATATTGTAGATAAACTCTACCACAGGGAGGATCAACACGATGACCAGGCATTGTCAGTCTTGGCAATACAGGTACTGCACATTGACCCTGCAAAGAACAACTATGGTAAAAAATATAGATAGAAGCCATCGTGTTTTCACTCTACTCTACAGGAATCAAACAATTCTTGAAAAAAAGAAAACACATCTACCTACTTCTGTTTGCAACAAATCCCGAACTGCCGCAAGTAAGCCATCACGAGATGTGCTTGCATAAACCTACAATTTGATGACCTGAGTATCAGAAGCTTTATTCATAATAAATAAAATCCAAATAATTATGAAATGCTCACATGGATGGGGCATCCATCACTGAACTCAATTGCAAACATCTGGGGTTCTTCAGCAATTCGAACAAGAGCACTCACAGTTGATAAAGGACGAACAATAACAGCCTGCATACATCTAGTGGCAATTTTCAACATTTGATAACAATAATTCCACCTAAAATATGTCAGCTCAGAGAGTGTTATACACATGAGAATGTTCAAAAGTACTTATTTACTTAATGCAATTTGCAAGGTTTGTGAATTTGTTTTAAGTTAATTTCATTGCATACATAAAGATATTTTTGCTTCCAGTAAAAGTTAATTTAGTGCTATAATTGTCAAACAAAGATTTCAAATCCTATATAAGCATAACAAAATTCTATAAACAACAGACTACCCATGAAAAGCATGTAATCCAAACATAGCTGCGTCTACATGTGTGTTTGTTGACATATATGCTTAAATGATAAGATACATGCAACAACTATACTTCAAAACACATTTCTTGTTCATGTAGATATCTTTAGGCAGGTAGCACCTACTATATAAATCCATCACTTACTTCGTAGTTCTCCGGACGCCTTTCAACAAGTGAAACTTTGGTAAGAATGAGTTGACGAGATACAGCGTCACCATGCTCCCCAAGTCCTCCTTTTGGGCCAACTCCTAAGCTCAATCCTGGAACATTTAGAGTTCCATGAGCAGCTGATCGTAACCTTGTTACAGACCAGCCCCCAAATGGGGTTTCCTCTGCTCCAACCGCCTCTTTTGCTACATTACATTCATTTCAAGGTTAAAACAATAACAATCATTAAATGAAAGTAAAGAGAAAGACAAAGACACATGAAGAATGAAAAAGCAAAAATATGCTTATAAATAGCTACCCCTTCGTTTTATATATTCAGTGATCGTGAGGGATTGAGAACTCTCCAGAGATAGTGTCACTCCGATCATAGATTTAGCAGTTTTTGTCTGCAAGAAAATTTAAAAAACATTATCATTGATGAAAAATATTACTAGGGCGTCAACGTTATCAAGTCGTATCAGGAAGTTGTGAAAGCCACTTCAGAGCCAAAAGGAAATCACACTTAAAATGCCAAAACATATCCTATGAAATCATAAATTATTATTAGGTGTCAACAGCCAGCCATACCAAATTTGAGATGATAGTGGAATTTGGGGTCCCAGAAGCAGCTTGAAAAGCTTTAGATTTTCTTCCATATAATGGACAAAGAACAAAACCGCCACCACCATCAACATTTTTCTTTCCATACGGATCAGACAGGAGAACAATTGCAGGCGAATCCATGTCTCTAAAATCCAAGCACCAACGAAGGTCTCCAGATTTTAAATCAATAAGTTCAACACCAACATAAGTGACTTTCAATTTCTGTACAAGTCACAAATTGTATGAGAAAAAGTTTAGCAGGTACAACTGCAGGCAGGTAATATAAGAAAGCCAGCAATTAGGCAGGAATTACTATGATATGTGGCCTTAATCTTATCAAAGAGTTTAGACTTCAGACTGTGAAATTTGTTGACAGAGTTGATAACATCATGTTAATTAGTGCAAGCACACTAAAGAGGAAGCGAATATTATTACATTTCAAACAATAATTGTTATTTGTTATCATCCATTCATAACACTAGGTAGGTATGAACATATCCTTTGGAGTTTTTTTGTTTTTTTTTTAAGAGACGTCTTATATAATTAGTTCAACAAATTACAAGTCAAATAGTGTTCATGGTTTAAAACTGCATTCCCTTTGTAAGAGGTAAGGCACAAAGATGTACACTAATTACATTATAGAAGCACACTGGTGACCCCATAGAAACCCATTCATAACTTTAGCTTAAGGCAATAAATTATCTCAAAGCATTACAGCTACTGGAGCATTTAGAAAGAGCAGAGTAACTTACAAAAGGAACCCAATCGGCGGTCCGTCGTCTAAGATGGAGTACCGGGAACTCAGCTACCGCTCCCAGCCTATTCCACCTTATTCTATGCAACTCTGTCAAAATGCTCGCCCTGTATTTAGACGAGAACTTCATAGCTTTAAATTTTCCACGGCCATCAGTCCGCACACTTACATTGAACTCATTCGAATTATCATCACGCCCAATAATAGGTGCGGCACCTTCGTAATCATTTGGCACTGAGTACGAATTCGTCTCAGAAAGCGTAGACGGATCCAAAGTGATAATGGAAGCACTAGATATACATAGAATCCTCTTGTACCTCCCACGCCACGAGTGTTTGACCACCATATACCGAGCCAAGTACTCTTTCTCTTCAGGTGGAGGAGCAGAATTGGAAGCAGAAATCTTGGTATTCTCCATTGAAGAAGAAGAAGATGGTCCTGATTGTCTAGGTCGGTTAAGATCCGGTGCGTAACGTGTTACCGATTCAACATGTGGAAGATAAGCAAGGGTATGAGCACGAGGTGCATTGTTTTGCCGGAAAAAGAACCAGAATCTCTGCGACGATGAAGCCGCTGCCGCTGCCGCCGCGGGGCTTGGGTTAGACTGATTCGCCCCCAGTTCTAACAATCAGTTTACACATATAATTCAAATTTTTATGATTGATGATGAAAACCCTAGCTACACCTAAATTTCATCCAACCAAAATTTTGAATATATATATATATATATATATATATTAAAAAAAATTCATATAATGATAGCAGATAGAGATTGATTTGAATTGGAACAAGAAGAGGTTGAATTATAGGAGGAAGCCAGGGAAGAAGAGGTGGAAGGAAGAAAGGACTTGTGCTTCGCTGTGAGTACTGTCAATGCGCTTTCTTTGCTGTTGGCTTAAAACTAAAACAAACATACAAATAAAATAAATAAAAAAGTAAAAAATGGACTTTTTATTTGTTAATTACGTAATGGTCCGAACCTAATCAACTATTCCCAGTTTGATTCTTTGTACGGACTTATTTGCCCCTACTTTTCCTGATCCATTAATCCTAACTTAGGCCACGGTACTAACACACACGTCAAACACTTCCAGCTCTTTCGGTATTTATGACGGTCTTTCCTTAGCAAAAACCCATGTTGTGTAAATTTTGAAACAAATTTTTAAAATGGTAGATTTTGAAAACATTCTTCAAGAATAGGGTGAAAGCTGAGTTCGGGCCCAAACTATGGAATTTTTTTTATCTGCAAAGGCTTAGTTGAATTTATTTTCTATTTTTTTTTGTAAAGGCTTAGTTCGGTTAGTGAAGGACAAACTCAGACAAAATTGAGTTCAGGTGCAAATAATTTTTTTTCAAATAACATCTATACTTTTTTCTCAATTATATTTTGGAAGAGTTTTTTTTTTTTTTTTCTTAGTTCAATTATTGAACTGCGAATCTAAATTATTATTTCAACCATTTATTTATTATCTCAACCTTTTAATTATTGTGATGTAGAGAGCTTGTAAAATGCGCATTCATTCACGAATTTTGAAAAATAAGTTAATTAAATTATTGCTATCCTGATAAATTTATTAATCAATTCGATGAATTTTTCAATGTAATAAGGGTGTCATTGGGCTCTTAAAGACAATTATTTCTATTTGTTTGATCCCAACAAGCATAATTTGGTCGTGGTGTTTAGAATAATGACTACAGAGTGAGAATCTATAGTTGTAAGATCATAAATACTTCGGACCGATGCTATACAATATAACCTTTTTGTACCTCATGTAACAACGATAACCATGTCACAAAATACCATAGATGATTTATGTAATGCTTAAGTCGTATAAAAAAGAGAAAAATTGCATATTGACTGACTAAACCTATACGACTCCATGCAACAAGGACATGAATTGTAAAGATACACAAATATACTACCGTTTTACATTGGATAAGGAATGTCACTCTGATTTTGCATATTGTTGATACCAAATTTTGTTATTGTAAATTTGCTACATAAATACTCAAAATAATGAAAGCAACATGTATCTTGTGGTTTAGCAACAAGTTAGCAAAGACGACGACAAATAATTATTAACGAAATCATCATCACCATCACTCTCAAGATAGTTAGACATGTCATAGTCGCTCTCATGTTGCCATCAATATCAATTTCTATTATGGTTGGGGTTCTTAGCATGTCTTTGCGACAGTTGCCTCATGCCAAGCATCGTACTTATCCAATTTTCGCTCCATTTGGTTAATTTTGCGCTTTAGTCTATCAACAACATGATTTTTTTGCTAGCATTTCACTTGGTAAAGTTGCCAAGATTGCTTTTGAGACTGATAGTTTGTGTAATTTACAATACAATTTCATTAACAACTATCTAATGTACTCAGGCTCATTTGCTCAGACTACCTAATTTTCATAGGGAGTATTGGTAACAGGTCCAACCATTATATGATTGACTATACTTCGACTATTCGCTTAATAGTTAGGGATGCATTCAAACTCTCACCATACCATGTGACTTCATTTCAATTAGTATACTTATCAACATGATGAAGTCGCTCCCTTGACTTTGATGAATCACATGTTGAACAGGTTAAAAGTATGTGACTACCACTAGATATACGACAACCACAATGTCCACATGGATGCCTCAGCATTTTATTTAGTTAATGAGATTTTTTTAAAACTAAATGGTTATGTTGATGTTATTAACTATTTTGGGTCTTGAAACCCTTTATACAAGAAAATAATTTTCACTCTCGTGATTTTATTGTCACTTCAATATGTGCTAAAAACTTGAAAGTTTATATGCCTAATCATCAAGTCATTTCAGGATACCATTTAATTTTGAAATGCATGATCCAGTAGTCATTTAACTAGTCCCTCAAAATGTTAATAATTTGTCCATAACCTGATCTGAAGTTGTTACAACTATCAATGAAGATAAGACAAGACAATGAGGCAATCCCAATCCCTCACTTTTTTGAATCTTCCTCTGAATTAAGATGCTAAGTTATTATAGGTGAAGTTTTTCATAGTTTAAAACTTCGTACTGTTCCAAGTTATTCGTTATAATTTTTATATTGAAAAATATGAACTATTAGCCAAATTGTATGTTGATTCTTGTCAATATGTTAAATTAATTTCATGTGATCAATCAGTCACATCAAATTGTTACACTATAAAAAGAAAAGGAATATATATACATTCAATGAGTATATAAAGCTATACAACATAACATACCTTATATAACTTGAAAAAAAAAAAAATATTAATCAATGTGCACCGCACGACAGGACTTTCCTGTTCCTAGCTATACGGGTTCCTCTTGGGTGAAAACACATGATCATCTACTCTATCACCATCATCAGCATGATGGTCATTATCTTGCTGGTGCTATGCATATATTTGTGAATGACCAGCCGTCTGGCTACTAGTGTAGCCTATCTATCTGTATTTGTGTGATGGTCCTCATACCCATATCATATGGCTCTAGAATACTATTATGTTGGAAAAGAGGCACATGTGAGATGGGTGAACCATATATATCATAAGATGGGAAAGGAAAATGTAGCATGGATGGGTGATCTACTTCAGAAGTAGCAGGCACCAGCAAAGACAAAATATAAGGGGTAGATGGACCGATACTAGTATCAAAATGCCCATATGAGGAGCACAACGTCAGTGGCCATGTCCTGGTATGTAAATGACTATATGATAATGTAACTGCTACCAAATCTTCGGAACAAGCAGAACTATGTAATAGCAACTTAAGGTGTCAAAACCCTATTACTAATATGTTGATACCATTATGTGTATTTCTATGTATGACCAAGATGACCATAAAACAAGTGTCCGGTCATAATAGGATCTTGTCTCACTGCCCAGATCTCGATGAAGGCGGCATGGATCAAATGATAGCTTGCATTGCCACGTCCCCTAAGGTCAATTGCATGTAACCTTACATCATTCTCAAGATCTTATTTTCATTACCTCTATTCTATGAGATTTATCATATTTATACTCAACAATCAACTAGCAATTACAATACATGATAAATGATAATATCATATAATAATGAAAATATTTATTTTATTAATAACTAAATAAGACAGCGTTTACAAGTAATATACCATAGACATCTAATGACATTGACTTGTAGAGCATACTACTAATATACACCATGTGGATGTATGTGAAAATTAATGTTATCGTTAAGCAAATGTAACTTATTATATTGAGGATTTTGGTAAGGAAAAGCCTTCTTTAAGATACCATAGCTTTGCAAATGAGAGTAATTAATCTAACCAAGGTTTTCAAGATCGCGTTTCAACTCGTTAGATCTTATGATCCAGAAACACCCTTCCGATTCAGATCGAACCAAAAAAATCTTACCTTGTAAGATCGAATTAGAATCGCGCTCTGAAACTCAACATCATTAGGATCGTTCAATCTTAGTCGATCTTACCAATCCTAAAATTGCTGAGCTATTCTTCTGATGTGATCAGGTTTCGTGTAGATGGGTCTGAGATAAGAGAATATGGTGATAAACAAACACAAAATATGCATTTTTCCCAAATTTGAGGACTAATTTTCACATCGAAACTTTCTGTGCCTTCTCTTTTTGACTGCAGGTGCACCAACCTATTTCGTTGTTTCTCACTCTACCTCTCTCACTCCCTTTATTCATCTCTTTCTCCCTCTTACTCTGTTGCTTACTTCTCTACCTTTATCAACGATAGCTTCTTTTGGTTCCAGAACACTAAAACTCCAACTAAGAAAATATAAGTTTTATAGTTGACTTTTTTTTCCTTTTTTATGAGTTCACTTATTTTTACCTTTATGTCCTTATTCTTTTCAAAAAAAAAAAATTTCAATTATTCTTTTCAATTTTAATTTACTGAAATAAAATTTTAATTATTACTTCTATTTTACTATTTTATAATTTGTAAAATTGTCTTTTAAAAATATTTTTATTTATTAATAATAACATTATTATAATACCTACCATAGAAAGAAAAAAGGTAACAAATTATACATATACTACTTTGTTTTTGGTAAAAAAATCATATATAAAAAAAATCATATAATAATACACTAAAATATGAATAATTCATAAGAATCTAGATATAAATAAGACTTTTTTTTTTTTTTTTTTAAGTTTTTGTAATCATAATGTGGTATTTGTCATTTATTTTTTCCTGTGTACATGGTATTTTGCAAAATTTGCAAGATCTTTCGATCGTACGATTCAATTTTATACACCCTTCACGATCCTATATAAAATCTCAATCTTGACGTCAACCTTGGATCCAACTCGCTCCTACTTTCTTTGACTACCCAAGGAACTAATTTTCCATTGGATTCCACCGAGCTAATATAACAAAAAAGCAAATCTAATAGATTTAGCGATTGCATATTTCCTAATTCTATGAAAAATGATAGGGTCATTATGAAAAATACATGATTCTTGAAAACTAGATATGTCAACAAGGGTAAGTAATATTGTGTTTCAAGGAATATATTAGTAAAGAATTTTAGAGGAATAATTGGAACAAAACCATGAACCAAAGTCATCACTTAGAAAGAAAGGACACTTAGTTTGATCAATACCACACTGCCTTAATAATGAAGAATATGATCCAAAGGCATAGTGAAAAAAGACACAAAGGAAAAGTGTCAAAATCAATAATTTATCTATGGCAAAGAAGCCCCCGACAAGAGATGAAAGCATGATGGAATCAAAGCCAAAGAAATATTTTATTCTGTGTTGACAATTGGTAGCCTAAATCCAATCATAACTAGTGCTAGCTTAATCTATCAAATGTTTCAAGATCACACTGATTTTATTGTTAAATTAGCATCAGAAGTGAGATTCCAAATAATTCTATCTGGTGTTAGCAAAAAAAGGAGCCACTTTAAGGGTGGGTAGTGGTCAAAATCAGTAGTTTAAGATCTGCATGAAGGTCGAAAGAGATTGTGGAGCATCTAATTTCTAAACTGGTTAAGAACGTCACTAACTCTAAGATTAAGATCTTCCCTAGTCAAAGGGCCATGAACTAATGTCATCCAACACTGTATTAGTATCAGTTATGTGGGAATGGATTACCATAATGTCATCAATATATGAAACGTTGTATTAACAACTTAATCAACTTAATCTGATAACAAGTTCAGCTTGAACTTTTAAGCTGCAGACTCAAGCAAGCAAATGCACATTATCATTGAACTATTAGAATCAACTATCCTTATGTTAGGAATACACAAACTTGTGGTGTGGGTGTCAAATTTATAGGCCCTGCATAAATTGGTGTGCCTCATCCAAAGTCTGCAGACTTGTATAATGAGAATCTAGTCCATTGATTTATTGTCAATTTCCCTCCAAATTCAAGCCTTCTTGGCTTCTCTAGTTCAACATAATCCACAGTAGATCTAGATACTTTTATGAAATGTTGAGCTGTGCTTCACAAACCAAACGGGTAGTTTCTGGGAGCTGTCCATCCACAAGCTCAGACACTTTGCTTGTTGCACATGACACACATACCACATTACCATAGAATCCATCTTTCAATAGTGGGCTTCTAAGCTTTGGCCATGCGTTGACTGAAAATGTTAACCGAAGCTTATCGTCTGATTGTTTTACATGAAGTGCTTTCACCTATGACCTTCAAATATGAGCTGTCATAGCATCAAATGTACTGTAAGTAGCACTATCATATGATTGAGCAAGAGTTTTCATCCAGATCTGGAAGTCACGGCTAATCTTATAACACCTATGAACAGGCTTGGCTTCCAATAATTTCAAAGTTACATTTGATCCCTCCTCAATTCTCATGAATTCCATGTGTGGGAATTTCACCATTGGTAAGTTATGAGGCCGAAACAACTCCTTGTCCTAACATGGCTTAGGGTTAGTTATCAGTGTACCTGTTTTTGTTATGGTAGCCTATGCACCAAGGAACTACATAGCTCCAAGTCCATCAAAGATATAATGGCACAGTCTTAAGCCAAGGCTAAAGCCACCACAACGAAAACTGGTCACTTGAGCAATGAGTAGTGGCATGTCAAGAACTTTCTATTTTTCTTCATCTGGTTGTTGGGAATTATACGAAATTCTCCTTTAATTTTCAATAAGTTATAGTAAAAATAACAAAAGATAATAACCACAAATATAAGTAAAAGAGAAGATAAATAAACATTAACACAAAATATAATGTGGTTCGGCCTCTTGCCTACATCCATGGATGAGAAAAGAATTTACTAATATTCCAAGAAAGATTACCTAGAAAGAGTATAATACTCTACATATAGTGTTCTCACTCACTCAGGCCACATCTCTACTAATCTCTCTTACTCCCCTATCCCTGAGGGGGCTCTCACAAATATTAGATTTTTCTCTTTCTCATACATATAACTCTCAGAAGCCTACATATTTATACTACATAGGACTTGCCCAACAAGCAAACTTTTTCTCTACTTTATGAAAATTCTACAATCATCTAATTAGACTTACTTACCCACTAAAGTAAATCTAATTAGGAAATCTCATCATCATCTAATTAGTTCTTTCTTGCCCACCAAGAATAAACTAATTAGGAAATAACCAAAATAAAGATTTGGGTTAAAATCATACACTAAGAACTTAAAGATCAATGGTGTCCAAGCAATGTTTGGTTCTGCAATGTCTCCTAACTCAACTAGGGCCAATTTAGACTGTGCCTTAACTAATAGTGCCCCTTGCTCTGATCCAAAAAAACACTTCTAACTTCCCATTCTTTGCCTCTATGAGCCTGCCTGGGAAAGGGTAGTAAGGAACTAAAACATTGGCAAATGTGTCACATAGAGTTTTCATGACAGGTTTCTAACATAAATTCAAGCTATTTGATTGATAAAAATATATAGTAGGTGTGAATACACGTGCTCTAATCATATCATCAAGATTGGAGAGGTAAAGACTGTCATCATGTTCAACGAGAATAGACCTTGAGGGGGTAACTGAAACCGCTTGGTGAATTGTTACAGGTATGTTCAAGTGATGAAAATGGAGCTCTTCAATCCGTGGAAGAGTATTTCTGTGAGAGATCATGTCAACTAATGACATTTGTAGAAAATTGTATTTACTCAGACATGCAAAGATGGGAAAACTTTGCAGGGAAAGGAAATGAAGAAGATGCAAAGATGATTGAGCTAAAAAATATGAGAATTATGAAGCTTTATAGGTGTGGGAGAGGTAACAGTTATTCTTTGGTACCACAGTTTCAACTTTGCATGACTTTCCCCTTCATCTTTTCTTTTTCTAGGTATCAATTTTATATTATGCCAGAAACAATCTTGTACAAATTTAGTGTAAAGTTAGATGTGCAATGCCAAAAGCATGAAAATTGGTTATTGATTGAAATAAAATATGTGCCATTTCTTAGAACATCCACCAATCTCCCTCCAATACTCCATCAAATTTGAAAATGACACAAAATAATATGAAAACTACAATTGCATTAAAGCAATGAAAGACAACATAATTGTCATTAGAATACACTTACGTATTATATGTTAAATATTTGACTTTTGTTGTATATTGGCAACGATAATTTTTAGGAAAATAGATTATAAGGTTGTGATACTTGAACTGAATTATTGATCAATGGAATCTTAGTCGAACTATAAATAAAAAAGACAGCTAAAACATAACAAGTTGATGCATTATAATTGCTTTAGTTGAAACAAAATATAAAAACAACAAGAATCTTCTTGAAATGAGGTGCAGAAAATGCAAAACAAGTTTCATGTACATGCTACATATAAATTTAGAAAAGGTTTTCTCCCTTTCCCTGTGGGTATTTAATGAGCAGAGTTAGTAGATCCTCACAAGTTAAGGTACTCTAGGCTAACTAAAAGTCAACAATGCAAACAGACTTTAGAATTTCCATCTGAAAGGAAGTTTACCAGGTTTCAGTCCAAATTGCGGTACATCAGAATGTCTACAAATGTTAACAAGAAGACATAAGCATAAATGAACAAAGTTTGTTGGGTACATGCATGTTTTTCTTTTTATGCAAATGAACTATGTTTTATGTTATTGGGAGCATAATTTTGTTCCTGAAAGTTTTTTACTTCAATTGTGCTTTGGTACTTTAATTATCTAGTTAATTGAACAAATGCTTTAAAGTGATTTATTGTTGAGGGATGTGAAACTTTGTTGTCACTCTAAGTATCTTAATATATAGCTTTTGATATGGTTTATAAGGTATGGGTTTCTCAATGAGTGGATAAGAAAGTATGAGGTTGCTAATCTTAAGAAACTACTTTTGTGGAGAAAATCTTGGATTGTATGTGCTATATGTTGGCATGAGCTGTATTTAGAGTGATTGTGGGGATAATTTGTTGCCTTATCTGTAAAATTAAATTCCATGTAATCTAGGCATCCTAGTCTTTAGCCTTAGATAGTGTACTTCTGTTAGGTCTTCTCTGTATTTAATTGATAGACCACTTATGAATAATATACATGAAATAATTACAACCTTTCTCTGATTTATAATGGTACCAGAGTGAAGATCCTAGAAATATTCTTGATCTTTGCTACAATAGATCCCAAAACCTATGAAAAATGGTTACACCTACTGATTTAGTGGAGCTTGAGAATCTGGAAGAGAAGTCTACGACGGCAATTCTAGAAGATTTGACGACCAGATTAACACACGTTTTAACTCAAAATCAGACCCGATACCCAACATCAACCTATGACTCTGCTTCTACACATATTGGTGTAAAGCTAAATAATACCTACTATACCTTATGGTCCCAAGTTGTTGAGATGTATATCTCCGAAAGAGACAAATTGGGATATATAAATGGTGACTTTCCTAAACCTATATAGACCGATCCAACATTTAAAAAATGGAGGACAGAAAATGCTATTGTGAAGGGATGGCTGATCAATTCCATGGACCCATCATTAATTAGCAATTTTATCAAATTTCCAACTGTTAAACATGTATGGGATTCAATTGCCATTACTTATTTTGATGGAACTAATACATCTCAAGTGTATGAATTGAAAAGATGTGTGACTCAAATGAGACAAGCCGGAGGATCCATTGAATCTTATTACAATGGTCTTCAAGGTTTGTGGAGGGAGATTGATTTTCTCCATCTAAATCCAATGGTATATACCAGAGATATATAGAAGTGGAATTCTCTTCTACAGGAAGACAGGGTTTATATTTTTCTTGACGGACTAGATGACAGACTCGACAAGATTCAGAATGAAGTACTTTGACTACGTCCATTCCTTACTATTGAACAGGCTTATGCATATGTACGAAAGGAAGATAACAGACAAGTAGTAATGCTTGCATGCACAAAGACTACACCAGGTGCTGCTATGGCAACTAAAGGAATAAAAGTGGGACAACCACCCATGCTACAGATAAACAAATCTAGGTCAGGAATTAAGGGTGGAAGAAGTGGCTGCACTCACTGCAGGAACCCAAAACATACCCGTGAAACATGTTTTAAGTTATATGGGTACCCAGAATGGTGGAATGAACTCAAGGCACGAAAACAAAAAGAAACTACTGGTGGAGTGGGACGGGCACAAGTGATGAATGCAAAACCACAACTATCTCTTATTTCATAGGTTAAATCAAATGAGGAACCAACTACCACTATCAGTGACCAAGGTAACACTAGTTATGCCTTGCTTAATTCTACTCAAGGTGATTACAAGAATTGGATAATAGATTCAAGGGCTACTGACCACGTGACTTTTTCTTCAAATGACTTTGCCAAGATTACTTAACCGAGATGGACTAGAATTGCTAATGTTAATGGAGTTACATATTCGATCACAGGGGCTAGAACAATAGCCTTATCACCCTCACTCTCTTATCAAGTACTCTATTATTACTATCTTTTTCAAATAAGTTACTATTTGTGAGTCAAGCAACTGAATAACTAAACTGTGTAGCTCTAATATATCCTACTTTTTGTCTTTTTCAAGATATTCTCACAAAGGAGATCATTGGTCATGGTACTAAGAGAGAGGGGTTATACTACATGGATGGCTTCAATTCTGGTAGAGCGAATAATATGCAACGACATTGAATCAATGCCAAGGATGAGAAAATTTGGTTGTGGCACAGTCGCTTGAGGCATCCATCATTTAGCTATATGAAGCATTTGTTTCCAGATTATTTTCATATTTGCATGACACAAACTTTAAATGTGATACTTGTATTTTTACCAAAAGTCATTGTGTACCTTTCCAATCAGTTCTAATAAAAGTAATATTCGTTTTGACTTGATTCATTCCAATGTTTGGGGACTCTATCCCATTACAACCACCTCTGGTATTCGTTGGTTTGTGATTTTTATAGATAACTGCACCCGAATGACTTGGCTGTATTTATTAAAACACAAAGATGAGGTGTTTGGTATGTTTCGAGCTTTTCATGCTATGATTTAAAATCAATTCTCAGCTAAACTTCGGATTCTTCGTTTAGATAATAGAGGATAATATGTTAATCAAGAGTTTCAGGCTTACTTTCAAATGTACGGTCTTATCTATGAAACTTTGTGTCCTTAGACACCACAATAAAATGGCATGGCTGAACGGAAGAACCGACATATTTTAGAAACTACACATTCCTTGTTAATTGGAGCAAATATACCTTGTAGTTATTAGAATGATGCTGTCACTACAACAGTATATTTGTTGAACCAAATGCCTTCAAAAATATTGGAGTTCAAGACTCTATCACAAGTTTTGTCTCATCATAGTTCCTTGCCATTTGTGATGCTTTTTCCACCACCCATATTTGGTTGTATTGCATTTGTTCACCTCCATAAAAATCAGCGGACCAAGCTTGACCCTTGCGCGGTTTGTTGCATTTTTAGGGTATGTCATACACCAAAATGGATATTGGTGCTACAATCCTACCACTCGACGCACCTATATAACCATGGATGTCACTTTCTTAGAATCTGAAAAATTCTTTCCCACATCGTTATCAACTTCTATTCTTCAGGGGAAGATGTGGGATGAAAAACAGAAGTGGTGGGATTGTCTAAGATTTGAGGAAAGTCAAGAATAATCCATCCAAAATGACAATGAGACAATAACTATTGAATAACAGATGGTAGATGGTGAAAATATTGGTGCAGATAATAATATCAAGAGTAAAGAAGATAATGGTGACGTTATTGAGAAAGATAGATAAAAAGCTTTTGAAGAAATTACCCCTCTCTCTCATGTCCCTAACGACTCCTCTCTTAAGAATATTCCTTAGGTGAGTTCCCCTATACCATCCTCTAGTCCTATTTTGGATACTCCTGTTGGTTATCACTTACCTTTCAGGCACAACAGGGTAAGCCTCCAACTCGATACTCACCAAATGTTGAAGCAAAAGGATCAAAGTACCCAATCACTAATCATTTGACCACCCAGGGATTACTTGAACCCGTTAAAGCATTTGCACATCAACTGTCTTCTTGTCACGTTCCTTGTGAAATACATGAAGCCTTGGCAGACCAGAAATGGACTTAGGCAATCCAGAAGGAAATGCATGCACTACAAAAAAATGAAACTTGAAATCTTGTTCCACTACCAGAAGGAAAGAAACTAGTAGGGTGCAAATAGGTGTTTTCTATTAAGCATAAAGTAAATGAAACCATTGAACGGTACAAAGCAAGGTTGGTGGCCAAAGGTTATTCACAAACACATGGCGTAGATTATCAAGAGACATTCTCACTAGTGGCAAAGTTAAACACTGTTAGAGTTTTGTTATCATTAGCAGCAAATTTGGATTGGCCTCTTCATCAATTCGATGTGAAGAACGCCTTCTTACATGGAGATCTTAAAGAGGAAGTGTAGATGGATATTCCACCTGGCTACTCTACAACTTCAGAAACTAGAGTTGTATGTAAGTTGAAACGATCTTTGTACGGATTGAAACAGTCACCTATAGCATGTTTTAGACGATTTAGCTTAGCAATGAGAAAGTATGGCTTCCACCAAAGCAACTCGGATCATACCATCTTCTTGAAACATAAAAATGGAAAGGTAATTGTCCTAATAATCTATGTGGATGGCATGATTATTACAGGAGATGATATAGAAGAAATCTACAAACTTCAAGAGCATTTAGGGACTGAATTTGAGATGAAAAATCTTGGAGGCCTAAAATATTTTTTGGGAATAGAAGTAGCAAGGTCAAGTCAAGGTATATTTCTTTCCCAGAGAAAATATGTGTTAAACTTGTTATTCGAAGTGGGAATGATTGATTGCAAGCCAACTGACACACCGATCATTCAGGATTATAGACTTGGAGAACATCCAGATCAGGTATCTACTAAGAAAGAGAGGTATCAAAGACTAGTGGGCAAGCTAATCTATTTATCACATACACGTCCGAATATTGCTTACGATGTTAGTATAGTAAGTCAATTTATGCATAATCCTAGTGAAGATCATATGATGGTAGTGAATCAGATACTTTGCTACTTGAAATATGCTCCAGGAAGAGGACTCATGTTCTCTAAAAATAATCATCTCAATGTTGGTGGTTACACTAACGCTGATTAGGCAGGAGCTATAGATAGAAAGTCTACATCCGAATACTTCACCTTTGTTGGTGGAAATTTGGTCACATGGAAGAGTAAAAACAAAAGGTAGTGGCATTTTCTAGTGCTGAAGTAGAATTTACAAGAATGGCCAAGGGACTTTGTGAACTCCTTTAGCTTAGAAGGCTGTTAACCAAGAATGGATTTGCACTCAACTCTGAAATGAATCTGTTATGTTATAACAAGGCAGCAATAGAGATTTCTCACAATCCAGTTCAACATGACAGTGCCAAACACATTGAGATGGGTAGACATTTTATTTAACAAAATCTAGAAGAAAAAGTCATTAAATTACCTTTTGTTAGTTCAAAAGATCAACTAGCAGATATGCTATGAAAGCCATTTCTAGTAAAGTCTTCCATAACTCACCTAACAAGCTGGGCATCAAAAACATTTATGCACCAACTTGAGAGGGAGTATTGGCATGAGCTATATTTAGAGTGATTGTGAAGATAATTTGTTGCCTTATCTGTAAAATTAAATCCCATATAATCTGGGCAACCTGGTCTTTAGTCTTAGATACGAAGTGAAGTTGTTCCATTGTAGTTCTGAAGACCAAAAGTAGACATTTTAACCAATGCATTGTCCAAAGATAGATTCAAGCAACTAAGGAAAGGCCTTGGAGTTTCTAGCAAGAGTGCCAAGGAGGAGTGTTGTGGGATGTGACACTCTGCTGTCACTCTACTTTCAAGTATCTTAATATATAGCTTTTGATATGGTTTACAGGTATGGGTTTCTTTATGAATGGATGAGAAAACATATAATATATTTTGTATGTGCTATACACTTTGAAGTTTTTCATCCGAGAAAGGGATTTTTGCTCTGCAGCTTCCTCTCTTTCTTTGTTTAAACAAAAGCTAAAATTTATTTTAGTCAAATTTGCAAGGGTTGTTCTTAGAAGAGGAAGTCAAGTTAATGTTTTCATCCACTTCAACCCAAACCTACATGGAAACCAAAGTATTACTTACAGCTATGAACTTAGAATGGCAGGAACAAAACGAGTCATTGGTACATGGAACTCAAGAGAAAATAATGCACCCTTTTATTAGTGTAACAAACGTATAAAAGGAATTCGAGACATCAATTGCAAGTTGGGACTTGAGAGGAATCAAATATTTTCATAAACTAGAATGATGAAAACATGCTTGGCTCTTCATTACAATTTACGATGAGTATAAACCTGTGAATCAATTATCAATCTCTTAAAACACGAAAGAGAACAGCTATCAATTTCAGTTTCATTTAAGTTGAGTTGCACAACTAATTGAAACAAAGAAGAATCAGAAAATCAAGATGAAGCAGGGGAGTTACAGTTGTCAAAAGTTGTTCCCACATGCTGAATTACAAAGCCATAGATCTTTCGTTTTAACTTTTCAATCTTTTCTGTCAAAAACTCATCCCCTTTGGAAATGACACTGTCCAACCAATCATTTACTCGCTTCAACTGAGATAAAACTAGTGCAATGGAGCCACCATCCAGAGGTAAAGTTCTTCTTCCGTCAGTAGAAGACTCTCCAAACACTTTAAATCCGGCATCTAAGGACTCCTCAACAAATCTTAGAAACCACATTTGCATTTCAGACAATAATTTCTTTCCAAGTTCCAGGTTCTCTTTCATTCTGTGACCTCTGTTCCACACACCAAAACTAGAATTGGATTCTGTTGATAAACAAGCCTTGAGATGATTCTTCTTAGGAGCGGTAAGAGAGTGTCGTTTTGACAAACTTCTCTGCAGCGATAATGTATCAGTATCACTGCCAGTGAGAAGGGATACTATCTGAAGGTCAGTCACCAAGGCAGCTTCAACCCAAAGGGAGAGATACTTTGACTGAGCTGTTAGGATGTTATCATCAGGTGTCTCGGAATTATGATCACTGGCAACTGAATCAGCAATCATGCTTGATCTCACAACATCATCATATATCATAAAGAATCGGTCAATGGTGGGTAAGGGATTTCCAGTCTTGCATACTGAAGTGAGTTCCGAAAACATGCTGAAATAAGTAAGAGGAAAAGGAAAAGATGTTGGCCATATTAGTTGTTAACGCGGTTACTGATAAATTTTTTTGGAAGTTAAAGATAAAAACAAGATGCTAATATTTGAAACCATTACATGAACAGAATTGGATTTCTAGAACATGATATAGACAATGTAGGCTTCAAGCTATATTTTACATTCACTTACGGCTTTCTAACTTGTATATGCAACAAAAAATAACTAGGCGCCATTTATGCAACCCAAAAATAAAGATGAAGCCCTGATTTATAGGCATCATTTGGTGCACATGATGTCAGTTTTGGGTCCCGTACCTTAAATTTCTTACTATACATTCAGTAGCATTGGCCTCTCCTAGTGCTTCGGCAGCAGCAGCTGAAGCAATAACTCTCCTTTGCATGGCCTCCTGAATTTGAGGACATTAAAAAAATTCTATTTTTCATACTCTTTATAAGTGAAATGATCTACAAAAATAACCCAAGATATAACCCGTATTAACATACATGATACAACTGTAAATTAGAAAATTTTTATACATACCATTCCAAGTTTTGCAAGGTTAGATGAAACTCCATCCAATGGAACACTACCATCAGTCCATTTCTTTTCATGAATGGTGATACCCAGAGTTGCTAAATGTGATTTTTCTTCAACTACACTACCTTCAGGAGAACCGGGTTTTGTTTTCTCTTTCATTGAGGAATCATCAATATTGGATCTTTGAACATTCACATCACTTATGCGCCTTGAAATAGCAGCCTGGGAAATAGCCATATATTAACCTCAATAGAGCATCCCAAGTAACTCATCAAGTGCAAACAAGGTAATATAAAAAAAGGAAATTTGTTGCAAACAACACATAGCTATATAAACAATGACTGGCTGCAATACTTAGAAAAATGAATACATGAAATTATTTTATGCATATCAAGAAGTAGAATGCCGCCTGACAAGCAGACTCCAAAATAATATCTTCGTACATTGGGCTGCAATAAGTAATTAGAATGACTCCAAGTCCAGAAAAGGAAATATAAGAAGCCTTGACCATGCAAAATTGTTCAATTGTTGCTGCCTCACTGTCTCACTCATATTAAAATATACGGAGACCCATTGTTGTCAAACTACAGAAGGAATTATTAGCTATTTACCCAATTTATAACAACAAAATTCCAGTTTCATTCATGCTATTAATGTAAACATCCATCTAGTACAAGAGTGTTTAAAAGAAAATTACCTGAGTCCGCAAAATCGCTTGCGGATCTGGTTTAGTTTTTGAAACACCCTTTTCTTTCTGATCAGCTGGGGCTGACACAGCTGGATTCTCATCCCAGTTCTTCCTCATTGTCTTTGCAGATCCAACTAGTGCATCTGAAGCCTTTGAAATTCCAGCAACAATAGTTGCCATCTTCTTCTTACTCGCAGAATCTGCAACACCTGCTACCATGGGCGAAAATTTAACACCCCCTGACAATCTTCTCCCTGGAGAAAGTGAAGCTCTTCGTGCACAAGGCGACGCCTGCTTCCGCCCATTTGGGGATGGCTGCCTGTATCTTGACGGCACAATAATCGAAGGCTCTTTAGACACCTTCCGGTTCTCATCACGAGCCGCAGACAGACTTGGAACCACACACTTGGAGGGTACTGGAGACGCTGATCTCTTTCCTTTCCCTGCTGGTGATGGGTCTCTCTCTGCCACAACAACATTCTTCTTCCCAGCTGATGCTGATGCTGACCTTTTAGCAGTAGCAGGAGACGAGAACCTCCGAGGCTTATCTAAACCCTTGATTTCATCTGAATTCCCAACATTCCCAACAGGTAAATTATCACGAGGAGCAAGAGGTTTCCTTGATTTAACCTTTTCAACTTTGGCTTCGAACTTCGACTCCATATTTTGATTACGAGGTTTATCAAGTTTCTGGCTTGACAAATACAAAGCAATCGGGTCCACTGATTGATCCGAATCCGAGACAGGTTGAATCACAAATTCACGCTTGGAAGGCGAAATTCGAGCAATGAGTGGTTCAGGACTTCCCACAAACTGGTGGCGACCCGCAATTGGTCGGATCCCACAAACACAAGGAACAGGGGAATCGAAATCGAAGCGGTCAACATATACAAATTGACCTAGCTGTAACCGATTTGTGAGAATGAGCTCATTATCACGTTCGGAAAGTGATACATAGGTAGAATTCTGAGAATCAGAGAGTTGAACATAGAATCCATGGTTAGGCCAGAGATCGGAGCCAGCGAGAGCTGGCACAATGCCTATGACTTGAAGGAGAGCAGAGCGGTGGTCTCCTGTAACACGGGTAGTGGAATTCATGGATTGCAGTAGTTTTAGGAGGATTCCTGAGGTGAGAGAAGCCATTGTTTGTCTGTGTTTGTGTGTGAAAAGAAGGGAGGCACAGAGGATGAAGAAGGAGCTGAAAGTCTTTTTAGAGGACGAAGGAATAGTTGATTTGTCCGTTACTGTATGTTCAAATTCAAATGCCCGCTAATATTCTTCATTTGAATTTTTGTGTTACCGTTACGTTATTGTGAGAAAAAAAAATATTTATATATATTTGTACACCAAAAACAAACTCTCTTTAAAAAGTTTATTGGACATTGAGTTTTCATTTGATATTATTATATGTATTTTATTATATATTTGATTATGTAATTTTAAATTTTAAAATTTTACTTAGTATTTTTTTTTTTTTTTTGCTGAACTAGTATTATTTAAGAGTATGTAACAAGACTTTATATTATTTTTAAATGTATTTTATTGTATATTTGATGATGCAATTTTAAATTCTAAAATTTTACTTAGTATTATTTAAGAGTATGTTACTAGACTTTATATATTTTTTAAGTTTTATGTAATGCCTATATATCTCTTAAGTTTTCTCACAATTGAACTTAATTCTCACATTTACAGTTTTGTTTGCTTAGCCCTTTATTTTCATAAATAATATCAATGTATTTTTTCTTTCACTTTGATGTCTATTTCTATAAATATTATTATTTTTGAATATATTCAAGATTCAAGAGACAATTTTTTTTTTTTGCAATAAAATATACATTTAGAAGAGAAATTGTGAGTCTTTGACGAGAAACAAAATTATCTCCTACGCAAGAGATGATCCAAATCCATTTAAAGGAAATACGAAAACATGAAAAATAAAATCTTAAAAACTAATTTGAGAAAATTTTAATTTACGTAATAGCCATTAACAAAGAAAGTCATAGAAAAAGAATACAATACTTCAGCAATCTTTTTGAAGGTGTTGTTTATCTGGACCAAACATTGAGACCAATTAGACATGGTTGATAAAACTAAAAACCAAAAAAGATGCTTTTACCTACAAAAAAGTGCAACGGCCAAAACGACAATTTTGTTTCCTTCTTAAATCTTCAACAGGTTTTGTACACGCGCGAAAAAAAAAAAAAACTTTAACGGGTTCTACAAGCGTATAGAAAGTCTCTGGGAAACTCATCTAGGATGAGAAAATAAGATAGTTTGCTGTTGGCCAATCAAACTTCAAGAAATGAACGGCAATAAAGACAGAATGATTCCGATACACTTCAGAATAAATCCAGAAACAGAATCCGCTGAATCTGAGAAACGACAGAATAAACTGAGATAATGAAAAAGTTTCCAGATGTGAACAAAAAATTATGCAAATATCAGTCTACTTCACAAGTCAATTTACAATCTCACTTCCAAGGTAAACCCAAACAAAAGATTTTCCTAGGAACACATCTTTTCCAATTAAGATTCTATGGCATCCTAAAATGTCATATACAGCAATAACATAAACAACATAATCCCCCAACAATTGTATTTAGAAAACTTGCAAGTCCCAAGTGCAGCAGCTGTGAAGAATCATGAGCAATCATCACGGGAACTGGCAATCCCAATTGTTAAATTAGCCAAAACAATGGCAAAAGTAGTGTTATTTTAGGCTAAGTAGCCGAGTGCAAATCCAATTATAGCTACCATTTCACTATTTGACCAATTAGCAAAAAGAACACCAAAAGTTTTGATATTACATTGCTTGTAATACGGAAGTACATAACAACTAAGAATGAGTTATCTTAACCTTAAGCATCTCAGGTAAACCCACCCCCCACCCCCCACCCCCCACCCCCCACCCCTTCAGTGAAGATCACAAAAGCTTCCTAAGAACTCAAATGTTGATTTTCTTATGTTGCACGATGCTTTCCTTTGAGTCAGATATAAAACAGCTAGAATCTGTCTATGCGCAAAAATATGAGCCAACCCAATTCACAAGACTAATTAGCAGCTTATCAGTCTTCAGCAGGAAAATGAAGGATAATGTTAGTGAATATCTTCATTGAAGCATTCTTCTGGCAACCTAAAGCTTAAGCAAAACATTGCCTGCAATGGTAACAAAAGCAGCATCTCATTCATATGCATGTACCAAAAGACAGAAAATCATTGGTGTTGTTGCATAGTGATACCTTGTTTGGAGCTACATCTCGAACCCTATGGAATCTTGGGTCTTGTATATGTGCGTTTAAGGCAGACTCTGCCTCCTGCAAATTGTTGTAAAAGCAGCTCAGAATATGAAGATAAAAGGATGATTTCATAATTTCTGAGAAATAAATCCCAAAGTTATACCAAATCAAGAAAACAAAGATATTTAACTAAACTGGCTGAGAAGGTGAGAGACAAAATTTCAAACTATGTCAAAGAGAAAAGTGCAGAAATTAATATTCCAAATGACAAATAACTAACTGAAATTCTTCTCTCTCTCTTTTCTGTACCAGTATGACAGTCACTGAATTTTAACCAAAACAGAGAGAAACAAGACAATAAACACAATTAGGAAAGTAAACTTACTGCAACTATAAACTCTTGGGTTTCAGTTGCACGTATGAAGCAATAGCAGTGAATCCATGGAAGAGGTCCTTTCCAATATTTTCTGTGAATTAGGTCCCTGAAAGCATCTGAGAATTTCTACAGTCAAACTCCAGTCTACAAATCTACTGGCTATGCTAAAATTCAAGAAAAAGGATGAACACCAAATGTAAAACAAACTGCTCCTTTAGAGAAAATATGAATAAATCTTGGGGCAGAATGGCTAGTTCATCATAAAGAGATTAAATTCCAGCCAGATAACCAAATAATGTACATTATGTGCGTGTTTGGAACCTAAAAAAAAAGCGTGGAATCCATTTCATTTGAAATGATCTCTACACTTTTTATGTTTGGAACAAATGAAATGGTGTAGAATTTAAGTGAAATTTATTTAAAATCCACATTTTATTCAATTATAAATTCTACACCAACAAATAAGTTGAATTTCATTTTGTGAAATTTATTAGAGATAAATTATTATTTAATCTAACCTCAAATAGACCTTTTTATCCTTAATATTGCACATATTTTTCACTTAAATAAATCAATAAAATAACCACCACCACTTCAACTCACATATTTACCTAACCAACTTCAAGTTTTTTTCTCTCAACTTGTCTTTTATTCATTGAACAAACAATTAATCTCTCGTCTTTATATTTTTAGTAAATTAATGCTAGTTTTAATAATAATACTGAGGGTGGTATAGGAAAATACTTAAAATAAAATAAATTCTTCATGTGTTCTAAATAAGAAAATTACATTCAATTCTATAAGTATAGTTTTTATTCCAAGTAAGAGAATTCATTTTAAATAAACTGATTGTAGAATTCATTTAAAATAAAATAAATTATATTTTTTATTTTGTTCCAAACACATTGTATAAGAGGGTGAAAGACAAAGGACTGAAAATCTTAGTAAGGAATGAATATAGAAACCATAATGGCTGCTCATCAATTCTCGGTCTGACTATAATCCTGCAAGTCAAATTATAGTCTCACTCAGTCTAAAACACATGAACTTAGTAGGAGTCTCCCACCAAGTTGGAAAAAAATATGTAGAAAAGAAAAAAAGGGGAAAGGCAATCAATATAACGGGAAGATATTACTTGCTCTTTAAAATATGACGCACATAATTAAATGATCTATAAGAGAGAGAACAGTCATGTCAGTAGTCATTGTACCAAGAAACTGAATAGCAGATGCAGGCAGATTCATTATAACATGATCAATGTGCTCCCAAGTCATGGTGTTAGAGATCTCAGAGCTTCTGATTCTCTTGTTCATCCTTCCTTTTCTCCCACCAACTAATAGGATACCATTACCACTAGCCCTTCCAGTTTCTGTAAATAAAGCAAATGCAAGTTATACATTTAACTACATATAGCTATCTTCAGCACAATTGTTGATGCTGTGCTTTCTTTATCGGGACGGAGGGATAGGGCCTAAAAAAAGATCGTATATCATATCTATCAAAATCAAGAACCAGAATTCCAGATATATTTAATATGGCACAAGAATAACTAACTTGTAGCATCACAAATACTGGTAGTATGAAGCCGTGCTGTTGTGCACTTGTACCTATAATACCTTCTTCAGAATTATTGCAAGGTCTTTTAACAGAAGCTCCAGATGCATCGGCATTCCTACTTGAACTTTGTAAATCCTCTCCTATATCAGTTGCAATAAGCAGATGAGATGAAGCAACATAGTATCAGACCATTTGAGACCAAGTACTAGTTTATCATAGGCATAGCTACCAGTAAATTGCAACTACATAGACAGATACATTACCAGTCAGCTTTTCATCTTCAGATTTTGATTCTTCATTGCCCTGTATCTTGCATTTGCCACCCTTTCCCAGCACAGGAACATCAGATTCTAATTTAATCTCATAATCTGTCACTTCCATCAATTTTGAGATGAATTTTCTAGCATCCATATTGTAGGCACGAATTCGATCATCAACCTTGTTGATTTCTGCATTAACCTTCAGGTAATTGATGCTATCTGGATTTAAGTCATTTGCATACACTCTGCATCCTTTCTGCGCTGCAGGAATAGCAAAAGGGCCTATACCAGAAAACATGTCACAAATGGTCTCCCCGGCTTGGAACTGAGAAACCAACCTTCTGTGTTCATGCTCCAATCTGGAATTCCAATAAACCAAGCTGTAATCAAGCTGGAATGTAGCCCCATATTGCTTTACTTCTGTAACCATATCATGATCTCCTGCTAAAATTTCATACTTCGGCACACGAAATTCATTTGTGATAGTTCCAACTTTATTTACTACAGTTCTGATTCTTGGATAATTTTTCTGCATATAGGATTGGAACACCAAAATTCAAATGACTAAGACCATAAATGAAGCTTGGAATTAAAGGAAAGTACATACAACAGTATGGTTAACAAGAACTTGCGTGCCCTCAGCAACATGTCATTTAAAGATCAATGTCTATGAACAACAGTGTCTAGAGTAGACTATCAAATAATTTAGACAAGTGCCGGTGTAATATCTGAAAAGGGATCATCATCAGAGTTTTGGACAAAAGATAGTTATTGGCACTTTGTAGATTGAAGTCATATGCTTCAACTTGAACACACAGAGATCTGAAGATGGTACTAAAATCAGGTGGGAAAAAGTTTAGCTTTAACTGAGAATTTGAAAAGTAAAACAAAAAAAATAAAACACACTACAAAGCAGAACCAGGGAAACAATTAGAAACAAGACAGAGCATGCTGTAAACCAGGGTTGAGTTGTGATATGCTGAGAATTTGAATTTCAAAACAATCATCACATATCAAATAAAAAGATGAATTTAGATGGAAAGTATGGAAAGCATTTGAAAAGAGCAGAGTCTCTAAAGATGCTCACTTCACTCTTGTTGTGTGCATTTTTAACAGCATTCTAGATAAATTGACATGAAAGAATATTACACCAAAAGACAGAAGTAATCAAACATACGTCATAGATAACCTTCGCGATAACATCCTTGTAGTGAAGCAGTTCATCATGTAGATTTAGATGTGCAATGCGACCTGCACAAGTATGAAGAGATCATGGTACACTATCACAGAAGGAACAAGAGATCCATGAAGTAGTCAATTCAAACTTTTTTATTTAATAAAGATCTGCAACTAAATTAAAATAAACAAACATGTACACTGATTTAATTAATAAGACACAACAATTACTATATAAGCAAAGAAAAAGCTATGTAGTGAAGACTATCATTAAGCTAGAAGCAAAAGGCTGGTAAATTCAAGAGTTAAAGAATAAAAAATATACAGAATACTTAACTATCGTTTCAAATGATGATGGCACCTCAGCTCCAGGAGGCAGAATCTGCTTCAGAACATGATCTAAAATAACAAACGTTTGTCAGACTAGTCAGGTTACAAAAGGTAAAGCTTTGAACACAAGTTACACAACAGAATAATTACTACTGAAAATGCTAACCAAGTAGTTTAACAAATGATAGAGAGTAAAGAATGATTCTGTCACAGTGAAGGTTCTGCATATCACTTAGATAAGTGTTTAAAACTGATGCAGAGCTTAAGGCAGAGGAATTCCTAGAGCATCAAAACAGAAGCAAGAAGAAGAAAAGAGCAAGTCGTAAGGCTTAGGCTTTAGTATTTTCTATTTAATAGGAGTTATCACTTTAGTATTAGGAGTTAGTATTTTATTAGAAGTTACCTTTTTTTAATATTTCCTATTAATTAGGAGTTAGTATTTTATTAGGAATCTTTGCTTGCTTGAGCAAGTATCCTTAGTCTCTTAGGATTTCTCCTAGCCTTTTATAAAAGGTAGGCTTTTTTCTGTGAAAGGCAGTCTTTTTTATCATAAAAGTTTATACCTAAGGGTGTTTTGATATTCTGCTGGTAGATTCCAGTTTATTCCTTAAAGATTTAGTCTTGTGCTAATCTTTTCTAAACTTAGTTATGCTAGCTTAGGTTCATTCATAATTCTGCCATGTCAGTTGGAGCAGTTTTCCCAACTGAATGGCCAACAAAAACAAGGACCGTGGGTTGGAAGATAGTTGGCAAGCAATCACTGAAATACGAGATGCACAAAAAGAAGCAATTGTGACTGTTCAAGGGCAAATAAACCAGATTTTGGGCGCTCTAGAACAATTGAGGGTTGATTTTAATGGAAGAGTAGCAGCAATTAATACGGAGCAAGGAAGGGGAGTGACCTTGGAGCAACCTATTAATAGGCATGTGTCGTAAAGACCTATGCAAAATAGGCAAAACCAAGCACTAGTGCAACAAATTTCAGCACTTGTCCAACCAGATTTCCAAGGAGGAGATTTAGATGAAGAGGTTAGAGGGTATGGATATTATGGGCAGCAACAAGGAAGAAGGAATAGAGAGTTTGAAGACTATAGAGTGAAAGCTGAGATTCCAAGCTTCAATGGAAATTTAAATATTGAAGGCTTTCTTGATTGGCTGTACGAAGTTGAGAGATTTGGCGAGCTTATGGAAGTATCATAAGAGAAACTAGTCAAAACAATGGCCTTCAAGCTTAAAAGTGGGGCAGCTATATAGTGGGACAATTTGCAAAGGGATAGACAGATAAGATGGAAGAGTCCGGTGAGGCAATGGAGGAAGATGAAGCAACTTTTAATGGAGAGGTTTCTGCCACCAGATTATGAGCAGCACCTTTTCCAAATGTATCAAAATTGTACCCAAGGCAGCAAAACAATGACAGATTATATAAGTGAATTTAATAGGTTCTCAGCTAGAACAAACTACTGGGAACCTAAAAATCAAAAAGTAGCAAGGTCTATCGATAGACTAAAGCTCTCAATCAAGGAGAAGATAAGCCTGCAAGCTTATTGGAGAGTTGCTGAAGCTTATAATACTGCTTTGAAGGCTGAATCATTGGAGAGTTCTTCAAGAAAGACTGAGAGCTAGAATTTATCAATATCATGTACAACCAACAACTAATAATGGAAGAAATATACAATTAGATCGACCAAGGCAAGCCCGAGAAGCTCCTAATACGGGGAAAAAAGGCAATAGCAACTACCAGTGGAAAAGAAGCTACTAAAATTTTTAATCCCTATGCTCCACCAAATATGAGTGTTTGTTTTAGGTGTAGACAACCTGGACATCTATCCAATAACTGTTTCGAGAGAATGAGGGTAAATTTAGTAGAGAATAAAGGGAATTTAAAGGAGGATATTGATGAAATTGAAGAATATGATGGGACTGAAGTTGTTGCTGAAACAATAGAAGAGTAAGTGCATATTGTTAGGAGGTTGTTGTATACTCCTAGGGAAGAAAAACCACCCCAAAGGAGGAATATTTTCAATCTTTCTGCACTATTAGAGGAAATGTGTGCAAAGTGATAGTTGATAATGGTAGTGTAGAGAATGTAGTTGCCAAACAGTTGGTGGACCACATGAAGCATGGAAACTCATCCGCAACCATATTCCATTGGCTGGATCAAGAAAGGACCCTCTGTGAGGGTAACCAGAACTTGTTTGGTACTAATTTTCATTGGAAGGTACTATAAAGACAAAGTTTTATATGATGTTGTTAACATGGATGCTAGCCTGTATTATTAGGTAGACCTTGACAATATGATGTGGATGCTATGAATAAAAGGAGAGATAATGTTTACCTGTTCACATGGAATGGCCACAAGATTGCTATGAGGCCAACAATAATGACTTAAGAACTACCTAAAACTTCAAAGTAGAAGGTAAAACTTTGGTATTTAATGCGAAAACCACGGGAGAATTTGAAAGGATAGCAAAAGAAGCAAAGGACGTCCTTGCTGTTGTAGTTAAGGAAGTGTTGTTAGGCAAAGAAAAAGATGACAGTGAAGTGCCTAAGGAGGTACAACCATTGTTGGAGGACTTTTCAAACCTAATACAATCTGATTTACCTTATGAGTTGCCTCCAATGAGAGATATCCAACAACATATAGATCTTGTTCCAGGTGCTAAGCTTCCTAATTTACCTCATTATCACATGAATCCTAGAAAAAACGAGGTATTAAGGGAGAAGGTCAAAGAATTGCAGAAGAAAGGCTTGATCCGTGAGTATGAGTCCTTGTGCAGTCCCTGCATTGCTCACACCAAAGAAGGATGGCAGTTGAAGGATGTGTGTTGATAGCCTAGCTATAAACAAGATTACAGTGAGATATAGATTTCCTATTCCACGCCTTGATAATACGCTTGATCAATTGCATGGTTCCAAGGTTTTTCCAAAGATTGATTTGCGAAGTGGTTATCATCAAATAAGGATTAGACCTGGTGATGAATGGAAAACTGCATTTAAAACCAAAGAAGGCTTGTATGAGTGGTTGGTTATGCCATTTGGCTTATCCAATGCTCCTAATACTTTCATGAGGATAATGAATCAAGTGTTGAAGCCTTTCATTGACAAATTTGTTGTGATTTATTTTGACGACATTTTGATATATAGTAAATCAAAAAAGGAGCATCTAAAGCATCTTAAAGAAGTGATGAAAGTTTTACAATGGAATAAGCTCTATATAAATTTGAAGAAGTGCATTTTTTTTTACTGATAAGCTACTGTTCCTTGGGTATATAGTGAGTTTTGAAGGCATACATGTTTATGAGGAGACGATTAACACTGTCTGGGAATGGCTAGCTCCAAAAACACTAAGTGAGGTATGGTCTTTTCATGGTTTAGCTACATTTTATATAAGATTTATTAAAAATTACCTTTATTTAAAAATGCAACTGAGAAGGCACCATTTTCATATAACAATTTTATACACAGTGCAACTGAGAAGGCACCATTTTCTTTGGTGTATTTAAAGCCACCTAACCATGCTTTGGATCTGATAAAATTACCTACGTTACACAAAGCAAGTATGACAGAAAATATGGCTATGCAGGTCAATTATGTCCAGGAAGAAGTAAAACAACATCTTGAAAAGACTAATGCCAGATATAAAAAGCTTGCTGATAAGCATAGGAGGACACAAGTGTTTGAAGAAGGTGATATGGTGATGGTTTTCTTGAATAAAGAAAGAAAGATTTCCTATTGGAATTTATAATAAACTAAAGCCTAAGAAGCATGGTCCTTATCAAGTTTTGAGGAAGCTTAATGATAATGCTTATGTTGTTGATTTGCCTGAAGAAATGGGGATTTCAAGGACATTCAATATGGCTGAGTTATAAGAGTTTCATGGTGAAAAAGACCCTTTTTATCCTGACATTAACTCGAGAACAAGTTCTTTCTAAGTGGAGGAGTCTGATGCAGAGCTTAAGGCAGATGAATTCTTAGAGCATCAAAACAGAAGCAAGAAGAAGAAAAGAGTAAGTCGTAAGGCTTAGGCTTTAGTATTTTCTATTTAATAGGAGTTATCACTTTAGTATTAGGAGTTAGTATTTTATTAAAGTTATCTTTATTAATATTTCCTATTAATTAGGAGTTAGTCTTTTATTAAGAATCTTTACTTGCTGAGCAAGTATCCTTAGTCTCTTAGGATTTCTTTATAAAAGGTAGGCTTTGCTAGTTTGTGAAAGGCAGTCTTTTTTGTCATAAAATTTATACCTAAGGGTGTTTTGATATTCTGCTTGTGAATTCCAATTTATTCCTTAAAGATTTAATCTTGTGCTAACCTTTTCTAAGCTTAGTTTTATGCTAGCTTAGGTTTTTTCATAATTTCGCAGTGTCAAAAACAGCCAGTGCTCTGGATGCATCAACATGTCTGTGGACATACATCTTGTAAAGTTTCTTAGAATTATAATACAGCTGTTTGATCTGAATGTGAACATGGTAGACACATTAACAATGTAATGATGGTGTGTAGATTTTTGAACAATATTTTAGAAGTAAAACATACAAATTATATGTCATGCTTAGTGAATAAGTTAGACTATATTACAACATGTCTGTGGACATCTAATAAAGTTTCTTAGCATGTCTGTGGACATACATCTTATAAAGTTTCTTAGAATTATAATATAGCTGTTTGCACTGAATGTGAACATGGTAGACACATTAACAATGTAATGATGGTGTGTAGATTTTTGAACAATATTTTTGAAGTAAAACATACAAATTATATGTCATGCTCAGTGAATAAGTTAGACTATATTACAACAACCTCCCTTTAGCAAAATTACACAGGCCTCCGTCATGTTTCCAAAAATTACAAAGCACCCCATTTTTATAATAGAATCACCTAACATTGAAAGCAAGTAGACGCATTTATAGTTGTTGTTATCCTGTCCATGGTTGCAAGAGAACGCTACCCCTTGAACTGGAATGTTTGATACAAAATGAGGATTACTACCAATATGGAACAACACTCTTAGTGTTCCGGTCGTTCCAATCATAAACTCAGGAAATGCAGTAGAAGAGAAATCAAAAACATAAATTGACAAAAATAAAAATTTATTTGAGCCGTTAACAATCTGCAATGCTTTCCTGTCTTTGTTTTTCTTTTGCGAGAATCAATAAACACTCGATTTCAGTCTCTTAGGGAGGGAGATAGGCTTTCAGCCTTTTCACAATCAAGAACTAGGACAAAGAGATGAACTTGGACAGATGTAAATGAGCTGCAGAGAGAAAGGGGAAAAATGAACTTCGTCTCTACACGTAAAGACAATTTTTGAAATCTATTTAATATGTATAATTATTTTGAAAATAAATATTTAAATTAATTATTGTATAAAAAAATCAAATGGTGGAATAGGTTATCTACTAACTTGTTTTGAAGTACTAGAACTCCTATTTTGTGTAAAGTAGATAGGCTAAATTATTATTTTTTTTTGTAAAAATATAGATAAATGCGAAAATGGTGTAGGAGATATAAAAATGCTTTAGTTGGTATGTTTAATTTTCTAAAAATTGTTATTTTATATATATGAAAGAAACTATCACATGCACAACCTAAAAAAGCATTTTGTGTTCTTAATCAACATATTTTGTTCTAACTAAGTGATTCAAGGAAGCCTACCCTAATCGTATCACGTTCCGGAGTAAATAGAGTTCCACATTCCCGTTTTGCGTATCAGATCAATCCACGTACCCAAAAACCGTCATAAGGTATGCTTCCTCCATGATATTGATTCGACCTGAATCCAATGGACCAATGTGTAATTCACTTATTAAGTTAATTGAGGAGCCTTGCATATGCGACACCAATCTTGTGCTATAATTGTGTGATGTCCAAAGATTCTTTAGCAAACCCAATGTCAACAAAGATACACTATACCATTTGGTTTTCTTGACATTTAAAAGTCTACCTACTTTATTCATCATTGATCTATCCAAAATCCATTGTTTCATTTTCCAAGTAGAAATAAAGTTTTCAAACCCTTAAACACCAAATAGATTATCATAGTTAAATCCACCCAAAATAAAATTCCATTAAAAGATGCTAGAAATACCAAGAGAAGAATAAGAAATAAGCCACATGAACAATAGCTTGTACAGCTATTGATTGAGTATGGATAAAAGTATTTGAATAATACCTTCATAAAGTTCAGACATAGATAGATGGAAAGGTGGTATATCTATGTTTTATGGCCCCATCCTATACCTAACCTAAGTGATTATCCGTGTTCTGTGTATCTCTCATTCAAGGACACTATTAGTTTTCAGAATTTTGTGAAGATCCATATTTCTTTGAGTTTATTCACGTATCAGGAAACTAAACAACTTTCCCCACTTTTCAGGAGAGTATTATGTCAAACGATAATACTACATGCCAACAACTTTCCTACAAAATGAAAAAATACATAAGAACTAAGTGATAAATTTCTTAAAGTGAATAACTTTATATCCGAGTTATTACCCTTTATCACTTTGTTCTTATGAATTTATCATTGTGTGAGAAAAATGTGTGCATATAGCATCACTTTATGCCAAAAGAGGTTTTGAGAACCTTCGAAGTAGTTTCCATCAGTTTTTCTACTGAATTTCATCAAGAAACTGCACTTGACAGGACATTAAGTTTCTCTGCCTTAAACTGCACTTGACAGGACTTAAGTTGCTTAATACTTTATAATAACTAATGTTTTATCTCTGAGATCTCCTGCTAAAGCTGAAAGCTGCAGCTGCAAGATGCCAAACATAACTACTGAATCCATGGATCTGCAAACACTCATATGATCAATTATAAGGGTAAGAAGGCCTGATTCTGTTTTCCATTTTTATATAATTTTTAGTTGTTACTCCATTGTGTTCTTACCACGGTCAAATATATGAATGGGAATGAATGTTTTATGGTAATGGATTTAAAACTTTATTTCTTGAACAGAGATCTCAGCTATCATTATTAAAATTAAAGCCACAAATAAGGGGGGAAAGAAGAAAAAGAAAAAAAAAAAAATGTTTAGGACATTCACATCCAGAATTTGCAAATCGGGCAACAGCCAAACCACAAGAAGGGGGAGGGGGGCAAAAGAAACAGTCTTTGAGGTATACTATCAAAGATAAGTGCACTGACCTGCTCCCCAGTATGAGTATCCAAGAGTCAGCGAATAGGGTACAACTTCAAGCTTACATAAGCCCTTTAATTCATCACGTTTTTGGTCTGGAATATCAGATAAATCTGTCCACGTCCATAATTTTTTTTCAGTCAGACTCAAATAGCAAAGATTTAAACTGTAGAGACTCTAAAGGCATTATAAATAATTTTCCATAAATTACAGCCCATTATAAGGTGATTTGTGATCATGCCATTCAGATAACTTCAACCAACATTGAAGGAAAAGAAAATCTAATTAAGTACATATGAAAATTTCTTTTTGTTCCTTTTATAGGGAAAATAAAAACATTACCAGGTACGAGAGAGAGAGAAAGGAAAATAAAAACAAGTCTAAACATCAAGTGGTACAAGTAGTACTAGGGCCGTAGGGCCTCCTATCCTGTTGAATGTCTAATAAAGATAAGCCTTAAAAAATACACAAAAAAAGAGCACCAAAGAGAACTATTTTGTCTCAAAGTAGTTCCTATGTGAAAGTGTTTAAAAATTCTAGCATCACACCCAACCAAAGACACCAAATCACTGAAGGCAAAAGCTGCACCTCCATAGTACCTTGGCCCTCTTTCTTCTATCTAAAACCCCTATACTGAATCAACAAATAATACAACAAAGTTTAAGGACCTACCCGCAACTCAACAAAAAAGTCTAATATCCTGTAGAAAAAACTCCAACAAGAAGATGTAAAAAAGAAGGGTGTCTGAACTGCAGAAAAAGCAAAACAGATAATGCAAGTAATAATTATGGGAAACACCTGCTAGGATATCCACCAATATGGAGATACAAGGGTCTGTCCTATGTCTTTGTGTGCTTGTGTGTGCTAGTGAATGTTTGTCTGATCTCCTAACTATAATAAGAGTGATTCCCATGTGCTATTGAGTTGAATGCAAGTAGCGTCTCCAACTAAGCAATAATTAGAATGAACAAACCAAAAAAAAAAAAAAAACAGAACTTGAATGAGTCTTTAGGGAAATCAGACTGAAGATGAACACTGCAATACTATCTGCAGACTATTTATATCCAAGAAAGGTGAGAAAACCTCCTCTCTTGAGAAGAAAGTATGCATGACAGCATGAGAAATATTATGATAGACCAACAACTACATGGGCAGAATAGTACATTGAAGAAGCTCCAGCTAGTGATAAGCAAGCAAAAGCAGGAAAGCTAATGAATCAGTAAATCGGTGAAGTAAGGATATATTCATAAAATACTAAAATTTAATTAGTTAAAATCAGGTATTATAAACAACACCGCTTGTTCATAAAGACAGAGTCATACCAGGATTCTGAACCTTTTCAGATAATATCAGAAGACGGTTTTTTTCACTTGTTGGATCCTCAGTGATGGGCTTAATGCGGACCTTGTCAAGCAAGTAACTGCAAGATTACCAACCTTAAATTAAAAGAAAAAAATGAAGAACATACAAGCTTACATTCATAGAGAAAAAATGGCATACCCATTGAGTATCCGAGTGGCAACCTTGCAAAGCTGGCAAGGTATTCGAAGCGCCCACAATTTGAGATTTACTTCAAACTTACTCTCGTCCAACATGGCATAAATTTGAATTTAAGACTTAACTACTGAGAGATCGAAATTACAGTCCTCAGCTCTCTCTTTGATAAGCCCGTCACAGTCCTCGACCGAGCACTGGATGCCTAAACGAGATGGAGCTCGGTGACAGAAATGGGCCGTTCTTGTCCTGATTGTCGAGTTCAAACTCGTCACGGAGTTCGGATGCGCCGCCGTCTTCAGAATCGGAGTCACAGAAGGCAGCAATGGGTAAATGGTTAGTGATTTTGGAGAATTGTTGGGCCTTCGAATATGACAGGACGCGTTCGCCAAAAAAAAAAAAAAAACTTAAATGTCCATACCCGACCCATATATGCTCATTCGGGTCGGTTCAGGTCTATCGATAGGCCCATTTCCCTTTATATGCTTTTACTATCTTATTTTTAGATTCTTAATTCACTAATTATTTTGGTATAAATTTTGATGAAATGACTAATGAAATAAATATGTCACCCCTTTACTAGAAGTCTACAACTAGTTAACATAATTTCGAATTCATACAGGATACTTTACAATTTTTGTTGCTTATATTATTTATATAAGCTATGCTATTTTCTATGTTCTATGTGTTATTTGGTTTTGTGTGCGCTAGCTTTTTCTTATGGTATCATAGCCAGTAATTTTAAAGATTAGTAGAGTGTGAAAATAGTCTTAAACTATTTGTTCATTAGTCTTCAAAGTTGAGGAGTTAAACCCAGGAAATGAAGTCGAGGCATCTGATAACCCGTGTAGTCCATTGAGTAAATGATATTTAGGGTTGAGTAAGTACTTTGACAGTTTGTCCCTTTGACTCGAAGATAAAATAGCTAGTATTTTAAGAAGATTTTCAAACTCTATTAATTCTTCTGGTTCTAGTTTTGATAACTTGTCTAGAAATAATAAAGAAGTTATTCTAGTAGAAAATATAGAAAAAGAATTCAAAACTAGAATCTTCCTCATACTGAGAGACAAATTTATAAGATATGTAGTTTTAGTGTAAAACAAGACTATATAATTAAAACTATGAAAAAATCTATTCCTTTAAAAGAAGGTCAAGATACATTCAAACTCTTCTAAATTAATAAAAGAACATAAAAAGAAATTTAAATATCTGCATATAGGAATGGTTCAAGTGGCATTAAAACCTTTAACCAGATTTAGACTAAATACTTATACCCTTATATGTGTTAGGAACACAAGACATAATAAGTTCTTAAACTCCTTACTGGGGTATATAGAATCAAGTCTTTGTGATGGTCCTATCTTGTTTAGCTGCTATACTAATTTCTCAATATCCTTAACTGATCAAAACATAATGAATGCATTAACTTTAAATATTCAGTCTTATGGTTTTGACATGTTACTAGGATCTGAGAATGTAGTCCTACTATATAGGATTTACTGCAAGGTACTGAACACTATGGCTCCTAATGCTAAGATAAAAAGAGGTGAAACTACCATTTTTATAGCCAATCCAGCTAAGACAAATATGATGGTGCCTAAGAAAATTTGATGGGATCAAGTAAACTTTCCTGAAACTTGAAAAATTGACCAAGGAATTTCTCCTAAGAAGATAGAGTCTAGAGACCTAGAATTAGTAATTGAATATACTGATAGGGATGTGGAGATAAAATTCTCTTCAAACAGAAAGATCAGACTTAATCTAGGAGAGTCTAAGTCTTCAATTCCTACCACTGAAGCAGAAAGGAGACATGTAATTGAGGGAATTATAAAATTCAAAGATCAAGTTAATCACCCTCAGTACCAGGTTGAAACACCTTTTGAATTAGGGTTAAAATCACTCTCAAAAGATAATTCACCAACACCCTCTAAAATGGGATATAGCATATGCATGTTATCCTCTACAGAGTCGTTACACCCATTTACCATTAAACATAAATGGTTCTATACAACTTTTAGTAAAAAAGAAAGAGATTACTGGATCTCTATGTATAAGCAGTACATGAAAAAATTTCATAAGAAACCAGCATTCTTTAAGTGGCTTGAACGAGCCTTTAGGTTCCACAAAAGAGATTGGCCTAATTTTGAGGATCTTAAGTTCGTTAATGTCCTAGAAACTACTTATCAAAACTTTTTCACCAGGGAGGGAAAGAATATAGCAGGAGTTCATCCTCTAGAGTCATCACTTTTAGTTAAAAATTCTAAAGGTAAAATAATAGTTAATCCTTACTCAGCTATACCAAAAGAAGCATCCACGTCAAGTGCCTTGGTTGAAATATCCAACCAAAACAATTATACAAATTTATTTCTTCAATCTCTAGGAAAACAATCATCAAGGATAGAAAATTTTCTTATTCAAGAAAAGTCATCCCAACAAATAATTCCTCATAATTCAAGATCTTCTAGTAAAGAATCAGCTAAGATCGATCCAATCATGATGAAGCCACCTCCAGAAGTTAATCTGAAATTTAGAAAAGAATCTAGAATTAATGACTAAAACTTTGTGGATGAATTAGTCAACAGGTTATAAAAGCTGAACATATCTGAAAAGAAAAGTGTCAACATGTTGAGTCAAAATCAAGAAAAGACTCACATTTAGAAGTAAATAAACTTCATTGGAATAAGACAACTCCAATTGCCCCATCAAAGATGTACTACCTAAGACCCTCACCATTAGATATTCAGTACGAAGATAATGCTATCCAAGATAAAGTCCAGTTTGATGACAAGTCCATAGTAGAATGGAATATTGATGAATTGACAAAATACCAAATTCTGCAAACAACTAAAAACATGCTAATGTATGCTGTAGTAGGTAGGTCCAATGGTAACACTGATAGGGAAATAGCCTTAGTCATAATCAGTGGGTTTATAGGACAATTATTAGGATGGTGGGATTTTCACCTTTTAGATATCTTTAAACAAGAGATCTAAAATTCTGTAAAACAAGAAAATAGAAATTTAATAACTGACATAGTTAATACTTTAATCTACACTATTATAAACCACTTTGTAGGAGCTAATATGCTTAGGTTAGATAAATCACATGAACAACTGATTAATCTTAGGTGTCCAGATTTATCTCACTTCTAGTGGTATAAAGATGTATTTTAATCCAGAGTTTATCAAAGACCAGATAGTCAAGCTGATTTTGGGAAAGAAAATTTTTTAGCAGGTCTCCTAATTCTGTTTGCTGATAAAATCAAAAACAAACTAAATGATAAACATGGTGGTCATATACCCTATAACAATTATACTTATGGAGAGTTAGCTTCAGAAGTAGTGTCAGAAAGAATATCATTATGCAATAATATTAGGCTAAAACGATAAATTGACAAAGAGAAATTAAGTGGGAAAAAAGCTTTAGGAAATTTCTATGAACAATTTGGATATCCCACAAACAGTCAATTTAAGCAGTCTAAAAAGACTCATAAATTTCAAAAAAAATTCTCTAATAAACCTTACAAGAGAAAACAATATTAAAAGAATGTAAAGACAAAGACCGATTATTATGAATCTAGCAAGAAACCCTTAGTCAAGGAAGCTAATTATAAAGAGGTTCCTATACGTTATAAATGCGGAAAACCAGGTCACTTCCAAAATAAATATAGGGTTAAAAAGAAAATTAATGCTCTACAAATTGATGAAGGCTTAAACAAATCTTTATGTCAAATCTTATTAGAAGACTCTGACGAAGAAAAGGAACAAATGAATGCTTTTATAATAGAGCAGTATAAATCAGATTCGAGTCTAGAAGAGTCATAAATATCTGAAAAATCAAAATGTTGTTCTGATAATGACTGTGACGAATGTATCCTAAAAGTTATAGGATTAAATAACTTTAGTATAAATGTCTTATCTAAAGAAGAAAGTCTAATTCTAAACTTAATTGATAAGATTGAAGACCATGAAGAAAGAAGAATACAATTGGAAAACTATATTCAAATGTCTAACAATGGTAAAAGTTCAGTAGTAAAAGGAAGTATAAAAGATGATTCTTATTACTTTAAAAATATTATTGAAAGAGTAAAAACTATTAACTCTTCATCAAAAGAACCAATAATCGCTGATTTAAAATCAGAAATGAATGAAATCAAGTAAGAAGTAAAAACTCTAAAACAAAGAGTTATTATTCTAGAAGAGTCAGATGAAGACCAATTCCAAGATCTTCTATGGGAATCATCAAAAGAAACAAAAAATCTAGAACCTGAAAACAGGGAAAAAAGTATAATGATACAAGAACCCGAGGAAGGAACTGTAAATATCCTTAATGATCCAGAAGGATGGATTTGTGCTATAAATTTAGTTATAGCACAAAAATGGTTTACTAAAATAACTATAATTGTGAATAATGAATTCAGCTTTTAGTTTGTGGCCCTAATAGATTCAGGAGCAGATTTGAATTGTATTGATGAAGGATTAGTTCCATCCAAGTACTTTAAGGAAACAACACAAATACTCCATGCTGCGGACGAGAATCGTCTAATTATAGACTATAAGTTGTCTAATACTGCAGTTTGTAATAACAAGATTTGTTCTCCTATACCCTTTGTTTTAGTTAAAGGCTTAGCTCAGGGAGTGATTCTAGGAAACCACTTTTTACATATATTATTCTCTATTTCTAAGATAGACGAATCAGGAATAGAAACTACAATAAAAGATAGACAAATTAAATTTGATTTTGTTAAAAACCTCGAGTTCATGAAATCAATCTTATGAAAGATACCATTAAATAAAAAGAAAATTTCTTATGTCTCTAAAAGAAGAGATATAATATAAGAGAATTAAGCAAAAATTGAAATCTCCAAAGCTTCAAGATGAAATTAATAAATTTTAACATAAAATTGAATAAACTGTATGTGCTGAGATTCATAATGCATTTTGAAATAGAAAACAACATATTATAGAATTACCTTATGAATCAAATTTCTCGGAAAAAGAAATACCTATTAAGGCTAGACCAATAGCTATGAGACATAGATATTTAGAAATCTGTAAAGCAGAAATTGAAGAATTACTAAAAAAGTGATTAATTAGAAAAATGTTACCGAATTAGAAAGAAGAGTTCCGCATCTAGTAATTAATTACAAACCTCTAAATAAAGCTTTAAGATGGATTAGGTATTCAATCCCTAATAAAAAGGATTTGTTAAACAGACTTTATAATGGCAAGAAATTTTTCCAAATTCGATATGAAATCAGGATATTGACAAATTCAAATAAATGCCTTTGCTGTACCTTTTGGACATTATGAATAGAATGTTATGCCATTTGGATGAAAAAATGCTCCATATGAATTTTAAAATATTATGAATGATATTTTTAATTCTTATCATGAATTCATAATAGTTTATATTGATGATGTTTTAGTTTTTTCCTCTTCTATTGAGAAACATTTTAAAAATATCAATATATTCTTGAATACTGTCATGAAAGCGAGATTAGTAGTTTCTGCAAAAAGGTAAAATTATTTTGAACTGCTATTCGTTTTTTAGGACACAATATTCATAAAGGTTCTATTATACCTATTGATAGAGCCATACAATTTTCTGACAAATTCCCTAATAAGATAAGGAAAAAACAACAATTGCAGAGATTCTTAGGAAACCTAAATTATATAGGTGAATTTTACAAATACTTAGCCTTAGATTGCAAATTATTATTTGCAAGTTTAAAAAAGAATACTCCAGAATGGAACAATGACTTTACAGAAGTAGTTAAAAGGATAAAACAAAAAGTTAAAGAACTCCCATGTCTTTGTATTCCTCATCTAAATGCTCTTAAAATAGTAGAAACATATGCTTCTGAAATAGGATATGGAAGGATTTTTAAACAAAAAATTCCTAATAAAGAGCAATTGGTTAGATTTACTTCAGGAACTTGGAAGGGTGCACAATAAAATTATTCTACTATAAAAAATAAAATATTATCTATAATTATGCGCATTGCTATGTTTGAATATGACTTGTTAGATAAAAAATAAGAATAGATTGTAAGTCTGTTAAGAATATATTTCTTAAAGATGTTAAAAATATAGCATCTAAACAAATATTTGCTAGATGGCAGGGAATCCTTCCTGTTTTTGAATTTAATATATAATTTATTAAAGGAGAATCTAATTTTTTGCCTGACTTGCTAACTAGAGAATTTTTGCAGAATCTTAAAGGAAAAGGTGTTATGACATCTCAAACTAATATTCCTGCAAAAAGAAACTTCTCCACTCCTAATACTGAGGAAACTGATAAAGATTTTTTATGTGATCAGGTTTATGAATTAGCCCTTCCTAGTAATACCAAGAATTTCAAATATCCATTTATTCCACTATCTTATAAAAAGATAGCACAAATTGAAAAAATGTATGCTAATTTAGCACCATATGAGATAGCCCCTTTTTATCTTAATAATCATATTCCTCCTGAATTGGAACCCAATGATATTTTATTCTATTTAAATATTCTTGTGGACACAAAATCAATTTCTCATAAACCCTGGATTTGAGCAGGATCAGAATGGGCTTATTCAGAAATCATCATTTATAAAGTGATGAAGTTAGAAGATTGGGGTATGGATTTATACCGTTAAAAATAAATCAAAGATAGAAGAATTTTTCCTCGGCTATATACTTATTTTGATTATCATGAGAAAACTTGCTTTTATTTGAAAACAAAACAAGAAAGCATATATGGTTTATTAGGTTCACTGTCAATGAAGAACCTTCTCCCACTATTTTGTCTCACTGGTTTAAAACATAATAGTTTTCTTGGGAATTATTTCCTATATCCCTACCTATATATGTTCATCTATACTAGTTAAGGTTTTGTGAAAATAATCATTCTTTAGACCCTCAATACAAAATTATTATGTTTACAGCTTATTATCAGCTCTTATGAATTGTTAAATGGGAATATGTTGTAAAAGAATGTTCTTCTTCTGTCTTTGGGATTAATCAATCAGTCCCTTGATTAATTCATAGAACTCAAATCAAATGGTGGGACAACTTCTCTAATTTCGAAGAGAACCTTAATAATTTTCAAAAGCTAAAACTTTTCAAAAACCTTATATAAATGAAAATAAAATGGTTTTTGATATGGTAAAAAGCTTATTAGCCTCCTCTTCTAACGATGATGTTCAAAAAGAGCTCCTAAAATTCATTGAAGATAACAGTTCTGAAATGAGTCAAGATGACCCAGCCTACTTCCAAGACTCATAAGACCCTCTGGACGAAGGAGCAGAAGACTTTTTGGATAAAGAATTTCATCAATAATTCTCTTTCCATAAAGCCAAAGTTTGCTTTCCTAAAAGGAAATGGAATCTACTTTTTTTCAAAAAGCAAAAGTCATCTTTTCCAAAAGAAAGAATGCTTTTCGATGATATGTAGACAAATTTCTTAAAAAAAAGGATTTAGTTTATAAAAGTAAAAGATTCCTTTCTATCTGGCGGATCGACTCCACACTATCCAGGACACATGCCCAGACAAAAGGACGAATCTAATCTAAAGGAATCTGCTTTTCTCAGCCTTATCTCTTAGGCAATCATGCTAGATTAATTATTTAACAGTCTTTGCCCTCTATAGTTGCACAATTTTTGAAGTTTGGTAACATATCAGAAGTTTGAAAAATAAAAAACTTTAGAGTGTTTCAAGTTTGTATTAGTGGACTTGTACCTGTTATAACTGTAGCTGTTAATGTAAAATTATTGTTGTCAAATAGTACTTGTGAATGTGTTCTGTACCTGTGCCTTGAACCTATAATAAAGAATCTGTTCTTCTTATTATTGTAAGTCTTCTTCTACTCTTATCTTATATTTCTATAATTGATCTGGGCTGCAGAATCTTATTACAGCTATTTATACCAAATGGGGAAGCTAGCGTACACAAAACCAAATAACACATAGAATATATGTAAATAGTTGCAATAAGATTCAGCAGCCCAGATCAATTATAGAAATATTAAAAAGAGTAGAAGAAGACTTACATTAATAAGAAGAACAGATTCTTTATTATAGGTTCAAGGCACAGGAACAAAACACGTTATCATGGTACTATTTGACAACAACAATTTTACAATAACAGCTATAGGTACAACAGGTACAAGCCTACTATTACAAACTTGAAACTCTCACTTGTATTTTACAAAACACTCAAAAACACTCTAAATTTTTTTATTTTTCAAGCTTCTAATATTCTACCAAACTTCAAAACTTGTGCAATTACAGAGGGCAAAGGCCCTTAAATAACTAATCTAGCATGATTGCCTAAGAGATAAGGCTGGGAAAAGCAAATTCCTTTAGATTAGGTTCGTCTTTTTATTTGGGCACATGTCCTGAGTAGTGTAGAATCGATTTGCCAGATAGAAATGAATCTTTAATTTTTATAAAGTAAATCCTTTTCTTTTAAGAAATTTGTCTACATATCACCTAAAAGCATTCTTTCTTTTAGAAAAGATGACTTTTGCTTTTTGAAAAAAAGTAGATTCCCTTTCCTTTTAGGAAAGTAAACTTTGGCTTTATGGAAAGAGAATTATTGATGAAATTCTTCATCCAAAAAGTCTTATGCTCATTCTTCCAGAGGGTCTTGTGAGTCTTGAAAGTAGGCTGGGTCATCTTGACTCATTTCAAAACTGTTATCTTCAATGAGTTTTAGGATCTCTTTTTGAACATCATCGTTAGAAGAGGAGGCTAATAAACCTTTTACCATATCAAGAACCATTTTATTTTCAATTATATAAGGTTTTTGAGAAGCTTTAGATCTTAAGATCCATATCTTCTAAAAATTATTAAGGTTCTCTTCGAAATTAGAGAAGTTGTCCCATCATTTGATTTGACTTCTACGAATTAACCAAGAGACTGATTGATTAATCCTAAAGGCAGAAGAAGAACATTCTTTTACAATATATTCCTATTTAACAATCCATGAGAGCTATCATAAGCTGTAAACATAATAATTTTGTCTTGAGGGTCTAGAGAATGATTATTCTCACAGAACCTTAACCAGTATAGATGAACATATTTAGGTAGGAATATAGGAAATAATCCCCAAGAAAAGTACCATGTTTTAAACTAGTGAGAAAAAGTAGTGGGAGAAGGTTCTTCATCGAGAATGAACCTAAGAAACCAGATGTGCTGTCTTGCTTTGTTTTCAAATAAAAGCAAGTTTTCCCATGCAGCCATATAATCAAAATAAGTATATAACCAAGGAAAAATTCTTCTATCTTTGATTTGTTTTTGACAGTATAAATCCATACCCCAATCTTTTGGCTTCATAACTTTATATATGATGATTTTTGAATAAGCCCATTCTGACCCTGCTCGAATCTAGGGTTTATGAGAAATTGATTCTGTGTCCACAAGAATATTTAAATAGAATAAAATATTCTTGGGTTCCAATTCAGGAGAAAGATGATTATTGAGATAAAAAGAGGCTATCTCATATGGTGCTAAATTAGCATACATTTTTTCAATTTGTGCTATCTTTTTATAAGATAGTGGAATATATAGATATTTGAATTCCTTGGTATTACAAGGAATGATTAATTCATAAGTCTGATCACATAAAAAATCTTTATTAGTCTCCTCAGTATTAGGAGTGGAGAAATTTCTTTTTACAGAAATATTAGTTTGAGAGGTCATAACACATTTTCCTTTAGGATCTTACAAAAATTCTTTAGTTAGGAAGTCAGACAAAGAATTAGATTATCTTTTAATAAATTCTATATCAAATTCAAAAACAAAAAAGATTCCTGCCATCTAACAAATATCTGTTTATATACTATATTTTTAACATCTTTAAGAAATATATTCTTAGCAAACTTACAATCTATTCTTAATAAGAATTTTTTATATAACATGTCAGATTCAAACTTAGTGATGTACATAACTATAGATAATATTTCTTTTTTAATAGTAGAATAATTTTGTTATGCACCCTTCCAAGTTCCTAAAGTAAATCTAATAAATTGCTCATTATTATTAATTTTTTGTTTAAGAATCCCTCCAAATCTTATCTCAGAAGCACCTGTTTCTACTATTTTAAAAACATTTGGATGAGGAATACAAAGACATAAGAGTTCTTTAACTCTTTGTTTTATCCTCTTAACTGCTTCTATAAAGTCATTGTTCCATTTTGTAGGATTATTTTTTCAAATAATTTGCAATCTAAGGCTAAGTATTTGTAAAATTCACCTACATAATTTAGGTTTCCTAAGAATATCTGCAATTGTTGTTTTTCCCTTATCTCATTAGGGAATTTGTTAGCAAATTGTATGGCTCTATCAATAGGTATAATAGAACTTTTATGAATATTGTGTCCTAAAAAACGAATAGCATTTTGAAATATTTTTACTTTTTTTGCAGAAACTGTTATTCCCGCCTTCATGACAGTATCCAAGAATATATTGAGATTTTTAAAATGTTTCTCAATAGAAGGGGAAAAAACTAAAACATCATCAATATAAACAATTAAGAATTCATGATAAGAATTAAAATATCATTATAATATTTTAAAATTCATATGAAGCATTTTTTAATCCAAATGGCATAACATTCTATTCATAATGCCAAAAAGGTACAATAAAGGCAATTTTATACCTATCTTTTTAATTTATTTGAATTTGTCAATATCCTAATTTTATATCGAATTTGGAAAATATCTTGACATTATAAAGTCATTTTAACAAATCCTTTTTATTAGGGATTGGATACATAATCCATCTTAAAGCTTTATTCAGAGGTTTGTAATTAATTACTAGCCTCGGGACTCCTATTTCTAATTCGGCTGTATTAAGGGACTGTAACTTTTTCTAATTAATCATTTTTTTAGTAATTCTTCAATTTTTGCCTTACAGATTTCTAAATGTCTAGGACCCATAACTATTGGTCTAGCATTAATAGGTATTTGTTTTTCTGAGAAATCTGGTTCATATGTTAATTCTATAATATGCTGTTTTCTATTTCAAAAGACATTAGGAATCTCAGCACATATTGTTTGTTCAATTTTATATTGAAATTTATTAATTTCATCTTGAAGCTTTGGATATTTCAATTGTTGCTCAATTCTCTTATATTTTATCTCTTCTTTTAGAGACATAAGAAAATTTTCTTTTCTTTTAATGGTATCTTTCATAAAATTGATTTCATAAACTCGAGGTTTTCAACAAAATTTAATTTAATTTGTCTACCCTTTACTGTAGTTTCTACCCTTGATTCATCTATCTTAGAAATAGGGAATAACATATGTAAAAAGTAGTTTCTTAGAATCACTCCCTGACCTAAGCCTTTAACTAAAACAATGGGTATAGAAAAACAAACCTTGTTATTACAGATTGCAGCATTAGACAACTTATAGTCTATAATTAGACGATTCCCGTCCGCAGGATGGAGTATTTGTGTTATTTTCTGAAAGTACTTGGATGGAACTAATCCTTCATTATACAATTCAAATCTGCTCCTGAATCTAAGGTCACAAGCTAAAAGCTGAATTTATTATTCACAATTATAGTTATTTTAATAAACCATTTTTGTGTTATAACTAAATCTATAGAACAAATCTATCATTCTGGATCATTAAGGATGTTTACAGTTCATTATTCGGGTTCTTGTATCATTATACTTTTTTTCCTGTTTTCAGGTTCTGGTTTTTTTGTTTCTTTTGATAATTCCCATAGAAGATCTTGGAACTGGTCTTCATCTGACTCTTCTAGAATAATAATTCTTTGTTTTAGAGTTTTTACTTCTTCCTCAATTTATTAATTTCTGATTTTAAATCAACAATTGTTGGTTCTTTTGATAAAGAGTTAACAATTTTTACTTTTTCAATAATATTTTTAAAGGAATAAGAATCATCTTTTATACTTCCTTTTATTATTGAACTTTTACTATTGTTAGACAATTGAATATAGTTTTCCAACTGTAATCTTCTTTCTTCAGGGTCTTCAATCTTATCAATTAAGTTTAGAATTAGACTTTCTTCTTTAGATAAGACATTTATACTAAGGTTGTTTAATCCTAAAGCTTTTAAGATACATTCGTCACAGTCATTATCAGAACAACATTTTGATTTTTCAGATTTTTCTGACTCAGAGTTATATTCATTGTCTGACTCTTCTAGACTCGAATCCGATTTGTACTGCTCTATTATAAAAGCATTCATTTGTTCTTTTTCTTCATCATAGTCTTCTAATAAGATTTGACATAAAGATTTGTTTAAGCCTTCATCAATTTGTAGAGCATTAATTTTCTTTTTAACCCTGTTTATTTTGGAAGTGACCTGGTTTTCCACATTTATAACATATACGAACCTTTTTATAATTAGCTTCCTTGACTAAGGGTTTCTTGCTAGATTCATAATAATCATTCTTTGTCTTTTCATTCTTTTTATATTGTTTTTTCTTGTAAGGTTTATTAGAGAATTTATTTTGAAATTTATGAGTCTTTTTAGACTGCTTAAATTGACTGCTTGTGGGATATCCAAATTGTTCACATAAATTTTCTAAAGCTCTTTTCCCACTGAATTTCTCTTTGTCAATTTGTCGTTTTAGCCTAATATCATTGCATAATGATATTCCTTCTGACATTGCTTCTGAAGCTAACTCTCCATAAGTATAATTGTTATAGGGTATATGACCACCATGTTTATCTTTTAGTTTGTTTCTGATTTTATCAGCAAATAGAGTTGGGAGACCTGCTAAAACATTTTCTTTCCAAAAGTCAGCTTGACTGTCTGGTCTCTGATAAACTTTGGATTAAAGTACGTCTTTATACCACTAGAAGTGAGATAGATTTAGACACCTAAGATTAATCAGTTGTTCATGTGATCTATCTAACCTAAGCATATTAGCTCCTACAAAGTGGTTTATAATAGTGTAGATCAAAGTATTAACTATATCAGTTATTAAATTTTCATTTTCTTGTTTTACATAATTTAATATCTTTTGTTTAGATATAGCTGAAATGTGAAAATCCCACCACCCTAATAATTGTCCTATAAACCCACTGATTATGACTAAGGCTATTTCCCTATTAGTGTTACCATTGGACCTACCTGCTACAGCATACATTATCATGTTTTTAGTTGTTTGGAGAATTTGGTATTATGTCATTTCATCAATATTCCATTTTACTATGGACTTGCCATCAAGCTGGATCCTATCTTGGATAGCATTATCTTCGTATTGAAGATCTAACAGTGAAAGTCTTGGATAGTACATCTTAGATGAGGCAGTTGAAGTTGTCTTATTCTAATGAAGTTTATTTACTTCTAAATGTGAGTCTTTTCTTGATTTTGACTCAACATGTTGACACTTTTCTTTTCAGATATGTTCAGTTTTTGTAACATGTTGACTAATTCATCCACAAAGTTTTTGTCATTAATTCTAGATTATTTTCTAAATTCATATTAACTTATGGGGGTGGTTTTATCATGATTGGATCTATATTAGCAGATTCTTTACTAGAAAATCTTGAATTATGAGAAATTATTTGTTGGGACGACTGTTCTTGAATAAGAAGATTTTATATCCTTGATGACTGTTTTCCTAAAGATTGAAGAAATAAATTTATATAATTGTTTTGGTTGGATATTTCAACCAAGGCACTTGATGTGCATGCTTCTTTTGGTATAGATGAGTAAGGATTAACTATTATTTTACCTTTAGAGTTTTTAACTGAAAGTGATGACTCTGGAGGATGAACTTCTGCTATATTATTTCCCTCCCTGGTGAAAAAGTTTTGATAAGTAGTTTCTAGGATATTAAAGAACTTAGGATCCTCAAAATTAGGCCAATCTTTTTTGTGGAACCTAAAGGCTCGGTCAAGCCACTTAAAGAATGCTAGTTTCTTATGAATTTTTTTCATGTATTGCTTATACATAGAGATCCAGTAATCTCTTTCTTTTTCATTAAAAGTTGTATAGAACCATCTATGTTTAATTGTAAACGGGTGTAATGACTCTGTAGAGGATAACATGCATACGCTATATCCCATTTCAAAGCGTGTTGGTGAATTATTTTTTAATGGTGATTTTAACCCTAATTCAGAAGGTGTTTCTACTTGGTACTGAGGGTGACTAACCTGATCTTTGGATTTTATAATTCCCTCAATTACCTGTCTCCTTTCTGCTTCAGTGGTAGAAATTGAAGACGTATACCTCCTTCTAGAACACTCTCCTAGATTAAGTCTGATCTTTCTATTTGAAGAGAATTTTATCTCCACATCCCCATCAGTATATTCAATTATTGATTCTAGGTCTCTAGACTCTATCTTCTTAGGAGGAATTCCTTGGTCAATTTTTCAAGTTTCAAGAAGGTTTGCTTGATCCCATGAAATTTTCTTAGGCACCACCATATTTGTCTTAGCTTGATTAGCTATAAAAAGGATGGTTTCACCTCTTTTTGACTCAATCTCAGCATTAGGAGTCGTAGTGTTCATTACCTTGTAGTAAATCCTATATATGAGGGCTACATTTTCAAATCCTGGTAAAATGTCAAAACCATGAGACTGAATATTTAAAGTTAATGCATTCATTATGTTTTGATCAGTTAAGAATATTGAGAAATTAGGATAGCAGCTAAAGAAGATAGAATCATCACAAAGACTTGATTCTATACACCCTAGTAAGGAGTCTGAGAACTTATTATGTCTTGTGTCCCTAACACATATAAGGGCAGAAGTATTTAGTCTAACTCTGGTTAAATGTTTTAACGCCACTTGAACCATTTCTATATGCAGATATTTAAATTTCTTTTTATGTTCTTATATTAATTTAGAAGAGAAGAGTTTGAGTGTATCTTGACCTTCTTTTAAAGGAATAAACTTTTCCATAGTTTTAATTATATAATCTTGTTTTAGACTAAAACTAACTTTCCTATAAATTTGTCTATCAGAAGTCTGAGGAAGATTCCAATTTTGAAGTTCTTTTTTTATATTTTCTACTAGAATAACTTCTTTATTATTTCTAGACAAGTTATCAGAACTAGAACAAGAAAAATTAACAGAATTTGAAAATCTTCTTAAAATACTAGCCTATTTTATCTTTGAGTCAAATGGGCAAACTGTCAAAGGACTTACTCAACCCTAAACATCCTTCACTCAACGGACTACACGAGTTATCAGATGCCTCGACTTCGTTTCCTGGGTTTAACTCCTCAACTTTGAAAATTAATGGACAGATAGTTTAAGACTATTCTCACACTCTACCAACCTTTAAGGTTACTGGCTCTGATACCATATGGGGAAGCTAGTGCACACAACCAAATAACACATAGAACATATGTAAACATATGTAAACACCTGCTAGGATATCCACCAAGATGGAGATACAAGTGTCTGTCCTATGTCTTTGTGTGCTTGTGTGTGCTAGTGAATGTTTGTCTGATCTCCTAACTATAATAAGAGTGATTCCCATGTGCTATTGAGTTGAATGCAAGTAGCGTCTCCAACTAAGCAATAATTAGAATGAACAAACCAAAAAAAAAAAAAAAAAACAGAACTTGAATGAGTCTTAAACTTTGTTGTATCATAATAAAACTTTAACTAAAATTATAAAATTATATATTTTTAATTTATTTTAAACTCATATTATTTTTATTTAAAAAAATTATTTTTATTATTATTTCTCATAATTATTTCTTGCTCTTATTTTTATTTTTAATAGTAGTTAACTAAATTTTATTTTATTATTATATTTATGTAAAACTTTTCATTTAAATTTTTTTAATTTAATTATTTATTATATAGTAATTAATTAATTAATTATTTTTTAATGTGATATAGAGAATATTTAATCATTTGATTAATATGAACTGATTTGTTATTATGTTATTTATGGAAATCAGACTGAAGATGAACACTGCAATACTATCTGCAGACTATTTATATCCAAGAAAGGTGAGAAAAGCTCCTCTCTTGAGAAGAAAGTATGCATGACAGCATGAGAAATATTATGATAGACCAACAACTACATGGGCAGAATAGTACATTGAAGAAGCTCCAGCTAGTGATAAGCAAGCAAAAGCAGGAAAGCTAATGAATCAGTAAATCGGTGAAGTAAGGATATATTCATAAATACTAAAATTTAATAAGTTAAAATCAGGTATTATAAACAACACCGCTTGTTCATAAAGACAGAGTCATACCAGGATTCTGAACCTTTTCAGATAATATCAGAAGACGGTTTTTTTCACTTGTTGGATCTTCAGTGATGGGCTTAATGCGGACCTTGTCAAGCAAGTAACTGCAAGATTACCAACCTTAAATTAAAAGAAAAAAATGAAGAACATACAAGCTTACATTCATAGAGAAAAAATGGCATACCCATTGAGTATCCGAGTGGCAACCTTGCAAAGCTGGCAAGGTATTCGAAGCGCCCACAATTTGAGATTTACTTCAAACTTACTCTCGTCCAACATGGCATAAATTTGAATTTAAGACTTAACTACTGAGAGATCGAAATTACAGTCCTCAGCTCTCTCTTTGATAAGCCCGTCACAGTCCTCGACCGAGCACTGGATGCCTAAACGAGATGGAGCTCGGTGACAGAAATGGGCCGTTCTTGTCCTGATTGTCGAGTTCAAACTCGTCACGGAGTTCGGATGCGCCGCCGTCTTCAGAATCGGAGTCACAGAAGGCAGCAATGGGTAAATGGTTAGTGATTTTGGAGAATTGTTGGGCCTTCGAATATGACAGGACGCGTTCGCCAAAAAAAAAAAAAAACTTAAATGTCCATACCCGACCCATATATGCTCATTCGGGTCGGTTCAAGTCTATCGACAGGCCCATTTCCCTTGATATGCTTTTATTATCTTATTCTTAGATTCTTAATTCACTAATTATTTTGGTATAAATTTTTGATGGAATGACTAATGAAATAAATATGTCACACTCTTACTAGAAGTCTACAACTAATTAACATAATTTCGAATTCATACAGGATACTTTACAATTTTTGTTGCTTATACTATTTATATAGCCATACTACTTTTCAAGCTGCAAGAAAACAGATTGAAGTCACAAATCCGAACAAAACTAGGCTAAACTAAACATAACATAGCAAAACTCAAGACTTTAGCCTTCGTGCTTCTCAATCTCATCACGTTCTTCATAATTTACAATGAACCAACAAAGCGTGTATCGAGCAGACATCGATCTTCGTCTTCCAATCTCAGGCTTCCTTTGCTGGTTGAATTGTGTAGAAGTAGGAAAAGTTAAAATCTCAGGAATGCTTTGTACTTGGTACTGGTTTTAATCTGCCACCGATTTGCATATAATCTTCTCTATTAAAGGATCATAACTCATAAGGAGGAAGCTCTAATTAATCTGAATCCGAGTAAGCATGGTCTTCCCAGCACAATAACATTCTGATACAACGTCCAGCAATATAAAACCTTGCTTTCTGCTGTTTTACCATTAACAAACATTGTTTCCGGAGACTCATTTTCCGGTTATTAGACCTCCGATGATGGGGTTGAGAATTTGAAGAGATGTAATCAAGAGTCATGATGATGAAAAAATTTTTGTTTTCAAAAAGAGAAAGCACAGATGGAATTGGATATCAACAATTAATTAGAAGTCATACCTAGCTAGTTATATATATATATATATATATACACAAAGACATTGTGGTCCCACAATTTGTGTTAAAAGCTATAACAGTCAACATGCAAAGCAAGAATCACCAACATTAGTCAAGAAGGCTGTGGGTCCAGATATTGTTGACAGGGAAGCCGTGTGGACATTGGAAACACGAGTTGCCAAATACAACCTCCCACTCGTTTTCTTCCCTTCTGTAACATACGTGGCATTCTTATCTCCTTATTCTCATTTGAAACACGTTTCAAAGCAGATGCTGGGCATACGATACCGATAATTTTATTTTATGCTCTGTCCACTGGTTTTGGACGTAAAAATATCACTTCGAGCATCATTATCGGAATACTAATACTCATTCCGTTTTGATAAAAGTAGAGCTTGTCAAACCCACAAAAAAAAAAAAAAAAAAACTAAATTCTTCATGCCTACCTTTAATTAGGAATTAAATTCCGTTCAATTAAATGACAAACATAAAATAAATAATAAATCTATAATATGAAAATAATATAATTATCAAATTATAATTAACTAATACAAAATAAATGATCAAATAATATAAATAATTAAATAAAAATTTATACATAAATAACATAATAACAAATCAGTTCATATTAATCAAATGATAAAATATTCTCTATATCACATTAAAAAATAATAATTAATTACTATATAATAAATAATTAAATTAAAAAAATTTAAATGAAAAGTTTTACATAAATATAATAATAAAATAAAATTTAGTTAACTAATATTAAAAATAAAAATAAGAGCAAGAAATAATTATGAGAAATAATAATAAAAATAATATGAGTTTAAAATAAATTAAAAATATATAATTTTGTAATTTTAGTTAAAGTTTTATTATGAATTATTTATTTAGTGAGATTTTTTTCAATATTTTAATATTTTTTTCATTTTATTTCTATAATTCTTATCAAAATAAATTCTCAATACTAATTTGAAATTTTAGTTAATTTTTAATAAAATTGAGTAATTATCATCAATAAGTATTGAGTGTAATAATAAACATATTACATTCTCATTTTGAAAATATAAATTTAAATTGTAAAGTAGGTAAATATTTAAAAGATTATTCTAATCGCAATATTATCTGGGTATAAAAATTTTGAAAAACTCAAAGAAACAAAAACAAAAAGCTAAGTAATTATCTGTTGCACCTTTTAGAGTGTGAGAAAAATGAATCAAGAAGTTTCTTTTCTGCTTCTTAGGTAGTGAGGCCTGAAAGCTCAATTTCTCTTCTTCCTGGGAAAAAGGTTTGGGGCCCAGCATTAGTAGGCACGTCGGCTGAGTTAAGAAAATCTTTCTCAGTCTATCGCCGACTTTCCAATTTTTAAATGCCTTTCTACTTCACCAAAATATAATAATAAATAAATTTAGATTTGATTAAATTATCCTACCAGTTTTATCCAAAAAAATAAAATAAAATAATATTCTAATAATAAATAAATTTAACATTTTTTGCTTTTAAATTTTTAAAGGAAAATGTAAACATCATCTTCTAGGCCCACCTAATCTTCATTTGAATTGGTAACAGGAATTGTTGTGTTTACTTAGTGCCCGCCTATTCTTTTGTATAATCTCTTATCGTTCTTCATTGTCGGCTGAGTTTACTTTTTGAGGAGTGTAAATGCACTTCCACTCACTCTCTAATATTCTTCTTTGTTTTTAGTCTTTATAAACTATCTTATCTTGTTACTGCTACTTGAGTTTGTCACTTCTCGTTTACCAATAGTATAGAATTACATAATATAAAATTATATAATATATTAACTATATATTACTATTTTATTATTATTTCACTTCTTATAATTTTATATTATCAGGCATATAAGCATAAGAGTGGTTTAATAATATAAATTTATAATTATTTTGTTATTATTAAATATTATATAAGAAGTCAACTAGATAATTATATATTATTTTATTATTATTATACAATTGTACCAAACGAGTTCTAAACTTTTCTAAGATATTATTTTAATTGACTTTTCTAATGTATCATGTTAATTGAGCCATCTATGTTGACTCAATTTATTTTTTAAGGTAAAAAATAGATTAAATTAGCAATTTTTTACCAATACCGTATTTCTTTTTATTTAGCATTATCTTATTCAACTTAAGATCAAATTATCACCTATCTTATTAAATTGTAGATATTTATATTTTTATTATATATAAAAGTGGTTTAGTGACAGAAATTTTTTATTCTTTACATACCTTATTATTGCATAAGTATAATTTAGTTATTATTTTATAATTAAAATATTATGCTTAAAATGGACTATTAATTTATTTTTTTCTAACTCTTCTCCTTTTCGATACTAACATGATAGGGTTATAACTCTATTTTACTATTTTTTTTTTTCTAATTCTTCTTAATTTTATGAACCATTTTAAAAAAAAAAAAACTAAAAATTAAAAAAATAAATATTAAGAGTATAGTATTTATGATTATAATATTATTTTCTTAATTATTCTTCTATCTTAAAAAATAAATATATATATATATATATAATTTTATGTTATGAATTTAATTTTTAATTAGATTTACTTATTTGTTTAATTACACTAACATAGAGTAATAATTTTTATTAAATGTCATTTTTTTTTTAATATGTAATTCAATTTTACTTGAATATATGTGTACTATAACCACGATTTACATGTAACACGGCACCACATGTTAGTTATATACAAAAGTGGCTTAATGACATAATTTTTTTTCTTTATATATATATTATATATATATATATATATATATGTGGGTGTGTATATGTGTATATGTATATCTACCGTATCTATCTATATTATACTAAAAGCCAGAACAAGCTTATGGTGTCCTCTAACTTGTTAATATAGTTTTTAATTCAAATATTATGCTAAAAAGGGAGAATAATGTCATCTTAAATTTTGACATATTTTTAAACTAAAATTTCATCATTTATTAGAAACTATCCTACTTTATTCTATAATTAAGAAAAAAAATAACAAGAAAATAAAAAAAAAATCATGCACTGTCAACTTTAATTAATCAATTTTTTAAAAAAAAAGAAAATCAATATCTTCTAAACTTATCTTATCCTCTCCATTTTATACAACAATTATAATATTTTTATACATTAATTCTTAAAAAAAAAAACCTCTTGATCACGTGCGTAAGCATGTGTGACGAGACTAGTATACATATATATATATATATATATATATATATATATTGAAATATTGGGCTTAAAATACACTATTAATTTATTTTTCTCTAATTTTCTCCATGTTAATACTAATAGGATTATAAATATTTTTTACTATTATTTTTTTTTCCTAATTCTTCTCAATTTTATGAATCAAAATTTGAAAAGGAATCTATGAATTATTAAAACAGAAAAGAGTTATAGTTTTTATTTTATTATAATATTATTTTCTAAAAAATTTATAAATTTATATTATGAAATTCATTTTAATTACATCAACAACGAGTGACATTTAGTTATTAATTCACAACATTAAAATATTGTGTGTCAACTAGATTACTATTTTTTCTAAGTCTTGCCATTTTTAATACTATGATTGTAATTCTTTAGAAAATTATTTTCTTTTCCTAATTATTCTCAATTTTATGACTTAAAAATAAAAAAATATTAAGAGTATAGTTTTTATTATTATAATATTATTTTTCAATCTTAAGAATTAAAGAAAATTTTAAAATTTTATATTATGAATTTAATTTTTAATTAGATTTACCTATTTATTTAATCACATTCACACAGAGTAATATTTTTTATTAATTGTAATTTTTTTAATATGTAAGCCAATTATATTTGAAAATATATGTACCATAAACACGATTTGCACGCAATACATGTGCCACACATGCTACTATATGTATGTATATGTTATAAATTGTGTATAACATTTGGTAAGTATTACATACTAGTTTCTTGCATGGTCTTGTGCGTGTTCAGACTTATTTTAGTTTTTAGGAATTTACGTAAGTATAAAATTTTGGATAAGGCATAATGCAAAGTGCACACTTTATTGTGTATTAAAACAAGTAAGAGATGAAAGAATTTTGCATTAGGAAAGATAATGGAAATTGTTTTCAAATTTATTTGGATAAAAAAAATTAATTAGTTATTAAAATAAAAATAAAATTAGTCTTCTTTAATTTTAGGATGCAAGTGGGTATGAAAAAGTTGTAATTTTTTCTCTCATTTCTTTTTATTTTGAGAAGAGATTTGTTAGAAAGTGAGCTCTTTTTATTTGAGCTCGTTTAAGGTCTATAAGAGAGTTTGGAAGAAGAGAGGATGAGAGTAGAAGAAAATGTCACTTACTATTTCTCTTATTTGAGAGTTAAAAAATAAAAGGAGAGGAAATAAAAAATAAGATACATTTCTTGTATGGAAGTTGCAGAGAAAGCAGAGATAATATATGTTACTATATAATTTTACGATTACTCCTTAAAATGTGTTATTTTAGTATTATTAGGTATTTGATAAAAAGAATAAGGGTATTTTACTCACCACATACAAAAATTATAATATATATTATCACCTCTCTCCAAAATTAAAAAATAAAATAAAGTTTAGAGTGATTTGGAGGGATACATATCATGTACCCCTCCATTTTATCTCACTCGTTTAAAAAAAAATAAAAAAATTCCCATATAAAGGAAAAATTACACTCTATTCTTCTTTTCTCTTCCTGCATCTACATGAACTCTTAATAAAACGAGGCAAATTAAATTTTTTAAAACTCAAGCTTGTAAATGTTATAACCCTCATAACCCAAGTTTTAAGGCAATGTGTAAATTTACGTTGTAAAATAAACAAATTAATTAAATAACAGTATAGTTAAATATGTCATAATCCGAAATCCTAGTGTAACCTTCATACATTTCAACAATGTTGTGTATTTAGTTGTCGTAAAGTAAATAATATCATGACAAAGTAAATTCAAGTAAGTGACTAATTAATTTATAGGTATAAATATGTCAAGATTTAATCTCTACTACTTCAGTTAATTTACTTAGGATTTAAATTTTATTTCACAAGAATTGCATTATAAGTGAAATTAGTATATATATACATATATAATAAATTAGAAATCAATTATCAATATATTAAGATAATTGGATTAATATACACCACCAATTAGTAAACTAAGTCTAACACCATAAGTTTATATTATTTAAAATTTTGTCTCTTCTTCCTTCCTTCCTTAAACCGACTTAAGACTCTTTTCCTTGGAATTTCTTTCTTTGGCTGTTCTTGGCTTATTTCTTCCTCTGTTTCTCTTTGCGTAACGGTGAACCCTCTGCAATTCTTGCAACCAAGCTCAAAAAAATAGAGAACTTGTTATCTTTTTCTTACGGTGGTGCTTGTTGGAGCTGCTTTGAAGCAAACCTCCTTTCTTTTCTATTCAATTTGTTGCTGCAGGGACTGATTTTAGAAGTCCCCTGTTTGCTGTCCCTTGTATGGAAGCCTTGGCTGGTTGTTGATCAACCTGGCTGGTCGAGACTTGCTGCATCTAGCAGCCATCAAGAACGCACAGTAGTAGTTTTAGGAGAATGAAGTTGCCGGTCAACACTTGTGAAGTTGGCTATACCAGTTACAAATGGCAAAAATAGGAAATGAGGATGCCATGTTAATGTCCTATTTTGGTCGTGGGTGAAGTGGTTGCTTATTGTAATTAGGCAACTGGTGTTTTCCTTTGTGGCTGCCTTGTTTTTAGGTAGAATATAAGATAAGTTTGGATCTTGTAGTAGTTTTTTTTTTTTTTTTCTCTGCCAAACAAACTGTGACAGCCTTTAAAGCTTGGTAATTAGGTGCTTGTGTGTGTCCTGCTTGGAGAGGTTTTCGATGCCTTAGTTAGGGTCAGACGAGGGAGTTGTTTTAAGGGGTAAAAACAGTTTTGTTTTGGACTGATTTCAATCTTTAAACTTATGTTTTTTGGTCAGCCAATAGTTAGGGTATTAAAGTAAGAAAGTGTAATGGGATACTTGAATATATATATATATATAATTACTTAGTATTCAATTATAACACTCGGATGTTTATTAGTTTAATTGTTATATATGAATAAAATTAGTGATACTTAGTGAATTCAATTAAAGACTAAATGGATGTAAATTAAAAATAGGAGTAAACTTAAGAAAAAATAAAACATAGGAATGATAATCATATGAATTAGAAAAGAGTAATTTAGGAATTGGTTATATGGGAATGTATAGTTTAAGTTTTAATTAACCTTAGGCAATTAAATTAAATTAAATTAATAATTGGAACATAAGTAATGTTAAGATTTGTGAGACTATCTTGTTTGTGTTAGGAGGTATAAGTAGATGTGAACTTATATACACGAAGTAGGAATGTGTATCCTAAGTATTTAATAAGATGCTTAGAAAAAATTTAAATGTTAGCACAGCATGGAAGTTAACTTATGTAAGTTTCCATTGTTAAATAGCTAATTAGGAAACATGAAACTTGACTATATTAATGCTAAATTATAGAATTGGAATTCTTGAATAAATTGAAACTTGAAGTGAGGAAATAAGGGTTAATTGGTTATTGAATAGGATACAAGGTTTAGATTTTGTAGTTCATAGAAATCGAGTATTTCAAGTTTCTTACGTACTGAATTAAATTAAGAGTTCAAAAGAGAAAATGTAGCTTAGGGTCCTGTTTACAAAATTTTGTAACCTGGTTCTAAATATATTTGACGGTAGATTTGTTGGACTGAGGCTAGGTCCATGCAGGATTTTAGTGACCTTTAGTCAGTTCGGGATACTTCGTCAAGTTTGTGGTTGGAATTAGTGTAGGGCCTCTAAATAAAAGTTGTTCTTAACATCTTGAAATACTATACTGGAAAGTTTCATAATTTATTTCTTAAGTATGAAAATTCTACAAGTATTAGAATCTTCGTCAAGCACTCAAAATTGTACGAGTGCCCTGTTTTGGTTCATGTAAGGAATTAAGTGAGTTTAAGGTTGATTTTAGGAGAAGTTTTTAAACAAGAAAGCTAGTTAACTTCCTAAAGTTAATTCATTCACTTGGTTTTATTAAATTTGATTAAGTATGTAAGTGAAAATAAACATGTATCTAAGAAGGTTGTGAAATGCTAAAAAGGAGTAAATTTTAAATAATTAATTGTACCAATATACACATCCAAATAATACATATGATACTTATCTAAAAAGATATATTTATCTATTATTAAATCCAATAAACAGAACTGAACTTCCTTTTTCCTAGAGAAAGTTATGTTTAATTAACTAAGATAAGGTTCGCGTTACCAAAATTCTATTTTTTGCCAAATTTGATGCAATTTCAATGAATAAACTGTATTGATATACAAATTAAAAAATTATGAATGAAATACCATTATAAAGCTACATGTGTCTAGTATTTAATAAATTTTACAAAATTAGATTTGGAATTTCTTAGAGGAAGATATGACCGTTATGATGAACATTGGTCCAAATATCAAGTTTAGGCAATTTGAACATCTTTTAACTCACTAGTGTTTTTTCTATATTTTCTAATTGTTTTCTTCTACCCTATGCATTGTTAAGTCATTTAAAATATCTTTTATTTATCAACCTTACCAATAAAGTACAATTCATACTACTTGATATATAATAGCGTAATAGAAACTTATATAAGTTGAGATATAAGCTTAATAATTAAAAAAATATAAAAATAACATTTATAAACTAAGTATTATTTGTGAATATGAATTTCAATTCCAGATTTTAATGTGGACCTGATGAAACGCGAGATTGTAAGTGTAAGTGACAAATGAAATCAATTAAAGGTGATTGGTTAATTGTTACTTTTAGGGGCTAGATTATTATGTGTAATTAAATAAATATGCAAGTGCAATGATTTAGTAAGTTATTTGAATCATGCTTGTTTGAAATTGTTTGTGGTTGATAAGGGCTAACAAATTGAGATTTTTCTGAAAAACAATAATTTTATTTCTGACATTAAGGTCCAAGTGCACCTAGGACATTCTGAATTGAATTTCTGAGATATTCTGATTCTGATTTTGATTAATGTTTTCAAAATTGAGTACTTAACCCTGGTATGATAGATTATGTCAGGAGAATTAATCTGTTGTGCAGGCGCGTAGATACCTGGTGGGGTGATACTATTATGCAAGGCTGGGTTACTCGTTGGCACTTTGTGTGCTTTATATACTGTGATTACTTTAATTCATTCGTGATGCTATGAATCATGTAAGTTGTGAATTTATGACAATTACAAATGCGTACATGTATTTCAAATTACATCATGATGCTGTTAAATACGTTATATACTTGTATTGAATGACTGCTAGTACTCTTTGGGTACGATTTTTCATTCACAGAGTCCATAGGACTTATCCTTCTCGTGAAATTTTTTTTAGTAACAGGAGTTCAGTATATGACGTCGCTGAGCTCGTAACCTACCAACAGAGTATGACAAGTTATTTTCTAGGATCTCAGACTTGAGGTTAAGGATGAAAGTTTGTAGTCACATTAGAACTGTGGAGTATTTAATTTTGTATGATGTAATAATAGTCTAGTTATTTAATTTTGTGTCGTTATGTGAAATCAGGAAACACATATGCGTGTATTTTAGAGACATGTTTTTCATAAATTTTCAGTAAATTGTTATTTGTTTCGTAAACAAACTTTTACAGTGAACTTTTGTTTTATAAAATTTATTTTATTCTTTAGTTGGGTCAAGAGTCATGTTTGTTACTTTGTTTGGAAGTCAGGATTACGGAGGATTGGTTATCAAACCCTCTGGCCAGTCATGCCTTTGTGAAGGGTGTGACAGTAAACTTGTAAGTTAGTTTATTTAATACATTTAATATTTTATATAAATTTATATTATATTTATTATATGTAAAATATAATTTGGTTTAGTGGTAAATTATGTGATTGACTCTTTAGTAGGTTATGAGTTCAACTCCCTGCTCAAACTTGACTCTTTCTCACACCCCTACTACACTTAATCTCTTTTCTAATAGAAAACAGACTTCATTAGGACTTCGTCGTTAATTTATTAGGAAATTGCTTGTCCATACCCCATACAAGCTCTTTATTTTTCCTCATTAAATTAACAACTAGTTTAGTTAACTTAATTTAAAATTAAATAAATAAATCAAGTAGCAAATTTAATTTTTCCCCCTACCAATCATGGCTTTGTACGTGCCGATGAGGTCTTAACACAACTGGTTAAGAGAGAGGTGCTAGAACCATGAGATCCCGGGTTTGAATTCCCCATCTGTTGATGTGTGATGAATATTTTTCATATAATTATAAGTTAGTTATTCCACCTTCATGTGGTAGCTGAATTGAGAAGCCTCCACCGTAATGTGATTGATCAATGTAAAATACTATTTATGATTAAAAAAAATAAAAATAAATTATGGATTTGTACGTTTGAGAATTCAAACTTCGTGTTGATTTTGTGGTATTAGACCAAAAGTCTATCAAATGATCATCAACCAATCAAAGAACCCGCTTGTGACACGAAATTCAGCTAAAAATTAAATTATACTATCAAATGAATTTTTGGATGGTTGGAATAAATTTGATTATTAAATTAAAAAATTTATACTTGTACACTTAACTAGAAGATAAAATTGTCAAAATAATTTTTGGTTCTATAATTGCATTAAAGGAAGTTTGAAGAAGAGGATAACCTATTAGTTGACTAATTTAAATTTTATTATGTTTTAATAATGTAACAAAAACAAAATAAAGAAATAAAGAAATATCATAATGTTATATTCAATTGTAACCTAAGGGTTAGTTAAATAAGTATGAATGATTAATTTTGCGAAATTAGAATGAGAATAAGAATAGAATAATGTGGATTGCAATGATAATTCCTTTTCATTATTTGATGGTGTCAATAAGCAAATAATCTTTTAATTCTATTTTTTTTATTTGATATGTAGTTTATAGACATGGAATAATATAAAAATTATATGAAAATGGTAGAAGTGTATGTAAGTAATATAATTTAACTTAGTTTATGAAAAATTAATATATTTTTATTATTTTACTTAAATGTTTATATATTATTTATTTATTTTATTTTTATTTCATATATATTTACTTATATTTATTTTATTATTTCTTATTCTAATTGTATTTATTTTTGTTTTAATATTAGTTACCTAATTTTTTTATTAATATTTATATATTTTATATTATTATTTTAGTTATATTTTCTTTTATAATAAGGAATTATTTATCTCTAATTATATTATTTATTTTCTTACATTATATTTGTATTAAGTAATGTAATATGAAGTGTATTTTTGTCATTTAAAACAAACTATTTATTATTATTTTATTTATATATAAAATTTATTTCATTATTTAATCATTTATTTATATTATATTTTTTATTATTTACATGGAAGGTTTTTGTCATTTGACTAAAACGAAATGATTTATTACTTAGTTTATTTATTTATTTAATATTAATTATTTATTTGTAAATTTTTAGTTACTTATTTATTTTATGAGATATATAGGATTTTTTTTTTATTTGACTTAACTAAACTAATTTCATAGAATTAACAACCTAAATGGGTTTGGGGGTTCATAGTATAGAAAGACCGGAATCTAATGAGCATATCGAAACTAAATACCAAATAAAAAATTAATCTATTTATAAAGTTGTGCCTATAATGAAAAGGTCATTCATGTGCTTATGGCTAGTTTGGTAGTCAAGGTAAATTCCATTCATTGATTTTCTAGTTTCAAATCTTTTTGAGAAAGTTGTGAAAAATAAAATTGACATAACTTTTTTAGTTCGGACATGAATGACATGCCTTTAACCATAAAAAAAAAAAAAAATGAAATGAAATTACAAAGAATGGAATATGTCGGTGCCCCTATGTATCAAAATTTCTCATAGCTAAAATCCAAAACTAATTCAATCAGATTTTACATTATTAGGCAAAAACTTGTCCAAGTATTCATATTGAATGCTTCATTAGAGAGGAAAAAACATAAGAGGGGCGGAATATTTAGCAGAGTGTTTCTGATAATGGTTGCTTGATTTGGTGGGTGATTTTAGGCTAAATTGGTGGTGTTGGTTGGTGGTGAGTGATTGAACATGGAGGGACAAATTTATTTTATTTTTATTTTTTAATTTATATTTTTATGTAATTTTTATTAAATCTTGCATGTATTAATTTTTTATTTGTCCATGTCTCCTTCGTCAATGTTAATTTGGACGGAAGTAACTTAATTGACTTAATGAAAGGAATTCACTTGTGACAAAGTTAAGAATCAATATAAAATATGGAAATCAAATGGACATTGAAATTTGAAATTTTTAATTTTTTAAACCTTAAATTATCTTCTGATTATACAAAAGATCCTAAAACTAGTTTAACAATATGATACTTTGAATTCTTTAGTCATATTCTTGATTCGTTTTTCATTCCTTCTTGATTTATCAAGAACATAACAATAACACAAGTATCTCATCTTTAAGTGTATCGACACGAACAAATCAAACCTGGAATCTCTATCTTTTAAGGTTATAACGGTTACCAAGAGATATTCCTTTTGTGCTAGTAAAAGTTACCAAATTTCTCTTGTAATGAAAATTTATGGTTGACCTAAAATATCATTAATTCTGAAGGATTAGGCTCTTTGTATTGTATATATAATTTTTACTTTTTTAATCTCCTAACTTGTTAAGTCTTATGTTTAGAAACACTATCTACCTTTTTATGTATTCAACAATCCTATCACATTAGGTCTTCTAACATTTAAATTTAATACTTAACAAATTATAATAATTATAAGTGAGAAAAAAAGTAATGACATGAACCTAGTATGGAATGAATATAGAAACCATAGTGGCTGCTAATCAATATTTCTCGATAATAATTTGAAATCTAAGTTCTCTTAGTAAAACTATGTAATTATGTATTACACCTATGACTATTAGAGTGTGAGAAAAATGAATCAAGCAGGTTCTTATCTTTTCTGCTTCTAGATACTGGGCCCACGTTGGAAGGCATGTCGGCTGAGTTAAGAATATCATCCACAATCTATCGCCGACTTTCCAATTTTTAAATGCCTTTATATGTCAATATAATAATAAATAAATTTAGATTTGATTAAATTATCCTACCAGCTTTACCCAAAAATTTTTTATTAAATTTTAACATTTTGTGCTTTTAATTTTTTTTTTTAAGAAAAATGTAAACATCATCTTTTATGCCCACTTAATCTTCATTTGAATTGGTAACAGGAATTGTTGTTTTTACTTTGTGCCCGCTTTTCTTTTGTATAATCTTTTCTTGTTCTTCTTTGTTGGCTGAGTTCAATTATAGAGAAGTGTAATTGTCTAAATGCACTTATACTCCACTCACTCTCTAATATTCTTCTTTGTTTTTATTCTTCATTAACTGTCTATTGAGAAGAAAGAGATCTTGTTACTGCTACTTGAGTTTAGGACTTAACTTTTTCAAGGTAGTTGACTCAATTTATTGTTACACCTTTCACGGAGATATAACTGGCCAAAAAAATTAAATAACGAAATTTTTGTAACCCTGATTTCACCACAATTAAACGTATATGACTCCCAAACAATTATATTTAAAATTAATAAAATTTTATTAAATTAAATTAAAAACATAAACTTAGAACTTAATTTAGTACTTCTATGCCCGGATCTATGCCCGGATCTTATCACTGTAACAATGTTACCCTCTTTCTTCTTTCCCTCCTTTTCACTCTACAGCTCTCGGTTCCTTCTTCGCTCTCTCTCATTATATGGCGGAAATTTTTCCTTTAATATATCTTCAAATGGATGATAATCATACGACAAGAAAATAATTTAGTACTTTTTTTTTTTTTTTTTTTCGTATTTGGTGCTTGCTCGTGTATCTAATAATTTAGTTTTCTTTATTTATGTTTAGCTCTAAATTTAAGTATGAGAATACTGTAACTATGAACAGTGAGTGCTGTATGATGAATTGGTCAATATGAAGGAAAGATTCTAGCTGAAAGTCTTCATGCAAATTGTGAATACAAAATGGGTGCTGATAGACTTAAAATGAATCGTCTAAGAAATGGGGAAGCTCAGAACAATCTTCCGAAACAAAGGGATCGAAATCTTTCTCAAGGGTTTAATGGAGGAGTTGTAAACTTGGCTTCTGATGGAAGCAATGCTAGACCTTACTATGATGGAAATTCTGGGGAAGCGTCAGATGGTCTTAAAGAAATTCTGAAGCCTGATGTTGTATGTGTAAGTGGGAGATAAAGTTGTAGTACTCACGTTCAAGAAATATAGTTGATATTATGCAATTTTATGGATATAGATTCTAAATGGTCATCTGTTTATGTGCAGAAATGGGCCGGGAAGCAGAAAGAAATGACTTTGGAAGATATGTATGGTCAAGAAATGGTTGATGATGATGATGATGATGATGATAGTGATTGGGAGCCCATAGAGAAATGTGTGAAGATTATGAAGTGGTTCTGCACCAACTGTACAATGGTTAACGTTGATGGCGTCATCCATTGTAAAGTATGCTTGTGGTTTATTTTTGTTTTGATATCCCAGTGTTACTTTTGCATTATTTCATATGAACTTAATTTCATTGGATAGTTAGGAATACTGGGATGTGATTCTGCATTGGGTATTTCAATTAATTATTCCTATCGTAAGGAGATAGTGATATATGTTGATAACTTGGTGCTATTTACATGCAGATATGGGGGAACATAAAGATTCCGGAATCTTAAGGCATGGTTTTTTTGCATCTCCCTTTTTGACAGATGTAGGTCCTTCTGAAAGGGAAGGAAGACAAAAAGGTGGATACATGCATTTGTATACTAAGATTATCTGATATGTTATCATCAATTTGGAAATGTTTTTGTTAAAAGAGATTTCTCTATCAGGTTTTCACTTTATTGTGCCTGTTGTAGTGAGGCCAACAATGAGTCCAAAAGAAATTTGATTAAAATTTGATATATATTTTTGATAAATAATCTGGACTTACTAATATAATGGCATTAGTTACCTTATAATTAAATTTCTCCTTATTTTTTTTGTTTGTAATCATTATTCCATTGGCATAGATATTTCCTTTTTCCTATTATTTTGGAGGGGACATAGATTAGGGTAGCTGAAACTGTTGCAGGTGTGGAGTTGGGTTCTCATAACTTGTATTTTGCAATGACTTGGATAGATCCTCAATACTTCCATAAGACCTCAACTGATTCTTAATTGCTAACATTTTCAATTTTCATAAAGAGAGAACTCACACCTATTCATTTTTCTATTAGATGGGACATCACTGACTTAATTCTCCAATTTCAAGATGTTGTAAAGCCAAAGCTCTGTTTTTGTTACTTTTCAAAACTTGATGACTTTATATCATTTGTGGATTTTAATCTAACACACCTGGCAAAGAGTCTTCATTTTACTCTTTTTTTTTTTTTTGTGTGTGTGTTTTATACTTCATATCACTTGTATATGCTCATTTTTATGATTGTGTTGCATTATGCATTAATTTGGCACTAATAATGATCTTGCGTAGCTAAATGATTCATCATTCTTGTCTAGCTTTCTTTGTAGACATTGGCCCACAAAACTCAGCCTCAAAAAGTTCCACAGTAATTGGTTTTGATGAGAGAATGTTGCTACATTCGGAAGTTTTTTTCTGCTTCTCAACATGTCTTCAAATTTTCTATGTTATATATATATATATTCCGTGCTGTATTATTGTTGTCTCTGAAATTGCCAGTAATAGCACCTTTGGTTCTTTGGTACTATCAATATCAATTTAGGCATCTGAATGTATTAGAAAATTCCATTCTATCTAAGGATTTATGCTACTCCTATTGCATATTTTAAGATTCCAAACTGAAAGATTTATATTTATTATTTTTAATGGTAACTGTCATTGTTATTTTATGATAAAGTTGGATTTTCCTTTATATCACATATAGTTAGGGCAAAGAGAATCTGTAATGCATTAGTTAGTGTTTCAGCGTATCAGTTAATAAGCACACAAAACCCAAAACCTCAAGGGGATTGAACTGGTAGGCAAGAGGGATTTGGTCTCTACCTTGACTTCCTGGGTTTTGATATCCTCGGGGGAGGCCGTGGGGAGAAAAATTCACATAAATTACTTAGTCTCAGCATGAATGGCCTACCTTTGACCATACCAGAGAGGTGTATAAGTCGAGTTGAACGTAAGTTGACATAGACACCACTTGACTACTTAACCAAAAAACCCAAATGGGAATTTATTTAGAAATACAAAACTTAAGTCTTACAATTAGGTCCTCTAGCATAAAATATCGGTTTGCAGATGATAACCACCAATTTTTTCTAGTCAATATGTTAATGTCTTACTTCTATGTCAATCTGAATTCTATCTAAGTTCTCACATTTATATTCAATTGTACATTAAGTGTACTGTCAACCTTAGTCCTGACTCCTCTCGTGCTCTCGTGAATCTTGATAGGATCTACTTTTTTTTCCTTCCCCCTTCACTTTTGCTCCTTGGAAGAATATTTGTTGCACTACCCATGATCAACCACAACAGTTCCCTTTAATCAAAATTTGCCTACCTTCTGAAAAACTATAAATTAGAAACTTTTTGATGTGGTATCTCTTTTTATTATGGATTTTTATCTGCTTTTGTGGGAAATTTCAAATTTGTGGCGATTGCATGTGCTACCATAGGTGGAAATAAAGTCAAAACTACACTCTGAAAGGCCTGATCGGCGTCGAGCTATTGCTACTACCCTTGCTACAGCTGGTATTTATGCTTTTCTTTTTTGACTTAAAACCATGCTTTTATTGAGTTGATTACATGCACGCTATATCTTTTCTTTATTGGCTGTCAACTCCATCTATTTTATAGACAGTTGATTAAATTAATGCATGCGCCATGCAGGTATATTACCTGGAAAATGCTATCCAATTCTTGCTAGAGAAATTACAAGAGAAGAACTTCTGATGGTAACTGACCGGTCAATACTCTGGAGGCTTCTTTTTTTTTATTAGTTAAAATTTTCAATACCTTGGAGGCATATGAAGTTGAAGGGACTGACATGCGTATTAATAAAGTCTTCTAGACTATAGAATGTCTCTGACTTGGTGTTTGAGCTGGCCTTATGAGAAATCTCCTTTTGTGGTTGTGCGGTAATAATAATCGTAGGCGTACTTTGCTAGGAAATTTTTTCATCCCTTCTCATTAAACAAATGTAAGGTATTGATATTGAGTTATATACCAAATTCTAATCTTTTTGATAATGGAATCAAAGGTCCATTCTTTGGAGCATATTGACTCTGTTGAAGTAACAAGCAACAAAACTTCTAGGTAAGTTGATTACTTTGTCTTTCTCTCTCTCTTATCTCCTTTTTCCTTTTCTTTTTGCACTTTTGGATCTTGGAAAGGATGTTTTGCTTTAAGTTGACATGGCTTTGTGCAGATCACATGCTCATTTGTTCTTCAGCCAAATCATGCATGATGCATGTGTATGTGTGAGATACGGTTTTGAAAAGGTTGTCTGAGGAAAGGAGATAGATTTAAGAAATTAAGGCTGATGAAGTTAGTTAAACTTTACCTTTTTATCGTAACATCTTTTCAAGAAATATATTTCTATTGAAAAGGAGATAGACACAAGAAATTACATGCTGAAAAAGTTTAATTAAATTTTAACCTTCAAGCATACATCTATTCAGAAACAAGGATTAAAGAAAATGGGATTGTGAAAAGAAACATATAATATATTTTGTTTTTTTCATTTACCTGCCAATAAGTCCAAAACATTTTCGAATTTGTGATCTCCTTCCCCCACTCCAACCTCCACCCATAAGAAGAAACTTCTGGCCTATGAAACACGGGTACTCCAAAAATCTTAAAGAGCCGATCCCTGGGACGTATCGGGTGATGGGATGCGTGGGGGACGCCCGGTACGTCCCCTAGAATTGCTAGATTTATTTATTTATTATTTATTTTTGGGTGCGGTAGAAGGACGGCTCCATCTTCAGGGTACAATGTTGGGACGGCTCCATCTTCAGGGTACAATGTTGGGACGGCTCCATCTTCAGGTTACAATGTTGGGACTGCTTAGAAGCTAAATATGTGAGCTGGTACGTCATTTAAAAAAAAATCACCATGAAATGGCAGTGATGGCAACTGAAATCCTAATCTAAAGGTTGAAGGAATGCCCATTGCCCAGACCTCAAACCCGAGTCTCTTTCTCTCGAATATCCAAGTTCAAAAGCTCAGTGAGTCAAAATCCGAGGCATGCTCGTGGTGGTGGACGAATTCGAGGCTTTTTCCTTTGAGGCTGTTGAAGGTTTGCAGCAAAAGATCGAGTTAAAAGCTCGGATCGATTTGTGAAATTGGTGGAACGAAATCATCTGCTCTTCATGTTTGTCATCTTTCGAGGTTTTTGAAGGTCTTCAATAGAAGCTCTCTATCTTCGTTAGACTTCGTCTTCGTCTTTCTCTTCGCGGGCTGATACGGTTCTCGCTTTCAGTTTCTCCTTCTGCTTTTTTTTATTCTTCTTTCAGTTTCTTTTACTTGCTTGCACGTGCACTTGAAGCCTGAAACTTTCTTTATTTTTTTGCATCTATCCTCTTTGTACTCTTTTTATTTGACTAGTATAGTTAATTATTAAATTACATTTATTATTCATATTTATAAATATATAAAAAAAGTATATTTATATATTATATTATATTATAAAATTACATTTTTATTATTTAATTAATGTACCTTTGCCATACCGGTATCGTGATTTAAAAAAAAAAAAAAATGACACATTGCCTTACCGGTACTGGTACCCATGCTTCATAGCTTCTGGCTTTCTAGGTGAATTTCATTTATGCTTTAGGTTTGGTCTGTGTCTATGCTCTTGCTGGGATATTAAAATGAGATTGTTTTTGTGGTTAATTAATTGTATCTGATTGCAGCTATTTTACCCCTGACACATATGCTAATGAGCATTCAGCATGTTCTGCTGGATTGCAGCTGGTTTTGCTTTGGTATAAGTAGTCTAAATGGCTATGTAGTGTGTTACTAACTGTTCTCTATTTTGAGTTTTTTTTTTTTTCTAAGTTAACATGTCTTTCTGTTAATTAAATAGGTCAGGCCTCCTGGTCATCATGCTGGTGTGAGGCAGGCGAAGGGCTTCTGCCTTCACAATAATGCAGCTTTGGCTGCGTTAGCTGCTCAGGTTTCAGGGGCTAGGAAGGTGTTAACTGTTGATTGGGTAATGTCTGTCTTTAACATGTTTTAGTCCTTTAAATTGACCTTTTCATTTAATTTTTGGTTAGTGTGTATTACTGTAGGCCTCTCCTCCATTGTTTTCCCCAACTAAGTACTGAATGCAGTTTTTGCAGTGTTATTAATGACTAAGTTGATTTTTTATTTTATCTTTTAAATTTCAGGATGTTTACTGTTATAACCTTTATATATATATATAAATAAATAAAAATCAAGTTTTAAATGCATAGTATAAATTTACGTTATAAATAAATAAATAAATTAAATAATAATATAGTTAAATAGATAATAAATTGATATCTTAGTATATGTCGTTATCTTAAAATAAATAAAATTGTGACCAAATCAAATTTAAACGAGTGGTTAATTGAAGTATGTGTATAAATATATTAAAATTTAATTTTTATTACGAATAAATTAAATAAGTAAACAATATAATTAATACATATATATATATACACGCGTGTAACAAAGATTTATTGTGTACCACTTGATTTAAATATGTGGTATCTAATTAAGTAATTTTTTTTTATCTCTTTTGTTATATTGTCTTTCTTGCTTTACTCTCTTTAGCCGATTTTTTTTTCCTTTCTTTCTTATTTTGTCTTTTCTTTTGTTTCTCTTTGTTGCTTTCATCCTCCACCGACCTTGCTTGTTTCCTTTTCCCTTGTTCCAGATTTTTCTACAGCCATCTTTGTTGACCAAGACATATACTTTCCTCCTTTTCCTTGCTCTTGCTTGTTTTAGTTAGCTATGCACTTGTTGGAAGCGTCCAATTCCAGCCCTTCGTAGCAGCTCCATCTTTGGATATTTCAATCAGTCTTGCATTTCTTTTCTGCCTCCTTCAAGTCTTGTTAGCTGCCTTTCTAATCTTACTGGGCATTGCTTTCAGCCTAAGCCTTTTCTAGCCGTGGACAGTCCTTCATTCTTGACTGAAATTACAGCGTTTATAATCAAGCTTTGGCAGCCATTTATTTCCTCCTAATTGGTATGTGGGTTTGATTAATTAGAGCATCCTTGATTCTTCTTCTACCCGTTGCAACATTCAGCCCTTGTCTTGGCTTTAGCAACTCCATAGTTGCTATGAAGTAGAGCAGCAACGTTGGGGCATGAAGCTTGGCTGGCAGCAACTTCATCATCATATAGGCAGAGCAATTGGAGTGAAGTGGGGGCAGCCACTTGAGAGTTTGGTGTGGGAGGTGAATTGGTTTGGAATTAAATACTTGCTTAGTTTAATTACGTTAATTAAAGGAATAGGTAGATGAAGATTTTGAGTAGTTATCTGTAAAGGTGTAAGAATGAAAGCTTAAAGAGTGTTGAAACATGGAAATTTAGAGTAAATTAATGTGGATTTATCTTGGTTCAAGCCTTATAGTAGCTAGTTAGTTTTAAAGCTAACATGAGAATAAGTTGATCTGAGTAAAATTTAAGTTAAACTTGATGAAAATTAAGTAATTAGTTTAAGTTAAATGCAAAGTAGAATATGAATTTGATTGAACTTGAGAAGTTATGTTGGTTTATTGGGATAAGTATATAAACATAGGAATGAGAGTGGAGTGGTTGTGAATGGTGCAGGGGCAGATTTCGCAGGAAACAGAAACGTGGTATTTTGAGTGCTTTCGGGGAAGAATTAAATTAAGAGTTCAAAATATGAAATGTAGCTTAAGGTCTTGAGATATTGTCTGCGAAATTTTGTAGCTTGGTTCCAAATATGTTCTGAGTTATAGCTGTTAGACTCCAGCTAGGTTAGGCAGAATTCGTAATACTCTGTTTTTGGTTCATGTAAGAAATTGAGTGGGTTAATGACAGATTTTAGGAAAGGTTTCTAAATAATAAAGATAGACATACTTGTATATTAACAAACCCAACAAACGGAATCAGATTTCGTTTTTCCTAGGGAAAGTTATGTTCAATTAACTATGGTCAGGTCAAAGCTATCAAAAATCCTGCGTGTTACAGAATTTGATGCAGCTTCAAGCAATAAACTGTATTGATATACAAATCCAAAAATTACAAATGATATACCATTATAAAGCTACATGTGTCTAGTATTTTATAAATTTTACGAAACTGAATTCGGAGTTTCATGGGGAAAAATATGACCGTTAAAGTGGACACTGGTCCAAACCTTAAGTTTGGACAGCTTTCATATTTTTAACACACTAAATGTAACTATTTCTTTTCTAATGGTTTCTCCTATTATATGCTTTGTCAATATATTTAAAAGTCCTCTTCATTGATAACCTTATCACCTAAAGTATAATTCATATTAATTGACATGTAATAGTTTAAATGAGAACTTTCATAAATAAACCTATATAAGTTGAGATATAGGTTTAGTAAATAAAAGAGTATAACAATAACGTTTATGAACTAAGTAGTATTTGAAATTATGAATTTCAGTTCCGGATTTCAATGTGAACCTAATGAGACGCATGGACACAAGTGTGAGTGACGAATGAAATGGGTAACAGGTGAGTGGTTAATTGCTGCCTTTAGGGGCTAGATTAATGTGTGATTATATGTTTATTTGGATATGTGTGATATATGGAAAGTAAGCTAGTGGAGTATTTCAGTAATTTGCTTGATATTGGTTACTGTGATTGACATTGATTGTATTTGATAAGGGCCAACTCGTGAACATTTTCTGGAAAATGATTTTCATTTCTGAAATTAAAAATCTAGGTGCACCTAGGATACTCTAATTTAAAAGCATGAGAAATCCTGATTCTGATGAATATTTTTTTAAATTGAGTGCTCAGCCCCGGTGGGATGGATTGTGTACGGAGATTAATTTGTTGTGCGGGGGCGTAAATGCACGGTAGGGGGTGATACTGTTGTGCGGGGCTGGGTTACTTGTTGGCCCTTTGGTTGTTTTGTTTGATATCATTGTTCTGATAAGTTTGTGATCTTGTGTATCATATGAATTGTGAATTTGTGAAACCTACAATATGTATGTGTAATGTGAAATGTTATGTGAATCATGTTATATGATATTAATATATATGTGATATGCTTGTGTTGTGTGATGCTAGTACCCTTTGGGTACGATTCCCCACTCACTGAGTCCGTAGGACTTACTCCTTTCCTGTGGTTATATTTTTTTTTAGTAGCAGGACCTCAAAAGAAGTTAACCACCAATATGAGATTTTGCTAAGGGTTTGACGATAAGGTATGTCTCGGAATCTCATACTTGAAGTTAAGGATGAAAGTTTGCAGTCACATTAGAACTGTGGGTGTCAAATGTGGTATGATGTAATATTCTAGTACTTGTTTTGTTGATGATGTGAACGGAGCAGAGCTCCTTATGGTCTTTATATTATGTTGAGTAATAAAAAGAATTTACAGGACTTTATTTTAAGGCATGTTCCATATTGTAAGGGACATCTGCCGAAATTTTCAGTAAGTATGAATTGCTTTAATCAACAAACTTTTAAATGTTAATTTTTGTCTTTATAATTTATTGGTTTTATTCATTGGTGAGTTAAGAGTCATGGTCATTTCTTATTTGAGTCAGGGTTACGGAGATTTGGTTACCATTCCTCCGGCCAGTCATGCCTCCTTGAGAGGTGTGACATTCACTATGGGAATGGAACACAGGAAATTTTTTACCAGAACAAGTTGGTGAGCTTCGTGATCATTAAAGTCTATTTCTTCTTCTTCTTCTTCTTTTTGTTCTCATTGGGTGCATCATATTTTAGCTTCCTAGGGCCTTGGTTGTGTATTGTGTATTCGTTTTTCTCCAAATACTATTTTCAAGATTTGCAAGAAGAAAAAGAAATAAATATATGATATGTATTTGGCATTATTTTAAGATCCATTCTCAGAACAAAATGCATCTGGGAAGTTGTTTTGGAATTAGTTTTCAGAAAGAAAAAAATAGAAAACTGTTTGGTTGCTTGTGTTTTCAGTAACTTTCTTTCTACTTAAAGTCAAATGATTTTTTACCATTCTTCTCTAAAAGAAACGTTTTGACATAATAAAACATTTTCAATTTTCAATGTAAATAGGTATTTATAAGTTATATGACTAGTGAACTTTCATTGTACTTTTTTTTGTCTATAAAAATTTATCATTTAGTACAGTAGTCATTATTAATATGCATCTAATAGAGATATGGTTGATCTAATTCCGTTTAGCCTTTATCTTTACTGGTTTACCTTTTGGTGGACTCTCTTTTTCTCCTGTTATAAGTCATAACCCCGTACCCTTCCACCTCCTTGATTCGCCATTAGAGGGACACCGAGTAACCAAAACAAAATGTTCACTTAGAAACCTAGATATCTCTGGCACAATTACACGGTGACAGGTGTTCGTGCCATTGACATGAATTAGCAAGTGATATATTTGAGAAAGTTAATAAGACTTTTGTAGAAACTTACCAGAAAATATTTTCTATCTAAAGGACTTCTGATCAATCTGTTGAATCCAATTTCAGCAAATTCATCTATCTTCTCCGGAAGAGAGGTTGGGGGGGGGGGGGGGGCGGCGGGGGAAGGAAATGATGGATAACCTGGTATAGTGCCGGTTCAATGAAAGGCATATAAAAACTCATTGTACAGCATGATATGGTGCAATTTGCAGTCAGAGGAGCAATAGTAGGCAAATGGTTTCTTCAAATGCTTTCAGAACAAAAGCATCAAAGAACACCCGAAAACATCAAATTGGTGTTCTCTAGTTTGTTTGTTTTTGGGTTATAGACTTATAGCTTTTTAAAAACTGTTTCTGAAAACTTTGTCACCAAAGACATCTGAGGAGCCTTCTTTTTTCAAATTTTATTTGCTATTTATGTCTTGTTTTAAACAAACAGAAAACTATTCTCAAGAAACACAGCCAAATATGCCTGTCGTTTCTGAGGTGGTATGTTTGTGGCTCTTCTGAGGTACAGTAGTAGGATTGGCTTACTGTAAGCCAAAGCCAGTGCTATATGTTATTGCTATTAAGAATTTTCTCATTGAGAAAAAAACAGCAGTTATAACCTGTTAATATTGAAAGATTTCACAAATGTTTGAGGCCAAAAATTATTTGAGCTACAGTATGATATGGTGAGGTTGTTCATTAAGTTTGGAATCATCCAATGAACTAACTTATTCCCTGACAATTTTCCACTCTGTTGGTGTTGGATTTTTCATTGGAATATCTGAAAATTAATTTCTATATTTAATGTACTTACTTAACTCTGTAGGTGTTGTATATATCGTTGCACAGACACGAGCGAGGAATGTTCTATCCTGGTACCGGAGCTGCTGATGAGGTACTTGACAGAAGAGAATTTTTCAATAAACTGCTGCTGCTGGCTGACTTGGCCAGGTGCTTTTTGGTCTGGTATTAGTTGAAATGTGATTTTTTTTATATGGCGATGAAAAGGTACTATGATGGACTACAAAACTTACCTGTATGATTTTGATAGCAGGTATTATATTGCTGCAGAAGTTATTCTTTTTCCTCAAATGATGTCTTCTCATTGTTCTATATGTAATTAATATAGCTAGGCAAGTCTTAACTTTTATATGCTATTTTCTTACCCAAAAAAAAAAGAAAACTTTTAGATGTTATTTTCACAAATCCCACTGTTGACCATTGTTTCTTATTAGTCAGTTATAGTTCTTTTTAATATGTATTTGGACTATGAGCAGTGGTTAGTGCTATTTCATTCTTTCAGGTTGGTACTACGAGTGCAAAAGGATACTCTGAATATTCCAAGGAATCATGGAGGAGTTGGTGATAATGACTATATTTTTTCCTTTCAACATGTTGTGCTTCCAATAGGTTAGTGTTCCTTTGATCCATTTCACATTTAATTTAACATGCTATTTGAAGCAGTCTGTCGTCAGGGGCTTTATTAAGTTTTGAGTATCTGAAACCACGTTTATTTGGGCAAAGAATTGTTGAAGATAGGATGATTATTGATGTTAGTATGGAAACATTGTGATTGGCCATGTGAAAGTCTGTTGTACTTAATTTCCTTGTTACCTTCATTTCTTTCTGTACATCTTATGTCTATTTTTCCCTTTTTTGAGTTTCCCGGATTTAAGCAAAATAAGAAATTCAATTTAGTTTCACATATGGATGTGACGTATATTTGAAGTTTGAAATTTTGAACACGTCTATCTCTGCCTTTTTCTTCCAATATATTTTCTTGGGATGACTAAGGAGTTCATTTGCTTTTGCTGACTCAACAAAATTGCTTGGGCTTGCATCAGGAAAGTTGGTTTCTAAAATACTGACGGCAATCATGTGCTTTTGGTGACTTACAAATCGCTTGTGTTGCACCAGGGAAGCATTTGATGTTTTTACCGAAGGATTTCCAAACGTGTAATGGATTTTGACAAAAGAAAATGGTAATTGAAAAAGAAGCCTACTTGGCTGCATAAGTACCTACTGATATTAGTCCTAAACTCATTTAAGTGAAAAAAGAAAAAACATAGGGAAAAAAAAAAAAAAAAAAAACTGTCTCTGTCTTTGTTGTTTTACTTGAACCTTCAGACCCCTATCTCTCTATCTCGGCTCCATAAACTCATATATATGTCACAAGAATCAAAGGCAAAGCTACATCTCCAGGAGAGGGTATATGGACTTTCCAATTTTCTCATTGTTCCTCCAATAATTGAATTCATGGGACGCGTGTAATAATGATCCAAACTCCTGATCTATACTCCGAAGAGGGGAAAGTTTAAGATAAAAAAAGATATCAATGGGAGGAAACATTATTTACAGTTTTGGGCTTCTGCCCTCTCATTTCTCTCCTTCTCTCTCTTCATGCAGAGCCTTTCAAGAACACGCTTTGCCTCAAGATAGAGACCGGGTTGTTCTTTTTCCTCTGTAATTTTTTTTATTCAGATGAGTTTAGGCAGCCACCTATTCAGTCAAGTAGGCTGCCATGTAATTTTTGTTGATCACAAGTTAATATTTGTGAAGAGTATCATTACTCTGTTTTGTAATTTTGGTATAATATGGTCTTTTGTATCTTTTTGCTGGTAAAATCTTCTCCGCTTATGATATTCATTTTAATTTCTAAATATTTTATTGCAGCTTCCGAGTTTGGTCCTGATTTGACCATCATATCAGCAGGATTTGATGCTGCCAGGGGTGATCTCTCGGGATGCTGTGATGTAATAATTTTCTCTATTTATTGGATCTTCTCACTTTCTTGTCAGTTCCTTTTATGGGTCATCTAGTTACATAAGCATTATCGGCAGTGTTGCCCCCACAATAGTTATATACAAGACCTAAACACCTGTAGAATATTATTTTATCTTCAAATAAGCTTCTCTCTTTTATGATTTTGCCTCAAATATGCTGCCTCTTCCTGTGATTGAAAATTGGACGTCATTGCTTAAACTTGGGGAAAAAAAAACTTGAGCAGTGAAATGGTGTTCATTTTGGTTTTTAGCATTTTGAAGTTTGAAGTGTTCTTAACATATAATCTTGGAGGGCTTTTCTTTTCTAGGTTACTCCTGATGGCTATGCACAGATGACACACATATTGAATGCCCTTTCCGGTGGAAAGTTGCTTGTCATTCTTAAGGGCGGGTTTGTGTTGTGTTTTTGGCCCTCGTTTTTTCTATTGGGCTCTAGTTTTCACTTTGAGTTGACTTTAATATGTTTGTTTGCAGCTACAATCTCCGTTCAATATCATCATCTGCCACTGCCGTAGTTAAGGTGATTCCTTTTGCAACACTTTTTGATGTGTGGTGGTAACTCCACTTGGGTTGTTCTATTCTTTTTCTTTCATTTTGGCCATGATCAACTTCTAACTATTCAAATGAACTTGTAGCTACAATATTTATGGTTTGGGATAGGATGGAGGGGGTTCTTTGAAGGTAGACATGCATAGGGCAATCTATCTTAATGCAAATCCGCTGCTAATATATTAAGCACTTGTGCCTGTATTCCTTTGGTTGGTTTGGTCATTAATGAATTGTGTTTCTAAATTTCCATTTACTGAAAAAGGTATTGCCGAGTGAGAGTCCTAAATGCAAATTGGACCACAACTTGCCTTCCAAAGATGGCTTGAGAATTGTTATGGAAGTCCTTAAGAATCATATGAATTTCTGGCCGAACTTGTGATCCAATTTTACAAATTTGCAATCACAATGGGGCATGTATTATCTTGGGGGTAAAAGTGAGGAACTCTCTTTGATCTTTGTTCGATAAACTTATTGTTAAGTCCCAATATGACCAAACAGATGTGGTAGGGCAGGTAGTTTGACCAAGTAGTCTGACAAGATTACCGTGGCAGACTAAATAATCAACTTTTGGTTTGTGTGTTCCTGTAAAATAGCAGACTTGGTGATCGGGTGTGTGCTCCTAGTGACACTTCGATGCCAACATTAGAACTAGAGAAGAGTATAAAATTGATATTTGACTGAAGCTCAAAAGTGTAAAGTTACATTTTTCGGAACTTGTTTCATACTTTATATAGTGTGATACGCCTAATAGGAATGCGTCACGTGGCGTGGTAATTAAGGCGCCAATTACATTGTCTTGTGCCATGTATCATGACTGGATATGCTAAGACTAATTTGTAATATTATTAGTCTCCCCAAAAATTAGTTCAGGGAAACTTGAACTATGTGTTGGTACTGCTTGGGGGGCTTTAACCGGCATCTGAGTGATCCAAGCTTACATCCATACTTGTGTTACCTCTGGTTTATGCATTGAATTTCTCTACTTCATTGAGGAAGCTCAAGGTGGCTCTCATTTGCTTCACCTTTAATAGTTTTGTCATTTATGCTTTAGTGAGTTAGGGTTGGAAAGCAGTGGTTTACGATCTACTTAGGTATGGCTCTACCATTCTATTGCCAATGTGCATGGATTTTTCAATTTGAATTGAGTTGAGTTGAATTTGATTTGCCATCCACCATTCTATTGACTTTAATTTTGTATATCCATCCTTTTGCCAAAATCACCAGGATTTTCCACCCTTATAATCACTTGAACGAACGATTTCCTCTTGGCAAGTAGAAGGATGAAGGTGTTAAGACTTTTGCGTGTCCCTGCTCGGTTGAAATTTTGAGACCGAGGACTCCAAGCATCCCCACTGAGTTAGAATTCTTGGGTTTAGGATTGTTGTGTTTTTGTGTATATGGTTAAGTTTCGCGGTATGACCCATTGGATATTTATGACATGAGAACGACTTGTAGGCTAGATTAAGTCGAAACTTGATACATCTTGTGTTCTTACTTTTGTTTGTTATCATTTTTTAGTTCTAAATTTTATTATATTCTTGCTTTTGCTTTAACAATGACACTGAGTGTCCCTTACTCGATATAAATTCCTAGGTCGAGGACCTTGAGTGCATCGCTCAGTCCGAATTCCATGGCCTAGGACCCCGAGAGTCTCTTACCTTGTTTGAGTTCCTGGGTGAGGACTCTGAGGGCCTCGTTTGGTCGCGATCTTGCACTCTCGTCTGGGATGCTAAGTCATTCCTTAAGTGTTTCGTCCATTGCACGTACTTCTCGATCTATTCCACCTATTGATTCAATGTTATCACCCTACTTACCAGTCGTAAAACACTAACCTAAGGCCCTAAAATTACACCCAAATTGAGTGGCCTACTTCCATCGCTTAGTCCATTTCTAGCTTGTTCATTTAGGCTAAATTCCCATAATGGAATAGACTATCTGTGGTGATTCGGAAGCATGGTAAAGATAAAGATCCTATATTGCTTGTTGGTGCTTAGATGCTGAGAGGTATGGGGTTCCATGATGTGCATAAGCAAGAGCCAACAAGAGTCTATTCACGAGAGTAGTTTTGAATTTGATAGTGGTTGGTAACTAAGTGATGGTGGTATGGGCAAGGATGATAATGAGTTTTTGGAATTTACCGTATGGGGCGAACAATTGTTATAGATTTAATCAAGAATGAGCTTCCACCTAGTCCCTTGTTACAATTAAGGTTGTAGTATTTTACTTCCTCTATTGTGGGAATAGTATTTGGGATTGAGCATGGTAATCATCCTTACTATTCTAATCTGCGATGTGTGTGCCTTTGTAACCAAGTGAAAGGAGGTTTGCAGTATTCCTTCCACATTTTCATAGTGAGACATGCGCATTTGGGATATCTTACACCATTCTGCGACTATTTCGAGTATGTTTAGAAAATCTACTACAACTTGGGCTTCCAATTTATTTTTTCCGTTTCTACCTTCTTTTGGAGCGTTTCCATAATTGTTTTGTTGGTAACCTTGGCCTGGCCATTGCATTCATTGGGCAATCGAATTTGTTAAGTCCAGAGGTATTCGGGCTTACTCTCAAGGTGTTTTAAGTTCAAGGTGTCTAGAGGTCAATTCCACATCAGCTTAGTGTAATGCTAACCTGCAAAAGGGCGAGGTCAGAGGTATGGGTTTTTATCGAAAATCTTCTGAATATGAAGTCAGAGCTTTTATAGAGAGAGAAAATAAGTGAAAGTAATAAATGCATTGCGTTAGAAATGTGCCTTTTAAGTGCTATTTATAGATGTACTTTTCCAATAGTTGATTTTCACGTGTCGTGTGATAGTGAAATTATTATTCATGTGGCCTAGGACATGTGTGAGGGGATTGGTTGAGGGGTGATCCTTACTAACACTAGTCACCCATAAAAACGAGCTCGAGGTTCTAGCACTCGAGTTGATAACTTAGCTATTGATTTTTTTTTTTTGTTTAGTAGAAAGAGTGTTGGGCCAAAGATCGTTTACCTTTCGGGTCGGTTATAGTGCCACATGCCATTCTGTAGTTGGTTAAGTGGATCAAGGTGGTTGAAAATAGTATATAAACGTTGGAAAAACTTATAACTTGTACGTTTGCAAGAAAACTTAGCTGGGCTTTGCCCAAAATGAAACTCGAAGGTATACCTATGTTTCAAAGGTATACGTAGGTACTATGGCTCTCTGTTATAATTTCAAGGCTAGGTGAAAACTTCTATCCAAGTTGTGTCTATTTATTGTAGGTACAAATTTCCAACTTGTATTATCCTTTCTCATTTCTTTTCTTTTCCATGTATTCAGACAGGTTTGATTCCAAACCACTCAAATCGTTTGGCTCGATCTTAGTCCTACTATTCTACTTCTTCTGCCTCTTTAAGTAATTATACAATTGTAACGAAAAACTCACAAAGTAAAAATTGCTCATAAGGTTTTTACTCGAAGTGAGGTTGACGAGAAAACGGGGGTTGAGGATTAAAATGAAAAACCAATTTGGTTGTTAGGAGGAGTAGTGAGAGTCAGGGGGTTAGCCCTAGGTTTTATGTGGATAATTAGGAGGACTTAGATGAAGAGGATCTGTATTTTGCCCTTTATAATAATGTAAAGACAGTATATGATGTTGTTTATAGATTGAGTGTCCAAAAATTAACCCAGATTGAGGACCAATACTTTAAACTACCCAATTATGGGCGCGCTTGAAATGGCCAGACAGGATAAAATTATACAACTCTGCTTTGGAAAGGTGGTGCATTTAAGAGGAACAACTGAAGGGGGGGCTGAGGTTCCCCTTCCACCTGTTCTTTGTGAAGGTTTGCAATGCATTCGGGGTGTTCCCTGCACAACTGACTCCCAATAGGACTTGATTTGTGATTGTGTTCATTACCTTATGCCACAAGCTCGAGTGGAAATCTTCGTTGTTGGTATTTTGACATTTGTTTTTGGTGAAAACTATGCAGGGTTGGTTTTATTTTCTTCGAAGTTCTTCTTTTTCTATGCCTTCCCTGATAACAATAAAGGGTGAAAACCTTGTTATTTTTTTATTCATAGCTTGGGCCCTAGCGAGTTGAAAAATGAATAGGGCAAGATTAACCCTTCTATGAGGTAGTCTCTCGAGCTTATAGAGCAACAATAGGAATAGGTTGAACAAAATTCTGCACGAGTTGTCAAAACATCCTGGGGTAAAATCGAAGTTTGACATCAAGCATTACCTTGCCCTATCCTCCCAAGCTGTTCGATGATGGAGTCATCAAGGTTGCCTAGGGTGACAATCTAACCATACCTTTAAGTAAGTTTTGCATGTGCATTAACTTATCTTGGAAACTATAACTTGGTGCTAATGTGTGAATTTGGTGCATTGACCTATCTTTGACCATAACTTGGTGCTATTGTGTCGAATATTAGATGTTTTGTATCTTGGAAACAATCAGGGCTATACATGTTTGGAAATTTAGGGTCATGCATCACATGCATTAAGCTTTCCTCACGCAGTTGGTTTGATTATTTAGCAGGGATGTTTAGAGTTCCTCCACAAATCATGAAAATGATTCTCTCAATCAAACACAAAGTATGATCAATGATTAGTAAACTATTCAAACGAGTAAGCCTTTAATGAAATAGGTCACATAATTGATTGTTAAAAATTGTTAATGTTGGAATTGTCTTCTAATGTTTGGTGGACCTTGACTTCGAACGACTTGGCGATTTGACTCTCTTAGAATGTGATTCTTGTAGAAAACCAGGATGGGAGTTGGGTCCAGGGTAAACTCCCAAGACACTCCAAAAATCAAGTTAGTTCTGGTGTTCAGTAATAGTTTAGAGCTCTTTTTCTTTAGTAAAAACATAAAACCTCTATGTAAAAGACTAAGGTACATTTATAGGAGGGGTTATACCTATTGGAATTGGGGTACCTGAACTATTCATGGTCCTAGGTTACCCTCGTCTCCACGTGTCACGTTCTCATTGGCTGAAAAGTAACTATACTAATGTCAACCCTTGAAAAAGGAAGCCTTGAAACTCGTTGAGGGGGTTTGTACGAAGTCTCCTCAGGACACGTGAACTAGAGTGCAGAGGAAGTGTGGCGGCTTACAAACAACAATAGTGGACGAGCCTTGGTTTTGGTCACCCATTTTTAGGTTAGGCCTTGAGGATAGTCAATCATTTAAATCAGGTCTCTTGCCCCTATTGGTCATCACGAGGCTTTTCACCTTTTAGGTCGAGTTTGGTCACTTGTTGGTTGAATTGCCCACTCCTAGCAGTTCTTTGCCACATCTTGAAATTGTGTAGGGTAGACATTATGAGGCGGGATTGAGGATCCTATATAAAGCCTTCTCCTTCGTTCTGCTCATTTCACTTTTTGAAATTCATAGGGAAGCTTTTCATTTTGTGTTTCAACAGCTCGGTATTTGGGAGATTTGCCTTCACTTTCCAAACTTCAAACAATTAGGTACGACCTTCTTCACTTAGCAAATCCTTCAAGTTTTTCCTTAAAGTTCTTTATTATGTCGGGTGTTAATGGGTCTCTTTCTGCTCCCCTCTTGACCTCGTAAGTACCCTTTGCTCGGTGAATGGTACTTTAGTAGAAAGTGGCGCTAAGCCTACTTATTGTCATGGTCAAGGGAAATATGTCTCCACCTAGGCGCTTTAGCTTGAGTGGACGGACTCTAGCACATCCATCTCGGGCTCTTAAGGTGGCAATGTCTCTAAAGATGAGGAGACTGCCATATCACGCTTCTCGCCTGATAGGAAGATTTTGACAAAGACGTGGCTTCCTTCTGGCCTTAGATCAACATTGCAGTGGTGGGGGAAATCCATGATGTTATAATAGATGAGAAGTTCGTGACCTATCAAAGATTATATTTTGAACTAGTTGGGGTTGAAATTCACAAGGCAACCGTCTCGGTGACTCGTCCTCATCATTCTGCTCCTAACCTTTTCTGCTTTTATGAGGAATACATCTGGGTTGGGGTGAAGTACCCCATCCATCCATTTGTCTTTAAGGTTTTGAATGCATGCGATGTCTGTCCTACCTAGGTAGCCCCCAATAGCTAGAGGTTCTTGACCTCGTTCATCAATGTGTGACGCAAGCTAGCGATTTGCTCTTCCTTGATGTTTTTTAGGGATCTGCATTACATCAAGAACTTAGTAGGAGGGTGGATATACTTCTTAACATGCCATAAGCTGTATCACAGATAACCGAACAACAAGAAAGATTGGAAACCCAGCTCCTTTTTTGTGGAGGCACCCAAACCGACCAGTCCTGATGAGTTCCCCTTACCTAAGGTGCCTGCCCACGTCTTCCTCGGGACAGGGGAGCAGGTGAGCTTTAGTGACATCTAGGGCACTGCTTATGCCATCACTCGAGGGACCACCCTTCCTATGAATGCGGCTTTCATGGATGATCTCCCACTAGATAATTTTTTCATTACTAGTCTCATCGCTGGGGTTCAGGTAAGGCGAGCTTGTTACCTTATGAATTTTTCCGGGCTCATTTTTGATTTACTTACTTATCGCTTTTCCATGACTTGTAGAGCATTTAGTACCAAGCTTCCTTATACACCAAACTGAAGAAGGCCCAAGAGGATGCCAAGTATTCCTCTAACAAGCTGATTGGGACGATATAGGAGAAAGCCAAGTTGAGTAAGGCTGAGAAGGCCGAGGAGGATGAGCGAGCTACTCTGTAGCAGTTCAAAGGACTGAGGGATGAGGTTAAGAGGCTCTGTCAAGAGGTCGAGTCCTGGCCGACCTAGTGCAAAGCTCAAGATGCCGAAGTGTACCCTCTGACAGGAGAGCTTACCCAGGCCCAACAAGCAGCGAAATCTGCAACAGGCCCAACAAGCAGCCAAGATTACTGTCTTGCTTCAAGAGCTTCAGCACGCCTAGGAGGGTGCAAAGAATGATGTGGAGGTATTCAAGAACTCTGTAGAATGTTGCAGAATGATTTATTATCATGACTGCGAGCTCTATGGGAACGGCTGGGTGGACTGCAAGGAATGGTTGAAAGAGCAACATCTCTAAGGCCAAGTGGTTTGGGGAGGACATGGCAGAGGAGATGGCCGCTCTAAGGAAGGCTATGGAAGCAAATGATAAGGAGGAGGTCGATGACGTTAAGAAGGAGGTGGTTGATGAAGGCCAAGATGATAGGGGGACCTGGTGAACCTTGTAAATTTTTATTTTTTATTTCTAATATCATATGTACAAGTATTCTTTATGATGAGAGCAACATTGTAATATTTTTTGCATGAATAGAATGCTCTTGTTCCTTTTATACAGCTATGTGGCATATCTTATTATTTCATTTATTTCTCTGCGTGGCTGTTGTGATGTGTCAATATTGTTGAGGTGAGCTCTTTGTGAGTTTCACCCTGCTTGTTTGTTTTGTTTTTTCTTTTTCCTGACCCATATAGGGCCTTCAGGTTCCACGAGGTTGAGTCGTGAGTTTTCGCACCTTTGGCGTTTATCATATATGAGGGCTTACTTCTCAAGACGTCACCTTGTTGGCATGGGAATTCGACCTTTAAGGTCCATAGGTGAGGACACCTTTAAGTGTATTAAACTCCCTCTATATCAACTCGAGGGTGGCTCAAGTAGTAGAATTATAGCATACAGTCTTGCATGCTAGCACCGTGAGGTGGAAGGCTCCCTATCAAGCAAAGATCTACCGATTGAACCTTATCATTTTTACTTTATAGGTTTGCATAGCGACCTGTCAATTACTATGGAACTGTATATTTAACCTGTCTAAGCACGAGATCGCCCAATCGCAGGGGCCTCTATTTAACTTTGTTATTGAAAAACCTGGTCGTGTTTTGGTGGACGACCTATCTGAGGAGTGCCTTGTCCCTATCCTCTTCTAACAGATTTAGGTTTGTTTTCAACTCTGACTCATTATCTTGTTTTGAAAAGGATTTGGCTCGGGGGGACGGATATGCTCACTTACCCTGGTATAATTGCTTTTGTGCCATACACTAATTTGAACAGTTTTTATCCTGTGGCGACTTTCATAGTTATGCCATAGGACCATGGAACTTGCTGAAGCTGCTCCTTCTAATCTAACTTATTCATGTCAACCTTCTTTATAAGCCTATCCAATAACACCTTGTTTATGGCAGCCGCCTTACTGTTGGTTTGAAGGTATGCTACTAAGGAAAAATGCAAGTCGATACCTAATTCAGAACACCAATCTCTGGTTGGTCGACAGTCGAACTGCTTTCCATGGTTAGTCGCGCAATATCCCAAATCTACAAATAATGTTTTTCCACAAAATTTTCGATAGCCTTGGCAGAGATAGAGGTCGTCACCTCGGCCTTGGCCCACTTAGTGAAATAGTCACATTACAAATGGGAACTTCTTTGACTTCCTGTTTTTGTCCACGGGGAAAGGTCCAAGGATGTGCAATCCCCAAACAGCGAAAGACCAAGGGCTTTTAAGTGTAGGGGTGTTTGATGGTTTTCTTGGCATCTTGGCCGATCTCTGACAATTGTCACACTTTCGTACCTATGCCTTGGCGTCTTTTTGAATGGTTGGCCAGTAATAACCTATCCTTAAGATTTTCTTTGCCATTGGTCAAGCCATGGGACATCTTGAGATGCTCAAACGGAAATGTTATGGTTGATCTTCCTTCTGCTCCATACACCCTACTATGGGGTATCATACTTCCCAGTGATTGGGACCAAATAAGCTATGCCTCGCCTGAGACTGCACTCATGAATGGAATGAACTCGGTCATCTAGGTATTTAAGATTGTATTTCACTTTGTGCTTATCTAGTAATATATTCAACCACATGTATCTTTCATTTATCCTTCTCTTCTTTTTCTTTTTTCCTTTTTCCTTTTTAAAACAGGATAGTTATTGGATCGTAAGTCCATATACACGGATGCAAGACTCCCTTACTTACAACAAAAAACATGCGGATCGACTTGCAGTAGTTAGAAAGAAAAGTGGTTGTAGCTGGGGAGAAGACAAAGTTGACCGAGAAGAAGGTTAAAGCAAAGCTAAAAGAAGTTAAGACCGTTTTAGCTACTTCTAAGGCCGCCTTGGCCACTACAGGTCAGGATTCCATCACATCATATAAGACGTCCTAAGAATATCGAGATGATCTGATGGATGAACCCAAAACTATTATGAGAGAGCGTGGGTGAATCTTCGCAACAAGTATAAGGCCAAGTACCCGAGCTTTCCGGTGGATCATATGAAGTACCCGGGGGAAGATGAAGAGAGCTAATAGCTCTCATAGTTGTTTTGATGTGTTGTTTGATTGGGCTTGTATTTTTATACTTTGCATCCTCCTATTGGAGTTTTGTATGGTAGTGCTTTTCTCCATTTTTTGTTACGATTGGCGATTCTCGTGTAGGTTAGGTATTTTATGTATTGCGTATGTATGGTGTATTTTTGGGTGTTTCCCATATGGGGGCCTGTAAGCTATGTTGCAAATTTTTATGACATGCTTTACCATTTTGTTTTCATTGAGTTTGTAACTTACTTGTCAAGATCCCTATAATCAAGATGTCGGCATTTAGCCTATCTTGTTCACAATTTGTTTGCTAAGATATTTTTTATCAAGGCATTAGCTTTCTAGTTGACTTTGCTAGTAATTTGCTTGCTGAAATGCCTTTTGTCCAAGCGTTGGCTTTTTATCCCATGCTTGCTTTTTGTCAAGTCGTTGGCTGTTTAGCCAATTTTTTTCCTCCAGTGTGGCTGTTAGCATTTTAGCTACGCTTCATCTCTTTGGGCTCTCTATTTGGGTTGAGTGAAAACCTGGTGCTTTTAGCGATCTAGTATCTAAGGGTTCTCGTTTGATAAACAATGAGAGCTGAATAGTTGCTTATGCCTCTCCTCAGAGTCGGGTTATTTTACCTGGACCTTTGTAGTCCTGAGAAGAACATATTGGATGTCGCTCCTCCCAAGAACTGTACAACTGAAAAGCTATTTGTTTATTTGCTTAGTCAGCATTTGGAAGACGTTCTTTAACTTGAGCATTGAAGTACTATGCAGTTTTCTGCCTGTACCTTGCTATCTTGATTCTTGCTCTGTTCGCACTTCGTCAATCAGATCAATGTTGTATCTCAGACATTTTTCATTGTTTAGATCATTAAACTATTTCGTATGTAATGATGAGAGACCAATATTGACTGGGATACTCGTTCCCATAAAACAAACTGAATGGGGTTTCTTCGGTTGAAGCCTTAGGAGTTGTTTTGATTAACCACAATACCTGCTGTAGCTTCTCTTCCTAGTCCATTTTTTCCCAGTCAGGCTTTTTCGTCAATCCTTCTATGATTGTCTTGTTTGTGTTTTCAGCTTGTTCGTTGCTTTATAGGTAGCCCATAGACGAGAACCTGATATCTATCCCAACTTCCTACACTAATTTCTAGTAGCCTTCTAATCAAATTGCTTCCCAGGGTCTGCGATGATGACCATTGGTATGCCGAAACGGCATGCTAAATTCTTCCATAGGAATTTTTCCACCATTTTCGAAATGATTGTGTTTGTTGGCTCTGCCTTAACCCACTTGGTGAAGTAGTTGACCATCACAATAAGAACTTTTTCTATTTCTTATTCTTTCTTACTGGGAAGGGTCCTAAATTATCTAACCCCCACATTGTAAAATGCAATAGACTAAAGATAGTGAAGAGTCAGATGGCTGGTTTTTTAGATATTAGAGCAGATCGTTGGCAACTATCGCACTTCTTGACATAGTCTTCTGAATCCTTTAGCATGTTTGGCTAATAATAGCCCACCTGTAATATTTTTTTGGAGAAGGTCTGAGCTCCAATATGTGATCCGCATACCTTTAGGTGCACTTCCTCCAAGATGTACGCTCACTTAGACTGGGATAAACTTTTGAGATATGACACAGTGACTAATCGACAATACAATTGTCCATCCACTAATGTATACATGGTAGAACGCCTTTGCATAATCCTGGCTTCCCATTATCCTCTGGTAGTGCATCCCGTCATTAAAAATGGGTGAAAACTTCATTTGTCATTACTTTTTGTTGTTCATATCCCGGTCTTGTCAATACTTCAGTGAAAATTGCAGTTTGTTTTGCTTAATCATTTGTACCTACTAAACAAGATAGGGCATTTGCTTTGAAATTCTCTTGTTGGGGTATCAAATCCACAATGATTCTGACGAATTGGCCTACAAAGTCCTTTCCTTTTGCCAGTATTGAGCCATGATTGCCTTCTTAACAGAATACTCACTACAAATTTGGTTGACCATTAGCTGTGAATCACTATCACCTTGAGCTATAGGATCCCTATCTTACTTACCAATTTTAGACATGTGATTGGAAATTGGAAATCTAGTTTCAGCGTGCAATGCCCTTAGGACTCTCTAATATAACTCCTACCCTATTGTCTGACTTGTTACAAGACCCATCAACATGCAGGCTCCATGCACTTCGATTGAGTAGTGCAGTCAGGCAGGTGGGAATGTATTCTCATTTACCCCTTCAACTTGTTTTGTACACTCTACCACAAAATTTGCCAATACTTGAACTTTTATAGTTCTGCATGGTGTATAATGGATATCAAATATTCTCCCAACTCTACTGACCATTGTACCAACCCGCTTAAAGTATCTAGTTAGTGTACTACCTTTCTTAATAGCTGGCTTGTCTAGACTTCAATAGTATGCACCTTGAAGTATGGTTGTAATTTTCGGACAAAAATTATCACATATTATGCCATTTTTTCAATGTGTGGATATCTAATTTCAAGTCCCTGCAAGATACAGCTAACATAGTAACTTGTTTGTTATTCCCTCTGATCTTCCTTCACCAAGACTAAACTGATTACCACTTCTAATATGCCCAAATATAAAATCTGTACTTCACCCAAGAATTGGTTTTCCTAGGATGGGGACCCTTGGAGAGATAAATCTTTAGTTCTTTAAAATATTTATCACACTCATCCATTTATTCAAGAGACTTCTTCAATGTGCCAAAGAAAGAAAAACTCTGATTGGCTGATTAGACATGAATCAAAGTAGGACCGTGACTCGACCAAACAATCACTGAACATCTTTCACATTCTTTGGACTTTCCATATCGATAATCGCTTATATATTTTTTTGGGTTAGCCTTTGTTCCCCTAGTTATGATGATGTGTCCCATAAATTTCCCGGATGAGACTCCAAATGTGCACTTATGCGGGGTTCAACTTCATATTGTGCTTGTTCAGGACACCAAATACTTTTATAAGGTCTTTCACATGGCTGTCCACAATCGTACTCTTCACCAATATGTCATCTACATATACCTCCATATCCTTTCCAACCTGATCTTTAAAAATCTTGTTTGCCAGTCATTAGTAGGTCGCCCCAGCATTCTTTAGATCGAATGCCATAACCTTATAACAATAAAGACCTATCTCTGTTATGAAAGACATTATTTCTTGATCATTCTTCCCCATTTGTATTTGGTTGTAACCCGAATAAGCATCCATGAAACTTAACAATTCATTCCTTATGAGCGGGAAACTATCATTTGGGTAAGCTTTGTTTAAATATGTGAAGTTGAACATTCTCAACTTCTCATTTTGCTTTATCACCAAGACCACATAAACTAACCAGCCTGGATAGTAAACCTTCTTGATAAATCTAGCGTCGAGCAACTTATTCACCTCATTAGTAATGACATGTTGTCTATTCGGTGCAAAGTTTTGTTTCTTTTGCCTTGCAGGCTTCAATGTCCGATCTATGTTTCAATAGTGGCATATCACTTCGATGTTAATTCTAGGCATATCCTTCGCCTTCCATGTGAATGTTGAACAGTTGATCCTTAGAGATGTAATCGACTTCTCTCTAATATAGGAGTCAATTTTTGTACATACTGATACGACCTTGGACATGTCGTCCTTAAACAATTGGACATGGCTGACTTTGTTGATATCCTTCATTTCCTCTTGAATTGTTGGTATCTTTCTTGAGCTTGGATCTTTGGGGTCATTCGTAAAGAGAACCTCTACATGTTTATGCCACAGCATAACATATAACATTAATGTTCTGTTTTCTGATTCCCTTTTATTGTTCTTACACCTCTCGGGGATAGAAATTTCATACACACATACCAAGTTGATGGGATGACTTGAGTCTCGCTTAAGAATGATCTACCCAATATTACATTGTATGCAAAGTTCAAATTGACCACACAAAAATTCATTGTCAACCATTCTCCTGTCTCTGTCTTCTAATATGACTTACAGCTCTATCACTCCCTCTACTAGGACTGGCTCCCTATTGAAATATACCAAGATCACCTTAGATGGTTTGAATTTGTCCTTGGAAATCCTCATCTGCTCAAACATTTTAAGTATATCACGTTTGCGAAACTCCCATTATCTAACATTATCATTCGCACATGAAACCCCCTATATTAGTAGAAATAACTAGGGCATCTATGTGGGGGGTCTTCACCAGGCTTAAATCATCACTAGTGAATGTTATACTTTCGCTCGCTGTAATCTTTTTGCTTCATTTCCTAAGTTTTACTATCATAATTGGGAGTTTGGCATACCTTTTCCTTGCATTTGTGGATATCCCACCTGTTTCTAAACCATCTGATATGGTGTATATGGTCTTAAAGGTGGGGTCCCACTTTTCCCGCCCAGTTTAACGGTCATCCTTCCTAGGTTTTGATATTCTCCCTGACCTCTTCTCCCTCTCATGCCTTCTTCATCCCCAACTTGATCTCATATTCCTTTTGACTCTTGGGTGTGCTCCTTGAGATAACTGGATTATATCAAGGTCTTAATTTCTTCTTTTAGTGTCAAACATTCATCGGTGGTGTGCCAATTGCCTGACACATTCATCGGTGGTGTGCCAATTGTCCTCGTGGAATTCACAACATTTACTGTCATCCCCCTTTAAAAACCTTTCCTTTTTGTGCTTGCAGCCAACTAACATAATCTTTTTGCTTTATGGTTATAAGTATCACATATTAGGGCTTGTCTAGAGCCTTATAGCTTTCATATCTCGGTCTCAGAGGTGTTCCAAGCCTTCTATCACTTCAGGGGATCATGGCATCGAAAGGTTGGGCAGGTATCAAGGGAATGTCTTCGCTTGCTTTGATACTGGAACTGATCTGCTAAACCCTTTAATGCTTCGTCAGCATTGATATACTTTTTTGCCATTCGCAACGTAGTCTTCATCGTGGTAGGGGTTCTCTTATTAAGCTCGTATCTAACTGTGAACTCCTTAGACCGATTTTCAAGATTGTCATCACGACCTAGGGGTTAACATACCCTACCTCTAGGATGCCAATATTGAACCTGGCAATGGATTCCTTTAACGACTCTCCCTCACCCTACTTAATTGTCAAAAAGTTCTAGACATTTTTCTGTTGTTTTTTGTTAGTCATAAAGTGACTTTTAAAGGATGATGCCAATTGGTCAAAATTGGAGATTGACCAAACTAAGAGTCGAGTGAACCATCTCCGAGCTATATCTTTCAAGGCCAAAGAAAATGCTAGGCACATCACCTGGCCTGGCATCCCATGAAGGAACATAAAGGATGCGAAGCTATTAACAAAGACATCTGACTAGGCTAGCGTGGTTATATGATGGTCAACTCATCGATCGTGCAAGCATTTACAATAAAAAAATTGAGTGATCAGGTTGTTCCTAGAGACACTCTGATGCCAAAGTCAGAGCAGAATTATAATCTAAAATATAAATTGAGTAATGTAAAAACTATCTTCGGGAATAATACAACCATATACATAATATTTTGTGGCTAGTGACATCGCGCCACGTGTCTAGTTGACTATAAATTTTGTTACTTGACTTGGAATGCCACGTGTTACCTGGTGCATATACGGTACTATGACTAATAAATCTGAGAATTAATCAATTTTCTTATGTTGGTATATCTCACAATTTTCTGTAAATATTTTCCCATAATAAAAATATGTTAGTTTGAAAATAAATATTTTTACACCACATATTCTCAACATGCCCCAAATTATTCAAAACATAAGAAAAAATTTAATAGAAATATACAATTTCTAATACACTTAAATGAAATCAACATCATAACATACTTAGGATGATCAGTTACTGTCAAAATAAAAAATAAAAAAAAAATATTTTCAATGAGATTTTGTCACACGTTGTTATAATATAGGTTTCCTTATATAAAACCTAAAAATCATGCTAAGGAATATATATAATTCCTAAAACAACGAATTATTCTATTACAAAACGTAGTTCTATGTTTAATTAATGTCCGGAATAATTTGCACATATCATATTACTATAAGTTCTTAGAGCGAATCTCGTCTTTAGGGCATCAAGTATTGGTACATGATTTGCCATCAAATTTTTTTTTTTAATGCTAAATTAGATACTTTTAGTCAATGCAATTTTACTATTTTATCAAGTAAGTCACTGTGCTTCAGATTTCTTTAATTAGGTCATGTACTTTCATTTTGATTTTAGCTACGTCAAATGCATGCATACATTTTCATCAAAGTCTTTTTTGATTTGGTCAAAATTTCTTGTCTTTTTTAAGGTATTTTGTTCGTAACTATTAAAATATTTGTCCTCCTATATTGTTAGATGATATGGCTCTTACTTTTTAGATAATTTTCATTTGTGAACCAATGGAAATGCATGGGTGAGGTTTAGGGGTGGCAATGAGCCGAGTTAGCTCGTGAACAGCTCGTGAGCTCATTAAGGGCTCGAATCAAGCTCGTATTTTTTAAACGAGCCGATCTTGAGCTTTATTTTAAGCTCATTTAGTAAAACCAGCCGAAATCAATCTTTACAAAGCTCGGCTCGTGAGCTCGTGAGCTAGCTCGTTTAATATTATTTAATAAATTTTTTATTATTTATATGTACATTTATAATAAATCTATTTATTATATATAATAAACTAACATAAATTGTTGCTTGGTTTAGTAATAATTTGAACAAATACTTATTAAGTGGTCATGGGTTCAACTCTCTTTGCCTACAAAACTTTTGTAGAATCTTCAAAAAAATTTCACGAGCCTGAAATGAGCTCGAGCTTGCCTAAAATGAGACGAGTTCAGCTCATTGACAAGCCCTAGTGAGGTCTAATGAAAATACAATGACTCATTTGAAAAAAAATTCAAAACACAATAACCCATTTTTTTTTTAAAAAAAGGTAAAACTCTAGTAACCCAAAAAGTAATTTGGCCAAACCTTTATATATGTGAATTTCTAAGCTTTAAATGCTCCAATTATATGGAGAAATAAAAGTATAATATATTTAGGATTTTCTTTATCGAAAGAGATTTGATACATGTGAGCATAATTCAATAAACTACAAAAATATTTAAATAAAAAATCCACCTTTAGACATCTTTGCCTAATCAATTAACTCACAAGGAACACAACCTTACAAACACTCATATAGGTCTTTTAGCCTCTTTTTAAGGAATATTAGATGCAGTGTATTTAATTGCAACACATGTTATTTAGGCCAGACATTCTTATGTGCAAATTGTTCTTCTCATCAAGGGACAGACATCTAGAGATAACTGAAAATAATTTCTATTCACTCTTTACTTATCTTAATTATCACTTTAATAATTATTTACATAATATTTGACATGTGGGCCGCACTTGAAGTCAGACAAAGACCATGTCATCCCTGCCCAAGCAAACCATTCCACAATCTCCCCAAAATAGTTTGGACGACTCACCACCTTGAGCTCAAACCACACTCCTCTCGGCACCTATCCTTTGTTAGAATTATAATTTGAAATTGGTCTTTTAGTATTTGTAACTCGTAAGATAAATAAAATGATTAATGATAAAAATTAGTAGTTATGTATTAATGGTGAGTTATGAAATTGTAGACAACTCATCACCTTGAGCTCAAACCACACTCGTCTTGGCACCTATCCATTGTTGGAATTGTAATTTGAAATTAGTCTTTTAGTATTTCTAACTCCTAAGCTAAATAAAATGATTAATGATACATATTAGTAGTTAATTGTGTCTTAGTAGTGAGTTATGAAATTGTAGACAACTAACCACCTCGAGCTCAAACCACACTCTTCTTGTCCCCCTATCTTTTGTTGAAATTGTAATTTGAAATTGGTCTTTCAGTATTTTTAACTCCTAAGGTAAATAAAATGATTAATTATATGAGTTAGTAGTTAATATGTGTTAGTGGTGAGTTATGAAATTGTAATGAATTGTGTACATATTAGTGAGAGTTTCATTGCTAGTAATGAGTGTTTAATCCTTATTAGTGATGAGTTATTATTTAGGAGAGAGTTATGAGTTAGTATTACTAGTATAAATGTTATATTGAGTTTTGTAATATTTGGGTCTATCTCAAGTGGCATTACCACTTGTATTAGTTTAGTAAAAGTTTCCCTTATAATATTATATTTCCCTTTCTAAATGTCTAAATGTGTGTTTGAGTATGTAAGTGCCCATCACATTCTAAAATCTAAAATAGTAATGTGTGCTAACTACACATTTCCAACTAAGTGGTATCAAGAGTCCACCACATTTCCTAACACCCTTTCCCCTTCTTTCTTCAGCCCAACCAAAACACTATCTGACCAAATATTCACCGCTATTCCACCCAAAAACACCAAAAAAATGGCCTCCAAAACCACCCATAACTTGCATAATCCTTATAATTGGAGACCCATCACCAAATCCGAACTAAACAACCTTCATTCTTCAATTCTTTTATTTATTGATGGAATTCAACAGAAAGGGGAAGGGACATGATTGAACAACGACATTGCATTGTTGTATTTATTTCCTTTCACAAGTGAACTTTAATAGAACCGAACACAATATAGTTTGGCTAACGAGCTTGCCTTCTCCTGCCAATGTATCCCACAAGTTTTGTCTGAGTTTTCAGACTAATATAATAGGAAAGACATTGCTATTGTTGCATTGCAGGAGGTGCCACTGGGTAAGCAAGTGGGGCAACATAAGGGGGATGGGGATAGGGATGAGGTTGGTGTCCAGGACGAATCATGATAGGAGTCCCAACAGCCGATGCCATATGCCCCGGAGGAGCAGCTACCGGATGCCCAACTGATGTTCCATACGTGCCTAAACCAACAGGTATATGAGGTTGAGTTCTATGCCGCAACGCTGGTCCTACAGCCACTGCATTTGGTTGATTTGTGTTGGTATGTTGGCCTGTAATTGGTGCCTGACAATAATTGACATCTCCATTGTTCAAGCTTGTAATGTCATGGATGCTAGTTCTCCTTCTATCTCTATTAATGGAATTTAAACGAATAAAGTATTTTTGTGCATGACTTGCCACTTGTGTAGGAGTCCTAGACATTACAAAATTCCTTGAAATGCTTCTCCAATCTCCTTTTCCAAACTTGTCAAGACCAAGTAGAAATAACCTGAGCAAAAGCACAGACCAGTGTCAGAGTCTATGATGTTTATGTACATGTCTGGCTTCTAAAAGATTCCAAGTTTGTTAATGACAAAATAGCCAATGACCCCCGAGTACATTAACATGTTCAATTTTTGTTCATCATATTACTCTAACCCAATTTAGGATTGGGTAGTCTAAAACTCCCAACTGGAGAGAGTCAAAGAGACAAGGCAGTTCAATACTAGCAACCCACATAGCTGAAGATACCTATAAAACAAGGCAGTTCAATACTAGCAACCCACATAGCTGAAGATACCTATAAACTAAGTCAAAAGCACCATATACAGATCGCAATTAAGTCCTTGGAAGCATACCTATGCTCTTCCTCTGTCCATGGAGTCCCTTTACGCCGTTCGTGTTCTGATGACATTGACAACCCTCCTTTACCTCCATTGCCGGCATCATTCCCTAACCCGGAAAACCCACATCCAAAACCATAATTCGATCTTTTATCCGCCCTGGAAGAACCATGAAAATCCTTATTTGAAGATGTTGTTTCCTCTCTTGCATAATTGGGAAGTGGTATGTGTCCAGCCTCTATTGCATTTACATCCTCTACTAGAATATGGTAGTGTTCTCTCAATTCAGCTATACTCCTGTTAGGAACCACAGCAGCAATCTTCTCCCATTGCTCTTTTGAGTCTTCCTCATCAGCCAAATGCATAGCAATAGCATTCTCAAAATCCTTTTCTTCTTCATAGCTCCAAGAGGTTCCACTTGATGACATGGTTATGCTTGGTTTCTGCAATATGGCTCAACTTCAGAGGATGAAAATGGTGGGATATTTTTCTTGATGGGTGTTTAATTCATTTTTGTTTTGTATTATGTAATATTTTCTCTGCCTCTCTATTGGACAAAGGTGGAGGAGGGGTGCGTAGGATAAGGTTGAGAGGGACAGAACGTGTGTAGGATAACAAGTGAGGTTATATCAAAGTATTAATTTGAAGAGGGCCACAATGTTGAATTGAAGGGATGGGTTATTTGTCATCGAGTTCATTTATATAATTATTATGCTTCTGCTTCTTGCAAAAAATATTTCTCTCTCTCTTTCTAACCCACACAGCTACACACATACACATCATGACTGTTATTTCCTTTTTGACTTGTAGTTGCTGAGATTAAGCAATCATGGAGATTGGAGGGTGTAAATTAGGGAGGAGGACTCACAGAATCTTTCTTTTTGAGTGCCATGATCGCATACAATCTTAACCATATTAATGAATAGACCACCCATTACAGAGACTTCTCAAGTAATTTGAAGGGATAGAATATTTTTCATTTATTCTTTTTTTTAACCATTTTCGTACTCAAATCAATGATTTTTTTATTTTATTTTCTTATGCAAACCTTTATGTAATTAATACATATGTGGTGTAGACAACAAATACATTTTTTGATGAAAAGAATCCAACTTGTTAGTTGATTTAAACATAATTGTTAGTATGAGATTTCACTCATCCAATACACAAGATATGTGATAAACCACAAACTTGTTTAAGGAAAAACTTTTTTTAAACACATGACACCATTATATTGGCCTAAACTCCAAAGGTAAAACAATCATCAACCTCTCTCTATATTTATTACCTCATTAATATTTTATATCTCTAAAAGATCTGATTTTAGCATTGGTGGTGAATCATGAGAATCATCTTGACCAGTGCAAATCTCACCTCTACCTCTCAGCTCGGACCCGAACCAGTACCAAACCTCAAACCCAAACTTGAGCTTGGACAGTTTTGAACTTACAATAATTATTGATAGAATTAAACTTTGTGAATTGGCATGAAGTTACGAAAATCAATTGAAATTTTAGCTTAAAAAATCAACTGAAAGAGAGAGTGTTTATGTAAAAAGGAATTAAATGAATCTTATGTGGGTCTCGCTCTTTGTTAAAAAGAAACACTGCCAGTAGAACAATTTTACTCTCGGCAAACAATAATGTATTTCTTTCTTTAATGAAACAGAAAAATCATAAGGTTATGAATGAACTATAATAAAATTTTGACGCAGATAGAAACACTTAAAGTTTTTGTTCGTCCAGTACAAAATCTAATGCATAAAACTACTTTTTTTTTTTTTTTTTTGGTGTGAAATTAATTGGCTGTGGAAATAGCTCTCTTATCTATTTATTTATTTATTTTTTATAAATCTCATATTCTTAGTAAAATAATTTCATCTGAGATAATTGAGACGAGGCTAAAAGGCTTGTAAATCTTTTTTATAGTGCTAAACATCAATTGGGTGCCTGATCCAATAGAAAGAAAAAGACAGTGTAACAGTCTCAGACAGCCCCAGTAGATAGTTACAAGCTCAGACGTGGCAAATTCTCCATTTCTACTTTCCAAATTCCAATATACTGGCCACCATTCAGATTGCTTTTTCAAGAACCAAAAAAGAGAGAGAAAAACATAATTTAGAAATGTTGATGGCGAATTAGTGAGGGCAAATTAGTACTGACGGATATCATTAGTACATTAGTTAATTGGTTTAGTCATAAAAAATATATACACTTTTTATTGAATTCAAGAGACTATGAAAAAAAAATTAAAATGCATATATAAACTGGTTCGAATTCCCCTTGCTGCCAAATCAAAAAACATTAAAAGCTAAAAAACTAAAATCAATAGTGCATGCATGCTTCCAAGGTATCTTTGCACATCTTAATATTCACGAAGAAGGTTTATTTTGGCGAAAGCTCAGGGAAAATGATAAAACAATTCCATCCTGATTTCAGAATACATTCACTTGACTAATTGAGAAAAATCAGAATTAAAAAAATATCTATAGAGAGAGCATAGAAATTACTGCCTGGAGTTATTTTACAAAGCTCTAACTTATAGCTTGATCATTCAGATAAAAACAATACGATCTAATTCCAAAACAAACGCAATTAGCAAAAATCTCTAAGTTACAATACCTTGGTTCGGTTTGCAAGCGGGGTTTGTTAAGGAAGAACATAACCCATCTGTGCTTTGGAAGGAGGGTGAAAAGGTTTGTGGTTCTCGCACATCTGTTTATTTGGAGAAAAAAAATAAAATAAAATACATACTGTCAGCATAGATTGAGTAGCATGACACTATGACTAGACTGTGAAGGAAATCAAGACTTTTTGTGAAATTAGTCTTACTCCATGATAATGTGTTCGCAAAGTCAGAAGCTTCTTCAATCAAACAATAGAAGGAAGTTATGAACTAATCACAATTGCTTGTTCTTCAGATCTTGACAAGACCCTTCATACCAGAAGCCATTACTCCATGTTTTTTCTACTACCTTGGTGAAGTAGAAGATACAACCCCAACATGTATGAATGGGCGCCCCGGAAGTTTTGTCACGTCAGGACTGCCATGCAAATGAGATGCCGTCTGTGGGTTAGAAAGCAAAAGCTGCTGCGTGTCCTTTGGAAGCACATTGAAAACTGCCTGGAGGTCTCCCCTTTGTTTCTGGAACATTGCAGTGGAATCTTCACCAGCACTTCCAGACTGCTGCAGCTGATAATGTCAATAAACTACAATGTGAATATACTGGCCAGAGTATGGTATACTTAATGGATGTAAACCCATGCTAAGTCATAAATTACACTAAGCATGGCCATACCAAGGCTAATGGGAGTTTAGGCATGAATGTGTATTTGAACTACTGGAATTCCACATAAGACTAGATAACAGAAATACTTGGTACAGGGAGAAAATAAGAAAATGGAGAAAATGACATGTTTTCCTATAGGGAACCAGGCAAACCCATCACTATAAGGATCTCTGGTCTCCCACTTGCAAGCCCTTTCCTTTTGGCAAGCAAGTGGTATATGTACGAGTGATCTAAATGCGTAGTTATATCAGCACTTCCATCTTTTTTGTCCATTGCCACATACAACTTCGTAAATTTATCAAAAATCATAAGAACAGGGTAAGTGTTCTGAAGTGATTAAGGTGTTATATTACAGGTATTGAAAAAAAATCAGCACGCTGTTGATACAGAATTCTAAATGTTTAGACTCAAAGTTAGTAAGGCTTGTTACTAGCCTTACAACCCTTTGATCTACAGCTATCAACAATTGAAACCATAATATCTGATGATCATGCCAGTCCCTAACTACAAACTGGAACTTTTGCATGTCCCCAGTTATGTTCAAATGCTCAGAATTCAGATAACAGTTTGGAAATATTAGAAGATCAAATATGCAACTTATTATTGCTGCCAACTTCCAAAATCTCAAACTTTGTCCTTGTTTCATGATAACAACTTAGTTCTTTTGCAACCTACTCACCAGTCATCCTGTTTTATCTGATTCCTTCTACTGCCACAGTTTGTAATATTTCCATTCTCTAGTCATAATGTTAACAAGGCCTATAATACAAACTTTGCTGGACTTTATGTTGTATATCTACTAAAGAAATGCCTCGAAAGGTCCCTGAAGAAATACACCAAAGTGAAGCTAGAAAAACAATCTTAACCCACATACATTGGGCCTGTTTGGTTAAGCTATCTGTAAAGTGTTTTGCAAGTAAAAATATTTTTATGTAGAGCTGTTTAAAAAGTACGGTATAAAAAACTAAAAAAATATTTGGATGACTTAACATAAAAGTTGTGAGATATAACAAAATTGTTTGATTTTATTTTTCAAAAAAGATATTGAGGATTAAAATTATTGAAAATACTATTTTGACAAATATTATGATATATATGTCTAAATAAAACAATTATTAAAATTCATATGAATTTCCATTGTTTTCTATTTGAAAAATATTTCTTTCTTTTTTTAAGTTTTTGGGAGGCTAGAAGCCCATAAATATTTTTCCATAAAGCTTAAAAATAAAACGTCTATTGCCAAACAACTTTGTAGAAAAGCTAAAACCCAAAAATTGTTTTTGCCAAACCAAAACAGGGACATTGTCTTGGTAGATGATGATCACAAAAGATTCTTGCATTACACTCCAACCAAACTCTCTAAATGACTGCAGTGTAAGCACATCTCCAAAGACATTTGATATACTTATTCGAGCCAAAATTCCAGTAATGTTCAAAAAATCTTTTAAAGATCCTGAACACACCCAGGAAATATTGAAACTATCAAAAAGTTTACACCAAATAAAAGAGCAATGAAGAAAGATACGTTCATTAGTCTCACAACCTTGTGAACACATCACACAAATATCAGGGGATAGAGCATTTAAAGGTCTCTTCATCTACAACAAGTTAATAGTGTTCACTCTATTAAGTACTGCTGACCAAACAAAAGCATTAACTTTAGATGGAAACTTAGTCTTCCAGATGAAATTATGAAGTGGGAAAGAGAAAGCATCAGGGCCATGAACAGGAAAACTATAATATAATTTACAAGAAAAAGATCTTGAAGCACCAAGTGACCAAATTCGAGACTCATGCATATTAGGAAAGTGAGTATTAACAGGAATGTCTAGTAAGTTTGTAAGATTAGAAACTTCCCTTTCATTTAAACCTCTCAAAAAATGAAAATCCCATGTAATATCTTGTCCTTCCAAGATATAAAAGGAGGAAATTTGAGCAAAATGGAAAGTTGAAAGACTATAAAACCTAGGAGAAGTGACAACAAAAGTCCCATTCCCAACTTTAAAATGAATAAGTGGAGCAAAGAAGGAGGAATACCTGGGAGACGAACTTCCAAATACTCGTACAAGTTTTGGCATACCACCTATTCCAATTAAGAGCTAGGCCAAACTAGCTCTTAATCACCAAATGCCAAAGTGCATAAGGTTCTTGTGGAAAACGCTATAGTCACTTGCCCACTAAAGCAATGTTTTTGGACACCAATTTAGAATTCGCTAAACCAACTTCTGATTGAGGCTTACAACAAAGATCCCAGCTAGCCAAGTGATCTTTCTTAGTCTCATCTTATCTTGACCAAGGAAAATCTCACATAACACGTTCTAAAATATTAGCAACCTTAACTTGAATCTTAAACAAAGAAAGTTAATAGATAAGAATGCTGGAGAGGCGGGAATTGAGAAGAATGATCATACTCCCTATAGAAAAAAAGGCACCCTTCCAGCCCATCAAAACGCCTAGACACATTACGCATGACAAGATCCTAAAATGGAACATAGCGAGGGCTTCCACCAAGTGGAACACATAAATAAGTCAATGGAAGGTTTTGGATGAGAACCATCTAGATAAGAGTAACTGCAAAACAAATGACCATCCAAATTAACCCCAGCTATAATACATTTAGCAAGGTTAACTTGGAGTCCAGAATTAAGTTCAAAAATCTGAAGACGGTTTAGGACATTTTTGAAACAATATCTATTTTCCTCAAGAAAGAGTACAGTTTCATCAGAAAACTGAATATCAGAGACTGTCACATCCTCATAACCTATTTTCATACCCTGAATTTAACCCCTCTTAACCTCTCTTGAAAACATTCTACTTAGAACATCAGTTACCATTGAAAAAAGGATAGGTGCTAGTGGGAGGACCCTTCTAGAACCAGAGAACCAAGAATGCGGTTCACCATTGATAACAACAAGAAGCACTTCTGAAGAAAGACACCTCTGATCCACTTTATCCACCTAGACCCAAAACCCTTCCTACCCATAACCTTTCTAGAACAACCAACTCACTCTATCACAAGCTTGCTCAAAGTCAAGCTTAAAGATAACTCATTTCTTCCCCTTACGATTATATTCTTTGACAACCTTATTAGCAACAAACCACACATCCAAAATTTGTCTATCCTCAATGAAGGCACTTTGGAAGATAGATATAGTTTCCCCAACACACTAAATAATATGTTAGACAAGACTTTTGTTAAAATCTTTTACACGCTAGTAAGAAAACTGATAGGTTGAAAATCCTTAATCTTAACAAAACAATCCTTTTAAAAGACTAAGGTAATAAAAGTAGAGTTCATACTCCTAAAAAGTAGGCCATTGTCGAAGAACTCAGTGAACGCCTCAAAAAGATCATCCTTAATAATATACAAACAAGTTGTAAAAACCTTAAGTAAAACCATCAGGACCAGGGGCCTTCTCGTTATCCATCTCAAAGATAGCTCTCCGAATCTCCCTCTAATTTAAACGGCCTCTTAACCAAATAGCACTATTATCTGAGATAGGACACCACTCTAAACCCTCAATCAATAGCCTACACAATGTTCCTTAGAGAAAAGAGTCCTTTAAATTAATTAATCTCAGGAACAATGATATCAGGATCAGTAACCAACCTTCCACTATTCAACTCCAGATCCTTAATGAAATTCTTGTGACACCTACCCTCAGCCACTCAGTGAAAAAACTTTTAAGTTACAATCACCTTCTTTCACCCAATTTAAATGAGACTTTTGCCTCCAACTAGTCTCGTCTTTAAAAAGAATACTATCATACTCATTTCGTACAATCTCTCGTCTACTCAACTGGCTATCGGAAAGAACATATTCCATCTCTATTTATCTAAATCCTCCATTTCCTGAAGCAAATAGGCTTTTTGAAATCCAGTATCACCGAAAACTTCCTTATTCCAAGTCTTAAGATTACCTTTGAGAAGCTTGAGCTTCTTCATAAAAGAGAAACCAGCCCAACCTTCCACAACATAGCTACTCCACCACTCGGCAATCCTTATACCACTCAAAACATATAATTAGTCAAGCAACTCTCCATGGCATTTCCAAAAGCACCAAAAATTAATCATCAATCTACTGCCTCTCATGTGCACATGTTTCCCATCTTTAATAAAGTAAATTTACTTGATTCATTTCGCACTTTTGAATTATCTCAAACAGAGGTCAGTGTCTACCTAAGATGATTTAGAAACTCATGTCATGCAATTCTTTGACAACAAAAGTACAATCCTGTTGAGAGATATAAAAACTTTAAGAGATGAAAAAACAATGAGTATTGGCAAAAGTAAGCAAACAGAGTCAACCAGCTAAATATAGTATTTGGGAAAGCAAAGATGGCTTGATAACCTGCAGTTTCTTTAAGGATATGTCTCTCAATAGCATTGAAAGAATCCACAATTTCCAATTCTGACATTTTAGTCATAAGCAGTCGTATGTCAGTTTTCATTCTTGCCTGCCTCCATAGTTTATATTGTTCTTGTTCTGCAACGGCACGCCTCCTCTGAAACCATGGCACAAAGTTGAGTCCTTTTAGGAACCGCCTGATCAAGAGAAAATCATCTATAAGCAAATGCAATTGTTTGAGAAATCAACAAAAGATAACAATCGAGTAGTATGTGAGAAGACTAAAATATAGAAGACACATAAATAAGACAAAAAGAATGGAATGCAGGGATGCATGGTAAATGGCAAGTAATATAAGTTAGTTACCTGTATAAATCCAGCCAGTTAGCTCTCATTCGCTTTGACAAGAACTTCCCTGGACCTCTTGCTGATAAAGTAGCAAGAAATTCATCAGCACTAAATGGAGGGAGAGAAGGGGGATCCACATATGGAGAAGATCCTTCTGAAGGTGTGGTAGTCCTAAAATATGGACCAAAAGGGGCCAAAAAGTTGGTAGTTAGCTCCAAGAAATGCCTCCGCAATATCTCGTTGTTAACAACTGACATAGACTCCTCAACCCTTGGTGACATCCCAGCATCAATAAGCCTATTTAGGATAGAAGTGTCTGGTTTGGTTGTGGCGGAATAAGTGCTCCAAATGGCTTCCTTATGTTCTGTCATGAGACAAAGAGGACCATCTCTCCTCAACTTCACAGCATTCAATAAACTTGAAGGTGATAACTTCTTCAGAGAAAGCTGTTGAAGCCCAAATCCTTGTGGTCTACCAGGAATTCTGCCAGTAGAAGACCTACTTGAAAAGGAAAACCTACTTGAGTTAGGAGCAGGGCTTCCAACTGAAACAACATGGGGGATGTTTCGAAGAGCTTTAAGGAAAAACAGGTTTGTAACACCCAAAACCATTGGAGGGAAAGTGGCACCTTCTTGAAGTGAGTTTAAGTGGGAAAATTCAGGATCATGAATTGTAAAATATGGTCGGAAGTCAACACTGCAAAGAAGTGGTGCAACCAAACTCACAAGACTGGCAACAGCCTCACAACACTGTGGTGGGGTGGGTGCAATGACAAGAATAGGTTCACCAATAAGTAACAACTCCCATAACATCCAAAGTTGCAAGAGAAGCCCCCGGAATGAACCAAAAACATCTGAATCATGGAAAAGACCCTGTGGGATAGACTGATTATTAGGTAGAAAAGGAGCCGCAGAAGAAGCAGACTCTTCAAACGGTGCTCCACTTTCCAAGGGCAAGCTATGAGCGGGTGGCAAGTTCACTTTTAGAGTTGCATTCCCAATAGGAAGATCCATTAGCTTACCAGGCTTTGGAGCTGGCCAGGTTGAAACATATGCAGCAATATGCTCTAGAGCTTTCTTACCCATGTCGAAATACAAAGGACCCACAATTTGTAACAAAGGTCTAAACACGCTAGAGTAAGGACTGTGAGACAAAATGACCACAGACTTCTGCTCCCCACCTCGCTTTAGCCTCTCATCATGTCTCTGCCTATTAAAGACATAACCATACATGTATCTAGAAGTGTTATCTGTATTGCTACTCAATGATCTTCTGCTGAGAATCTTTTTGTCCAAGGACTTTGGAGAAAACTCCTTGTTAACTTCAGTTATCTCAGAATAAGAAACACTACTCGTTGGAGGTTTAAGTTTTCTACGAAATCGGAAAAAGAAGATACAGTCATGGATGCTTGAGCGGTTCTGGTTCTGGGAAACAGAATCTGGAAACGAACTGAAAGCAATTTCAAGTTCCTCATCTTGTGAAAGACAGCCAGGTGGATAACACTCTTCAACCAGCTGACCCTGCTCAAGATCAAACCTTATAGCACAGAAGGCAATTATCCATTGTTGCAAAGATTCTGGGTCAAGCTTCGGACTGAGTTCTGATTTAACTGAAAATGAAGGAGAGCGACTCATATCCAGTAAACAGCTAGGGCCAACTGTAGTTTATCAAAATGATAGTTCCATCACATTTGGCAACCATTTCCAGCTATTAAAGCAGCGGTATTCTCATTGGTAGGAAAGAAACTCATATATGGAATTTTCACAGTTAAAAGTCCACGAGCTCTCTCCAATAACTTGTAACCAAGCCTAACAAAGAATCCAGAAAAAAAAAATAAAAAAAAATGCATTATTTTTAACGATATGAATTAGAAAGAAAAATACACCCAAACAAATTAACTTTTGCAGGGTGACCATACTTCTTTATTGTAATATTGAGGACGAAAAGAAGAAGAAAAAGGGAGCATATATCATATTTTAAACATGTATTTTTCATCAATTGGAAAACTCTAGAGTGCAAAGCTATGAGTCTGCTCAATTTGCCGGACAACAGAAAGAGTACACAAGATCCGAAATTTCATTTTCAATTCCTTCAGACAATTTCTCAGCAACCCGATAAAGAGTGGAGGAGCAAATAAAATACTTCGTGGCAGTTACAGTCCCAATTAAGAAAGATCCATGAATGGGTTGTTAGCATTTTTACCTGGATATAGGAGCCCAGATGCAAATTATGCTCGAACCATTCGGGATCGGACAGAATAAGGAATCAAATTGCTCAAAAACTAAATTGGGTATCCTCGCAAACTCAAACAAGATGTAAAATTTGGATTTTCGGACATGAACCGAACAAGGGGATGCTTCTAATCCTTGGCTTTCTCAGTAGCTGAACGAATTGGACATTGACGAGAGTGCACTGGGAGTATCCAAATCTATCACACAGAACCGTAAATGAATTCAAGGAGAAATCTATATATAACAGGTTCCCTTTCAATCCTCCTATGCTGCCTTAACTGGAAAAGGTCTTACGCTGCCTCACCGGGTCTGGTAAATTATTTTGGAGACCTCATTTTCTTTTTCTTTTATTAAAAAAGAGAGTATTTTATCTTTTATCCTTGGATGTATGCAATCTTTGTACACGTTGTACAGAATATTATAGTAATTTTTTAATTTTTTTTTAATTTTGGGTTTGAGGGAGAGTTCGGGTTCATCAGAATTGGGTGGAATGGTGATACCCTTTCATTTGAATGCTCGTGGTAGAATAATAATTTTTATTTAAACAAAATTTGAAAAGTTAAATTTTTGTATTCAAAGTAATAGCATTATACCATAGAGATTATTCTCCTATTCTTTCATCCGCTTCACTTTAATGTTGGGACCATTCAAAGTTAAGTTTGTCAAATAATCGGCCATCTTGTGAATACTAATTAATTGATAACAAAAATAAAAATCTTTTTATTTATTAAGATTATAAAATATTTTAGTTTTTATAATATGAGAGTTGACACATTAATATCTCTCACGTAAAAGTAAAGAGTTGAAATCGTGAAATAGAGCTTATTAGTTGTGAGCCGATCAATCAAATTTACACATTGACAGTAAGCATTCCACTGGCTTACCTCCCTCTTCACAAAATTGACAATCACTAGAAAATCCACTCCCACCAAAAACTTCCTAAAACCTCAGTTGCAAGCAATTAGAGTGGTGGCCTGAGAGTCCACAATTCGGCTCTAATAAAACAACACCACCCAAATTGTCTCCAAAAACCATATTCCCGGTTACCTGCATTTTTTATAACCCCTGCTGCACTTATAGGTCTTGGATTCCCTCTTGATGCCCCATCAGTGTTGAGCTTCAACCAGTTATCCGGTGGAGCACTCCACTTGATCCAGGTATCCCTCCTTTGAGTGCCAGGAGAAGCTAACTTGGAAGCTGCCTCAACAGTCTTCATTACATGCACATAATTAAAAATGACTTTTTCTGGAGCTTGAGACCTCGAAAAGCCCTCCTGGAAAAGGCTCCCATTTCTCCATTTCCAGAGAAACCAACAAGAAATGCCAAAAACGCTGGCCCAACTCCCTCTGTCCTTAGTATTATTGATGACCCACTCTTCAAGGGAGTTTGTGAAGAACTCCTGACTGCGTTGATTGTCCACTATACTTGCCGAAATGGCCTGAGCTCTTTAACAATCCCTAAGGATATGCAAGGTTGTCTCATTAGCCAAGAGACAAAACTCACACCTCGGGTTATTGGCATGCAGACGTTGAGCATGAGTATGATTCGTTAAGAGTCCGTTGTTCATCACCAACCAAAAAAAGGTCCTGACTCACTGAGGTCCTCTCCAAGATCAAATAAGTTTCTATAAAATGGAATCTTCCTTATCATTGGCATTAGTAAGAAGAGCATACAGAGACTTTAATGTAAAAACACCTTTATTTTCTTGCCCCCAGGCAATATAATCAGGGTTCTCGACCAAAGAGGAGGGAAGAGCTCGTATACGATCACACACTGAATGGGGGACTACCAAGGCCAGCTGAGATTTCAGTCACTACTTGGAGAAACAAAGTCTGAAACTTTAAGGATAGTATCCAGACCAATACTATTCCAATTAGTTTGGGCCAAATAAGAATATAAACATAAATAATTTATATTTTTCATCACTTTCATAAGTGATGATCCATATATTAAAAATAAAAAAAATAAAAATATGACCTTCTTCATCCATAAACGTGGTGATCTAAATAATAAATTAATAAAAAAATATATATAATACCTTTATCGCATGTTGATCATAAGAGATCCAAATAAAAAATAAAAAAAAGTATAAGAATTCATATGGTATCAAGTAAAGCAAGACTAATAACAACTATATCTATAAGATATTATATAATTTCTCCTGAAGTATTAGGAAGTACTATATCAGCTCCTAAAATAATGTCGTAACAATTTTAATTTTAATTTTTTATTACTGAATATTATCTTAAGTACTGCCACATCATATATGATTCGGCAGAATCTAATGGATCAATTCTTTTTTAAACCAAAAAGAAATTTCAATTTGAAATTAATGAATTTGATTGCAAAAAATTAAAGGTATGGAGGAAGTAAGTAACTGAAATGTGATAAATAATAGAAGATTGAGGGTTTCAAGTAGAGATGAAAGGAGTTTATGGGATTAAAGGTTGAAAGTGAATTAGTTAGTATACATTCGTTGCAATATGGAAAGAACACTATTTATATATTTTATGATATTAAGAAAGTGATTTTTTTTTTCTTTGTTAGAAATGAAATTTTTTTTAAATATGTAGTTTTATTTTTCTGTATAATAAAATTGACACTTGAGTATTAGTGAAATACATTGTTGAACTTGTGCTCATATGTTGTTGCTGCATTATATTTTAGTTATTGTTGGATTGGGCATTGGGTAATTGAAATGTCCTATCATGTTTTAGTTACTATTGGGTTGAGTCTTAGTTATTAATTTATTATAATAGGTAGAGCTCATTTGTATTAATGCAACTTCTTAATTTAAATTGAAATAGAAAATTCAAGAAACGCAACACTTATTCACCCATTGTAATTGTTATTTCTTCTTACCCCCTTCATTCTTTTATTTCAGTTACATGAACACAGCACTCACCGTAACCGTTGTTTCTTTTGGCTCATTGTCTTTACATAACTTTCTAAATGGATAAAGTTATTTCTTTTTGTCAGAGAAATATGCGTGATAAGAAGAAGTTGAATCGTAGAAAATCTGTACCCTTTTATCTAGACGGCAGTAATGTGTTGTATTTTTCTAGAGATTAATGACAAATCTTATGATTTAACAACTATTCTGAATTTATTTATTTATTTTGTTTTGGGTATGTTTTCACAGTTGGATTAGCATTTTCTTTTTCATTCATCCTCTGATCTTGCAAGTTAAAAGTTGAATTGGTTAGAGAGATTGATAGTTTAAAATTATAGCAATGTTTAGTTAATTGTTATGAATATTTTCAAAAGAAGTTGGAGTGGTTAGGGGATTAGGAAAGGAAGGCCCATAACATCAAGATTCCCAAACTACATGCTCAATAGTTCATTTCCATTCCTAATTCTTGTTCTAGATTGATAAGACTTGTAGATTTTTTGTAAGTATAACTAGATCTCAATAATCCACTCCAAAGAATTGTTTTTAAGTTTTTTCTGAATTAGAATTAGAATCAAGAGAATGTGAAATGCAAGTCCTGGGACTAATGAACAATACGCCAGCATGACCATAGTAAGTTGCACAAGTTCTTCTTACTGCATCTTTGTAGAGGATACTGTTGCTTGCAGGATTTTTTGGATCCCACTTTATTTTTTTAATGGCATAACCTATATTCTTGAACTTCTACTAACCACCATTTTGTTACCTCCCCTAGCACACGCTAATATCAAAAGAGGAGTATTAACTAGTTAAAATGCAGAAGGAGAGCTTTACCTTAATCTTATGTAGTGCCATGAACAGACATCTTGTATAGGTTGCTCATCTATTTTGTTTATATTGAGAAAGAAATTTTGTGCTTAGTGACTGTGCATTTAGATTTCTTGATTGCCTTAGGTTTGTAATAACCTCTACCTTTTCTTTTTTATGCACAATAAACCGTGTTGCTAGGACACTACATAAACAAGCGAACTAGCTTTTCTGAACTTATTCTTTATACGTGGGTCTGTGTTGTTAAGAGCAGTTACTGGCATCCAAGTTCCATTGTTAAAAGACTGGCACCCTAAAAATTTGGTGTGTAAAAATTTTGGTGTGACATGTGCTACCACTTTTAAAGAAAACTTTTGGTTTGGGTGGTTATTTTATATTTTATATCAAATTGATGACTTGTGTTCTTGAAGTTGTTGAATGGTCATTTATTCATATTGATGTACTTTTGAAGAAGATGGAAAACTGTAGAGCTATTTTAACATATTCTTTTTCTGCTTTCCAAGAGCTATAAATTTACCTTCTATTTATTCTTATCTCCCAGTTCGTTGATTTGAAGATAATCTGAGCTAGTCTGAATTTGGATATTGCTCCAGACTTAGTTGCAACTCAACTTAAAATTTTATAAGGAGCTCACGTTCTCGAGGCAAATTTTTTGCTTTTTACTTTTTTGTTTTTTTTTTTTTTTGCTTTATTAGCTTTCCTTTGACTGAATCTCACCTTCTTCCTTGTCATGTTAATGAAGTAGTTGATTTCTGCTCAACTAACTTCCTTTCTAGATTTGGAGAAGTTCTCTTTCATTATTATTTACTTAATTTGTGTGCATCATACCTATTTGCCAAAAGCAGAGTTCAAAAAGAAGTGAATTTGGGGTTAGTGCCATAATGGAAAATTGAATATGTTGTAAAATGTGTGTCATTTGTAGAACTTTATTATGAGGGCATGGATAATTGAACTGGCCATGTTCTTAAAGTCCATTGGCAATATATATATAGACTGGAAAAGCTATTTGAGGCCATCATATTTGCCAGATGGCATATAACTTTCATGATAGGCATCAAGGTATTTAATATTTGAATTACTTTTTCTTAAATAGTTGAATGTATTTAAGTTTGAATAGAAGGATTGTTCATTTGACTTTTATTTTATTAAGACATACTAATCTAACAAGGTATATATTTGTGGTGAATTATCATAGACAATGTGGATGAAGACCGGGGTTGGTTTGAGGGTAACCGTGGTTGGATGAAACATAGAATAGAAAATCATTTGCCCACAGACGATTTTATGTCTAATATTGAGAAGTTTCTTGATTTTGCGTATAGTAATCCTCAAATTATGAATGACAATAGAATTCGATGTCCTTGTCGAGTTTGTAAGAACAAAAGATGGAGGCATCATGATGAAGTGACTTTTGACTTGGATAAGAAAGGGTTTTTCAAAACTTACAAGTGGTGGACCTTACATGGTGAGGTTGAGATCCTGTTAAGGAAAACTTCAGATAATCGAGAGACTAATATTGGTAATTCAAGCAATCGGTACGTCGATATGATTATGGATGTTGCTGGTCCAAATTTCAATTGAGAAAAGGAGAATCGAATTCCTGAGGAGCCAAATTCTAATGCTAAACAGTTCTTTGAATTGTTAGAAAATGCTGATGAGCCGTTGTGGGATAGCTGCGACTAACATAGTTGGTTATCGATAGTGACCCAACTCTTGAATTGTAAATCAGAGTTTAACATGAGTGTGAACTATTATGATCGGATTGTATCAATTAGTAAGGGTATGTTGCCTAAAGATAAAAAGTTGCTGGAAATTTTTTACAAATCAAATCAAATGGTAAAGTAATTAGGGCTTGGGTATAGAAGTTACATGTATGTCTTAACGATTATATACTTATTATGGCCAATCAGACAAGAAGTTGCAAGAATGTTGTGTCTGTGGGCATCTGAGATATCGGTTGACTCAATCAAGTAAGAATGATGTACTTTACAAGGTATTGCGTCACTTTCCACTAGCATCTAGGCTCTAAAAGCTCTTTATGTCAAAGAACACGGCACAACATATGACTTGGCATGATTAGAGGCGTGCTAATGGTTTAATGATTCACTTGAGTGATAGTGAGGCATGAAAACATTTTGATGACAATTATCCATTGTTCTCTGAGAGCCGAGAAATGTTAGGTTGGGTCTTGCCATCAATGGGTTTAGCCCATTTAGTCATTCATCAAATGGTCCTTCTATATGACCGGTTTTTGTTATTCCGTACAACTTGCCTCCTAATATGTGTATGAAAAAGCAGTATTTATTTTTGACATTGCTCATTCCTAGACCAAAATCTCCCAAGTAAAATATTGACATCTACTTGAGACCTTTTATTAACTACTTGAAAAAGTTGTAGGATGAGGGGGTTAACACTTACGATGCATAGGGGTGATAATTTTAGTATGAAAGCTACACTTATGTGGACCATTAGTGATTTTTCTATTTATGGAATGATATTGGGTTGGAGCACACATGGAAATTATGCTTGTCCATTGTATGGAATGCACAAAATCTTTTCGTTTTCCTCATGGTCATAAGCAGTGTTGGTTTGATTGTCATCGTCCATTCTTGTTTGCTAATCATCCTTTCTGGAAGTAAAGAGATAAATTCAAACAAAATATAATAGAGCAAGATTTGCCCCACTGTGGTTGTCTAGAGAAAAGTCTGAAAAGATTTAATCGTATAACTTTTGGTAATGCATTCGGTAAGCTGAGAATTTCAGGATTTAGAAAACACATAATTGGGCAAAAATAAATATCTCTTAGGAATTGCCTTATTGGTCCACTAATCTTATTTGACACAATCTTGATGTAATGCATATTAAGAAGAATTTATTTGACAATGTGTTCAATACGGTGATGAATATGAAAGGCAAAACCAATGACAATCCAAATGCTAGGATGGATTTACAACTTTTTTGTAAGCATCCTGAGTTAAAGTCGAATAATGTTAATGGAAAACTTGTTATGCCAAAAGTGTCTTGCAGCTTGTCAAAGCCTTAAGTGAATGAAGTGTCAGTGGATAAAAAACTTGAAGCTCCCAAGCGGATACGCTTCAAACTTGAGTTGTTGTGTGGACATGGATGAATGCAAGTTGTATGGGGTGAAAAGTCACAATTGTCACGTGTTCATGCAAAGACTAATCCAGATTGCATTTCGCGATTACTGACCTAAGGGTGCATAGGAAGTATTTATAGAGGTTAGCAATTTTTTTAGAGATCTATGCGCAAAAGAATAACATGTGAAGCATATGGAGATGCATGAGAAGAATATTGTTATTACTCTGTGCAAGTTGGAGAAGATATTAATAATGAGTTTCTTTGATTCAATGGAACATTTGACTGTACACCTACCTTATGAAGCTAAAGTGGGTGGTCATGTGTAATATCATTGGATGTATCCATTTGAAAGGTATATATATGTATATCTTAAAATAATTTCATTTTTCTTTTTGTAAGTATATTAATAATGGATTTTTTTTTTCGTTTCAATGGAATGTTGTTTGCATATAGAATGATGTTTTATTTAAAGAAAAAGGCCGAAACAAGGCTTGTGTCGAAGGTTCTATATGCGAGACCTATTGCTTAGTGGATAAAAAACTTGAAGCTCCCAAGCGGATACGCTTCAAACTTGAGTTGTTGTGTGGACATGGATGAATGCAAGTATAAGATGAAAAGTCACAATTGTCACGTGTTCATACAAAGACTAATCCCGATTGCATTTCGCGATTACTGACCTAAGGGTGCATAGGAAGCATTTATAGAGGTTAGCAATTTTTTCAGAGATCTATTCGCAAAAGAATAGCATGTGAAGCATATGGAGATGCATGAGAAGAATATTGTTGTCACTCTGTGCAAGTTGGAGAAGATATTAATAATGAGTTATTTTGATTCAATGTAACATTTAACTATACACCTACCTTATGAAGCTAAAGTGGGTGGTCATGTGCAATATCATTGGATGTATCCGTTTGAAAGGTATATATATGTATATCTTAAAATAATTTTATTTTTCTTTTTTCAAGTATATTAATAATGGATTTTTTTTTTTTTTTTTTTTTGTTTCAATGGAATGTTGTTTGCATATATATCTTAAAATAATTTTCTTTTTCTTTTTCCAAGTATATTAATAATGGATTTTTTTTTTTTTTCAATGGAATGTTGTTTGCATATATATCTTAAAATAATTTTATTTTTCTTTTTCCAAGTATATTAATAATGGATTTTTTTTTTTTTTTTTTTTTGTTTCAATGGAATGTTGTTTGCATATAGAATGATGTTTTATTTAAAGAAAAAGGTCGAAACAAGGCTTGTGTTTAAGGTTCTATATGCGAGACTTGTTGCTTAAAAAAAATAATTCAACTTTTGTGTAATGTATTTTGAGTTGAACATTCAAAGAAGTTAAATCAAGTTCCTTGTCAAGATGATAGAGGAGATGTGGATAGCAATGGACGGCTCTCTGAATTCTATCAATCAAGTCGTGCATTTGGTTTGAATGGAATTAGACCTCTTAAGTGATGTGCAGTTACAAGCAGCAATGATATATGTTCTCTTAAACACAATAGAGATTGAGCCTTATGTAACGTAAGCTTTTCATTTCATATTTGATTTTAGATATGCAACACAAATTTTTCAAAAAAACTTACACTCTGAATATGAAATATAGTGAATTTTGTCAAATATTGTTGATTAATTATCCAAATCATTCCAACTATCAAATTCAGAAATTAGTGGAAACTAAGTTTGCACATTTGATTCATCAATAATTTATTTTTGATATATAAATATTTATATTTATATTAGTTTATATGATTACAAAGTTTAATTTATAATATAGGCACTTGATAGTAGGACCACCGACTAACATATTGTTCACATTGCTTGCCCACCAATGACGCAAGTTAGGTGTTTTAATGGATACTTTGTTAATAGGATTTAAGTTCCACACACTCTCATATGGCGATGGCAAGAAACCTATGAATAATGGTATTCGTGTGAAAGAAAGTTGCTACGATTTTGATGAACAAGATTTTTATGGCATGTTAACAGACATAATAAAGTTTAATATTTTGGAAACAATTGAATTGTACTCTTTCAATGTGATTGGTATGATTCCTATTGAGGGATGAAAGTAGATTTTGTGCATGGTTTAATAGATATCAATCATAGATCTAGACTTGCATTATACGAGCCATTTATATTAGCTTCTCAAGCACATCAAGTGTACTACCAATTACCTTAGTAAAAAAATAAAAATTGGATTGGTGGGTAGTTAGTAACATGGCGGCAATGACTAATTTCAATTTCCTATCAAATGACACACCAAGTGATAATGTGTAACTTTTAAGTGATGATATATTTTAGGAGATTAAGCCTTATGTACTGGTTCCAGTTAATCCAGGCCTAGATCTAGATGCTCCTGGAATTCTTGTAGGTGATAGTCTAAATCAAGAAGTGGATCCTAATTAAATAAGTGACTTGTTGTTGATGATAATATAAATGAAGAAGAATATGATAAGCTTGAGGAAAATGAAGACAATTATGAAGAAGATAGTGACGAATTAGAAGTGGGTGATGAAGAAGTTGGTTTTGAATATGGTAGTGACAGTGACATGTAAGATGATTAACTAAAATTGTATGTGTTTTGTTCATATAAACTTTATAATTGTATATATTATTTTTTATTTGTTATATATGAATTTATGCATTTATGATTGTATAAATTTATATTTTTTTTCTTATAAGATCATGGTTCAGAGTATAAATGTATTTAGTTCAAGTGCATCTTGTGTACCTCCAAGCACGAATCACTCAGGGACACGTAGATCGACTTAATCTAGTCATGCCATTACTAGCCCATCCAAGCTGACTTGTGTTGTTACTAGATCATCTAAGCCAACACGTGCCATTACTAGATCATCTCAGTCAGCACGTGCAATACCTAGAGAGCTTCGATTGGTCCTTGCAGCTACTTCACCGTCATTTTCAAAGATCTCATTTTCAAAGATCTTGACAATTTATCATTACAATTATTCAACATTTTAATATACTTTATTGATGTAATAATACAGGTGACCTAGGTGCGTCTTCATCTAGATCATCTCTGCCAGCTCATGCCATACCTAGAGAGCCTCAATTGGTCCGTGCAGCTATTTTACTATCATGAGATATTTCTTTTTGTATCTCATTTTTTAGGATCTTGACAATTTATCATTACAATTATTCAAACTTTTAATATACTCTATTGATGTAATAATACAAGTGGCCTAGGTGCGTCTTCGTCAAGGATGGAACTAAAGTCATCTGACCATAATTCACTATTAAGCACATCTGGAAAAAAGGCTTCAGTGACTGTGTCAAGAGGATATACATACTTAGATCCTCCTCTCATAAACCTTGCAGATAGACTACTGATTAAGATTCAAAACAAATAATATGTTTGTTTTACTAATTTATATTATTTAATCTTATATTATATATATTTCAATGTTGTAACTTTAGATTTTATTGTTATTGTATATTTAGAGGGAATTTGATAATCTTGATACTGTGAGGACTATCTCAACAATCATTCTATCGCACATGCTTGGACCAATCGAAGTGTGGTCTAAATATCCTTAATTTACAATAGAATTGTGTTTTTGCTAGTTAATTTGTTGTGAAATTATGGACTCACTACAGATTTGAGACAGAACAGGAGGAGAAATTAGGTAAAATTGTGTTTAACCAATTGCAGGTAGACGATATAAGGACCTCATAAGGGATGTATGGTTAAAGGCAAATAAGATGTGCAGCATAAATGACATTACCAGGTGTGGAAGCTGGATGCCGGATTGGATAAGGGCTGCAAACTGGCAACCCTTACTTGATATTTTGGGCATTGATGCATGGATGAAACGTTCTCAAAAAGGATCAAAAAATCGAGAATTAGGAGATGAATCATCTATTAGGCATGCCGGATGAACAAACACGGTGTTGCAACATAAAGAAAAACTAGTATAAATGTAATTTAAATATTAAAAGATTATGTTTTACTATTTATTAGTGTTTTACATAATGCTAAGTTGATTTTTATCAAATTATTTTGTAAAAAAAGGCATTTGGAGTGGAACTATCTCATATAGAAGTTTATAATCGCATCCATAAAAGAAAGAAGATTGGTCAACTCGAAGGCGAAAAAATTTAGGTTAATTTTTAAGATATTCACTAACATTTGTATTACTAAAAATTGTTGTATTATACTGAACTAAAAAGTGATGTATCTATGGATTTGCAAGAAGATTATAAGCGTCATATCATTTAGAAATATGGAGATTCTGTAAGTCATCTACTGTTTGATGAAGAGATTTGGCTCCAAGTGTCTGGGAGAGTAAAAAATGGAAGAAAAGTTTATGGGTATGGGACAACTGCTATTGCAAGGATCTTGTTTGGAGATAAGATCAATTTATCTCGATCTTCATTTTGATCTACTGTCACATCCTAACTTACTATTGAAATGAATGAGTGCATTCAAACCTTAGAGGAAGAATTAGTAACCCAAAAAAGGAACAATGAAAAAACTAGAAAGGCCAATAAGAAATTGATAAAGGACAATGAGCGAGTGAAAAAGGTGATGAAACTAATGATGGAGCAACTAGGTTTAAACAATATCAGGTTGCTCGAAAAATTTAATGCAAGTAACTATGGCTATTTAAATGCAGGGTTTTCATTTTGTATGTTTGCATGTCTTTGAATCTTAGGTGTGTGTAGCCTTATTTGCTTGTTCTATTTAGGATCAAATATTAACACCATGTACATTGTGATAAAAATGGAATTATTGTATGCTATTATGTTTTTTTTGGTAAGGAACCTCATGCTTGGAGTCTGTTGCTTTCTGGTTATTAAATTGGTTGATATTGTATTTACTACATGGACCAGTTTTATTTGCATAAAGACTTGGCTGTGTTGTACACGACACATTTGTTGGTTGGTTTTGAACATTTATGATATTGTACTATACTTTAATTTTTGTTTTAGCTGGGACTTATGACCACTTAAAGTCTAAAGAAATTGTTTAAAATTTGTCAAACCTTGAACTACTTTTGAATTTGCAAGTAACATTGAGATCTAGCAATCAGTTAAGCTTGTATTTATTCAAGTATGAAAATAAACATTTGGATGATCAAGTTGTGCAAAATCATTTAGGACAAGTATAACATGACATGAAAATAGGAATTATGATTGATCTGTGGTTCTGCATCTATATTGTTGAAATCTTTTGCATTCTTATTCTTCCTTCATGCTAAAGGTTAGACCTGGAATGTGAAAATGGTTCATCACCACCATCCCTTAGTGGCATGGATTAGACAAGAAAAAGCATTGTTTGTTATAAGCAATATTATGCCCATATACTCACTTTCTGTTGGAAAATTATAAACCAATGTGTGAATGTTGAAACATCAATTATTTTCAAAACCACTTTTCAACTTTGATGTATGCATCCAACTTCTTAAGTGAAAAAGAAAATGTTAATCCAACCTTAAGTTAGACTTGAGTAAAAGGCATCTTTTGATGACTCATTGTTTTTCTTTTGTGTCTCTCATCCTTTTTGGTTTTTAGTTACTTACTGAGTTTTGTTTATTATTCTCCTGGTGTTAAAAAAAAATAGAGTCATGTATGAGAAGCTATCATACATTTTCTTCATTGAGAAATTTTTTCATTGTGGATTTGTTGAGTTGCTTGAATAATTGAGATACCAATTATTTCTTTCAAATATTTGCTAAAGTCCAAAACTATGAAAGGTAGTAATGTGTCGTTTAATTCAGTTTTGTTTAAAATATATTCTTTTTAAGTAACAAAGTATGAAAATTTTCCCTTGTATAAGGTTAAGGGATTGGTAGAAAAAGGAATGAAAGGTAGGCATGATATCTCATCAATCATTATAATTTAATTCATTTTGGATTCTGAAAATGAAGATTCACTTTCACTTGGTCAGTTGGTTACAATAGTTGCATTCTGGAAACTTGTATGTTGATGTTACAATTTTAATATCCAAAATGGCAATGGTAAGTTTAAGACTTGTGATTTTTTTTCTCAACTACTGTAGCCAAGAAAAATGTTTATGTTTACATTGTCCTCTCCTTTTTTCATTTTAGTGAGCATTCTTATATTTACTTAGTCGTTTTCAGCACTTAGGCATAGTTATCATGATGTTAACTAAATGCATTTTAATATTCTCTTCTTTCATTATATGTTAATATTAGACTCTCTTTTTTATTAACAAGGGAGATGTGGGTGGTTTTTCTATCGATATGGATGGCAATAAAGATCTTGATGCTGATGTTGAGAATGATAATGATCTTCATGATTACGAGGATGATTTTCATGATGACATATAGCTAGCTAGCTAGATTTATTTAATTTTAATTTTCATTACACCTATGTGTGAACTTTACGTTTATGAATTATGTGATTTTGTACATTTTATTTTGTTACTCAATGTTGAAACAAATTTATTTTATGGATAAAATTGAATTTGTTTGGTTAATTTATATTTAATTACAATTTATTCGATTTTAAAAAAATAATAATAATAAATTGCTTGGAATTACGTACAAGCCAGAGTTTGTTGGTAATTTCACAAAAATAGATTTTGGGTTTTTACCTACAAACCTGCTTTGTAGGTAATATCGATGGACCATTACCTATAAACGATCTTGGGAAATGGTACTAGGTATTACCTACGAACTTGGTTAGTGGGAAATAACACTATGTATTACCTACAAACTAAGTTTGTGGGAAATGATTCCAGGTATTACCTACAAAAATGGTTGGTAAGTATTATCCGACACTAAGGTCTGTTGGTATTACCTGTAACTAAGTTTGGAGGTAACGTTATATTTATCGACAAACTTAACAGGTCTAAAACATGTTTTACCCACAAACCATTACCTACAAACAATTCGTCGATATTTCCAACAAACTTTCGTAGTTTGTAGGTAATACCCACAGAGAATTTACCCACTTACCTTTTCCTATAAACCTTTTGTCAGTAACCATTTTCCTACAAACTAAAGACCATTTTTCCCACAAACCTGGTCCGTAGGAAAAGTCTAGTTTTCTTGTAATGTTAGTCAAAATTCTTGTATATTTCTTTGTCTTAAAATTAGGGTTACTAAAGGTTTGGTTATCCTATTTTACCGACCACTTTATGCCTTCGTGTGGGGTGTGACAAATTAAGGAGTTAAGACAATAGGTTTAGTAAGATGAAATATAGCTTGCAGGTGAATAAATATATGATTAGTAGGAAAGTAAAGTAGTGGAATGGAAATATATTGATATTAGAATTGTTTAGTTCAAGTCTTGATGAAATCGAGTAGTTAGTTGATTTGAAATCAATACTTTGAATGTGAATAAGATGGGAATTAGAATTATTGGTGTAGTATATATATGTATACACATACATCAATGGAAGGAACTTATCAACTTAAGATGTTTGATAAAATATCTACAAGAAACTAGTTATAACATAAAGAGTAAAACTTATAATTTTTAAATCTTTGTAGTTATGGATTAATTGAATTTGAATAAAAACCCATGAACAAGAGTAAAAATTGTTGGCTAATGTTGTGATTAAAGGATTTAATGAAATTGAGTAGTGAGTATGAACAAATGGTGGTTAGTTGTGGGTAAAGTGTTGAAAATGGGAGTTAAGTGGCTATTGAAGGGAAGCAGGGTTAGATTTTATAAGTTAGAGAAATCTGATATTTTAGGAGTTTTATGGACCGAATTAGTTTAGGTGTTCTAAAGAGAAAGTGTATCTTACAGTCTTAGGATGATATCTCTAAAGTTTTGTAACCTAATTCAAGGTATATTTATCGTTAGAGCAATTGTACTGCAACTAGATTTGTGTTGGAGTTTTGGTGAGCTTCAGTCAATCCGAAAGACTTTGTATGGGGTTGTGGTTTGAATTAGCTTAGGACATCTGAATAAAAATTATTCCTAATATTAAGGGATAATTATGGAGCTTTACAGGTTTTAATTTCGTGTAATGTGTATTTTGGAAGTGTTGGAAGTCATTGTTGGAATTTTCAGGGTTTTGATTGTTCCTATTTTAGTGTAACTGGTTTTGGAGGGTCTTAAATAATGAATTATGAGTGGAGTGCTAAAAATTAAATGTTCATAACATCTTGATAAACTATACTGAAAATTTTCATAATTTAATTTCCAATGTGAATTCTATAAGTACTGGAATCTGATTCTGGCAACCAGAAATTGTGCGTGTGCCCTGTTTATGTTCATATGGGGATTTGAATAGGTTCAAAGTAGATTTTGAAAGAAATTTCTTAATAAAAAAAGGTAGTTAACATCCTGGAAATAATGTTTGAACTTGGTGAAGTATAATCAAACATATCTCCAAGGTGGTTGTGAAAATGTCTAAAATGGGTTAACTTTAAATAAATGCATGAAATTTACTATTATAGATTTTTGTAATTAAAAGGTTATAACCTATAAAATTGACAAACTAAGTAATACTTGAAAATTTTATTGTAGCTCTAGAACATGTTGTTAAGCCAACGACCCGCGTGAATGCAAGAGGAAATGAGAAGCAAGATTGGTAAACTATGAGTGGATAACATATTCTTGGGTTGTTAGATTAATATATGCAATTGTTTATGTATATTTGAGTAAATATGTTTATATTTTAGAGGTATATAAGAATGTGTAGTGTTTAATTTGATTTATTTGAATGATGTTTGACTTATGAAATTATTTGTGTTTAATAAAGACCAATAAAATGAATTTTTATCCGAACGGATTTTTGTATTCGAAATAGAATCCTGGTGCACCTAGTATATTTTGATTTGATATTTGATTTAAAACATTCAAGTAACTCAGCCCCGGGATGGATATGTACGGAAAATATATTTGATGTGCAGGCAGCAAAAACTACCCGGTGGGATGATATATGTTGTGCGAGTGCTAAGTTACTCTAATTTCTATTTGTATGTTTTGAGTGTTTTGATTAATTTGATTTGATTGTATAGTGTATTATTTGAACTGCAGTTTATTTTATTTTATTTTTTCCATATTTGAGTACATGTGACATTTAATAGTTTGAAATTCATGTTATGTTGATATAATTTGATTATGTATTATATCCATCTGTATAATGATGCTACTACCCTCGGGATATGTTTTTCCACTCACAGTCCTTGGGACTTACCACTCTCTTGTGGATGATATTTTTTTTTTTAGTAACAAGATCTCCATAAGCGTCAAAGACTGATATTGGGCTTGTCGAATAATTAGCAACAAGGTATATATTCAAGATCGCTTACTTGAAGTCAAAGGGTGGAAGTTTACAATCACATTAGGGCTTTGGGTGTCTGATTTTGTATTATGTAAAAGTTCAATTCATTTGTTAATATGATATAAAGCGGAGTGGAGCTCCTTTTGTATATTACTGTTATTGGTAACTAGTTGAATGTAACCAAGTGTTCTGTGTTTGTATTTTGGGCATGTTCTAATTTACAGAGAACCTCTGTCGAAATTTTTAGTAAATTGTTATATATTTCAGTAAATAAACATTTATAGTTAACTTGTGTTTTCTAAAATTTACTTATATGTTTTAGTTTAGTCAAGAGTCATATATATTTCTTTGATTTGAAGTTGAGGTTACGGAGGTTTGGTTACACAGTTCTCCGACCAGTTATGCCTCTGTGTGAGGTGTGACATGAAGTATTTGATTCTTGTGATCAAGCCACATACCTGTGAGAATACGTCAACTACATCCTCGACAACAATCAAATCGTCGTTTTGAAGAATCAACATAATTTCATTCGAGATCAAGCTTTCAAGCCCTCAAATCAAATAAACTTTCAAGGAGATCGAATCAGAAGAATTGTTCTTTTTATTGTAAACAATATCAATACAACGATTGTACCCTATTCACTTATCTAAATTAATACAAATATTATTTTGTACATAGTTCCTGTCATTTATTTTACAGGCTCGAAATTCGTGTTTACATATATAAATACCTGACTCAAGTGATATGAAAAACTATATATATATATATATATAGCTAGCATGTAGCATATGCAAATGCAAATGCACGGGCTATATTTTGTATTTTATATTTTAAATTAAAATATACAATTAAATAGTTGATAATATATAATAATATTCCTACATAGCTTAAGAATACTCTAAAAAGGAAAAAAAAAATAGACATATATCCAAACATAAAGATCAAAGGAATTAAATTTATAATATTGCTCACTCAATTATTTAATGAATAAAATGACATATACTTTCAAAACATGACAACATTACAAAATAAGTCTTCTTTTTCATCATGGTGTTTAACATCAAATTAAGCACTTTATATGTATTGTCCAATTTGTTAAATAATGACAGTATGATCACTTAAAACTTAAAAATTGCATCTCTAACTGGAACAGGTTTATTATATTAAAAAAGTTTAAGGTAACAAAATTTTAAACTCACGATTTATTGAAGGTCTAGTACGGGGAAAAAAATTGTTGAAATTTCTTAACAAAATAGAATATGGGTTGTTCAAGGAAAAACAATTGTTTTAATTTCAATAGCCCGAAATGTGTGTCATCAACTTGAGACCAACTGCAAAGAAGTTTATATTTTTTTCCCACAACTATAAATTGCTAAATTATTATAAAATAAAAAATTCCTATACAAACATAGAAAGACCTGCATATATAAATGACAAAATAAGGCTACTTTTTTATAATAAAAAAAAATAACCATGAAAACTAAAAGAAAAAAATATGTATATAAGGATATAGAATGACTTCCATATGTTAATGAGAAATAGAAATGGATGCCTTAATAAAAGAAGTAATGTTACCTTTTGTTAAAGAAATGGCTTGCAATTCTTAAATTTAGAAATTTAAAACAAACTCAAAATCATATAACCTGAAGTACCAGACACCAAAGCATATATCACATATATATGATAAAGAGGAAGCATGGAATTGTAGGTAGAAAAGAATGGTGCATCAATGGATTTAAAGCAAGACTATGAGTAACTAGGAAAATATTTCTGGGTGCTTTTGATTAATAAATTAATTCCTTGGTCATGCAATGTACTATTAAATATTCATAATAATAACAGTACTTGCCACAACGTTCTTCTTTTTCAATTGGTGTCATCAGCTAACTTCATTTTGCATGCTTCAATAATCAATATTCTCATCCGCATATGCATGCTTTGTTCAACAATATCTATTTATTTATTTCTAGAGAATAGTAAAAAATAAATGAATACAGAAAATATTATATATTGTCTGTGACACTATATAGTCATTTTCATGAAATTTATTAACTAGAAATTTTGGAACAAGGGTCAAACAGTTAATGACACCTAATTGCAACTCTGTTATTCTCTTCAAAATTTGCAAAAATTAAATTATTCTAATCCTTTTTTTTTTTCCTGAGCTATATTTGATATACCGAATTAGTGTATAGAATCATGTATACTATCAATGAAAATATAATCATAAACAAGTATAAGGTTTAATTTATTTATTTTTATAGTATCGAATTAATTAATTTAATTGATAAGCTGTTTAAATATGAAAGTGCCAACAAAATTTACAAGCTACCAATATATGATACTGTCATTGTTTCCATTCAACTAATTTTGTATGAAAGACAATCATTTTCCAACAAAATAAAAAAAAAAATTGGATTAACCATATAATTTGTATTTGAGTCAATTATGTTTTATCATGATGAACTATCACATGGTTTGAAATAACTTTTATGAACTATAGAGACACATAGCACACTTATTTGACTCATAATTGATAAATAACCTTTAATCATCCAAATTAGTTATTAAGTATAACAAATTAATTCAAAAAAGACTAAATTATCCTAATTATAAGTTTTTTCTTTTATGTTTTTCACTTGTTATTTCTTGTTTCTTATTTTATCTTTTTTTAAGCAAATGAACTCTCTGTATTTATCTAATTTTAACACAATAATAAGAAGAAATTTTTTGATGAAAATATTATTATTAATATGCAAATTGAAGTAATAATTTAATATGATTTCTATAAATTAGAAAAATAATATTAGCAAATGTTTTGATAATTTTAATATGATGATAAGAAATAAATATTATAAAGATTCAACTATTGTCTATTTATGTTAAAATTAAATAAATATAAAAAGTTTAATTTTAAAAAAAATAAGAAAAAAAAGATGAAAAAAAGATGTAGAAAGGAGAAACTTATAATAAGCGTTTATCAATTCTTTTAAATTAATTAATTTAATTTAATAATTAATTTAGATATTTAAAATTTATTTATTATTTATAATACAAATAAGAGATTACGTGTCTCATTTACCAATATATGAAAACTATTGTAATATTAGTGGTAGCTTCCTGATTAAAGTGCAGTTGACTCTAGATATTTCAATCGATTTTTCAACAAGGAATGAGGTCAAAATTATTTCCACGTGGCTTCTAACTAAGAAAAGCGTGACAATTGGCTGTAGAGACTAGAGAATATGTAAAAGCAAAAGACGAAGAAGGACACGATCCCGACCGTCAGATGAGCGTTTGCTGACTTCAAAAGTACAAGAAGCACCCTCGCTTCTCTTCCTTTTGTCTATGTTCGAAGTCCCGCCATGGAAGCCACTCTTCTCAGTTCGCAGCACTTACGACCTAGACTCTTTCCTGCTAAGCCGGCGAAATTTCGAGGTCAGTCTTCTACTCTTTGGTGTCTAGTAAACGTTAGGAATTCAAACAAAATAAGCGAGACGGCTACTTTGAATATCCCCCATGTCAGAATTTGTAGAAAAATTGTTGTTGTTATTGCTTCTGGATTTTGATTCTGGGAAATAGGGTTTTATTCAATGCTTTATCCTAGTAAATTGAGTAGTATAGTTTGAATTTCCCAATTAATTGTCAGCGATTTGAAATGGTATTACGGTGATTTTGAATATTTTAAATAGACTATTTTGCTTGTAATCCTCAAATTCTAACTCTAAACTTAAATCTAATCTTAATTTTAACCATAAATTATTTTATATAATTAACATTTAAAAAAAAAATATATCGTGACTGCATAAAATTAAAAGAATTTTATCAATAAAAAATCTAAGAGTTAGAATCCGTGATTTATGAGCCCGTATGGAAGCAGAGTTGAACTAAAAGACAAAATTAAATGGATGAAAAATAGTGAAACAAAGACATAAAAATTACGATTGGTCCACTTAGATAATAAAAACAAATAAGACTAGTTCACTTGCATCTAACTGTCTATTCAACATTAACACGCTAACATGCCAAGTGGCGACAGTCCACACGATCAAAGAACTTTTTTTTGGCATATATAGAGAAAAATTATTCGCATGACAAGTTAGGGTTGGTTTAAAGGCCAAACGGATATTACATCTTCACGGGACTCGACCATGATACCTCACCCTCCTGGGACCCATATCCATTTTCGATCAATCTCTGGCCCCACCTTTAAAATTAACAGGGATGTGTATCTACCTGTCAACTGTCAACTCGCCCAAAATGGTCTAGAATCAAAGAACTTCATTAAACTTTTGGGACCCACATTCACTTTTGAACAATCTCTAGCTAGCCTCCACATCATCCCATATATTTTTAACTCTACAGTTACCAAACAGAAGCATAGATTACTTTTAGAAAATGAAAAACAACACGTCTCCTAATAAAAATGTCAAATTAGCAATAATTAAATCACTGTTTATTTTAGTTTATATTCATGTCCATGTATAGATATTTATAATTTAATTAGCATATGTAAAGATTAAAAAATATTATAAGAGTATTTAAATTAATTGTGATGGAGATCTCGTTATCACCCACAACAGAAAATTCAAATTCAGTGTCTAGTATCCAGCCTAAACTAGTTGCTTTGTCAATATCCCAGTTTGTTGGAAATATTTAATATTTTAACCAAAAAAAAAAATGGAGCCAATGAAAATAAAAAGAAGAATCAGTCAATTAGACTTTTCAAATACTATAATTATGGTAATATTTTGATAACTAACAAAGTAGACATTATTTGAGTTAAATTACACCTTCAGTCCTGATAGTTTCATTCTTTTTCAATTGATCATATACTTCAACAAAAAAATCAATTAAGTCTTTGTATTTTATTTTAATTTCAATTAAGTCCGATACATAACTAGTAGTTAAATTTCTACATGTTTGAATCACACCCTCATCTACCATTTTATATCAAATATTCAAACCCCACAAGACCCACCTAACTTGTATATGCCATACCAACTTCTGCATTGAGAGCTCAGCTTAGCCCTGCTTGCAAACAATTAACCAACCAACAACCTTCATTACCAAACCAGGTATCCAAAAATTTGAAACTTGCATCCATGTGCACATGAAGGTCTAACTGTCTATCAGTTTTCCACAAACACCAACCAACCTATAGACACTCAGAAACTTCTTATATATTAATGGTTACCTGGTCCTCACTACACTCTTATCTCCATATCTGCAGGAACAAGAGATTTTGATTTGCGTCTGTGTCCGTTACCTTCTAATTTTGGTAATTCTTCAACTAAGTGACAAAATATCATGTGTGGGACAGGAAATCCAACCATCTTGGACACATGCCGAACCATGATTATCGGTTCAACCGGGTTCATGGGCCATTTCATTGCTGAAGCCTGCATCTATGCCGGCCATCCCACGTACCTTCTCATCCGGCCCGGCATAATTAGTGCAACTTCTTCTAGCAAGAACAACACCATCAAGTCCCTTCATGAAAGAGGAGCTCAAATTATACATGTAAACCTCTCTTACTCTTCTATAAATAATCTCGATCGAAAGTTTCAAACTTATTAAGTTTATTGTTTTGTCTATGAAATTACTAGGGCTCAATCACTGATCAAGATCTCATGGAGAAGGTTTTGAAAGAGCATAAGATTGAGGTTGTAATATCAGCAGTTGGTGGTGAAAGTGTGTTGGAGCAGCTCATATTAATAAAAGCTATTAAAGCTGTAGGCACTGTTAAGGTAATTTAATTCTTGAATAATTGGATGATGTTGTCACTTTTATCTTGGTTACATTCATGAATATAATTTGTTGCAGAGGTTTTTGCCATCGGAATTTGGGCATGACATTAACAGAGCTAATCCGGTGGAGCCGGGCTTGACTTTGTACAATGCAAAGAGAAAGGTGAGGGAGTCGATTGAGGAGGCTGGGATACCCTACACTTACATATGCTGTAACTCCATTGCTGCCTGGCCCTACCATGACAACACTCATCCTGCAGATGTTCTCCCACCCTTGGACCGATTCAAAATCTATGGAGATGGCACTATCAAAGGTAGGTACACCCTTTATAATTTTTGGACTTTGATTACATTTTTAGTCCATATATTGTTTGCCTGAAAATTGAGAGTTTTTATACTTCAAAAAATTAAAATGGCATACTTAATAGTTACAAAAATTATGAAATGTGGCCTCTATCATTACATTTCGTAAAATATAACTTAAAAATAGATGACATGACAAATAGTATATTACATAACTTACCCATGTGTAACCATATTCGTTTAATAAGTCACTTTATGTTAAGTTAAATATAACAAAAAGTAACGAAATAGATCACATTGCATGCTTTTCGAAACTTCAAGGATGACGTTTAAACTTTTTAAAATATAAGGACAAAATTGAATTCTCAGTCAAATGTAAAGACTAAAAAGTAAAATTTAACCTATTTTTGTGAGACTATCTTGGACAAAAGAGATGTTTCGTGCACTCATCTCTTAATTTTTGTACGAAAAATTATGATTAGTCGAGATAAACATAAATTGACCCAGACACACCTGACCGTGTTAAAAAAAAAAAAAAAAAATATTCATTGTTTCTTAGTAATTGTGGTACATAGATGTGATATTTTAGTAAAATGTTTTAAGAATATTCTTTACTTACAAAAATTGGAATTTCCAATTTTAATCTACAGCTTACTTTGTGACGGGTAATGACATTGGTAAATTCACAATCAAGTCCATTAACGATGCACGGACGGTCAATAAATCTGTTCATTTTCGACCGCCATGCAATTTGTTGAGCCTCAATGACCTCGCTTCTCTATGGGAGAAAAAACTTGGACGAAAGCTTCCTAGAGAAACCATCACTGAGGATGACCTTCTTTCTGCTGCTAATGGTATATATATTATTACTTTCTACTATATGCATGGTTTCAAACTCGAACTCGACCACGACCTCTAGTGAATGTCAAATTAACGAGGTGTTTTTATTAGTGCAAAATTGGTTATCTTAGACTAATAATAACTATTTCTTCACTATTACTTAATCTTTCTTTTTGTTATGCCTGCAGAGATGTGCATCCCAAAGAGCATTGTTGCATCACTTACACATGACATATTCATTAAGGGATGCCAAATCAATTACTCCATGGATAACGATATCGACGTCGAAGTGAGCTCTCTGTATCCAGATACACCTTTTCGAACCATTGACGAATGCTTTGATGACTTTGTTTTGAAGATTGTTGACGTTGCAAAAGTAGTTGACAAGGCAGTAAGCAAGGATGGTATCAACAAAATCATTGCAAACCCTAATCCAGGAGCCATTGTGACGGCCTGATATTTTATTGATATGCTATGAATTATGGAGATGACTAGCTATATAATTAATATTACTATTTCACTTTGGATTGAATAAGTCTCTTCTTTTATCTAAAATAGATAAAATGATTGAGGCAATGTTCCAAAAATTGGACCATATTGGCTGATTGAACTAGCGCCTCGACCAGATTGGCTAATTGCATTGTCGCGCCGGGTGATAAATCAAATTTGGTTAAACTTAAAAACTATGTTGGTGATTAGACCGATCAAAACCAATAAGAATCGTATAGTAGTTGCTTAAACTCAGCCAATTTTTTATTTACTAAAAATTAGTAAAGCAATTGTATTTGCACTAAAGTTATCTTTATTATTTTGATGCATAAAAAGAAATTTGAGTATTATAATATTTTAATACATAAAAAAATTAACAGTTGTCATATTAACTATTAAAAACTTATATTTGACTATTTGTGATTTGAATTTTTTATCAATTCTCATTAATATTGAATATTGAATTATTATCTTTTGCTTTATTGTGTAATTTACATTTATAATTAGTAACAAAAATTATAGAATATGTATAATATTTACATATATGATTCAATATATATATATAACATTATCTAGTCTGATCATCAGTCCGATCCCAATTGAACTAACAACAGAAAATCCAACAAAACTTTCAAATCGATTACTAATCTGGCTTTTAAAACATTAATTTGAGGAATCATTCTAACCTAACTAGATTTTGTAATGTCATTTGAAAGATTGAAAAACAGATTCATCGGGCAATAATTTTTTTTATTTTTGTCAAGCAGTAACAGGGTTAACTTCCCCCTATGGCATGCTTGCCTTGGACAGAGTACTTCCTCCAAGAAGAGGAGTCATGCTCTGAACAAGACTGAACAAGATATCAATATCAACAATCAATCAGCATTGCCATTCAACATTATTTTCTTCGACATACTATTTCTCTCTCTCCCCTCCTCCCCCAATATTCAAAGTTTGCCTTGATTTGGTACCACTCTCGCAGCCCACACCAAAACAGTATTTTACCCGTAAATGTCTAGTCAATTGCTGCGCCTCAACGCATGTCGGAGAGAACCAGCTAACTCTTGAGCTCGAGTGGCATTTCACTCCTAACCACAACTCATCCGCTGATTCCCACCCCCTCCCTCCCCATCCCCCTCCATACTTAAACATGAGAGTTACAATATATAACACCAAAGCTAGAAAAGAGGAAATTTTCCTCGTCACTATACCATCAATTTATATTTGTAAGCATCTAGTATATATACAGTCTAAACAAGGACGGAAAAGCATAATAAAATAAAACAATTCTTGCAGTAATTGGTTTTCTATAGTTCTATTCCTTCCATATGTAAATTTGAAAAGTCAGCAATTGCTATTGCACAATGCACCATCAAAAACTATATCGAACGAAATATTTACTTTGTTAAATGGTCTTTCACCTTCTCTAATGCACCCAACAGTGTCTTGTATAAAAGCTAGCCAAGTTAATGCCTAAACATCATATACAGGTAAGCGCTCCTCGATATACATACGGCAAATTGGACATTTTTTAGACTTCTCACAGCAGATGCTGCAATATGTAGGAATACAAGCACGACACAATTATATGAAAGGAAAAGAAATTGAATTGATCTTTTATAGAATCTTTACTTTAGTACACCATCAAGGAACATCACATACCTGCAAAGGATTCTATGCCTACATGGAAGCAGTACAACGCTAATTTCCCTCTCAAAGCAAACTCTACACAACACCTTTTCCTGGTTCATACATGACAGAAGATATAGACATTAAGTTGGGTAATTTTCAGAATCAAGAAATTTAGGGATGAGAGATCTCAAGCACACTCTAAATAATCATGCTAAATTTCACATGGACAAAAATGAAACACGAATAGAAAGCACCAAGAACATCTAAAGCAACAGTAGGATTATGGTCAAAATAGGACCTTTAGATAGAAAAGTTTCATCATGGAGAATCATATTCATATATGTATTTCAAATCTAGAAACGAAGTAGGTATTCATTAATCAAAAACTTCAACCCTAAGTCAAACTGACTCTCAAAGGTGAGGGAGAAAGAGCATGAAGTCAAGAATAGCTACGTCAATGATTGAGATTGACACTTCAGATAACCATGTCAGCATCTTAAATTGAAAATCCTTCTGACCGTTGGAGATAATCCTTTAAGATATCAAATTAGAAAAGCAAAGATTCACATTAGATATACATACTATTAAGAAAGAACTCATAATAGATATGATTTACACCAGGTAACCATTTTGAGCCATTCAAGGAGTAGGACGGGGAACCAAGACCTACTATTTCTAAGGGAAAACCTTGAAATAAGAAGAGCTAAGTCAATGATTATGATTTTAACTCAGATATCATGCCAACATTTTAAATTGAAAAGCCTTATTACCATCAAGAATGTCCTTTGAGATGTCAAGTTAAGAAAGCACAGGTTCACATCATATAAACTCTTTTAACAAAGCACCCGTCATAAATTGAAAAAATATACATTTTGAAGTCTTTCAAACTCCTGTTGGCTGTATTTCGTGATTACTGTCTGCTCACCAAGAGCTGCTTGAAGTCTCCACACCTGACATAGAAAGATAAACATATAGAGAACATAGAGGGAGAGAAATGTAGGGACATGCCAGTATATTTTTATGGATGAAGCCAAAAAAAAAAAGAGCTTGTTAAAACATTTGCAAACTATTTTATAGTCTATACACATACACATACACATACACAACACAAAAAAGTGTATGTGCATGGATGAATATCCAAAATTAACAACAATCTTAGGTGGATAACCATAGAAAGTATTAGGACTATTATCACCTCCTCAGCAAGATCCTGTTTAGGCATTTTCTTAACAATCTCAGGAGGATAACCAGAAAAGGTGTTATATCTGCAATAAGGAGCCAAATGTATGAAGATTAGTGGAACTTCATACCAATTTAAATACAAAAGTTGATTAACACACCAAAAGATAGTATGGTATCATTCTGTAATACCTGTATATAAACAGTTAACTGAAAGTATAAACTATTAACATTGGAAACAACAGTATAGATCCCCTCGTTAACCTCATATTTCATATCTTATTATATATCTTTCACAGTAAATATTTTTTTAGAAAAAATAGAAAACTCACAAATGTTGAAGCTAAACTTATTAGAAGGTCAATTTTCAGCTCATCAGACTAGCTTATCATATGTGGTGCAACCTCCACGAACTAAAAAAAAAAAAAAAAAAAACCCTTCACTGAAGATTCTATATGAAATGTTGAAAAGTGATATAAAACAAATGAGGTGTGCAAAAAATAAGTGAGTCACAAATCAAGCAATTAAATTATCTGCAGCAGCCATCGAACCACTTGCGACCAAGGGGACATGCCCTGCATCCCCTACAGAATACCATTGTGGCACTTCTATAAATTAAGTGTGTTGCAACTCCACTGACCATATTGTGACCTATGAAAACATAAGTGTTCAATCTTAATGGATTTTGCATTTCTAATGATATTTTCTTCTTATTTTTGCAAATAAATATATAAAAAAAAGGAAAAGATTAATAGAAAGATTACTAAATCCTATTAAAGATGAAGGGACGAAGAGGTGAAGATAATTATCAAATGAGACCACTGGAAGTGATGTCCATATGCAGAGCATATAATCACATCGGATAGAGTAGACTTATAAGTTTATAGAGAAAATGAAATGATCCTTGCCCAGAAGCTCCCTCCTGAAATAGCCGTGCCTGTTCTTCTCGACTTCCTTCATCAATTGACCACCAACCTAGTAGCCTGTATTTATTGATTTGATTGTAAAAGGGAATTAATAATGAATCATCCGTGCTACATGACATGCTTATCTGAATCCAGCAAGATCAAAATCTCGCCTTTTCAAGTTTTCTATTTTTCACATTTGTCATCTCAAATAAAAATAATTAATTAAATGCATAAGAAACCAAAAAAAAAAAAAAAAAAGGGTATGAGATTCATTACCTAGAACCATGGCAGAAGAACCCCAAGCAATCACGAGCTCTAGAAGAAAACTTAAAATATATTCCCACACCAGCTCCACTACGTAGCAAAAGTATTACTTTCTCCACCAACCTAGATGCAGCAAATAGGATAGCAGCACCTTGCAATAGGAAAAGAGGAGAGAAAAGTACTGGAAGTGGTATATATCTAGCTCTCGCTGGTGTTCCCTGGCATTAAAACAGCTACATCTTTTAATATGATTTCCCAATAGTAATGAACACAACTCAATAACTTCAAGTACCTCTAAACGCATACAAAGAATAATTTGGAAACCAATAACTGGAATTTTCATAAAATGGCCTCCTATGTCTTGCAGGCCACAGGTTCTATCCTGATGCTGATTTTCCTCTGAAGAAACTACTAAACCGCTATTCCAGTCACGGTATCTAATTGTTGTAGAAGATGAACTGGCTTCTCTTGAAGAATTTCTGTGAATGACAGGATTGGACCACTTTGTACATACAAGAAATGCAAAGAACTCGGCAATGCTGGACAAGAAAAGAATATTCATACATAGATCAATCAAACCTTAAAATTTCAAGTCATAAAATCCTAAAAAACCTGCAAAATGGTGGCCAATACAGAAAGTTAGGGAGCTTATCGGACACATGAACTGTACCTGAAATTAATAAATAAGTGCCACCAGCCAAAAGCACCTACATCACCTGTATCAAACAAGGACAATTAGTGCCTTTTATCATAAAATAGAAGCTATATTTTTAAAATGTTAAGCAACAGAAGAATTGGCCAACTATTTTTGATTCATTGATAACCTGATCGATATTATTACATTCCAGTTCCATCTCTAAAGCATTAAAGAATTACTACGAAGCTTAGCCTTTTGTATTCTGATGTATGGGGCCCATCACTGACCTTTCCAGTAATCCGAGTAACACAGACAAGTGCCCTGGACCCATATGGTGGCCAGTGAAAATAAAGCTAGAAACTTCATTGTTGTAAAATATCCCAAAAGGGGCACAGGGTCTATGTATCTCTGCCCTTGTGTGTGTAATAATAATATTTTTGAAATTATTACAACATAATTAGTAATATTTAATTAAATAAATAATAATAACAATAATTTGGAACCGAACCTTTCTTTTTCTTGTTGTTTTACTCAGTCTTTATTAAGATGTGTTACATTGGAGGTGCACTCAGTATAATGTCTTAAATCCAGTAAGTACAGAAACCAATCAAAGGTGAAAAGAATGTATTTCAATGAATTAGATGCATTCGCAATGTGTTAAGTATATGCAACAGAGTCACTGGTAATTTCCATATCCTGTACAGGTAAGATATGACCATCTGCCCATTTTCAAAGAATTTGTGCAACTCAAATGATACCTCACATGGTTTTTATTGCTTACAAGATTGATTGCTGTTTCTTTGCTGAGCATAACTCACATCTACCTAACTCCAATTTATTATATATCCATTTAATCCAAAGTCAATAGCATTGTTCTCTTTTTTGGGTCTATAGGAGGCCCATTATAAGGCCTAAGGCCTACATGACGGATATAGCTCCGTCCTTTCACATAAACCCCCATCCATGATGAAGGCGAGATTCGACCCTTGTCATTGGGATGATGCCAAAAGACTTTATTAGTTGAACCAAGTAACCAACTAACATCTTCAGCACTGCACTCTTTAACCAATACTTTCAAAGATTCAGATGTCACCATATGGTATTTAGCGAATTAAACAATGTCACTTTTACTTAATATGACTAGAAAGTCTTTCTAGTCTTATATTAAAAGATAATATATCCATGTGAGATAAAAAGTTAATTTAGTTTGACGCCTAATAAATGGCAGTATCAAAAAATATTATACAATGGAACAATAAATTGCACTAGGAAGATTTTGAAGGCGAGCAAGTAAAGGAAAGGGAAGAAACAAAAATCTTGAGATTTACATTTGTACTATAGAAGTAAGAGAAATTACCGCTTAGCTTTAGAAACGTGAACACCGTCGCAGCAACAAAAAACACCATAGAAATTGCAACCCAAAAGTGCTACAACAACATAATCATCAATATAAAAAGAGTCACTCTAAATGAGCTTCCAGATTCACATAACAACTTGATTTTAGGATGAACTTCAAGAGTACACAAGCTCATTAAGCCATTACCATTTAACAGTAGGTTACAGATTATAAACATTCATCACAAAACTCAGGCGATGAATTAAGCAGCATTTTGCAAACAAGTTTGATGTCTCCTATGACAAAATAATTAATGAATAAAATCAATGATATGAAAAATCAAAAGATATTAAGATTCTAAAAGTGAATTATGTCTGGCAAAAAAAATGTAAGGAGACAGGCAAAGCATGCCAGTAGTTGTCACTATATGTATAAATATAATATATTAATACCTGGGTAGGATAACCATCATCTATTTTACAAAGAAAAGTCAAGATTGAAATTAAGCAAACTTCTGCTAGACATTGTGATTTGTCCTACATTTAAAAAATAAGAAAGCAACTGAAGGTAAACTAAGAAATGCCATCAACAGCATAACAAGTCCAGGAGTTGATCATGACAGCATGAACAGCTGCTATGGCTTTTGGCCCCACATTCTATTATGCAAACACAATAACTTATATATTTATATATGTATATAATTGAAACCTTTGACAACTTAATCCTGCTGTCTTCTGCTGTTAAACTATATTTAACATTGTTTTGCCTCACCTAGCAGCAGTGGATCAATTTGATGAGTAGATAGAATGCACATGAAAATCATTCTTTAGCTGTTTGTACATGTGTGGCAATGAAATATTAACGAAATGCTCAACAGTTCTTGTTGAAATCTTCATAAGTGTAAGCACTCTTAAGCCATTTGATACATGTTTCACAAGCATGTATCAAGTTTAGAAGAGATGGAGAAAGGTAAATCTAACTTCAAAAGACACAAGCAAGTATCAAGTTTAGAAGAGATGGAGAAGGGTAACCAGACATCCAAATACATGTACCTAAACATGAACACTGTAACTGTAACATGGACTAGTTATCCTAAGTTCCTAACATTTTCACTAAAATCATAATGATTCTGTCAAATACTCCACTGTAGAAGGTCAAAGGCCTAAAAGCTCGCAACAATTCCTCTTCTAAATCTGAACACTTCTAAATTTTGTTTTCAAATATTACAAGTAAATCAAAATTTGAGGATTAAAAAAAAAAAAAAAAAAAAAATTTCTGTACCTAAACATTATATAAAGGAAACAAAATTCTCAAAGGCTTGACAAAGAATTTTCATTTTAATCCATATTTGACATTAGAAAGTAGGAGGAAAAGGATCAGTTTAAGATGGAAATAATACTGAACTGGCTTCAGACACACTCTTCTGGCTAAAAGCCCTCTCATCTACACAAGCCCCCATTTGATCTCTTGACTCTGGTTTTAACTTTTACTTTATATAAGTCTAGGAAACACTTTGTTTTCTACTCTCAATCCCAAAATTTTTTTAACGCTTCCACAACACAGAAGATATACCCTTGATATGAAACAGTAAAAAACTACAACAATCTCTGCATAAAAATGAAAATAATGCCATCTTTAAAAAGAAAGTTTGACAATTCAGGGAAAGTTCCTCTAAAAATTCATTGACATAAAGTCTTACAGGAAGAGCTTCCCATATTGCTTCACCACCCATGCTGTCTTCATCCCCCGGCATCAGAGCCCTAAATATTCTGCACAAGATAAGAACACCAGTTTATATAAATGCTACCCATATTCAATCAAATATGTACTGATACCAATAAATTACTATTCAAGGATAAGTCGTGCATAGACATGCAGAAGTGAGTTAAAGTGGTGACTGAATGCATTTGAAGCTGCAAGTGCTTACAGCTGTGATATAAACTGGCGACAACTATTTCATTGAATAATAATCAACATTTGAGAGTGGTAATATTCTTTTTATCCTTCTAAATACATAAACTTCAAGACACATAATAGTGAATTAAATATTGAAGTGACCCACTAGAACTTCAAAGTAATTAAATTTTTACATCAAGGAAGGTTCCCTATCAATATTCTCTACAATATATATATTAGCTCTTTTCTTTTTAGGAAAGCATATGATACAGTGCCGATGAGAATCTCGTGGTGGACTCTTGAGAAGAAGAAGAAAATACCGACTAAGTATGTAGAAGTAATTAACGATATGTATAAGTATGAGGGAGTACTGACTAGTGTACTGTAGATGATATGACCGGAGAGTTTCAATCACAATAGGACTTTATCAAGGGTCAACATTAAGCCCTTATCTATTTTCTTCAGTCATGGACGAGCTTACATATGCCATTCAGGATAGGATTATGCGGTGTATGTTATTTGCTGATGACATCATTTTAGTAGAGGAGACTAAAGTGGGCCTAAATTGAATATTAGAATTATGAAGGGACACATCAGAATTTAAAAGTCTTAAGTTAAGTCAGACAAAAACCGAGTGTATGGAGTGTAACTTACTAACTTTAGCCATACTAGAGGAGGCTTGACTAAAATGGTATTGGACGCCCATGAAATCCCAATGACAGAAGTGTTGAAGTAACTAGGTTCTTTCTTAAAAGGAGATAGAGCAATTGAGCATGATATTAGCATATAATTAAGGCAGGTTGGATGAAGTGGTGAAGTGACTATAGAGTCTTATGTGATCCTAAAATCCTGAATAGGCTGAAAGAAAATTTTTGTAGAATGGGTGTGAGACCAACTATATTGTATGGTTTTGAATGGTAAACAGTTAAGAAATAACATTTGCATAGATGAGAGTGACTGATATATGAATATTGAGATGGATGACAAAACATACAAGAAAAGATAGAATATGAAATAAGGAGATAGTAGGAAGGTAGAGGTTGCACTTGTTGAAGAGAAAATGAGAAAGAATCATTTGCAGTGGTTTGGACTTAACCAATGTAAGCCAGTGGGTGCTATAGTAGGAGAGGTGACTTTGTGTAGGCGGACAGGCTTAGACAGGGTAGAGCAAGACCAAGAATTACATGGGGAGCAGTGCTTGAGAATGATATGATTGCGATGGACATCACTAAAAAGTGACAAATGGAGAAAAACGATTCATATAGTCAACCCCAACTAATTTGAAAAAGACTTAGTTGAGTTGAGCGTATAGATTACATGGTAGGGATTTTTTTCCAATTATTTTCAAGATGCAAATTTCTCAGCACAACAGACGCAAGATTTGCTGCATGACAGAGAAAATGCAGAACAAGAAATATCATATTTAAAGGAGGAAAAAAGAGAGAAATGTTATTGTGCAATAAGGATGACCTTGTCAATTTAAGTATAAAAACAGAGATTTCATTCTATGATATAAGAGGGTAAACCCTTAAAAGGTTTAAGGATGGAAACTACAAGAAGACCACAGGAATTATGAAGTTGTTCAATTTAATGCATCCATTTTTGGTAAAACAATAATGTGAAACGCAATAAGAAAATGATTAACCAATTCCAAACTACACTAAAATTTACTTTTTATTTTGCAATTGTTGACTTGACAGACTGAAATCATAAATTGAAAGATAATAACCTCTGCCAAGGCAAAGTAATTTATATGATATCTAGCTATAAAGCAATAAATGTTTAGGAGTTACCTGAAATTGTCAATTAAAATAATAATTTCAAATGCCAACAAGGGAAGGAACACAATCCTCAGATTAACTGCTGCAAAACCATGAACTGTACAAAAGGCAATGCATTAATATAATTTGATATCGCACTTTCAAGCAACCTACAAGAATAGAAGCTATCTAGTTACAATAATTTTATGTCAAAACCACAAGAAAATCAATAAACTAATAAGAGTGCATAAAAGTGACTGTCAACCCGTAATTTAGTAAAATAAAAACAGGGAATTGGTGGTTTACCATATAAACTCTCAAGATAGATACAAAGGAGCAATTCAAATGCAATAAGCAATGGCATTGCGACGACGGCATGACATGGTGCCCACTGTCCACAATAGAAAATTAGTTTTCTCTTCTTAATACTTGAAACAGCTTCTTGATAATGAAAATAAACCAATGATATTCAAGAGCCTTGCAAATCCCCGATGTAATAAACATCCATGTTAGCCATGCATCAGTTAACCCAAGATCTCACAGTTACAGGGCCACGTGACCCAACATTCAAGAAACAACGGTGCAGGTTACCAGTTTGAGAATTTTAATGTACACAAATGGACATTATCTCATATGTCAAGAAAAGATGATGCCATACATGTCGATTATGCGGAACTGCTGGTGCAGGCAGTGAGAATCTCCCTCGAGCAACTACAGCATGAAACATCCAAACCGGAAGAAAGATTATCCTGCATATTATCAGTAATTAACAATTAGCACGACTGAAAATCTTCTCTGTATCCAATGTATGGATACAAGCCTCCAGCAATTCAGCTTTCGGCCTAAATGTGGGAGCACAGCCAAATATGTACTAGATGTGGGACCTGCATGTGATATCCAATTAATTAATAACAACAATTAATATCTAGAATTGCAATTGTTGTTATGCTGGGCCAAATTAAATTCCTTTCAGGGTACTGTATCTTAAGGTATCCTAACTCTTTAACTCTCAAATGTTTGAACAAGATGTAGTTCAAGAAATATCCTACAAACCTATTGTGCTTATTCTCGCTAAGCTCCTTTTGGTGTTCATCTACAATGAGAATGAAAAAACCCCAAAATCTACCACCCATCCAAATGAATATAAAAAATGAGGTCCAGAAAATTTTATTTATCTTTCATTTTTTTCTTGAAAACAAAGACTTGTTCCAAATCTTATATGCAGAACGCATGAACTCCAGATAATTTACTCAATTGGTCCAAGAAAGATCCTAGCCGCAGATTAACCAATAAAAAAGAAAAAGGAACAGTGGGGTAAAGCTCTCAAGTTCTGTTTTTCAAAATAAAAAAAAACCCATTCTCAATTGGAATCCATGGTGCATTTTACTATTTATTACTTGGGGTGGAACTCTTACAACCATTTGAACGGTACACTTCTGATTTCCTTTTAGAGGTCTTTGTCATATGAATAAACGATTACATTTTGCAGTTCCTATTCTGCACTTATTTCCAGAGTTATTTTACTATTTTCATCAATCAGTAATTACAGACTCATTTGTTCTGGAACAACTCTAATGACAACAGGGCTTGCCAACTTTGGGACTTGACATACTTCTCAGAAGAGTGCAAGACTAATTTACACGTTCTAGTAATAATTGGCAAATTCATATTCTTTTTAGTCATCATCCTAAAAGAGGAGGTGAAGACATCATTAATAAGTGGATCGACAAATAACTTGCAAATCTATTTCTCACTCCGGACCCTCCCATTTCTCCCTAAACAATGAAAACACTTCCACAGGAAAGTTACTTTGTCATGGCCCATTAAATTACCCCACGAATTCAACTGACCCAGAAACAAAAATCAGAACACAACCCATCAATTTCAACACTTGCCCACTTCACCACCTTAACATAAACTTCAAATCAAACATTCAATTCAACCAAATTGAACCCTCAATACACAAAATAGCAAAGTAATAAATAGAAAACAATAATCAAATTCAGAATATGCGATATATTATATATGTCAATAAAAAGTTGCATAATAAAGCGTGAAACAACTAACCACCAAGAGTATGAAACGGCTTGATCGAGCTTCAGGACGAGCAAAAGAGTGAAGATGAACAGAAAGGTGTGTGCAACTAGGGCCTGTAGGGACTTCAACACACTGCACCAGCTCATCATCCTCTTTTACTTTTTTACCTTCAAGTACAATCAGCAAGAACCCAACCTCTCTCTCTCTAACCTCTCTCTATATCTGAGGGATTTTGTTCTGAGTGGAATTGTGGAAAGACGGAAGTTTCAGTTCCGGTGGGCGCCATTGAAAGAGGTAAGACAAAACGCATTTACCCTCTTTCTCTAACGCCCTTTCCATTTTTTACTCTTTTCCCGATAACACCATGCAATTATTTAAATTAATTTTTGAGTAAATTACATTCTCTTTCTTAATATTTATTAAAATAATAATGAAATCATATCTACTCAAATAAAAAATAAATTAAAAACTATTTTTTTTTGATTTTATAGTGTATCAATTTGCAGTTAATTTATTATTAAAATTTGTAAAAACAAATGCACTCAATAATTGGTAATAATTTTTATTTATTATAGCTTAGCGTAAACGACAAATAATACTTTCCGTAAGGTTTGAGCTCTCACTTGTTCTATTGGTCTTTCTACAAAATTTTGTCAAAATTTTAAGGTTGAACGAATATTGACTTCTGAGTTCAATACCAAAAATAGGTTGAAGACTTTAAAGATCTGAATTTTATTTTAATTGTGTAATAAAATTAAGAGATTATTATATGAATAAAAAAAAATGTTCCTCGCATATGAGCCTTCTCACATAAGATATGAAGAATCTCATGTGAATTCTACTCACTGTTCACTGACAAGGATCTCATTCTTACAATAAATTTTTAAAAAAGTATAATAGCAAGTTGTTTTTAAAATATTTAATATAAAAGTTATTGAAAAAAAATTGAGTTATATAAAGTTTAAATTGATAATTAATTTGTACTGAGGTTTATCTCTGATTCATTGGTTTTTTTTTTATTAGATTAAAAAAAAAAAACAGTGCTCTAAAATTGTAAAAAAAATAAAAAATCAGATAGGTTAGTAGCAAGTTGTTTTGAAAATATTTAATATAAAAGTTATTGAAAAAAAATCGAGATATATAGAGTTTAAAGTGATAATTAATTTGTACTGAGGTTTATCTCTGATTCATTGTTTTTTATTTATTATTATTTAGATTTTAAAAAAAACAGTGCTCTAAAATTGTAAAAATAAAAATAAAAAATCAGATAGGTTAGTAGGAATTTTGAATAATTTAAGATTAATTCTACACTTGTATTCCATATAATACTAAAAAAGTAAAATTTGGAAAAATCATCTAATACTAAGATAATATTCTTCCTTTTTAGAGAAATCTTTTTTCTGTTTCAAAAAACAAAACATTCCAAAATCTTAAAGATAAAAGCAGATAACAGTAATATTCATTAATTTCAGATTGTGTTTTCTAGTCACTCCCTTACCGAATTGCAACTACCTCAGCATTACGTAGTGGTATTTTATTAGGGGATTAGTTGAAATATGGCACACACAAAAATCCAAAAAAATTATTTTCCCTCCATGGAAAAGATAGTTATCATGTATGAGTTTATCAATCCCAATCACATAAATGCTTTCATTGATTTGTAAATTGACGTGATGCAGGACCATGAGAAATTTGAGGGAAAGGCATGGAGAAGAAAAGGAAGGCGAATGGAGGAAGAAATTGAGAGAATTAGATGAAAATATAGGGAAGGCTTCAAATTCCATGAAGTGTAATAACTAATTTAAAATCTCAAATTCTTTTATTACATAATTAAATATAAAATTCCAAACGAACATAAACAAATCATATAAGCAATGCCTGTTTGCACAACTTAAATGACTATATATGTACTATATATAAAAATAGTTTAATGTCAGAATTTTTTGATTTTCTTAAATACTTTTATGAGTTTTTTTATTGATATATAGTTATATTTAGTTTTCATTTTATTACAAATAAACTATTTTTAATTTTATTTTAATTATTCTCTATTTAATAACAATAGGATTGTAATTATTATAAGACTATTGAGTTTTTATTATTAATTCTTTTTAATATCACTAACTTTATAATTTTTTTCAATAATTATATATCAATAGTAATCAAAACTGTATTTCTCAATTTTTCATAGTAAGTTCTAATAATCATTTTTTTTTAATTCTTCTCAAATTTAAGAATTAAAATTTTAAAAAATTACTATGAATAAAAAAAATATTAAGAATATAGTTTTAATGACTATAATATTGTTGTTTTTACTTTTAAGAGTATAGTTTTTAATTACAATCCTATTGATATTAAAACGGGAAATAATTAGGAAAATAAGTAAAAAAAATAAAGTTTAATTGTAGTAAAATAACAATATAATAATAAAAACTCGTAAGGGTATTTAGGAAATTAAAAGATTATTCCATTAAACCACTTTTATATATACTAGCTTTCGTGGTATATGCGTTGCGCGTGAATCATGTTTATTGTTATAACAAGATATCGTAAAGCCGAGTTTTAGATATAATATAAAATTTTCAATTATGAAATAACAACCACATAAACGAATTAAATAAATAACAATAAAATTAAGCATGTCATAACACAAGTACCGTAATGATATATTTTAGTGATGCTTAAATAAATTCTAACTATACAAGGAAATTGTGATAACCCGATGTATCCTTATTTTGCTATCGATATTTTAATAAACACTTTGAAGTGCCGTACATAATTTATTAGGCATTTGAAAAATTAAATTAATAACATATTAGTATTAAAATTATGGATTATTTGTGTATATATATACATGTGATACAAGTATTAATTTCTATCATACTATTGACTTATTTGGAAGTCAAATTTAATTGATACAAAATTAAATTATGAAATGAGTCGAGTCTCTAAATGAAATTTACTAGTAATTATATATATATATATATATGTAGTTCAAAGATGGATTTGCACTACAATTATTAGTGAAGTATGATTTTTCAAAATCTTTATCCATCATTAAGTGTTGATTTAATTTTTTGGCTCACTCCCACCATTGACTTACTACTGTGCCTTCTTATTTCCATTTATTCTATGCTTTGCTTTGGGTTTTTTTTGTGTTGCCGTGGTAGCTCGAAAGTCTAACGTATATTTTAAAATGTTATTATAAATTTTTATGATTATGTAAATAATAAATTAACATGTGTATTTTTTTTTTTTTTTATGTGTACAATAATTGCATAAAGTAAGTAGGATAGGAAATCATTATAAAAAATATATATATTTTGTCCTAGGATAAAACATTATCACACATCTTAAAACTTAATATAAGCCATGAATTTATATTAATATATTCTTTCTTGCTAACTTCTTATTCCCCCTTCTTTAAACCGACTTGGCTATTTTGTTTCCTTCCGTTTTATTCTTACTGTCCCTTGTTTGTTGAGAACTTGGGTTGCCTGTTGTTGGCGGAGGATCCTTTTACTTTGGCATTAGAAATTCAACTTTTTGTGACTGAATTAAAGGCAAAGCAATTCCCTTTTCTATGCAGCCATGTATAGGAGGGCTACTGGCATTTTCTTTGAGTTTAGCTTCCTCTTGTTTGATTGGTTGTGGTATTTTGCTAGCTAGTTGCTTGGGTGAAAGAAAGGTATGGTTTGATTTATGTTTTATTACAAAGGAGTAGATCCTATGGCTGGGTGGGAGGAAAGGTGTATTCATGGATTGAAAGTAATTTATTAAGTGATGTCCTTGTTTTGATTAGCAACTTGGCTGCCTATTATTTCTTTATTACCACCTGTAAGTGAGAAAGAAAAGAAGAGGTTTTTACCTCTTTAGTGTCACGGCAGCAAGGGAGGGGGTTGAAGGGTAGAAATTTCCCTCGTGCCGTGAGCTTTATATAAGTTGGTTGTGATGGATTTAGTTGGCGTAATTAATTAAATTTTAGTTATACTAAGTTGTACACTTGTATGTTATTTAAAAGTTTAATTATGGGATACTAGAGCAAAGGTTTAACAAAATAGTTTATGCATTTAGAGAGTTAAGATAGTCAAATTTAGCTTTGAAGTGTTTATTAGTTTAATTTTTATATGTGAATTAAATTATGGATAATTAGTGAGTTAAGTCAAGGATTATATGAATTTAAACTAGAGGTGAATAAAAGCTAAGAAAATAAGGAAATAGCAATAAAAGTCAAAGGAATTAGAAAATGGTAGAGTAAAACTTAATTATATTTAGGATGGAAATATATAGTTTCAACTCTAGAATAACTTAAGGTAATTAAAATAATTCTAATTCAAGGATAGGAATATAAGTAATAAGAGGAGTTATGAGGTTATACCTATCATATTGTAAGGTATATAAGTATATGAGCTCCGAATTCAACATATAGGAGGAAATGTGCATTCCATGTGTTAAACAAATTTCTTAAAGAACATAAATGCTATTATGCTTATTATAGAAGTTAATTTACATAAATACTTGTAGAAATAGTGAATTGAGAATTATAAAATTAATCATAAAATAATTATTTAAATAATACACGAATTCATGATTTTCAGCTCCAAATCATGTTGAGGACATTCCCACATCTTTGCAGACTGACGAAGTACGTCCTTGAGCTTTGTGAGTAGATTATGTGTTCTTTGGTTGCTAGATTATTATGTGTAATTGTGTGTATATTTGAATTATGTTTGATGATTGAAATTGTTTGTGGTTGATAAGGGCCATCAAAGTGAAATTTTCTGATAAATGATTTTTATTTCAGAAATTGAAAAATTCAGGTGCTTCTAGGATATTCTTATTTCCAGATAAATGTTTTTAAAAATTTGAGTGCTTAGCTTCAGTAGGAAGGAATATATACAGAGATTAATCTGTTGCGCGGGTGCATAAATGCCCGGTAGATGGTGATACTGTTATGCGAGGCTGGATTACTTGTTGGCCCTTTGCTTACTTTGTATGCTTTGATTTCTTTGTTTGGAATTACGAATTTCAGATATTTGAATTGAGTTATATATGTTGTAAAACATGTGATTCGTGGCTTTATGAGAATTACACGTATGTGCTTGTACTATTGAATTAAAACATGAATATTGTTACTTGAGATTAACTAATTGATGTGTTCTTTATATTGTGATTGGTGTTAGTACCCTTTGGGTACGATATTTTATTTACTAAGTCCGTGGGACTTACCACTCTTCCCTTGATTTTTTTTTTTTAGTAACAGGATTTCTGAACAAGTCATTAATAAGCTTGTGAGTTGTCGATATCGTACTACAAGTTATTGCTTCGGAATCTCATACTTGAAGTCAATGATAAAAGTTTGATGTCACAATAGAGTTCTGAGTCGTTGTCAAATGTTCTGTGTAATGGTTTAAATGTTATAGGTTATGATACTGCTAAAGTGAAGCTCCCTTGTAATATATTGTAGTCATTATTGGTCTAGTTTTATATAAACATAATTATGTTTTTATATTGTTTAGACATGTTTCACATTGTAGAGACCTTTGCCGAAATTTTCAATAAATGTTATATGTCCAAAATAAGTCTATGTGTTTAATTTAATTCAATAAAGCTTTTCTTGATTTTAAATATAATTGTTCAAGAGTCATACTTATTTAGTGGTGGCAAAGTCAGGGTTAGAGAGGTTTGGTTATCCATTCTTCCAACCAATCATATCTCATTATAGGGTGTGACATTTATAAAATATCCATACACATTTAATAAACTAATAAATAATACTCCATGTTAATAACATTAAAAAAACAAATAAATCCACTAAAAAATTAATACATGATGTAAACATATAATTATTTTAAAATTTTAAATATGGAAAAAGAATTAACGCAATAATTAATCATAAATATTATACTCTTAAAATTTATTTTAATTCATAGCAATTTTGTTTAAATTAATTGATAATATTGTAATTATTTTTAACTTATTAGATAAAAAAATTCGAGAAATTCCATCTTAATTATTATTGATTTATAATTATTGACAAATTATGAATTTATTAATATTAAAAAGAATTAGTACAAAATTACCAATAGTTATAAAACAATTACAATTCTATTAATATTAAAATGGAAAAGAAATAATAAAATAATTAGTCCATTTGAAGTAAAAATAACACTTAAAAAGTATTTATGTCAAATGTTCATAAAGGTATTTAAGAAAATATAATTTTAATTTTATATATTTTGATTCATAAGCGAATTTATAATATATATATATATATATATATATATATATATATATATATATTTAATTCTTAAGATAGAAGAATAATTAAAATTAAACAATAATATTATAACCATGGAAACTATGCTCTTAATATTTTTTTTAATTCATTGTATTAAAAAAAAATCATAAATTTGAAAAAGCTAAAAAGCATTATAATTATTAGAAACTTATTAAACCAACAAAAAAAAAAAAAAAAAATTCATTCTCAACTATTATTGACATATAATTATTGTAAAATATATTTAAAAAATTATAACCTAAAAGTTAAAACAATAATTTTATAATCATGAAAACTATACTCTTAATATTTCTTTTAATTCATAATAATTTTTTAAAATTTTAATCCATAAATTTGAGAAGAACTTATAAAAATATGATTATTATAAACTTATTAAACAAAAAAAAATTGAGAAAGTCAATCTTTATTGTATTGACATGTAATTATTGAAAAATTATAGATTTATTAAATTGAGAAGAATTATCAAAATAAAATAAAATTTAATAGTCCTAAAATAATCACAATCCTATTGATATTAAAATGGTTAAGAATTTAGGAAGAAAAAAAAGGGGAAAATAATAATAGTTTATTTATAGTAAAATAACAGCTAAATATAGTTATGTAACTATAAAAGCTGATAAATGTATTAAGGAAATCAAAAAATTCTTTTATTAAGACATTTTTATAAATAGTATAAATATATATACTATATATAATAGTCTTAGGGGCAAAAATTTATACCCTTATGAGTTTGTATTAATACATAGTTGTTATTTTGTTTCAAATACACTATTATTATTTTTTATTACTTTTCTCCTATTTTTCTCTATTTTGATATCAATAAAATTGTAATTATTTTAAGACTATTGATTTCTTTTTTTATTAATTCTTCTCAATATAATAAATCTACAATTTTTCAATAATTATATGTCAATTACAATTAAAATTGAATTTTTGATTTTATTTATTTATTTAGTAAGTACCTAATAGTCTTAGTTTTTCTAGTTCTTCTCAAATTTAAAAATTAAAATTTTAAAAACTACTATGAATTAAAAGAAATATTAAGAATATAGTTTTCATGATTATAATATTGTTGTTTAACTTTTATATCATAAAAAATTATATTTTTTTAATAATTATATTTCAATATTAGTTAATATTGAATTTTTCAATTTTTTTATTTAATAAGTTCCTAATAATTATAATACATTTTAGTTCTTCTCAAATTTATGAAATAATTTTATTAAATACTATGAATTAAAAAAATATTAGAGTATAGTTTCCATAATTATATATTGTTGTTTTAACTTTTAATGGAAGAAATTTTATTTTCTTAAATACCCTTTGAGTTTTTACTATTATAAATACTTTTTAATTGTTATGTTGCTTCAAATATTCTATTTTTTATTTTACTACTTTCATAATTTTTGTTATTTTAATATTAATATAATTATAATTATTTTATGACTATTTTTTTTTTCCTAATTCTTTTCAAATATTAATAAATTTATAATTTATTAATATTTAAATATATATAAATAGTAAGTTACAAATAATTATAATATTATAAATAAATTTTCTTTTAAAATGCTATGAATGAAAAGACATATTAAGAGTATAGTTTTTATGATTATAATAATATTGTATTAATATTTTCTCCATCTTTAGAATTTTTTAAAAATAATTATTTATATGTTTAAATTGTTTATAAAATTAATTTCTTAAGATTTATACTAATTGTTGATGAACATTTATGTATATATCATAAATACTATTCACACGTGTTATGTGGGCCACAAAAATTAGTATATATATAGAGAAAGAGATGAGAGAGAGTGAGTGAAAGAGTATAGATACATATAAACACGATTCATGTGTAACGGTGTGTCACAAAAACTAATATAAATATATATATATTAGCCAAATCATATAGGCAATGGCTATTTGCACAACTTAAATGATTATATATATACAAACAAACTCTCTATTAATTAGTTGAGTCTGAATTAGGTTGAGTTTGATAATATTTTTTAAGAATGTACTATGACTTTTTAACAACACTTAAAAACTATTTGGTTATATATATATATATTTTTGGTGCTTTTTTATTTCAAAAAGTCATGAGTTTTTGTAGGCTTGGTTTGGTAATGCTCTTTTGGAATGTACTTATACTTATGAAGAGCATAAATTAGTTTTGTTTATATTTGGTAAAAAATTCTACTTTGGGCTTTTAAAAGCCAGGAACTCTTTTAAAAGCTGGCTTGTGCTCTCAAAATTTTAAAATATTAATATAACCTTAACTTTTAATAAAAATTCATATTTATCCTTTTATTAATTAATGTAGTAGGTTAATTATCTCTCTTTTTATTATTAATATTTATTATAATTAATTTAAATCTTTAGTGCAGCTTTATAATGAATTTACCAAATACAAATTTGTGACTTCTACTTATTGAGAGCAGTTTTTGTATTATTTTACCAAACACAACTACTATAACTTTTTAAAAGCAGCTCTAAAAGAGCCATGAGAATATAACGTCTCTTAAAGAGACATAACATTACCAAACCAAGTTTTAAAAGCACGTGTTTTTGAAAGTTACAACAACTTTTCAAAATTAAAAGTACAGAAATCACTTTATTAATTTTAAAAAATCCTAAATATATCCTTAATTAATTTGTAAACCATCTTATAAAATTGATCAATAATAAGAATGTTTATTTTTGTCATTTTATACATTCACAGTAACATATTAATTTATTTTATAAAATATTAAGTTATTGTTTTTACTACCCACATTAATTTTTATAAAAAATTTACCAATGTTGTTATGACTTTTTGACAGCTGTTTTACCATTGCATCAAAGATACAACAACTTTTTAAAAATCATTGCATTATCAAACTCAGCCTTAGCCATCTCAAAATGATTAAAAACATAACCTTACATATATGTCAAAATTAATGTTGGTGTTATAAATTCAGTTATTACCAGCTATGATCAGAAGATCAACTTGAGATGCAATTTGCCACAAATCATTTTGATTGAGATGCTAATGTTGCGTTCAATTTCGTTGGACGACCAAAAAAAGGAGGAAGCTTTTTAATATGCAACTATTTTAAATATTTTTTTAATTTTGCTTATTGATGTAAAGGGTATATTAACCCATTTAATTTTTATTTTTTTTTGAATTCTTATCTATTTTATTATCAATAGAATTGTCATTGTTTTAAGACTATTGATTTTTTTACTAATTATTGCAATATTAATACTTCTATAATTTTTTTAGTAATTATATTTCAATAGTTTATGAACTAAAATTTTTCATAATCGCAATTTTTTTTAGTTTTTCTCAAATTTATGAACTAAAATTTTAAAAAATTACTATAAATCAAAATAAATATTAAGAGTATAGTTTTCATGATTATAATATTGTTGTTTTAATTTTTAATACATAAATTATATTTTTTAAATAATTATATTTCAATAGTAGTTGAGATTGAATTTTTTTTTTAATAAGTTTCTAAAATTTATAATTTTTTAAATTTATTTTTAAATTTATGCATTATTTTTTTTAAATACTATAAGTTAAAAGAAAAATATTAAGAGTATAGTTTACATAATTATAATATTGTTATTTTAACTTTTAATTTTTCTTCCATCTTTAGAATTAATGTATTTTTTTTGTTTTTTTGTTTTGGTTAAATCTATCTATTTGTTTATGACTATAAAAGTGGTTTAGTAGAAGATTTTTTTTTAAACGACCTTATTAGTTTTTACTATTACATAAATACTTTTTAGTTATTTTTTGGTAAATCTATCTATTTGTTTATGACTATAAAAGTGGTTTAGTGAAAGATTTTTTTTTTTAAATGCTCTTATGAATTTTTAATATTATATAAATACTTTTTAGTTATTATCTTACTTCAAATAAACTATTTTTTTCTCCATTTTAATATTAATAGGATTGTAATTGTTTTATAACAGTTAATTTTTTTTTGTCTTAATTCTTTTCAATATTAATAAATCCATAATTTTTTCAATAATTATACATTTAGAGTAATTAAGATTCAATTATTTATTTATTTGATAAGTTACAAATAAATTATAAAATTTTAAATTAAAATTTTAAAAACATATAAAATAAAAGAAATATTAAGAGTATAGTTTTTATGATTATAATATTGTTGTATTAATTCTTCTTAAATCTTTAAATTTTTTTTTTAAAATTATATGTTTAAAGTATGAATTAAATTTTATTAGATTTATATATTTGTTTAATATAATTAACATGTAGCATTATTTTTATTATTTATAATTTATTAATATGTACATAAATTTTATATATCATAAACACGATTCATGTGCTACGCGTGTCTCACAAAGCTAATAATCAAATAATTTATATGTTCGGTGATTGGATAAAAAAATTAAAATTAAAATCAAATTAATTTTTAAAATTTTTCGTTTATAATCAAAAAATAATAATACGTACAGATTTTATATTTATTTTTTTCTACTTATAATAAAATTTAAGAAATATTAAGAGTATAGTTTTCATGATTATAATATTGTTGTTTTAATTTTTAATACATAAAACTATATTTTTTAAATAATTATATTTCAATAGTAGTTGAGATTGAATTTTTTTAATAAGTTTCTAATAATTATAATTTCTTTAATTTCTTTTCAAATTTATGCATTATTTTTTTTTAAAATACTATGAATTAGAAAAAAATATATTAAGAGTATAGTTTACATAATTATAATATTGTTTTTTTAATTTTTAATTTTTCTTCCATCTTTAGAATTAGTTTTTTTATTTTTTTGTTAAATCTATCTATTTGTTTATGACTATAAAAGTGGTTTAGTGGAAGATTTTTTTTAAACGCCCTTATGAGTTTTTACTATTACATAAATACTTTTCAGTTTTTTTTTTTTTTTTTTTTTGCTAAATCTATATATTTGTTAATGAATATAAAAGTGGTTTAGTGAAAGATTTTTTTATTTTTTTTTCAAATGCTCTTATGAATTTTTACTATTACATAAATACTTTTTAGTTGTTATCTTACTTCAAATGAACCATTTTTTTCTCTATTTTAATATTAATAGAATTGTAATTTTTGATAACAGTTATTTTTTTTTTGGTCTTATTTCTTTTCAATATTAATAAATCCATAATTTTTTCAATAATTATATATTTAGAGTAATTAAGATTCAATTCTTTAATTATTTAATAAATTACAAATAATTATAAAATTATAAATTAAATTTTTTATAAACATGTTATAAATTAAAAAAAATATTATGAGTATAGTTTTTATGATTATAATATTATTGTATTAATTCTTCTTCAATCTTTAAATTTTAAAAACAAATTATATGTTTAAAGTATGAATTAAATTTTATTAGATTTATATATTTGTTTAATATAATTAACATGTAGCATTATTTTTATTAATTATAATTTATTAATATGTACATAAATTTTATATATCATAAACACGATTCATGTGTAACGCGTGTCTTACAAAGCTAATAATCAAATAATTTCTATGTTTGGTGATTGGATAAAAAAATTAAAATTAAAATCAAATTAATTTTTAAAATTTTTCGTTTATAATCAAAAAATAATAATACGTACAGATTTTATATTTATTTTTTTCTACTTATAATAAAATTTCTTAATAATGATGTTTGATAAAATAAAAGACTACAATTCCCATCACCTTCATAGTTTGATACTCTCTATTTTTATCTCCCAACCAGTCAACTCCTGTCAAGGCTACCAAAGAGATTGCAATCTCTTCCTCCTTGTCTTCTGAGAATTCTGCCAAGTCCAGAACCTCCTCCCCTTCCTCATTTTCTTCTTCATCATAGGTAATGGTCATGCATACTTGAGATCTTCTACAGTAATGACTTAAGAAAATATAATTTTAATTTTATATATTTTAATTCATAAGCGAATTTATAATATCTATATATATATATATTTTTTTTTAATTCTTAAGATAGAAGAATAATTATAATTAAACAATAATATTATAACCATGGAAACTATGCTCTTAATATATTTTTTAATTCATTGTATTAAAAAAAAAAAATCATAAATTTGAAAGAGCTAAAAAGCATTATAATTATTAGAAAAATATTAAACCAACAAAAAAAAAAAAATTCAATCTAAACTATTATTGACATATAATTATTGTAAAATATATTAAAAAATTATAACCTAAAAGTTAAAACAATAATTTTATAATCATGAAAACTATACTCTTAATATTTCTTTTAATTCATAATAATTTTTTAAAATTTTAATCCATAAATTTGAGAAGAACTTATAAAAATATGATTATTATAAACTTATTAAACAAAAAAAAATTGAGATAGTCAATCTTTATTGTATTGACATGTAATTATTGAAAAATTATAGATTTATTAAATTGAGAAGAATTATCAAAATAAAATAAAATTTAATAGTCATAAAACAATCACAATCCTATTGATATTAAAATGGTTAAGAATTTAGGAAGAAAAAAAGGGAAAAATAATAATAGTTTATTTATAGTAAAATAACAGCTAAATATAGTTATGTAACTATAAAAGCTGATAAATGTATTAAGGAAATCAAAAAATTCTTTTATTAAGACATTTTTATAAATAGTATAAATATATATACTATATATAATAGTCTTAGGGGCAAAAATTTATACCCTTATGAGTTTGTATTATTACATAGTTGTTATTTTGTTTCAAATACACTATTATTTTTTTTTATTACTTTTCTCCTATTTTTCTCTATTTTGATATCAATAAAATTGTAATTATTTTAAGACTATTGATTTCTTTTTTTATTAATTCTTCTCAATATAATAAATCTACAATTTTTCAATAATTATATGTCAATTACAATTAAAATTGAATTTTTGATTTTATTTATTTATTTAGTAAGTACCTAATAGTCTTAGTTTTTCTAGTTCTTCTCAAATTTGAAAATTAAAATTTTAAAAATTACTATGAATTAAAAGAAATATTAAGAATATAGTTTTCATGATTATAATATTGTTGTTTAACTTTTATATCATAAAAAATTATATTTTTTTAATAATTATACTTCAATATTAGTAAATATTGAATTTTTCAATTTTTTTTATTTAATAAGTTCCTAATAATTATAATACATTTTAGTTCTTCTCAAATTTATGAAATAATTTTATTAAATACTATGAATTAAAAAAAATATTAGAGTATAGTTTCCATAATTATATATTGTTATTTTAACTTTTAATGGAAGAAATTTTATTTTCTTAAATACCCTTTCAGTTTTTACTATTATAAATACTTTTTAATTGTTATGTTGCTTCAAATATTTTATTTTTTATTTTACTAATTTCATAATTTTTTGTTATTTTAATATTAATATCATTATAATTATTTTATGACTATTTTTTTTTCCTAATTATTTTCAAATATTAATAAATTTATAATTTATTAATATATAAATATATATAAATAGTAAGTTACAAATAATTATAATATTATAAATTAATTTTCTTTTAAAATGCTATGAATGAAAAGAAATATTAAGAGTATAGTATTTATGATTATAATAATATTGTATTAATATTTTCTCCATCTTTAGAATTTTTTTAAAATAATTATTTATATGTTTAAATTGTTTATAAAATTAATTTCTTAAGATTTATACTAATTGTTGATGAACATTTATGTATATATCATAAATACTATTCACAAGTGTTGTGTGGGCCACAAAAATTAGTATATATATAGAGAAAGAGATGAGAGAGAGTGAGTGAAAGAGTATAGATACATATAAACACGATTCATGTGTAACGGTGTGTCACAAAAACTAATATAAATATATATATATCAGCCAAATCATATAGGCAATGGCTATTTGCACAACTTAAATTATTATATATATACAAACAAACTCTCTATTAATTAGTTGAGTCTGAATTAGGTTGAGTTTAATAATATTTTTTAAGAATGTACTCGACTTTTTAACAACACTTAAAAACTATTTGGTTATATATATATATATATTTGGTGCTTTTTTATTTCAAAAAGTCATGAGTTTTTGTAGGCTTGGTTTGGTAATGTTATTTTGGAAGGTACTTATACTTATGAAGAGCATAAATTAGTTTTGTTTATATTTGGTAAAAAATTCTACTTTGGGTTTTTAAAAGTCAGTGACTCTTTTAAAAGCTGGCTTCTGCTCTCAAAATTTTAAAATATTAATATAACCTTAACTTTTAATAAAAATTCATATTTATCCTTTTATTAATTAATGTAATAGGTTAATTATCTCTCTTTTTATTATTAATATTTATTATAATTAATTTAAATTTTTAGAGCAGCTTTATAATGAATTTACCAAACACAGATTTGTGACTTCTACATATTGAGAGCAGTTTTTGTATTATTGTACCAAACACAACTACTATAACTTTTTAAAAGCAGCTCTAAAAGAACCATGAGAATATAACACCTCTTAAAGAGACATAACATTACCAAACCAAGTTTTAAAAGCACGTGTTTTTGAAAGTTACAACAACTTTTCAAAATTAAAAGTACAGAAATCACCTTATTAATTTTAAAAAATCCTAAATATATCCTTAATTAATTTGTAAACCATCTTATAAAATTGATCAATAATAAGAATGTTTATTTTTGTCATTTTATACATTCACAGTAAAATATTAATTTATTTTATAAAACATTAAGTTATTGTTTTTACTACCCACATTAATTTGTATAAAAAATTTACCAATGTTGTTATGACTTTTTGACAGCTTTTTTTCCATTGCATGAAAAATACAACAACTTTTTAAAAATCATTGCATTATCAAACTCAGCCTTAGCCATCTCAAAATGATTAAAAACATAACCTTACATATATGTCAAAATTAATGTTGGTGTTATAAATTTAGTTATTACCAGCTATGATCAGAAGATCAACTTGAGATGCAATTTGCCACAAATCATTTTGATTGAGATGCTAATGTTGCGTTCAATTTCGTTGGACGACCAAAAAAAATATGCAACTATTTTAAATATTTTTTTAATTTTGCTTATTGATGTAAAGGGTATATTAACCCATTTAATTTTTTTTTTTTTTTTGAATTCTTATCTATTTTATTATCAATAGAATTGTCATTATTTTAAGACTACTGATTTTTTTACTAATTATTGCAATATTAATACTTCTATAATTTTTTTAGTAATTATATTTCAATAGTTTATGAACTAAAATTTTTCATAATCGCAATTTTTTTTAGTTTTTCTCAAATTTATGAACTAAAATTTTAAAAAATTACTGTAAATCAAAATAAATATTAAGAGTATAGTTTTTATGATTATAATATTGTTGTTTTAATTTTTAATACATAAATTATATTTTTTAAATAATTATATTTTAATAGTAGTTGAGATTGATTTTTTTTTTTTAATAAGTTTCTAAAAATTATAATTTTTTAAATTTATTTTCAAATTTATGCATTATTTTTTTTAAATACTATGAGTTAAAAGAAAATTATTAAGAGTATAGTTTACATAATTATAATATTGTTATTTTAACTTTTAATTATTCTTCCATCTTTAGAATTAATGTATTTTTTTTTATTTTTGTTTTGGTTAAATCTATCTATTTGTTTATGACTATAAAAGTGATTTAGTAGAAGATTTTTTTTAAACGACCTTATTAGTTTTTACTATTACATAAATACTTTTTAGTTGTTTTTTGGTAAATCTATCTATTTGTTTATGACTATAAAAGTGGTTTAGTGAAGATTTTTTTTTTAAATGCTCTTATGAATTTTTAATATTATATAAATGCTTTTTAGTTATTATCTTACTTCAAATAAACTATTTTTTTCTCCATTTTAATATTAATAGGATTGTAATTGTTTTATAACAGTTAATTTTTTTTTGGTCTTAATTCTTTTCAATATTAATAAATCCATAATTTTTTCAATAATTATATATTTAGAGTAATTAAGATTCAATTCTTTATTTATTTGATAAGTTACAAATAATTATAAAATTTTAAATTAAAATTTTAAAAACATATAAATTAAAAGAAATATTAAGAATATAGTTTTTATGATTATAATATTGTTGTATTAATTCTTCTTCAATCTTTAAATTTTTTTTAAAAAATTAGTATGAATTAAATTTTATTAGATTTATATATTTGTTTAATATAATTAACATGTAGCATTATTTTTATTATTTATAATTTATTAATATGTACATAAATTTTATATATCATAAACACGATTCATGTGCTACGCGTGTCTCACAAAGCTAATAATCAAATAATTTATATGTTCGGTGATTGGATAAAAAAATTAAAATTAAAATCAAATTAATTTTTAAAATTTTTCGTTTATAATCAAAAAATAATAATATGTACAGATTTTATATTTATTTTTTTTCTACTTATAATAAAATTTAAGAAATATTAAGAGTATAGTTTTCATGATTATAATATTGTTGTTTTAATTTTTAATACATAAAACTATATTTTTTAAAATTATATTTCAATAGTAGTTGAGATTGAATTTTTTTTAATAAGTTTCTAATAATTATAATTTCTTTAATTTCTTTTCAAATTTATGCATTATTTTTTTTAAAATACTATGAATTAGAAAAAAAATATATTAAGAGTATAGTTTACATAATTATAATATTGTTTTTTTAATTTTTAATTTTTCTTCCATCTTTAGAATTAGTTTTTTTATTTTTTTGTTAAATCTATCTATTTGTTTATGACTATAAAAGTGGTTTAGTGGAAGATTTTTTTAAACGCCCTTATGAGTTTTTACTATTACATAAATACTTTTCAGTTTTTTTTTTTTTTTTTGCTAAATCTATATATTTGTTGATGACTATAAAAGTGGTTTAGTGAAAGATTTTTTTATTTTTTTTTCAAATGCTCTTATGAATTTTTACTATTACATAAATGCTTTTTAGTTGTTATCTTACTTCAAATGAACCATTTTTTTCTCTATTTTAATATTAATAGAATTGTAATTATTTGATAACAGTTATTTTTTTTTTTTTGGTCTTAATTCTTTTCAATATTAATAAATCCATAATTTTTTCAATAATTATATATTTAGAGTAATTAAGATTCAATTCTTTAATTATTTAATAAATTACAAATAATTATAAAATTATAAATTAAAATTTTTATAAACATGTTATAAATTAAAAAAAATATTAAAGTATAGTTTTTATGATTATAATATTATTGTATTAATTCTTCTTCAATCTTTAAATTTTAAAAACAAATTATATGTTTAAAGTATGAATTAAATTTTATTAGATTTATATATTTGTTTAATATAATTAACATGTAGCATTATTTTTATTAATTATAATTTATTTAATATGTACATAAATTTTATATATCATAAACATGATTCATGTGCTACCGCGTGTCTCACAAAGCTAATAATCAAATAATTTATATGTTCGGTGATTGGATAAAAAAATTAAAATTAAAATCAAATTAATTTTATAATTTTTCGTTTATAATCAAAAAATAATAATACGTACAGATTTTATATTTATTTTTTTCTACTTATAGTAAAATTTCTTAATAATGATGTTTGATAAAGTAAAAGACTACAAGTTCGCATCACCTTCATAGTTTGATACTCTCTATTTTTATCTCCCAACCAAGTCAACTCCTGTCAAGGCTACCAGAGAGATTGCAATCTCTTCCTCCTTGTCTTCTGAGAATTCTGCCAAGTCCAGAACCTCCTCCCCTTCCTCATTTTCTTCTTCATCTTAGGTAATGGTCATGCATACTTGAGATCTTCTACAGTAATGACTTGGGGTGTACTTATCATTACAGTAAAAACAAAGCCCTTTCTTCCTTCTATCTTCCATTTCTATTTGACACATGAAAATTGAATTTCTTCTTGTCTGGTTTGGGTTAGGTTTATAGCTTGGAGCTTTTTTGTTACTGTTAAACATTTGAGGTTTGGAATTATGATTGAGGTTATTGGTTCTAATTGGTTGGCCATTGATATGGGTAGAATGTAACAGTTTGGATGGAGGTGGTACAAAGTTAGGATTTGGATACTGTCTCTGGCTTTGGTTGTATGTATTTTGGTAAGGTGTATAACTGCTGTATTGAGAAGACTTCTTGTAAATGGTTGAATTCAGAAAATTTTCTTGGTTTCTTGCTAAGTTCATTGCATGAGCTAGGGATTGTATTTCCACTAAACTGATTCCATGAACTATTTCCTCCTTTAAACCCCCCAAATAGTGATCAAGCAATACCTCCTTATTCATAGTACACCTATTCTTCAAAACTTCAAACTTTTCATTGTATTCCTCCACACTATTCTCTTGTTTTAAATGTTTCAAAGCAATAGCAGGTCTGGCAAGAACATTACCTTGAAACCTTATCTGCAATGCTTGTTGAAATTCATTCCATGGTGGTCTCTGCATATTTCTTTCCTCCAAGAAGCCCCTGGTACCACTTTACCACCTTCTCCCCAAAATGCATAGCTGCAATTCTAACATTCAAGTTTTCTGGTGTTTGATCAACTTCAAAAAATTCTTGGCACTTTAAACAGCCATCCTCTCAAGTTATCACCTTCAAAACGTGGAAACTCCACTTGAGCCACCCTTTTCAGCAAATGATAGTCATGTATTTCCATTTCTGGTACTTCTACTCCCATCTGTGGGTGTATTGGTGGAACCTGAATGTTCACAGGTGGTGGTCTCCTAACTTCCGGTGGAGCTCTAGGAATTCCTGGTGGATTAGGCAGTATAGGCTCTCTTATCACCTTTGGATGAAATTGAGCAGCTCGTAGCTCAGCCACAGAAGTCTGAATCAAAGCCACTGCATCCATGATTTCCTGTAACTTCAAATCAGTCCTGATTTGAGCTTCTTGTGCAGATGCCTTCAATTCTTGAATTGAAGTTGTGAATCGGTTATCCTTGGCCTCCATCTAAGCTTCCATGGTAGTGAATCTTTGATCAATCACAATTCCGTTAACATTCACCATTGTTAAGCCAGGAAAGAGCTCTGATACCACTGTTAAGAGCTTTTCTTGAAAAGCTTAGCAATCAACCAGTTGGATCACAGAAAGAAAAAGAGAAAAAGATGACTGAGAGAGAAAGAGAAAGAGAGAGAGAGAAAAGAAACTCAGAATTTTCATTATGGCTAAGAGTTCCCTTACAGATGCTTGGACTGAATTTTTATACCATTCTGGCTAACAGTTCAATCGTTAGGAGCTAAAACAGATTAACAAACCCCTAACAGATTAACTAACTCCTCCACTTGAAATTAACAAACTCTATTAGCAGCTTAACTACCTTCACTTAATCAAACGCAGCGTTTTCTCCTTATACCCAGTGACAAATAAGGCAGTTGGCCCTATTTCCTTTCTCTGCTTCGTAACAGTTGGGTCACAGAAAGAGAAAGAGAAAAAGATGACTGAGAGAGAAAGAGAAAGAGAGAGAGAGAAAAGAAACTCAGAATTTTCATTATGGCTAAGAGTTCCCTTACAGATGCTTGGACTAAATTTTTATACCATTCTGGCTAACAGTTCAATCGTTAGGAGCTAAACAGATTAACAAACCCCTAACAGATTAACTAACTCCTCCACTTGAAATTAACAAACTCTATTAGCAGCCTAACTACCTTCACTTAATCAAACGCAGCGTTTTCTACTTATACTCAGTGACAAATAAGGCAGTTGGCCCCATTTCCTTTCTCTGCTTCGTAACAATGCCTCTTTCTGCAGATGATCCTTAACCACAAGGATCAAAATCTGGAAATCTCTTCTTCAGCTCATGAATATCTTCCCATGTGTAGTCTTCCTTGTTGGTATAGGACCATTGAACCTAAACTTGCATTGAAGCTCTGCCGTGTCTCTTGCTTAATCTCCTTCCCAGAACTTTAATAGGCTCTAGCAGCATCCTCCCTTCCTCATCCATATTAGGTAGCTGTATGGATACAGTATGTTGTCCATGTTTCCTTTTGAGTAAGGATACATGAAACACATTGTGAATCTTGGCTTTATCTGGTAACTGCAATTCATAAGCAACCTTACCAACCTTAGCAGTAATTTGGAAGGGTCCATAATATTTTGCAGCCAGCTTATGGAAGTAGGAATTAGTTACTGTCTGCTGCCTATAAGGCTAAATTTTCAGATACACCCATATACCTACCACAAATTCACTCTCACTTCTATTCTTATCAGCTTGAGTCTTCATTCTGTTCTGAACCTTCAACAAATTATCCCTGATGATGTGAATTATATCTTCTGTATTAGACATAATCCTATCCACCTCTTCATTGTTGGAATCTCTGTTAACATATGGAATGTGGCATGGGGGTTGCTGACCAAACATAGCTTGATATGGTGTCATTATGATAGCAATATGGAAACTGGTATTATACCACCATTGAGCTAATGGAAGCCAGTACACCCATTTCTTTGGACAATCTCCTGAGAAACACCTCAAATATGTCTCAACAGATCTATTGACTACTTCAGTCTGCCCATCAGTTTGAGGATGATAAGCAGATGAGTACTGCAACTTCACCTGTTGGAGTTTAAACATTTCCTTCCAAAAGTTGGATAGGAATATTGTATCTCTATCAGACACAATTTCATCAGGCATCCCATGTATCTTATATATATTGTCTATGTATGCTTGAGCTACAACTGAAGCTGTATAGGGATGTTGGAAGGCCAGAAAATGAGCAAATTTGCTTAGTCTGTCCACAATGACCAGTATGGTTGTTTTACCCCCAGATCTAGGTAACCCATCAATGAAGTCCATTGAAATGGATGACCAATTTCTGTGGGGAATGGGTAAAGGTTGTAGAAGCCCAAGATATGCCACATTTTCAGTTTTGAATCTTTGGCAAACTTCACAGGTCCTTACAAAATTCCTGACTTCTTTTTGTAGTCCTTTACAATAAAAAATTCCACTTATCTTTTTGCTTGTTGCATACACTCCAGAATGTCCACCTCCTGGACTGCTATGGAACAATTCTAACAGTTCCTTCCTCAGAACTTCATCTGCACCCACCACCAACCTTCCCTTTCTTCTTAACTGACCTTGCTGTAACTCATAATGTGGATGAAAGTTGTTGTCCAGTTTTAATTCCCTGATAATTCTTTGAAGCTTCTCATCAGATTCATAGCTTCTCATTATTCTCTGAATGCAATCAGTAATCACCACTGATACTGCTAAGCAAAAGCTTCTGTTTTCCTTTTCCTCTTGCATTACCCTGGAAAGTGCATCTGCTGTTACATTTTATTTGCCTTTCCTATAGACTATTTCATAGTCTAAGCCCATTAATTTTGATAGCCATTTCTGTAAAACTGGATTGCACTCTTTCTGCTTTAGTGCATATTTAAGAGACTGATGATCTGTCTTTATGGTGAAATGTTTTCCTAACAAATATTGCTTCCATTTGTTGATAGGATATACAATTGCTATCAGATCCTTCTCATAGGTAGATAGGCTCAAGTGTTTTGGCCCCAATGCTTTGCTAATGAAAGCCAATGGGTGACCATGCTGTAATAGGACTGCTCCTATTCCCACTCCACTAGCATCAGTTTCAATAACAAAGCTGCTGGAGTAATCTGGCAAAGCTAAAACTGGGGCCTGTGTCATCTTACTTTTAAGTATCATGAAGGCTTCTTCAGCAACTGCATCCCACTGGAAAGCATTTTTTCGTAACAAAGTGTTTAAAGGTTTGCTGATCTTCCCAAAGTCTCTAATAAACCTCCTGTAATATCCAGTCAGTCCAAGAAACCCTCTAAGTGCCTTGGTTGTACTAGGCCTGGGCCAATTCTCCATGGCTTGGATCTTTTTAGGATCAGCTGTGACTCCTTTAAGGCTTATTATATGTCCCAGATATTTAACTTGTTGGCTTCCAAAAGTGCACTTGCTTTTCTTGGCAAAAAGCACATTCTTCCTCAACAAATACAAGACTTCTCTGAGATGCTTCAAGTGATCCTGCCAAGTCATGCTATAAACTAGAATATCATCAAAAAAGACTAAGACAAATTTTCTTAATAAAGGCTTAAGACATGATTCATTAAAGCTTGAAATGTTGCTGGAGCATTTGTCAAACCAAAGGGCATGACTATGAATTCATATAGGCCTTCATGAGTCCTAAATGCTGTCTTGTGTATATCCTTTGGCTTCATTCTGATGTGATGGTATCCACTCCTCAGATCTAGCTTTGAGAAATACTTGGCACCATATAACTCATCCAGCAGTTCTTCAATCACTGGAATGGGAAATTTATTTTTAACAGTCAACTGATTTAGTTTTCTATAGTCCACACAAAATCTCCAAGTGTTATCCTTCTTCTTAACCAACACAATTGGAGATGCAAATGGACTAAAGCTGGGCCTAATCACTTGGTTGTTAAGCATTTCTTTAATCATGGCTTTAATGACATCTTTCTGCTGAGGTACATATCTATATGGCCTCAAGTTTACTGGTTGAGCACCTTCTTGGAGATCAATCTTGTGATCAAAAGATCTCTTTGGAGGTATGCTATTTGGTTCTTCAAAAACATCATAAAATTCTTGCAGTAGCTTGCTCATGTCTACAGGTACAGCTTCACTATTTCTGAGTTCTATTGGCCATAGCATCTTTAGCTCCATTTCTGTTTCTTGTGAACAAACAGCCTGCATAGTATTTACTTGAACTAGCATTGAGTTTTGATTCACTTTCAGTGACCTCTGCTTCTCTTGTCCACTCATGATTACTTTCTGGTGCAAACCATGCAAGGTAACAGACCTTCCATTCCATGCAAATTGCATAGTAAGTTGCTCAAAATTCCAGCAGATATCTCCCAATGTACTCAACCATTGGATACCCAACACTACTCCATAGTTGCCTAAAGGCATGACTAAGAAGTATGCTTTAAAGTCATAGTCTTGCAGTTTCCACCTTAATTGTCTGCAATTGCTGTCAACAGCAACTTTACTGCCATCAGCCACTACCACTTGTATTGGCTTGGCATGTTCAATTTTCAAGCCTAACCTCTTTATTAACTCCATATTAATGAAGTTATGTGTGCTGCCACTATCAATCAACACCACAAGAGGTTGTTTCTTACTATTTTGACAAATGGTTCAATATTATAATACATCACCTAAAATTTAGTCCATATTTGACCTTTGCTCTATATTCAAGGTAAATAATAACAAACTTATATTAGTTTCTCATATTTTATTTAAATTGTCAACGCTTAGTCAATGTTTTTAATTTAATTTTAATATTTACAGAAATTTTGTAATTAAATTAGTTTATTATAAATCATTTTGGTGAATTTGTTATTATATTTTTTAACAAAATATAAGCAATATCGAATAAGATAGAAAATAATCATTACATACCAATTTTGGTAATTTGGTAAAACATGTCAAATAAATAATTATTTTATCAAAACACATATTTTAGTCAATTATTCACCAATCATAAGTGATTAATCTTATCAAATAATATATACGGCTTACAACATAATTTAAAACTCAATTATAATCATAAAATAAGTGATAATCCAATTACAATTCTGTAGTTTTAAGAGTCAATTATACTTTATCCTCAAAAATTACTGCTCATTTTGTAATAACTCTCATTAACTATTAAGTTAAGCACATAATCTCCTTATTTAAATAATCTTCATTTATCTAAATTAGTCATTAAATCTAATAAATTAACTTATAAAAGACTAAATTACTCTTATTAAATTTTTTTTATGTCTTTGACTCCTCTTTACATCTTTTTCTTTTCATTTTTTTAAGAAACAAAATTCTTTATATTGATTCAATTTTAATATACATAAATAATATTTGAATCTTTCAGTTTTTTTCCTTGTCAGAATATTTAAATTATCAATAGATTTACTAATATTATTTTTCCCATTTATAAAAATTATACAAGTTGTTTCAATTTGTATTTTAACTACAATATTTTCATCAAAAAATTTATTTTCTTACTTATGTAGTACAACTATTAAAAATATACTAAAATTAGATAAATATGAAGATTTTAATTTCTAAAAAAAGAAAAGATAATAGAAGAAACAAGATATAGAAAGTGAAAGACATAAATAAAAATAAAAAATAAAAACTTATAATAAAAATAATTAGTCTTTTTAGAGTTAGTTTGTTAGCTTAAATGACTAATTTGAATGAATAAAAATTATTTTTCAATTATGAATCAAATAAAAAGTTATGTGCATAATTTAATAGTTCATGAGAGTTATTACAAAATGAATAATAATCCGTAGAGATAAAATATAATTGATCCTAATTTTAAATAACAATTTTATTAGAGCAAACCAGTGATACAATCTAATTTTATTTATTATTATTATTATTATTTGCTCTTATAGATAAGTTGAGCATGTTTTTAACTAAATGTTAAGAGAATTATTAAAGGATTTGAACATTGTCCAATAGGGAACCTACCAAGAAGAATAATTCCCAAATTAAAACACTTTTTATATTTTTTTAATATAAATAGATTTATTATAAATTCTCACATATATATAAAATATTAAACAATCTAGACTTGCTAGCTTACTTAAATTATTGTAAAGTTTGAACACAATAACTCATTTAAACAAGTTTTAAAATAAAGTGCAAACTCAAATCATTTGCAAAACAAACCGAATTCGAGTTAGGGTCCTAACGAGATAATTGACGGACTATTCCCAAACAACTCTTTATTTGTACCCCTATTCTCTATTGAAAGATGAACTTTTATGCTTTCCTGAAAAGAACAATATTTTCTAAAACATGTATTTCATTATTCAAATACGTTAGTCAACGGTAACTCAATTACAGACTCCATTTATATACACTTCTGGGCACGTCTTATGTACTTGTTAAAATACTGATCCGTAACATAAAATCATGGGGCGTCATCCATTAATTAGCGTCAGTATAGGAAAATAAGTTAACGATGGTTTGAAAGAAACTTTATGGCCATCAAATCAATCAAGAACAGAGAGATCATACAAAGCAATAATAGATTGCTATGACTTTTTATTAGGTGAAATTTGCTACTAATTTTTTAAGTTAAACAAGTTATTATATATCTAATCTGATAAATCACATCGTTAATTTTATAACCCATCAAAACTTAAATTCTAAAAGTGTTTGTCCAGTGGTATTATCTTCAAAACTCAAAAGGTTGTCACCATGTTTCTAAATGGTCAAATATATTGGGCTAAGTTGGAATGCCTTTATATCAATGTTGCTCCAATAAAAGAAAGGCAAAGGCAAGATTCAGTGCACTGAGTTTTAAATAGAAAAACGAGCTAAATACTCACCACCCTTAATATTACTTTAAAATTATATCAAAAGAACATAAATAAATAAAAAATTCTCGTTAAAAAACAAAATAAAATAAAATTTAAGGTTAAATTAAGACCTATAACATAAATCAAATTAAATTAGCATTTGGCCTAATATATGATTTTGTGGGCATATCTATTTAAGCAAATTTTGACAAATCATCTCTCGAGTTATTAGCCATCAAAATTTTCATTTAAAAAGTAATGAGATACATATTGTCCATATAGATCACTAGCTACGCCTTTGCCTTGCCGCAGTCCCTTACCACAAAATGCATATGGTCCTAGCTAACTTCTCAAACAAAAGAATTTTTCCCTCTTGAAACAGAAAGAAACAAAGACCTAGGCCTTAAAGTCTTCATTCTGAAACTCGTTAAAGAACAAAAACAAAAAATTTAAGGTAAAATTAAGACTTATAACATAAATAAAATTAAATAGCATTTGGCCTAATATATGATTTTGTGGACATATCTATTTAAGCAAATTTCGACAAATCATCTCTCGAGTTATTAGCCATCAAAATTTTCATTTAAAAAGTGATGAGATACATATTGTCCATATAGATCACTGGCTACGCCTTTGCCTTGCCGCAGTCCCTCACCACAAAATGCATGTGGTCCTAGCTAACTTCTCAAACAAAAGATTTTTTCCCTCATGAAACAGAAAGAAACAAAGACCTAGGCCTTAAAGTCTTCATTCTGCAAAACTACCCAAAAAAACTTCTGCAAAGGGAATCTTTATCCTACAAGACAACGAAATCTTTTTCTCTTAATGGAAAATGATACACCCCCCTTAAAAACACAAATCCAATTCAGATCCAAAGGGATTAAAGAGTAAATTAGTTGAAAAATCAGTTGAAAAAGCTTTAAATTTGAACCACATGGTGAGAATTTTCTTTTTCGTACAGACAGACAGTAGACACAGATCAAAGAAATGAAAAGCACTCAGGGATTAACCAAAGACAGCCTGACTTTTTTAGGGCTTTCCTATGTGCACTAATACATGTCCTACAAAAACCAATCTTTCCTTTGATCCATAATTATCACTTACTTGAAAGCAACCAAAGAACAACCCTTGCTTTGCCAAATATCATGTGGTCCTGCTGGTAATTGTGTGGCAGTCTCTAAAGTGGTCGTGACTCGTGAAGCTCAGCTCTAGTGTGTGTGCGTATGTATAAATGGAAAGACAAAATGAGAGAGAGAAAGAAATTAAGTGTTTGCAAACTGAAAAAGAGGGCTTTCAAGTGTGGATGAGACTATTGCCATTTTGAAATAAAATATTAAATGGGTTTTGTGGCATGGCAACTAGTGATGTAGGGTTTGGAGAAGGTCTTTGTACATTGACAGTGGCAAGTACAATCACAAGCATTCTCATCCTCATTTTCAATCCTTGAATCTTGACAATGAGAGAGAGAGAGAGAGAGAGAGAGAGAGAGAGAGAGGGGCACCTTTTGTTTGTTGCTTTCAGAGAAAAGCTAAATAGATAAGCACGCATGGGATGGGAAGGTAACCCAACAATCACATATTCTGAAACAGACTTGATAGATGGAGATGAACACAAGGGTAGAGTGTGTGTGGGTGTTTCAAACTTTTTGATGAAAAGTGACGTTAAGTGATAAGGAACCCCGGTCAAAGGGAGCATGGTCTCCTAGGCCTCACTACACACAGTGCAAGACCTTTTGGTGTGAAATAATTGTATTTCTGTTTCCATTCTTTCTACTCCTAGGGTTAAACAGCCACCTGGAGGTAATTTAAGACTAGTGATAGTGACTCTCTCAGTCTCTCTCTCTCAACCACTCATACACAAATTTAAATCAATCTAACTTACAGCAATTAGAACATCAATAGTTCGACTTCGAGATACATCACCCTAATTAACAGAAAACGTGTTATCGAGTGTTTCATCATAAATCCTTCTATTCCCAAATGCTTATTGCTGCTATAATTGAGAGAAATGAGTTACGGCTCCTCGTTGATTTAACATATTTGGAACTAGATATTTGAGGGTGGATGAGAGGCGTAGAATGAAGTACATGAAAATCATGTATTTTTCCCATTAACGGGATAGAATAAATATCAGGATGACAAAATAAATATAAGAAATTGCACCCATTCATACCTAAAACGAGGACCCTATGTATATGGATTACTCCGCAAGGAGGTGTTTGTGGGATCCATGTTTGAGTTCTCTGTCAACTCGCACCTGCAGACCACGTGAAATGGCACAAATATTAGATGATTGTTTATATGCACCAACATTATTTCATATATTGTTGTTGTAAAGAGCTTTGTAGCTTTTTGTTCAAAAGAAAAAGATGTCTCATTGTCTGCAATAAATTCCCCACTGGCATCTTCACCTCTTCCACCCATCTTTACTCAAACCCTCCCTTTCTACTCTCTCCTCTCTATTAAACATTCAGCCCCCATAGACATACGTATGATCTACTGTGCTGTCTTTCTCAAGCTTAGTCCTTGCTAGCTAGAAGGTGGGAATTTGGACAAACTTCTCTCCCTCTCTGTCTCTATCTCTATCTATTTCTTATCTGCCTCACTCAAATCCAGGCACACAAATTTAACACATACGTAATTACACACATGGTGCCTCGCTAGCTAGCTAGAAGCTTCTACCTCAAGCTGGTAAAAAAAATTACAGGAAAACAAGGCTGTCTTTCTTAAATCCTACTTAGTAATTCTCCTTTTTTCTTTTTCTTATTTCTCCTTTTGCAGGGAGAAGCTGGTGGTATAAAATAAAGTAGTGGAAAACGATTGAAATTGGTTTTCTCATTCAATGGTGGGCATGTCATTCTCAAGGCTTTACTAGAGCTAGTCCCACCTTCTACCACTCTCAAGGCTAGGGTTGTCCGGTGCAATTCCAGATCCCAGATATGTATAATCCCTTAAACAGTATTACTAACAATGGAAACTACCCAATCACGTACTCTGACCAAGCAATATTTTTCTCCAATAGGCCTTATGTCAATGACAATTGCTGCCCAAATTCCATACATGAAGAAAACCCTCCTCCTCCTCCTTTGTCTTCCTTTCACTTCCCCTCTCCCTTCGATAGTGATGATATTTTCCTCCAACAACATCACGACCTTTTACTTAATCACCATCAACCTATTTTTAACGAGGCTACTGGTATCTCAGAGATTTTGAACAATATTGATGATCATAGTAAGGTACACAGCAACATGGTCAGTACCGAGCAGATTCCAAGTAAAAGAACTTCCAAGAGAGACCGACACAGCAAGATTAAAACAGCTAGCGGACTAAGAGACAGGAGAATGAGATTGTCCCTTCAAGTTGCTGGAAAGTTCTTTGATTTGCAAGACATGCTAGGTTTTGACAAGGCTAGCAAAACTGTGGATTGGCTACTTACTCAAGCTAAGGCTGAAATTAAGCAACTAGCTAAGGAGATGAAACACCTCAATTGTAATAGTAGTACTGGTGTAAAGAACACATCTTCAACTTCTGATTGTGAAGGTGTATCTGGCTTAGATGAAGTTGCAGTCAGTGGATCAAATCAACAAAGAGAGAGAGTTTGCCCAGCAAAAGGGAATAGAATTATAAGACAGTCAGGAAAGAGTGCATTTCACCCTCTGGCAAAGGAGCATAGAGAAAAAGCAAGAGAAAGAGCTAGAGAAAGGGCAAGAGAAAGGACCAAAGAAAAGAATAGGTGTACGAAACAGTTAGGTGATGAATCAAAAAGTTGTAATGATGCCATAAACTATAACTTGAGCCAATTAGGTTTTTGGAGTACTTCTGAAACTGGGGAAGAAACTGGTATCCATAACCAAAACATGAATACATCCTTTGATGTGCTTGCTGAAGTTGAAAAATTAAGCTCTAATGGGAAGGAGCATTTGGGGACGTTGGATGATATCCCACATGATTCATTGGTGATTATGAGTAAATGGAGCCCATCCTTCATATTCAATACACTGCACAATGGTGGAATCCTCCAGGAAGTAAGTTCAAATGACATGTTTTGTTAGCAGCTAGCTAGCAACAATGACTTGCAAATGGATAAATTACAGCATTTAGCATATTCAATCATTGACAAGCATGTGCATTTTTCAATCAAGCAAATAATGTCCAACATAAAGTGCATCAGTTGTATTTCAGAGTCTCTGACAACAGAAATTCTTCGCAGTACCAATTTGCAGAATTTCAGTCGTCCTCAGGCAATCAGAACCTATGCTAATTGGATTATCTCTTCCATCCATCTCAATTTGATGTATCAACTGAATAAACAGTTGACCTATGCTATGTATTGCACTTTGCTTTCCTTTTGGCATATATGTATATATATGTCTTTATCTCTATAAAGAAGCCACCTTTTCCTTGTTTCTGTTCTGAATAGTGAGTTTACATGTAAATTGAGTGAGATAAATACATAGTATAGGCAACTATAATTAGGTTATAGTAGCTAGCCTCATTGCATAGTAAATTGCTGGTTCAACTGACAAGGCACCTGGAGAAATAAGGCAAGATTCTAAGGTTCGAGCAGCAACAAAGTAATTGAATTTAGAACAGAAAAACTGCTCCTCCCCAGTATACAGTTTCCCCTTTATCTTTCCTCCTAGGAGTAGGATAGCCATCCCATAATATCAAAAAAAAAAAAAAAAAAAAAAAAAACACTTCCGAATACTTAATCAATGTGCATTAATTAACAGTACCGGCAAGTACGTACTCCTATTTCTCAGCTTTCCAAAAGTACAGGTTTTATATTAGTAGCTGCTATTTCCACATATGCTTTATTTTGTTTCAAGTGCTAACTTGACATATTTACATGTTGTGTCTTTTTTCAAGTTCCATTATCTCCTAGAAAAAGGTTAGGGTTATTCCACAATGATATGCATGTATGACGTTTTCTTGTTCGTGGATAGCTTCCTAACAGCATTCCAATATGTATGTATTCAGTTCATCTTTGAAGAAGTGATTGAGTAGACACTTGAGTTATCCACTATCCACTTACAAGTAATGCAGTGCTTAAGTTGACTCTTACGATGTTAATTGTCAACATATCAAGTATATAATTAAAAGTAACAATTTCTATTCAAGGAGAAACAATGATAAATATGAAGTGTCAAAATTTGTTTCAAACTCAGAAAAACAGAAACTGAAAAGACTATTTACTTGTTAAAGTAGATAGAGAAAGAAGGCTATGTAGGCACTCTGTGATTACAAGTCATAGCAAAGCAATGAAATTGGAACTTGAAAAAAAATTCAAACAAAATAGCAAAATAATATTGCTCAAATCTCAAAAGTACTGAACTCAAATAAAATACTTCATTTAGTAAGTATATAAGTTAGAAATCAAAATACCATATTACTACTCCACCAAATTAATCTAGCTTAGTATTTCTAAAGATTTTTTGGTTATTTACTAAGGAAAACTTCAACCTTGTAGATTCTCATATTTTATCACCTAGAAGAAGAATGATATGCATATCGTCTTCGAGAATTGATATAGCTTAGATTAATGCTCTCAATGATCTTCTTAGTTTAAAAGTTATTCTCACAAGAAATATTATGTTAGAGGGAAATGGCCATTTTATTATAGTACCAAATGATTTTGACTTACAGGAGAATCTATTGCAATTTAAGGAAATCTTCGAAGTTGTGTGATTACAGATAAGGTGGATATTGGTCAATTTCACTTTGACATTTCCAAACTATATGTCCATCTATTAATGATTCATATCTCTTCAAGTAAAGGAAAGTATTAATGCATTTAGCACTGTATATCTTCCTGTTTTGAGCACATATTTCAACCTCACAATTACATAAACTAGATTTAAAATCACGATAGTTTTCTATGATGAGAATAATGAAAAGTGATAAATTATTGAGTTCGATCCTCAGCACTATGTCTTCCTTCTGTACATGTGTGTGTGTGTGTGTGTGTCAGTTCTCCTTTCTTAAAGTTATTCTCACAAGAAATATTATGTTAAGAGGGAATGGCCATTTTAATATAGTACCAAATGATTTTGACTTACAGGAGTATCTATTGCAATTTAAGGAAATCTTCGAAGTTGTGTGCTTACAGATAAGGTGGATATTGGTCAATTTCACTTTGACATTTCCAAACTATATGTCCATCTATTAATGATTCATATCTCTTCAAGTAAAGGAAAGTATTAATGCATTTAGCACTGTATATCTTCCTGTTTTGAGCACATATTTCAACCTCAATTAAATAAACTAGATTTAAAATCACGATAGTTTTCTATGATGAGAATAATGAAAAGTGATAAATCATTGAGTTCGATCCTCAGCACTATGTCTTCCTTCTGTACATGTGTGTGTGTGTGTGTCAGTTCTCCTTTCTTAAAGTTTGGACATATTTTCTCAATGTGTTAAGCAACTTTTTCATACTGTTAGCTATACTCTAACCTCAATTAAAAACCAACTGTGGAATCATTCCTTTGCTCTTAATATAGATTAGAAAATATGGATAGCAACTTTTTTCTTTTCCACAACTAAGAATACAGGTGTTCTCTCTTTCTAGTTAACCTCATTAACTCCAGGAATCCCTTGCTTAGGATCCCCAATTAGCCAAAGAATATAAAGGTTTTTCATTTATTGCTAAACAAAATTGAAGTCATCAGACATAGATGTAAGGAGCATGATGCATGTCTCAACTTGCAATATTCAGTGTATTAATCATCATTACAAAGAAAAGTACCATGGAAAATGCACGCACTGGTGTATGGATCCTGAACAGAAACTATAGAATAAAAAATTTCAAACTTCATTTTTCAGTTCACAGATGTATATAAAGCACAGTAGAGTATTTGTTATTATTGAAGGGCTCGACCAAACAGCTTAAGGTTTGAGATCGAAAGTTCGGTAGAGCCTCCTTGACCAATGGCCTATAGCACACAACAGTTATTCTCAATCTTCTTCTTGAAGCAAATTGTCAAAATTAAGTGCCTAAGTGATTTTACTCAATCAATGAGTCTTTCACAACTTTGTCAAAAGATAATTATTCTTCATATGTATTGTCATATATAACCCACAAAATATGAACATATTCAATGCACTGCTGACCTCTTGAATGGTATGTCAAAACTACGGCTTAGTGTTATCCACCTGTAATTGTGATGACCAATATAGCACATTAAAAGAGAGTAGGCCCACTATTAGGTGTTGTTTATATATTAGTACCTGGTCATTTTTTGTCAGAGGCAGAATTGGTAAATCCTGTTAGGTTTTACTCAAGACGTGAGAGAAGAAAACTTGTTCAATACACACATATGTCAGGCAATAATGCAGTGCACAATGACCAAAAAATCAACATTAATATTTACTGAAATCATTTCAATTATGAGTTCACAAGGAGACTACTAAAGTAGTTTTCATTTCATGATGACAGTGAATTTAAACAATCGTCGGCTCTAAAACCAATTAACAGACAATACCAACATTAAACGAGAGGGATGAGAAGTTAACCTTGCATTGAACTCTTTCTCTATTTGCAAGCAGAAAAAGAAGGGAACACAAAAATAAACAAGAAAACAATAGTATAATAAGGCATACTAGCTACCTGAATTATGCAAATGCCTTATTAAGTTGTATGACATCACTATTTCTTTCTCCTATTGTCAAGGTGCTTTATCACTACTTCTTTCATTGGAAAGTGTTAAAACTGTATTTTTGATCACTTGAACTATCTTAGCGGTCCTTGTGACCTGAAAAAACTACAATACTAAAGTTAATATAATCAGAGTAAATGAGTAGAAAAATTATGAGCTAATGTGTGAGAGAATAATATGTCTTGTTTTGAGGTTAAGTTCTTTTTATAAGAGTTATGTCGAAAGTATTAATCATAATAATAATGCCGTCTATTATACTAATAATAGTGTTCATTACAATAATAATAGATAATAATGACATCTGTTATGAAATTACAATCATAATAAGATATGATAGAGTCTATTATATTTGAGATTATACTCTTATGTCACAAGTCTTGTAATTGGATAATACAATATGGTATTATCAAAAGCATTGACTAAAAATGGGTTTATTGTGTATGTTATTGCTTTGGGATATAAATGCTGACTAAAGTTGGGATTGATAATATTTGTATGGTACAGTGAGCTACATTGGTTTTTCATAAAGAGTGGAAGTTGTATGATATTTTCTATCTCTGCCTTGTTTTCCTAGCTAGTTATCAGAAATTATGTATGAGTTCTAGCTTTTAAAATTGAGCTTATTACATTTTAAGAACTAAGAATATAGATATTTGAAGGACACTATACAGGTGAAAATTGAAATAATCTAATTTCACCTTCTGTTATTGGTCTTCTTGATATGGAGGAACACATGGTAGCTAAGCTCAGGTGACTAGACCTACACTTGTGTTCTAAAACGAATGTGCTTAGCCCAATTCCTTTCTGAATTTGACTTTTTCAAAATAATATCTGAAGTGCATTTTAGATTGTGGTTTGATATGTAGGTGGAGGAGACAGAATACTAAAATCCATGGCCCTAGGGAAGGCATGTACCTTCAAGTTAAGAGGTGGACACATTTTCCAAAAAGTAGTGAGAGCATCCGCATTTTTGTCTTTCTATTTTATGAAAAATTTAACTTTACCAACCAAAAAAGAGGTATCATCAAACAAACCTAACATATCATCATAAAATATATTGAACCAACGGTAACATATAAAGAATCTCAATGAAACATGTAGACTTGTCCTTTTTCTTTTGTTATTGTAGAGTTTGATTGGTATTATACTATTATTACAGTGGTTCTAGGCAGAATGAATTTTTCCTCAGAATAGTTGTACAATAAATTTAGGTATATAAGCATTTCTTCTTTTTGCAACTAATTTAAGATTTAGTTAAGTATAAATATTTCTTCTTTTGTTTTTTGAACAAAAATTTCAAGTTCTGATTTCTGTATATTAGCCTGCTATGTTAATTTATCTTAAAACTCAAACTGGAATTTGTTACTAATTAAGAAGAATTAACACATGTCCCCTTCAAATCTGCCTAAATGCTACAAAAACATAAGCAGTAATTGAATTATAAATGATAATATTTTATTCATTGCAATCTACTTTGGCCAAAATAATGATATTCTTAAAGTTGTTAATTCATCCATACCAAATAAATTTATACATAAAAAAATAATAATAATAAGATACGTGCAAAAGAAAAAATAATAGTAAAAAGATAATTAAAAACTAATAATAATATTTATTTATATCCAAATTTTTCTTGAAAATCAAGATCAGGTGAGGGTTCAGTGCAAAAGAAAATTAAAAACTACAACATGAAAAACATGGGTATAATACTCATGTGCAACATATGAGAATATTAATTTAAATAAAAATTAACTTTTTTTCAATTTTTTTTTTTTTAACAAATGAGATTGTATATTCTTTTAGAGATTTTAAATCATATGTGGTGAAATATAAAAAGTTACAATACATGAAGAAAAAGAACATCGAAACGTGACACAAAATTTGATAAAGTTAATTTTCAAATTTCTTTCAAATTATAAGAGGGTTTTAGTGTAACATTTTTCAGACATACATACACACTACAGAGGTAAAATATAAAAAGCTCTAATATATTCTTACTTCGTATACTTGTCCTGCTCCTGCATACATTCTTAATTGCATTTGAAACAAGTGCCATTTGTTTCTTCATATATTCTTGATCATACATATAGCAGTCAAAACTTCCATTTTAGAGCTTTTAAGTGAACTAGTGTTTGGTTCTGTCTTAAACTTATCTTTCTGTTGGAAAAGGAAATACATGTTTTATTAGAAGAATATATATATTGATCAGTCTAGCAGTTATGGAGGACATCCAACTGCTATGTGTCTAATGCCAGTATTGTTGGTACAAGTAGTCTAAATAACACCCATGAAGAAAACAAACTGATAAAGAAAAAGCAAACACAAATTGAACGCTCAATCCTAAACAAGGCAAAATGAAGACCTAACACGTTAGTACTGTGAGTACCGCCGCTCTCATATCAGAAACAAAACAGAACCAAAAAGAAGATGAAGAAGAATAAAGAAACAAGTTTTCAACAATTATTTGAGGTATAATTTTTTCTTTCTTCATATTATCTGCCCCGATCCACTTTCCACATACCTGTAATGTTCTAAGAGAAACACTTCTTCCCTAATCTGATTTCTTACTGTGTTTCCTCCTAAATTCATTCCAAGAAAACATATAAATGACAATGTCAGGCTAAACGAAAAGGACCACATCCTTAAAAACTGGATAAGATTTAAATACACAGATAGAAAATGATACAAAGAAGACCCATTGGTTGTTAAAAGAGATCTATTGTTGTAAAAACACCATCCACCCAAAAAGGCTACTAAAATAATATAAACTAGAAGAAATTAACAAACAAACAAAAAATACAAGAGATGAATAAACCCTAGGATATAATACCCCAAAGTAGAATCTTAAAATTGGAAGAACACAGAAAGGAAAGAGAAGGCAAAACGGATTGAAAAATCATTATATATATAGTCAAGCCCTAAGGCAAAGAGTTGCAGAGATGAAGAGACAGAGACAGAGAAAGAGATTTTCTTCCAGAGTTTTCCTAGAAAGCCGTACTGCCCTAGGTTGAAAAATGAACAGTTTGAACCAGACCTTAGAAACTCTAGTGGCCACAGAAAATGAAAGTGGAAACACCTTTGTCCTTGATTGGACCAATAGTACTTAGTGGGATACGACAAATAGGGACTCAGTAATAATATTCAAAGGCCAATCCTTGTGCAAGTTAAATAATCTCCTTACTTGGGATGGGTCTAAATCATTACCAGTGCAATAATTGCTTCAAAGCTACGAGTATTACCCGTGCTGTTAAATGCTTCGCTTCAAAACTACAAGGTTTTTCTTTATGTAATTAACGTCCAAACCTTACACAAAGGGGAGTCCCATGGCTAGGTCCGGTTTTAGATAATTCTCATTCAATTTGACTAAGTTGGATTTCCGAAATTTTTAATTAAGTTTTGAAATCGGAAAATAGATAATTACACTCTTAAAAACTCATGTGGGTCACTCTTTGATTTTTATTAGTTAAATTTATTACATAATGATCCAATACTTATTTTTTTCCAAATAATAAAATCAAACTGAAAAGAATAAGTTACATAATTTTTGAATTAATTATATATAAACATAAATTAGAGTCTTTAACATTACAAATATAATAAAATAAATATAATTTACAAATATGTATTTTTAACATGAATAAAAATTAAAATTAAATATGATAAGGTTAAAAATTAATATAAACATATATTGAATTCAGTTATATATTTATTTTTATGTACTAATAAATTTTAAATTAGATTTGATCATATTTTTTTTACATATAAAAAATAATTTAATACATTAACAACAATTTTTAGGTGGGTCAAGCGAAAATATTTTTTATCTAGACAACCAACCCAACCCTAGATAAAAATTAAAAAATCACTTAACTTAAAACTCGACTTTAATTGTATTAAGTAGTTTCGGTCGAGTTCGACCAGGTCGAATCTAATTAGTAGAGTTCCCAAAATTTTTTGCACACTAATTACTTTTTTTGTCTCACATTTTTCCGTATTAGTTGTTAGGCACCAACTTTAAAACGATACCAAGAAGTGAAATAGAGTGTAGGCCTATGCATCGGGTCGAGTAGGGTTATTTTTGGAGAATATAAAGCCGACCCAATCTCGTCCGGGTTTTGATTTGTCAAAGCCATCTAAGGCTGACTTTATTTGCTAGCCGATCCTAACTAATATTATGGGAATTCGGGTAAGTTGGGTTTGATGAATCGGTTCTCTACTTGAAAAATCAAACATGAAAACAAGATACAGACAAAAGGAAATTAAACATAAATAAACAACAATAAAGAAGTCAAAGAAGGAAGAAGCAAACAATGAAGACTGAAGTGGAAGACGCTTTGAAAAATCAAATGATCAATAGCTGTTATGAGTCTTAAACTTTAGAGGGACTCGCGAAGGCTGGAGCCATGGACTTGGAGGATTGGATTTGGCGGCTCAACGGTGATGGTGGTCTGGGAAGGGTGGTCAAACCATCAAAGCTCTGATGTTCTCATATGAGAATTGGTGTGGTAAGTGAGAGTGTGACTGATTGTAGTTTGTGAGAATTGAAAAGAAAGAAGAGGTGAACAGTGAAGTCTGAAGAGGAAGGAAGAGCTATTGCCTGGCTCTGAGCTAGGTTGGAAATTGAGAATTAGGATAATGGATGGGACCGGGATCTGCACTAACTGAATGAGAGGGATGGATTATAGGGAGAAGGTATTGGGCTTGGGGAAAACCGGGACTATTTAATATAATGCAATTTTTTCTTTTGACATCAAATGAAGTTCGGCTCTATAATTGGTGTATATATTGTATCCGAAGCCGAAGCTGATGGATTTAACATTTCAAAACTCGACATTCATAAAATACACAAATAAACCGACCCTATCCGACTAAGCTTAGGTTCGGTCGGGTTGGTGGATTGGTTTTGAATACAAATGCACAGCCCTAATTGAGTGGCACATGTGTATGAACAAAGTTGCAGCTGTGGCATAACTCAAATTACATGGGAAGGAAAGGTTAATGTCGACATGAAAATTTTTTAGTACAGCTAACTGCTAATAAAAGATAACTAGTAATAATATATGTATTCAAATCCCTCCATCTTCCAATGCCCAAGCTCCTTTTTTAGAGTTTATTTACATATTGGCTACTCACTCGTTTGCCAAACAACTCGTTTAGCGCATTGTATATGATTATACAATATATTATGTTGTATAATTATTTTATTATTATACTCTTGTTTTATCATTTTTCTCTCTATTGTATAACTTTATATTATCATGCATAGTTTAAAATAATATATAGGAAAAGATAAACAGTATAAGTCTATACTCTTATATTACTGTCAAATATTGTATAAGAGTTAACTAAATAATCTTATACTATTTTTTTATCTTTATACCATATGTCAAACCAGCCTTTTAGTGTTTGAAATTAGTCTCTTAGTATGAATTCATAAATCTAAGAATCAAAACAGAGAAAAATTCTTATTAGCAAGAGCCAGAATTTGAGGATAAACCTATTCCATCTACTAAGATTTTTAGGAAGAAAATATACTGGCAGCATA